>OY744523.1:35881099-36106099 GCA_963556195.1 Sepiola atlantica | reverse complement strand
AGATAGATAGTAAAGGGAGTTAATTAAATTAAAGCAATAGCGAGTGGGTAAAGCTAGCGAGTTCTTAAATAATTATCGAATACGTAAACACATACTATTAAAGAAACAAGCACACATACACAACACACATAGACATATACACATACGGCTACATATCATTCATATTATGAGACTGTAAATAACGTTTGCTCTGATCGCTAAGAATCACAACTGAATGTGCCTTAAGCCTTTGGCGGTTAATCATTCGTTTCCGAAGCATTAATTTGTGAGAGTTACGCACGCCCAAGTGCCCTGTTAAGATAATTACAAGTGTAAATACTCTAGGCTGATTCACTTAGAAGATAATTCTAATTTTAAATTGATTTACTTGCTCGTCAGAGAAAAGATTAAATAGACTGAAATTGATATAAATGTGTTCTCTGGTGAGGGTCATATTACTTATGATTTATCAGATAGAATTTCTTTTGTTTAAAAATAATTATGCGTTTCAATCGCATACTTGTAATATAGAAACTCAGAGCGTGTAAAACTATCGAATACAGATCACAATTAGCTTAATATACAGAAAGCAGTAACTGATGTTTATCGGTATAAATTAAAGAGCCAAAAGAGTCTTGCTGCGACGTTTGAACCTCATATAGTTATTTTTTCGAATTATTCAATTTCTGTAATATGAATGTTCAAGTTGTAAAGAAATAAAAGATGGACTTTGAGGTCTAAAATTGACCAACGAGTTAATAATTAAAATACAGAAATCTTTGACTATTCATAACACTTCTACACACACACATACATATATATATATATATATATATATATATATATATATATATATGTATATATATATATATATAACATTTGTTTTGTGTACTATCTATGTACGTATACGTTTCGTCCTTTATCATCGGGACTCATCAGTATAGAGATATGACTATTTACTACTAGTCATGCGATTCGAAATCCCGAATTCCGAGTATTATACAACTCAAATCCCGACATCTAGAACCACTCAGCCAACGCTGAATAGCGAATAAAGAGTGATAATTGTAACACTGTATCCGGCGGATTTGACGTCATAAGAGCGTTCAACTTAATGAAAGGAACGATGCATTTATAGCGAGCGACGTCATGCTGTGTTTATATTACACTTACAGTACCCATCTAGACGGGTTTTCTAAGAGATATAAATAATATATATATATATATATATATATATATATATATATATATATATATATATATATATATGTATGTATATATATATAATTAGTAACGATGAAACGTATACGTATGTTGATAAAACAAATATTATAAATTATTTGTCGCCCCCACATGTAGGCTGGGCTCTGTAGTGAGTACTATTAACACAGCTCTCATTGTGGCTTCAATGCAATGTCACTTTCAATAGTAGAACGCTTTACGACAGCTGTCTTTAAATAGGAGTAATCTATTGCTGATTTACCTAGGTGTTTATAGCAGCCGTGAAGGCTAGGACGTTTGAATTTTAGTTTAGTTTTTTGTGTCTTTAACATAGTTAACAGCAAATAAGGCAGGTTGTAACCGTTGACGTAGGGGTCTACTGAGAATCACGGTTAGAGTTTTGCGAACATCTATTGTTTACTAGAAGAGTAAAGAGAGTCTACCTTCTTTGCAGCAGCCTCGGCAATGTTTTCAATGTATTTGTTCCTATTCCTAGCTGTGAATGTTAAGCCGAGGAGTTTGAATGTTGTACTCTGAGGTGGGGTGATGTTTGCCATGACAATCAGTGGTTGAAGAGGTTTCTTGTAGTTATTGATAAAAAGGAGATTCGTCATAGCAGCATTAAAGTAACAACCATCTATTTATGACCCCATTCCACTACAGACTGAGGGTCCTTTTCTAAGGATTTAGCAATTGCCTTGGATATGGGCGCATCTATTTTGCCTACTTAACAAGAGTAGAGCGTGGTGTTGTCGGCAAATATACCCATCTCAGACACAATGTCATCAGGGAAGTCGTGTCTGAAAATAAGAAAATATAAAAATCCCCTTGGCGATTTTTGGAGTACACCAGCATTTGTGTCATGTTGTATGGATTAACGGTCATCAAGGAAAACCTGAATCTTTCTTTTAGTTAAGAAGGATCTACTGATGTTAAAAATTCGTACAGTAATACCATATGAATTTATTTTTATGAGAAGTCCTTTATGACAAACCTTGTCACAGGGTTTAGGATATATCAAGCGCTACCGCCCTAGCTTCAGCTGCCTTGTCCAGTGTATAGTATATGCGTTCAGGGATTTCTGTTAGGATATCCGCAGTAGATTGTGCTTGCCTAAATTCATACTGACGGCCAAAAAGACGTTTAGCTTTAACGAGATGCCGAACTACTGCTAGATTGATTAAGCGTTCATAGATATTAGCAAAGATCGGATGTAGACTGATGGGGCGATACTATTTAGGTCAGTTCTATCTCAAGAGGCAATTTTCCAGCTATCAGAGTAGCAAGAGTAAGCGAGACAGTTGTTGTAGAGTTTGGGAGGACAGGGGCCAGTTTAGCAGAGCATTTCTTTATAACTATTACTGGTATAAAATCAGCTGCACATTACGAGGTGAACCATTGTGAAGAGTGGGACTTGCTGCAGAATTTTCGCATAGAGATATATGTTTCGATACCTGCTTTCACTTATTTGGTTAACTAATATATATATATATATATATATATATATATATTGCGTCCAGGTATGTTTAAAAGAAATCAATGAAATGCTCGATAGCAAAAATGTGAGAGCTAAAATAAAGATTATTTATTTTAAAATATTTTGTTATATATTTAAGAGACGTACCACAATTTCATGGATATGGATTGAACTTTTACCGTTGGAAAGGACATTAGAGCCTTTATTCTCGCATAGACTTTTATAGAAATCAGCGATTATGTAATAGAAACAACCCTCGATGCTAGGAACTTCCTCGTCTCCTTTGACAATATAATATAACTTAATAAATATTACCCTGAAGATTCCTTTGATGTACAGATCAGAGCCTACGACAGTGCCGATGTATGCGATCGAATCGGGCTCTTAATTTTATACTCACTACAAACCAAGTTTCCTAACCATCAATTCGACCGCTACCGACGGACTATGTCTCATACGAAACAACAACAAAAACGGTCAAGAACACGACTGATTAAGAAAGCAACTGACAGCATTTATCAAAAGGCTAGGACTCAATACAACTATTGAGACCAATCTTACGAGCGTGGACTTTTTTAGACGCAACCTTGCAGCTAACTAATAACTCTTATGTAGTATACCACAAATTAACCGAACAGTTCAGATATGTCATCACAAAATCCTGCCACATCTCTTGTCCTTAAGAACATAATACCCAACATAAATAAGAAAATATCCCACCTGTCTTCCAGCTCCGAGATTTTACAACAGGCCGCCCATATTACAATAAAGCAGTTAGAGAGAATAAATGCATTGTATACTCACCCAGCTTACCAGACAAGGCAGACGTAATAGGAAACATTATCTGGTTAACTGCCACTATTCACCCAGTGTCAAATATAACATAGGTAAATAGTTCCTACAATTAATAGATAAGCACTTTCCACCATCTAATAAGCTTCAATAACCTCTTTAATAGAAATACAGTCAAAAGCAGTCAGTGTTGCTGTCCCTCCGTAGGATCCCTTTTAGCCTCAAACCCCATAACTTTAATCAATCTCCCCAACCATCGCTGTCCATGCAAAAATGGAGGTTTGCTCCTTAGGAGAAGTTTGCACAATCAAATCTATAATGTACTAAGCAAAAGTCACATCCGGTGTCGACTCCAAGAAATAAAAAAGTAACATCAGAATGACTCAAGTAACATTCAAACAAAGGCTCTGCGCTCACACTAACACTTTCAGATATCGAGGAAATAGAAATAACACCTCCATAGGAACCGCTGTATTGACGTTTAATGATTCCAGCATCGCCTATGAAATTAAATAGATGATTAGCTATAATTCTAAGAATTTCCCATTATACACCACTGAAAATTTCAAGATCCTACAGACAATCAATAACTCTTTCATAATATGCATGAACCACAACACTGAGGTCTTAAAACAGTGCGCCTACAGAATGAAATTAATACTGGTCAAATTGACTAACAACGACAATACATAACTTACTAATAGCTCAATAAGCCTGAAAAACTCCACACTCCACATCATATGAAAAATATAAAACCTATCACTCTACCCCAAGACCTTTCAAATTATTAGCAATATAATTATTTATATACAATATAACAACCCTTCGCCTAACCTAGATATATAATACACATAACATCCACATCTCCTCTACCAACCAAAATGTAACCTACACTCGCACGTCCATAATGCCTACCTATTACAAATTACATAAATTATTAAATACCCCATCATTTTCAATTAAAACATTTTTTAAATGTTAAATATTGTAAAAATATTAAATATATAAAATATTACTAGTTAAATACATAACAATATCGAATACCATAAACTAAAAAGAAAATGATATATTGACAGAATTTAAACATAATAATTAACACACCCTCCGATAGGCTCGTAAGCGTTATTAGATAAAAGGAAACAATTAATGACATACAAGGGTCCCTCACGAACCCATATATGCACCACATATATAACAATAATAGCAAACCTATGTTGACCAATCCACCGAATCTGATACCCCTTTGGTAAATTTTTCACTTATTCATTAACACAAAGCCACCACATAGCTACTAAACTTCAATTATGAAAACATATAAAACCTTAACTTTTAATAACAGGAGTAGTTTCCCAACCACAAGTGTACCCACTCATTGACAAATAAACACACCATCATAATTAAATATGAATAGACCACTGAAGCAGAGAAACATACAACATCAATTATCAGTAACTAAATTACTGTAAATGAAACTTAGTTATGATTGAGACCTATATAAACATACAGTCCGCACGTATTGACCCTGTACTTTTTCCGAAAGGGACGTTTCGGCAAATTCACCGCAACATGTTAACGGAAATCTGTGAACTATATTCTTCCATTTGTTCTCATTTCGTGAGTCGCTTTGAACGGAGTCTAACGGTCTTTTAAACAGTAAAAGGTCAATGTATGTCAATGAAACCATGATATGTCTCTGAAATATGTCACATATAGTTTTTAAATAAATAATTTGCATATATATATAGATATATATATATATATATATATATATATATATATATATATATATATATATATATATATTGTGACATATGAGCGCACTTTAGAAAGAAAAATCGTTAAATAAGAAACGGCAATATTTTAAAAAAATAAAATGTAGAGCAAACCCATAGACACCAAGAAACTCATCGATGTTACGTTAATTCAACATGCTCAGTCCCGTAAAATCAGCAGCAGCGTAAATACCCTTCCTACGGTGATAAAGAGAGAAGCTCGTGATTTGTAAATTACGGGCAAACCAGTTTCTATGATGAACAGAAGATGAAAGAAAAAAAAACGGATAAATGAAGACGCCGAAACCAGGAAAAAGAAAGAAAGAAGCCAGTTGCTGAAAAGACCTCCACCAGGCAAGGAGTAAAAATGAATTGCTCTTCTCGAAAGGCCTAAGAAGAGAACACGATCGTTTAAAGCAATAAAGCAACAATATGAAAATACACGTTGAACAGGCTAGATCCCGGCGGAATATAAACAAAGCCAAAGTCGACAATACGAAGGAAATATATGTAAAGACGATGATCTACTCATATCAAACGGCAAATATCCCAGATATAGTCACTCAGCGGAATAAACCCCAAACAACAAAACATTCGGCTATGAGCCTGGGCAAATTGCCAAAATGTATTCCAACGACCGCACTTTTGGGATCTGAGGAATGTCACCAACCTGGGGACATTTGAGAAGTTTTGTTCGTCAGTAACTTGCAACCCTCTTACTTGCTTGAAACCCTGTATGGGTTTTAATTTTTTCCGTTGTACCGGTGTGAGGTCGATTATTGCATGCAATGGGTCGGCCTCACAAATCCGGGCCCCACGCAAGAAGGGCAGTTTCTTTGTCCTCACCTCCCTAACAAGGGGAGAAGGAGGTGGTGCAAGGTTTGGAAAGTCATGTTCCAGTTCTTTGGAGCGAGCCGAGAGGGTGTCACAGCGGGGAGAGGTGGTCCCTTCAACCAGAGTGGAGGTGATTGTGGATTGAGATTGTGGATGCTGTATAGGGTGGGTAGTGTTTAAGTATTGGGAGGGATGTCCTGCTCTGCTGAAGTGGAAGTGGTTGAGGATTGGGGTTGAAAGGACTGTGCCGGAAGGCCGAGAGTCAATAATTTTTGGTGCATTTTCATTTCTGTAAATCGCCAAAGATCAGTAAAAAAAGGCGTCATTACAACAAAGCCAAAGAAAAAATAACAAAAGTTTACCCACAATTTCACTGCAATTAATCTTAATTATTTTTCTATACTACTATAAATAGTTTTATATAGAAAACATTTCACATTTTTATTTAAACATTAAAACAAATCATATAAACCACAATCTTCCATTTTTCAACAATATATTGATTGTAAATGTTAACATGTAAAAGATGTATATATATTTAAAATTTATTTTTATTTATTTATTTATAAAAGTATTATTATTCTGGATTATATAATCGACAACCCGGTGAGTAACATTATTACTAACCTTTTAGAATGTGCGCATACTAAATCTCTCACCCGCTTCTAAAAGGTTTCTAATATCATAAACTAATAAACAGATCATTATGAATGTTAGAATATATATACCAAAAGTACAGTAAGTTACATATGCAAATTATGTTTTTTTTAAATGTTTACATGAAGGGGTGAATACATATATTACATTCTATTTATTTCTGTTATATGAACCGATCACCATGAATTTGAGAATATATATAATCAGCAACACGGTGAGTAGTATTAGCACATTTTTGTTGTTAAACTTTATTATTTAGTTGGTGCGATTTGCAAACAAAACACGCTCTCAAAATCGTTTAAATTAAGTTAGATATAAAAATGAATAAATAAAATAATTGGTCTACATTAAATTTTGAGTAATAAAAATGTATTATTCAAATACATTTTCAAAAGGATCGGTGCACGCACGTATGCGTCAATAATATCAATTTTCAAAGTAAAAGTCTAAACTATTAAACTTGTAATTGTTAATTGTAGAATATGTATTCTTAACAACAAACTGTGAAACGTGGACCCATTATTTTTAAACCACAGCATTCAAGTAGTTACCAGCGAAATCGTACCAGCCCCCAATCAAAAAAACATTACAATGTAAAACTAACACTATATTTATTGCTTATATCCCTACTGAGGCAGTATTCGACTTCTCTGTCTGGATGTATGTCTATCTGTCTGTCTGTCTCTCTCTCTCTCATATATATATATATATATATATATATATATATATATATATATATATATATATATATATATATATATATATATATGTATAAAGCGGAAATATGGCAGTAATCCGACGTAATGGGAAATGAAAAATCAAAAACCAAGAGATATTTTATTAATTGTACCCACTCAACGCTTTCCATATTTATTTCAGTCTTCGCCACTACTGACATCTCGCAGCCTGACCCCTCGTCGAACGCTCTTAGTAGCCACCGCTAGTACTTTTCCTTATCAACCCATCATGTCAACCCAATAGTTCGATGTACTTCATGACATTTTTCTTAAAATTATCATCCTGAGGTAGTATTACAATAAAGACGAAACGTTGATGAATATATAAAAAATATCTCTTGGTTTCTACTTTTTCATTTTCTCATATATATATATATCTATATATATATATATATATATATATATATATATATATATATATATATATATCCAGATTTAGTATGTATTCTCAGAATAAAAATCCAAAAAATGTCAACCTGGTTTATATAGTAGTGCTGAATAGTAAATAAAGCAATTTATATTAATAGTTTTAGTTATGCAGACATGTACAGACACCACACTGAACAACTTACTAAAATACAAACGTTTCACCTCAGGAGACCTTAGTTTTAAATAACTACAGATGGAAACATTCTCACGTCAGTGTCGTGTCTGTGCATGTCTGTATAAATAATATATATATATATATATATATATATATATATATATATATATATATATATATATATATATATATATATATGCTAGCTGGGATATTGGTGGCAGCCATATTTAACTTTGGAGAAATTAAATATATCTCTAAAATGACTTGATGTAGAGGAATGAAGTGCAAAGATAGTGTGGAACAGATCCTCTCACGCAACTCATAATCAATAAAATTCGAAGCAGACTATCTGAAATATCTACAAAGAACGAACTGGAGAATCAGACGTGCGACGAGAAGCAGAAAAAAACTCATATAAACGTGTCACGCGAGACGCACATGGACAAATCTGTTCGAAATTCACTCCTGATCTTCTTTTCATTTATACATTTGTCCATTCCCCCATGTCCTATAGATGTATTTTAATTCTTACTTTTTGCAAAGTGGGGTTACCCTCTTTACTTCAGACATGTTTTTTTACGTTCAAGGTAACCGATTATCAAAGCCAAAAATCACTCGAGGATAAAAGTTAATGAGCTGTTAATGCCAATCGAAAGAAAAGATAAAGGACATTATCGGAGTCTGAACATTGATCAATGATATGAATTGGTTACATGTATGTGGCCAATGACACAAATTTGTTGACATTAGATTTAGTGATGACCAAGCTGTACTCAGCAGGGAAGCAGTACCGCGCAATGTGTTCCAGGTGGAAAGCCCTTACCAAGAACCTCTGTCCATGGGAAATCCGCCTGACCCTAAGAATATGGCGGGAGAAAAGAGAGTCCTTTTTCTTTGTGGTTTAGACACGGGTTATTAAGTCAGAAAAAAAAATTAGGGTATATATTTCATTGGGACTTCCAATATATCTATTATTTTAATAAAACTGGGTTAATCAAAAAGTTTATTTCACGAAGTCGTTTTTACTGTATATTTTAATCAAGCAACATTCGTGCTAAAATATTTGTAAGTTTTGGAAAAATGACACTTTTTATATATTCCAATTAGCCACGATTTGCAATTAACTTACCAAGTTACTCAGCTCTTAATAACCTTTTATCTATGACTTTTAACTTTTGTTAAAGTGTATTGCTTTATTTATCTACCTCCCATGGTGAAAGATTACACACACGGTCAGGAAAGTGGAATTTGAAAAGCTAGCGCTCTAGAAGAAGAGCACTCTGGCCGAACAAAACTTTACCGAGCAACTCCGTCGGCATTGCTTGGGCGGCGTCTCAGGCGAGTAGCAATAAATTAATACGTTTGCAAAGAGCGAGATGGCAAAGCTTATGGAGGTGGACCTTCTACAGCTGCACAGAACCATACCTCAGACCGGCAACAACTAGGCTATGCCAACCACAGCTTGCCCATGGCTCTGTCGGTCTGACGTTGGTATGAAAGTATATTGTTTAAGCATCTAGTCTTATGTTATCTATTACTCTTGTTTCTGTCACTCTCTATATATATATACATGTAGATAATAATTTAACGGCGCATGACTGTTTCACCATCAATTGATCGATGGTCCAAGGAGACACAAGAAGTAAATGGTATAACGATTCATTATCATCTACAGAATACGATTAGCATTTATTAAATGCCTCAAACATACATTATCATACAATATTCTTGCTGTTTCTACACCTTATAACTAGTCCATCAATTTTTATACGATGGGGTGTTCTTGGATACCCACGGTGCATTCTCCTAAATCACTGTTCGTCCACTTGTTGACAGGATTTATTAGTCGAGTGTCAGTGCAGATTAAACAGCGGGAATATTGTATGATAATGTATGTTTAAGTCAAGTCTCTTTTTCTTCTAAATGATCACTTTTACGAACGGTATTTAGAAAGAAAAAGCATAAAAACGTATTCGGCTTCAAGATTTTTTTGTGGGTTTTATTTGTAATTCATAACCTATATTTACACACATAAAACACCTTCTTTCCCATGGGAGTGGGAAAGCAGTTATCCAAAAGCCGAACCGCCTTCTCTAGTGGTTCAGACGAAAAGGAGTGGTCCTCTCTATTAATTTGACACGTTCGCTTACCCGCGTAACAGTCAGAACACGCAGAATTGTATTTTTAAATGAAATATTCCACTCGATCTACCTTTTAACCCGACGTGGACATTTACCATACTAATCTTATTTTTACAAAACCGTCTTTAATATCGAAACACTAACATAACTACCAAATTCACATCGACTTTGAAGACACTGTGCTTTCTTGATTAGGTGTTTTGTCTTTTCGTCTTAAATTGATTATTATCTAGATGTTATTGATACAAACATGGACAATTATTATTTGAGGTACCCAGGATTAATATTTCACCTTTCAGTGTAAAATATCTTGTGCAATTGATATACTGCATAAAAGGTCATCATTTATAAATATATATCTGTAGCAGTTACCTCCTCCTTTTAAAACATAACTACACCGGTTTGCCGGTAGGTGGCGCTTTTTCACCGACAGGTGGCGCCGTAAAGCGACACCAGAGTTATCTGCCCTTCGGACTATAAGAGCCGGTGCAAAACGGAAATTCTCCCTCTTTTTTTACCGACCAGCATCGGAGAACAACGCGGGCACCAGCGCTCTTTTTCACCGACCAGCATCGGAGAACAACGCTGGCACCAGCGCTCCGTTTCACTCGCCTTTTGGCCTCGACAGAACGACGCTAATACACTAGCGCTTCGTCTAACGCTTTTCTCTTGAACTGGTCTCAGCAAAACAACTACCAACACACGTTTCTTCCGTCAACACGTGGGCAAACAACGGTAAGAGTTTCTCAACTCATTTTCTTACGGCTTTCGAAGACTTTTCCTACGCCGGATTCATTTCTTCTTATACCTTTTCAAGAACTGTTTTTCCATCGACACACATGCATACATCACACACTTCATCATTCCACGTACACACACGTTCAATAAACCTTATTTGAACTACTTCATTTTTGTTTATTAATTATTACTCTGTCTTTGCATGCAACAATTGCTTGATTCAACTTTGCACGTTTATAATCGGGGGAACACGACCCTCGATCCGAACATTGGTGACCTGACGTGCAAGCTTTGTTGTATGTGGCGGAGTAATTAATTTCATACTAGAACAAACAAAAAAAAAATATATATATATATATCATTTCTCGTTTTTTCTTTCGTGGTGAAACGAATTACGCACCCATCTTTTTCCTTTTTCCTTTTTTTTTCTACCCACGAGGTAGAAATATACAAATAAACAAAAAAAAAGAAGCTGCCATCTTTATTTTTTTTTGTTCCTTGCCACATGGAAATACCCAAACAAACAAAAACATTTCTCGGCTCTCTCCAAATTACAATTTCATTTTTTTTTCTCTACCCACGTGTCGGAAAATTATATACAAAGAAAAAGACAAACTTTTGCCAATCCTTTTTTTTTCTTTTTTGCCGAACAAAAGGACCTTACAAGACGCCACTTCCTTTGTTTTGAACACGTGGAGATAAAAAGAAAAGAAAACAAAAAAAAACGCTCACGCTGCCCATCTTTTTCGTGACCACGTGTTGAAAAAAAAATTTCAAAATAATGCAACCATCTTTTCTCTTACCACGTGGGAATGAAAATTCAAACAAAAAAAAGAAAATACGAATTTTTTTTTTCTTTCTTTTCAACAACAAAGGAAAGAGAAGCCACCATTCTTTCTCTACGTGGAAACTAACATTCAAACAAACTAAAACGAAAACAAAAAACGTCATTTCTCGTGTGAAACAAATTACGACTCCATTTTTTCTTCCTTTTCCCTTCTACCCACGTGTTGGAAATATATATATAAAAGAAAAGAAAACTACAACACACGATGCCAAACACGAACATCACTAAGCCCTACGACTTAATACTGGTTGTAAAAAGTCAGGCTCAGCAAGCACCAACATCACCCTTCAAGGGCTACCAACCCTCTTCAACAACTGGACGTTCGTTGATAAACAGGAGGAAACATCAACTTGAACAACCACATCTTCCCGGACATTCATCAAGCACCAAACATTTCCGGACATCACTGACAACACTATGGAAGAAATCACACCAGTTCAAAATGAGTACAACTGCACAAACACGACTAAATACTCAACAACTGGACGTTCGTTGATCAACTGGGGGACACATCAACTCAAACGACACGCACCAACACCAGTACAGACCCACTTGTACCTGGACCTGCTAACTCACTTGCAGACATTTGTGCATCTGACTTTGACCATAGTGTACCACCAATCTCAACAACTACATGCTTGTTCATCAGTTCCACAACACGGACTAATTAACATGAACAACATCATCAACTGCACAGACTCACTTGTGCTCATTTATCAACAATTGCACAGACTCACTTGTGCTCATTCATCAACAACTGCACAGACTCACTTGTGCTCACTCATCAACAACTGCACAGATTCACTTGTGCTCACTCATCAACAACTGCACAGACTCACTTGTGCTCACTCATCAACAACTGCACAGATTCACTTGTGCTCACTCATCAACACTGCACAGACTCACTTGTGCTCGCTCATCAACACCGCACAGACCCACTTGTGCTCGCTCATCAACACCGCACAGACCCACTTGTGCTCACTCATCAACAACCGCGCAGACCCAAGCACCAAACATTCCCGGACAACACTGACAATTCAACGTTCGTTCATCAGCTCCGCATCACGCAGACTAATCAACATGAACAACGCCACCAACAAGTGCAAATTCACTTGCGCTCAAACTTGATGCAGACCCAATTGCATGCAAACAACACGCAGATCCACATGCGTTACAAACACTCAATTCCGCAGACGCACTTGCGATCAATCATTCAATACAGATGCAGAAACAGAAATAAGTAGCGTGCACACTACTTTTTCTAATCTTCAACAGCAAAACAGACATACCCACAAAGAATGCTTCTCATCTACAACTGTACATATTGAATAATATTTTCATATTTTTCAATCTGGGGGGGGGAGTCCTTGTAGCAGTTACCTCCTCCTTTCAAAACATAACTACACCGGTTTGCCGGTAGGTGGCGCTTTTTCACCGACAAGTGGCGCCGTAAAGCGACACCAGAGTTATCTGCCCTTCGGACTATAAGAGCCGGTGCAAAACGGAAATTCTCCCTCTTTTTTTACCGACCAGCATCGGAGAACAACGCGGGCACCAGCGCTCTTTTTCACCGACCAGCATCGGAGAACAACGCTGGCACCAGCGCTCCGTTTCACTCGCCTTTTGGCCTCGACAGAACGACGCTAATACACTAGCGCTTCGTCTAACGCTTTTCTCTTGAACTGGTCTCAGCAAAACAACTACCAACACACGTTTCTTCCGTCAACACGTGGGCAAACAACGGTAAGAGTTTCTCAACTCATTTTCTTACGGCTTTCGAAGACTTTTCCTACGCCGGATTCATTTCTTCTTATACCTTTTCAAGAACTGTTTTTCCATCGACACACATGCATACATCACACACTTCATCATTCCACGTACACACACGTTCAATAAACCTTATTTGAACTACTTCATTTTTGTTTATTAATTATTACTCTGTCTTTGCATGCAACAATTGCTTGATTCAACTTTGCACGTTTATAATCGGGGGAACACGACCCTCGATCCGAACATATCCCTTTGGGTAATTTTATCTATAATACATTGCAGTGGCTCTCACACTTTTATAAATTTATAGTTTCAAAATTTAAAAAAAAGGTATCGGTTATTGTAACGATGGAAACTAAAATGAGAGCTTACCAGCTTTGAAGCACGTAACTTGTTTCTTATGTCGGGCACCGGTTTGTCAGTAAAAAGAAACTTGTGTTCGTAGTTATTTTTTAGCAGGTGCCACTAATTTCTATATGTACATAACAACTTTAAGAAGGACGAATTGGGGAAGACAAACAGTTCAATTTTGGACAGCCGAGAGAGAGAGAGAGAGAGAGAGAGAGAGAGAGAGAATGAGAGGGAAAGCATTGGAGTTCGAGATTTGTCGATGTCGTTGTGGTATTGTTTAAACTGTCATTGAAGTTTGAGTATTATCGTTTTATTTGCACTGTTTTTAAAGAAGAGTCCACATTTTTTCTCTAAACTAAATTCTTCTGTCAAAATGTGCGGGTGTTGGGAACAATCAAATATACTTTTAGAGTTTCACAGAGTCCAATGTCTATTGGTTATTGTCTCGTATTCGTCCACTGCAGCAATATATTTTTATTATCTACAAGTAAGTCTTCTCTATTTTAGCGAAAAGTTTAATTGCTCGGCAAGTACTCTTTTTCGATTTGCTGGGTTCTATATTACGTTCTTTTAGTTTCGTCTAAAAGAGTTTTATCATATCCATTTTAATATCTTCAAGCGCATGCAGTATAATGATTAATACTAAGATAGAACTGTTAATTTACCAAAGTCTCATGAAAGACTTTTGCATATCTTACCGTAAGTAATCATCCACACTATTTGGTAAACCATTTACTTTCGTTTTAAGATAATAAATATTGATTATTAGTTTCTTGATTTTTATTACACGTCTCTATAGTTCTTGTTTTAATGTCTATTTAAATATATCTACATATAGATACATATATATATATATATATATATATATATGCACAGACACACATACACACACACACACATATATATATATATATATATATATATATATATATAAATATTTGTTTACTTATTTATTTATAAAGATGTAGGTATGTGTATATATTTTTTGTATGTGATTCACTCTTAAACTAATTGACTGATCATTATCAATTTTGAAGCGTATCGATTAGGCGTGTAGGTGGGTTATGTGAGCTATATTTAGTTAAATTTAATTTCATGTAGAAGAGGCAAAGAAAGGTGTAAAGCTATTTGTTAAAATTTAAGTACAATTAGGTATAAGACAGCAATTAATACATTTTGGGTCAATGTCAATTTCTATAAAATATGTAAACGGTTTTTAGGAGGAATAATATAGGAACAACTTCCTACTTGAAAATTTAAATACTTCAGATTTGTATTAAACTTTATCCATAATCATTAGACACCAATTAAGAAAGATTCTGTTATTTCAAAATTCTTTTAAAAAACTCTTTAAACCTGAGATTTAAGACGTTTTTCAAGAATTAACATTTTTAATGGATTTGATCAAAATTTAAATGAGTTTAATAGCATTATATCTTAGTTTTTTTGTAGGTAAGGTTATATAAAATTAGTACCAACTGTTTTTATTTGGGTAATAAAGCTTCCCACCACTTGTTCACGCGCACACACAGTTCGATATCGTAAATTTAAGATATTTAGAATTTAAAAATGAACCTTCTTTTAAAAAAATATTGAAGAATCCATGAGCGATTGCTCTTTTACCACATTACTTCGAGTGGACTGTATTCTATGACTGACTCTTCAAACTTAAGTATTATTATGTACCTCCTCTTCAGGAGGTTAGACACAAGGTCAGATGTGGGTTTTGATGCAAGTGTTTTTAGTGGAACGAACTGGATTTGAACCCGACACACACAGGTCCTTAGTCCGATCTAAATTAGTCTTGATCTAATTGAGAAAAAAATATCTGTTAGCTAGATTATCATCTTTAAAGATTGAGAAATCTTACTTAACTGAAGAGCATTTCCTTGTGTTTTCTTTATTTGTGCTGTACCATTCTTCATAATCATGTATACGAATAAACACGGACAGGAAAACATAGAAACGATTACAAACAACGTGTGGCTAATTGCCCCCATCAAGCATTGGCATTGCTGACTGATAAAAAGTGTTCAAGGAATGCCTGTTTATCAAACCGTTTTTTGACAACCAATCAAGCTCACTCTCTAAACGACCACCATCAAGAGCCAACAGGGAGAGCAAGATTGCATAATAATAAAATGAAATAAAAGCGATTGCCGCCGCATGTGTTTTATCAGTTTTCATTCCCTAGGAGTCCTGCCATATACGAAAGATGAAGAGGGAACTTGCCCAGTCAGTTTTACCGTGATCTCAGACACAGCCACACCATTTTGATGTTCGTGCACACACACACATACAAGAGATAAAACTCTCAACCAAATTTAAGATATACTTACCGCTGATACGCACAATGCTGCTGTACGGTTGCGAGACCTAGCCCCTGCGCAAAAAAAAGATATTCACGCACTCGAGGTCTTCGACATGTGCTGCCGTCAGCGCATCCGATGCATCCGTCTCTCCGATCAAATCCCAAACCGCAAAATCCGTGCAAGATGCAACACTAGCAGCATTAAAGGAGACTTCGCTGGTTTGATCACATTCTCCGACGCCCTAATGAAGAATTAATCCAAAAGTGATGTATCCCCTAATCGAACCTGCCGTTGAAAGAAGCATAAAGGTGGCAAATCTTAGACTTTGATAGAAACAGTGAGGATAAACATGGTACTGGTCGCTTGGCCCCGCGTTTTTTGGTGTTCGACCTTGGGACCGGGGATGGCTGAAGTATACGAAGGACTTATCTGGCAATGTCCAGGAGTGAACCGCTTTGCCGTGAGGTGCGGTGAACTCATATGGAGCCGGCTCAACCCCCACCCGAGGGTGAATGCCGTACAGTTAAAGTTAATTTCGTTTGCAAGTCCGTGTTAATCTTTATCAAACTAAAACAAAAATAGGCTTAAGAGATAAAGACAGAGGAAAGGAGAGAGATATGTTGTGTGACTTTTAAATATTTTCTAAATTATGAATTATAAATGATGGAATTAATCTGAAAACATATGTAAGCTTAATGTGTCATTTTCACATTATTCAGAATAAGTCTTAGTTGTTTAATCTTTTCTCTAATACTTTTCTTAAAACACGAAAACTACTATTTTGTTACACAATCCGTTGTAAACTTAATATTCATGGAGAAGTTAAAATTTTAAATAATGTTATCCTTTTAATTTGATCATTTATATGCCATATGTATGAATAAATATAAGCAAGGGAGGCGCGAGAGTGCTATATCCTTTAATAGACCTCAGGAATGGGCTATGCTGGAAATCTCATTTCTTTGATCAATCATAACTCAAAAACATATAAACCAAATTAGTTAAAACTTTTCACAAAATTGTTATTTGATAGGTTCTATAAGTGTATAGAATTTCAGCATCATTAGTCAAGGCAACCCAGAGATCCAGAAAGTTTAATCATGAAATCATGTTATCCGCGTGTACGTACGTACGTACGTAGGTGCGTACGAACGTACGTGCGTTCTACCCTGTATCTCATCAACTATTTGATGGATTCAGCTAATTTTTGGCAGAGATAGAGGTTCTATGGTCTAGTTGATTTTAATTTAAGTTTACCATAAACCTTAGTTTCCTAGAAAATCCCCAAAAACCTTTAAAATGACCATTGTTTTGAGGTATAGCCTTAACAAAAGTAGTGACATTCATGATAAATGCCTGTATACTGAAATCATATGCCCTTAATAGAGTTAAGATGAAAAGTCATATACACTAAATGTACAAAAGCAAGGAAATTCCTAAATGTTTACACTTTTATTGCCATTAACAGTATGCAAGCACAACAGGGCTATGTATTTTACTGGTAGAAATTTTTCTTCAGCGCACCTCACACACTTAATCCACTCAATCATAGAGATTTATACTGTAGTGATGTGATAATGAAATGGTTTGGTGTATATGTCGTCATACCCTTAATGACAATAAAAGTGTAAAAATTTGGGAATTTCCTTGCTTTTGTACATTTAGTGTATATGAATTTTCATCTTAACCCTATTCAGGGCATATGATTTCAGTTTACTGGCATTTATCATGGAATAAATACATAGAATATAATCCCAAGTTATCTGCACAAAAGGTGGGATCCTTCTACTGGGCTAAACCCCCCTCTCACACCTGCCAGTATCCTATATCTCTACAAAGCAGTCATTTGCCCATTCATGGAGTATAGTTGCCACATATGTGCTGGTGCAGCAACCACTAGCTTGTCTCTGTTTGACAGGGTCCCCAGAAGAGTCTATTACTTAATAAGTCTCTCGCAATGTTGCATCCTTGTGCTAATCCAAAAGAAATAAGATAGAAAAAGATCAGCCAACTAAAAATTACCCTAATAAAACGTGTCATATATTTTTCTTACGAGTAGACAACACCTCCCACCTACCCCAACCCAACAAATGTTACGGAGCATGTACTCTTAACCCGAGCGAAATGCGTACAACCTTCATATCCCCAACCTATTTTCCTTCAATTGGCGAGACAATACGTATACTCAAATATACTGCAAGCAGTTTAAACCAACTTTACATAATGCACACCTCATATCCAAACGTATGTAAAACCATCTTTTCCACAAATAATCAACTGTATATTTAACATACATATATTATAGGGAACAGTTAGCAATAGGGAACACATTTATTTCCCTCATTACACCTTCATTCATATTACTGGGTTTAAAAATAGGCAGGTTTTAAGAAAAATCAATTTTAAATTTAATTTACTAAGATTCTGATACTGAGACCCAATAATTAGAATATTTAACCGGTGCTTACTAAATATAGTTATATATTCTAAAAAAGATAGAACATTAGGTCTTTTTTAATATCCTATTTCAAAATTTATAAAGTTATAAAATGATTGTTTTATAAAATAAAAACTTAATAGAACCAATATATATAACTTATATACATGAAATAGTATATCTACAGAACGCTATCGTTATTACATAATTGAGCAAATCAACATAAAATAATCACAAATTATAAAATAATTAGATTATATTTAAGTGTAAGGAAATCGAATTTTCTACAGTATTTGCGTGATGTTTAATAGGTAACTTCCTACTTACACCTGTCAATTAAAAGATGTAATATGAATTTACTAAAGTATCGATCCTATACTAAAAAAGTAATTAAAACATTCAAAACCTCTTATTTGAAGAAATAATCAAATCCCAAAATCTAATCTTACCCACCAAAATCCTGTCAAAATAACACTTACATATGACAAAGCGTACATCCAAAGACATATACATGATTACACATTTACGCAAAATAATGTTAAAATTCTAAATGTATATATATTTTTTATTTGCAGCGTATTAAAAAAGTGGACTGTGGATTTTTAAAATAGATTACCAATGTATTAGTTAGATTAAAGCCTATTTCTACTACCCTTATTTAATAATTAAAATAACATAAGATGTACATTTAGTCGAGGAATGTTCTACATGTTGTGTTATACCTGTAAGTACATTATAGTTAATTCATAGAGTGTTATGGTGAATTCACTAGGTTATTACCATATTTATTCAAGGTGAACAGTTTGAAGTGTCTACAGTTAATACCTATTTCATCTCTTTGATTTAGTATTTTATCATTACTCGGGAACGTAATAATAGTCAGGTATTCATGAATACAAAAAAAAGTAGGGTTGTGTAGTGTCTGCGTTGAAGCTAACGTTGAGACGCACCATCTCAGTAAAAGTAATCTATTATTTTGCTGTAGAGACATTATGTGTTTGGATAGATAGATGACCCAACTCTTACCTGGGTTAATAAATGATATTTTTATTGTTTCTATATATAGCCTTTAAATCAGAACATGTATCCCCTGTGTTAATCTTTTACCAGACTAGGATTATTTTCTAAAACACGGTTACACAATTATATGATACTTTTATTTAAACATTTTTTCTTGTAGCGGGCATTTATTTTTTATCTCAGAGGTAACACTAATTATTTTCTGTTATTATAAACCTTAGTATCATTAATTATGTCATTATTATTACGGTGTAATAGCTGTCTATTATTAGACGGTTGAAATTCATAGAGACGTTTTGAATAAAGACACGCGTTGAAAATTAATGCATCTGCTATCGGAAACACAAATTGAAAATTAAATATTTACATTGACAAGAGAGTGCTGATATGAGTGCCAATTTAATTATTAATTGTAGAAGGTGATACTCTCTTCACCAATAAAATAATATTGAATAATATACTCAAACTTGCATCTAAATTATCAAAAAAGACCAAGACCTAAAATAATCAAGAAAATAGTGATCTACAGATTTTTATTGACTTTCATTTCTTCGTCTCTTGAATATACACACACACAGACATACATACACACACTCACACACACACACACGCACACACACATATTACTAACATGCCCGCTGAATTTGGCATTTAGACGTTAATTTACTTTCCTATTTCCACGGCAATATTTTCTATATGTTAAGAACCATTTATTAATGCTAAAATACAACTAATTAATTTATTAAGAAAGCTAACCACATAACAAGACACTTGCATAACACACCACCACATGAGAACTATACTTGCAATAAACTTATATATATATATATATATATATATATATATAAATATATATATATATAAATATATATAAATATGTATATATATATATATATATATATATATATATATATATATATATATATATATATATATATATATATATATTTCTAGTCTGGCAGCATTAATCTACAGATTCTCCGTTTGCAGTTCTAAACACACGTATCTGAATACAACCGCTAGACCTTACTTGTTTTAGTCGAATGTTATATATTACGTTTTTGGTACAACATTTCCAAATAGTAGATACATAGGCGAGACAAAATTACATTTTTTAGATATAGATTTAACAACCACACACTAGTTATTGGCCAAAACACACAAGACTTCCTATTAGTCGAATATTTCAAACAAACAACATGCACGCCAAAACATCAAACGTATTTTAATAGACACCAATTCCCCATTCAACTATAGCACGCAAAAAGATAGAAACTAAATGGATTATAAAACTGAATACACACAGCACAGGTCTGAACTTTGATGTGTGAGTCTTGAATAAGTATATATGTTACAGGCTAAGAAGAATTTTTGTTTCAAAATTAAACTTTGTTAACTAAATTGATCGGTTGTTTTGAAGAGTATTTTACGTCGAAATGAACGTACACACGTACATAAAACAGTTTTCTTTGTAAATCGGTAGATATAATTCGCGTGAACTTACTTAGATGTTACAACAAAGTTTAAAATTCCAGTTCATCCGAACAGAAATTAAGTATTTAACTAATAAACGGATTTATAAATATATATGTATATATATATATTAGGGTAGGTCGATTTTACACTTTTTTGTAAATATTAAAAAAAGGCACGTATCGAAAGTTGTATATAGACCTATTAAATACTCATGCAAAAAATTAGATCAAAAACTTCAGCGGTTTTTTGAGCGTTTGGTATCAAAGATCGTAGACAAGAATATACTGAAAATTCCTCGTTTTTGCAAGATTTGCTTGAATATTGGTGTGAAAACCAAATAATTTTAGCATTTAAAAGCAGGAAATGTCCTTTTATTTTATAAAAATGATATGAATTAAAGAAATCTTCAAATTGAAAATTTGCCCCCCCCCTCATTTTCAGTATCTGCTTTTGTAAACTACCTTTTAACGTTATGAATTAAACAGTAATATTTGAATACCTAAAAAAATGATTTTTTCTGTTATTAGTGAAAATATAACAAGCAAAGAAATAAGGAAAAACCTAACACTATTTTAATGAAGCTTAATATAGAGAGTCAAATTGCTCCATATAAGACCCCTTAGACAAAAATGCTGGTCTCAATTTCTGACTCAAAACTTTGGCTGTAATGTGTTGATGCCTTGCTTCAAAACCATATACAGTTTGTGAAGCTTCTGTTATTAACTTAACTGCCCGTTCCACACCCTGAGAATGTGAGGGCAAATCTGGCAAGTCAAGCTTGGTTCCATTCATCAACGATTCTCGAAGTTCAGATTCAGTAAAATCTTCCGTCATTGGTGGTTCAAAAATGCCGCATAATTTTAAATCTATTAATTGTGTCCAATGTGTGGCATTAAAATTAATAGGTAGTATTCTTTTTAATCTTTTTCTGGTTGACTCCTCACTCCTGAAAGAACAAATTAATTAATTGAATTATTAAAAAATTCCAATCTGTACTGTTTTAATAATTATGGTGAAATTAGATAAAATCTTTAAAAATCATTCTATAAATTGGAATAAATAATTGAGTCAGAGATATATGAATAAATATTACTTACCTAATGGCCAAAATTCTTTTTAAAGCTTCTTCTCTTACTTCAATCTCCTCAGATTTAACCATGGAATATAGAAAGTTTTCAGGCAGTAAACAAAATGTATTACCTTGTATATTTCTAAATGTGATATCTTGGATTTCCTGAGGCTGCTCCTTAATCCTCTGGATCATATTAAAAATGTGCACTTACTGATTGTGGAATTTACTATTTCTTTTAATTTCAAACCAAGAAGTGGCATACACATTTACAATAAAATTTACTACATAGTGTAGTTTTGTTGTGTGCCTTTGTGGGTATGCACCACGAGTCCATAAACACATAAGCCTGATGGCCAAAGTTAACCATCTTGCTTGGTTTAAAGGACCAATTTTCCAGGAGGCATATCTAGAGTCAACCTTACCTCTAGAAATACCTACTGTGTATTCATAAAGGCGTCTTTGGTCAGAACTAAGATCATGTATTTCATCAATTTTAAAAATTGACTCTAGAGGATTGCTAATAGTGGAAAATGATATTTGGGGTAAATCATATCAATCATTTGAGCATAATTTCCCCAGAGGGTTACTGAATGTTGTAGGGCCCTTTGCGCAACCATCTATGTTTTTAAAAAGGGCTCTGAAAGGTAGTTCATTATGATGCAAAGAGCAACCAATTGTGTGAAGAGTTTTAAAAAGTTTTTTTTCTAAAATTGCAACCATTCCACCTTCGCAACTTGTGTTGGTATTAGTGTTGTCAACAAGTATAGCCTTGATACTGTTCACACTGTGGAATTCATGCAAAACATCCACCACTTGATCTGCATGAACAGCACCTGTTGCACCACTATTCGGAAGAACTCTATGTGTCAGATATTTACTTTCACATGGTGTTTCTTTTGTAAAAGTTAAATGGTGTTCTGGTCCCTTAGTTTTTTTCATAATTCTCTGTCTATTTTCATCCACAATTTCCTTATACATCAATGTGTCCTTATCCATTCTCCCATCAACTCCAATACATATATTTTAGGTGGGGTAAAAACTCCTGGCTGAAATAGTTTTATTTATCTACCTCCAACAAGGTAAGATGTGACACAAGGTCAGGAAAGTGGGATTAGATAACTCTGCGCTATAGAGGTGAGCACTCTGGTCATTAAAAAATTGACTGGGCAGCCCCGTCGGCATTCCCCTGTAGGGGCGCCTCAGACAGTTAGCAATAAACTTACTCCTCCCCAAAGAGGAAAGGCAAAGCCTGGGAGGGTGCACCTCCTAGAATTGCACAGGACGGACAAGCCCCAATAGACGGGCGTAAATCCAGACCCAAAGGCCCGGACGATACCGGTTTATTTGGTGGGGTAAAAACCCCTGGCTGAACTAGATTTTATTTATCTACCCCCAACAAGGTAAGATTGACACAAGGTCAGGAAAGTGGGATGAGAAAGCCAGTGCTCGAGAGGTGAGCACTCTGGCCATTTAAAAATTGCCTGGGCAGCTTCGTCGGCATTCCCCGGTAGGGCCGACTCAGACAGTAAGCAATAAACTTACTCCTCCCCAAAGAGAGAAGGCAAAACCTGGGAGATGCACCTCCTAGAACTGCACAGAACGGACAAGCCCCAATAGACGGACGTGAATCCAGACCCAAAGGCCCGGACGATACCGGTTTATTTGGTGGGGTAATACCCCCTGGCTGAACTAGTTTTTATTTATCTAACTCCCACAAGGTAAGGTGTGACAAAAGATCGGGAAAGTGGGATTAGATAAGCCAGCGCTCGACAATTCAATATATATGCGTGATAATTAAACACAGAATCAACACGGGAACTCAAATTCGCCCGATGAATTTTCAACCGGTGAATACCATAAAAAATATCCAATAAATAAAACGCCTATGTAAACAAATAATTATTTATATATAACATTAAATATTATAGTGTTTTATTCCTTTTTAATTTGAATATGTACATTTAATTTCTTAAGAAAAATAATAATAAACTTTAAAATATTTATTATTAAGTAATGTATTACTTTTTTTGTTAAAACCCGGGTTTAATTTAAGGCGACACATCTGCCGGTGAAATCTCGGCAGTGATAAAAAATCTCGATTTATTTGATCTTAAAGTTGCAATGCTCAAATAAATACAAAATTTTGAAAGAAAAATATTTCTTGTGGTAACTTTTGACATTATCTGGCAACTTTCTTCGAGTGCGATAATTTACAGTTTCAAAATCGACCTCCCCTAATATATATATATATATATATATATATATATATATATATATGCTTACCTTCTTAACACGACCCATTTGAAATTATTATGCTCGAAATGTAATAATAGTTTTCCCTGACATATCTCCGAATTACAGATCTCTTTGTTTCTTGCGACTTTTTCAATTTGTCACTCTTGAAAAAACTGTTGTAATAGTTAGCCGAAACGTTGAAATGCATTCGTGAGTTTTAAATCTCACCCTTTTCCAATTTATGACATCCTGTAGGATTTATTCTATCTTTTTATTTGTCATATATATATATATATATATATATATATATATATATATATATATATATATATATATACACTAATTTGGATTTAGTTAGTTGCTCTGGGAATTTAAACTGCATTTTCCTATCACATTTTTTTTTTGTTATTTTGTTGAAAATAACTGAAAGCTTCCTTAGACTATATATATATATATATATATATGTATATATATATATAAGTATATATACATATATACATATATACATTTATATATATATAAGTATATATATACATATATATACATATCATATATATATAAGTATATATATACATATATATATACATATCATATATATATATATAAGTATATATATACATATATATGCATATCATATATATATAAGTATATATATATACATATATAACATATCATATATATAAGTATATATATATACATATATATACATATCATATATATATATAAATATATATATATATCATATATATATAAGTATATATATATATATAAATATATATAAGTATATATATACATATATATACATATCATATATATATAAGTATATATATACATATATATACATATTATGTATATATATATATATATATATATATATATATATGCATATACATATATATATATAAATATATATATATGTGTGTGTGTGTGTATAACTACGTTCCCGTTTTCCAATGGGATTGAAGATTCTTTTTTATCTCATGCTTTATTTTTCTCGTCTTTGTCCTTTTCATCCGTCGACTCTTACTCAAAATGTTAGCGATTCACTGCAAAAGAAAGCGGCTTCATCCTTTCCGTTGAGGCTTTCGGCGAAACAAAGAAACTATTCATTCTCTAAAAAAATCGACACCGGTTTAGACTGACCGATGGTCAGCTTGAATGACAAGATCAACAGCGAGTGTCAAAGGTGATGCGAGTCTTTCAATGACCAACTTCTTAATCGATAACTTTTAATGGAGGAAACTTATACAGAATTCTGATTCGATTCTTTTTCAGTTCCGAGTTTCGGCTCGTTCACGGCGTTCTTGTGTCGATGACACAGAATTTGATTTTCACTTTCAGACAGTCTCTCTTATACGTAATATTGTTAGACTAGAAGGAATCCATTGAAATCACACGGTTGTCTTCCCATCTATCGGTATCGTTTACTGTTAATCATAATGGACCACTCTAGAACAAAGAGCAATTTGCATTTATTTGCATACATATCCGTTTCATGACACAAAATTCAACGAGTACAAAACTGGCCGACGAATACAAGAAAAGGAATCCGACCAGTTCGCCTTTACTCTATTTCCATGAGACGTTTTTTAAATTTTTTTTTCTTTCTCTATCGATTTATACGTGTTTTAACTTTTCTTTTTTATATCATACGGGGCGCGGTTTTAACATCCAATCTTATTTGTTATTATGTGTAACCGCCAATTTAAATTCTTCATTCTCTCTCTCTCTCTCTCTCTCTCTCTCTCTCTCTCTCTCTCTCTCTCTCTCTGTCTTGTTATCTATATTTATTTATATATATGGTAAGTGAAAGTGGAAATAATGAAAATAGATTTATAAATTCATTAACGCTTGGTCATTATTTCTAGAATTTCTGAAGATGACCAATTTGACGAAATAGTATACAAGTACAAAGAAATAGCATACAAGTACAAAGAAATAGCATACAAGTCAAATCAGTCATGAAGAGAAAGTTTTGAAATAAAGACAGAACGTTGATAAATATGTACATTTTTTTCAAAAAAAGGTTATTTAGATACATTTTCATGTGTTCTTCAAAGATGTATTTCATTTTCTTTATTCAAAAAAAGCCATCAGCGCGAAACATCGACTAGACTTTACTTTTAAGCTCACGTTTCTAACAACTAGACGTGTTATTCCTAATGTTAGCATGGATTCGACCCCTCGGGGTTTATACCATATAATTGAAGAAAAATAAAAAGGACAAAAGAACAGTCTCGCCTGATAAAATGTTATTTATCAGAAGCTTGCATGAAAAATAAATAAATTATTTTATCATTTAAAATTGCACCATGTTCGTTTTTGAAAAAAAAATATTTTATATATATATATATATATATATATATATATATATATATATATATATATATATATCGCGTAAAATATTCCGAGTTAGATGAATTGAAATTACAATAAAATTAAATCGAAAGAAAATGTATTATTCAAACAAACATACACTAATGTTCACCCAAAAAAGATGCTAGCAACAATAAAACGTTGTTGTGTCAGATTTTATGTTATTTAAGTGTGTACCTTCAGAAATCTAGATGACTTAACTGTATATATATATATAGATTATCTTTTTATACTGTGTTTCCTTATTATTATCTCACGATCTTCATTAGAAAGGTTTTTTTCATTGCACATCGAGATAGCGCGTGAAACCATGGTTATGGCATATTTAAAAATATACATAATTAGTTTAAGTATCATATATATATATATATATATATATATATATATATATATATATATATATATATATATATATCGCTCTGTTGCATTTTACTTCAGTCGTACTTCTCAGAAATTAATGGGACTCATTCCTGGGATAATACTAGATCTTTATATGAGATACATAGATATTCGAATATTCCATAAAAGTTCTCATTTACCTGCTAAGCCTTCAGTTAGTAAAAAAGTTAAGTATATCCATTTTTCTCTCACTAATTAGCCAGTTAACGATGTTATAGTATATCTTTCTAGTGGTCTCTATGTCCTACCGAATTCCAGGACAAAAATTAACGTAATCTGGTTGAGTATCAAGCTTTGCTGTTACTAATTCCTCGTGTAAGCCAGTGGTTGGTAGCCATACTGAGATGATCTTATTTGGGATGTAAATACTATGTTATTTTGAATATTTAGTTAGGGTTTACCTGTAGGGGGAAGTATTTTCATGCCAGGTGGTCCTAACCCAACCCTGTAAAGAGAGACCTTAGACACTCGAGGAAAATGTCTAGTAGGCATTCAAGTTCTCTCCGTGGGCATTCAAGTTATATATATATATATACATATATATATATATATATATATATATATATATATATATATATATATATATATATATGTGTGTGTCTGTGTATATATATATATATATATAGAGAGAGAGATACATATTCATATACTTATACATATATACATATACACATATTATATATATATACATATATACATATACATATATATATATATATATATATATATATATATATATATTTGTGTGTGTGTGTGTGTAAAGAGAGACACATCTTTACTATTCTCAAAATGTGTATCCTCCAACGTAATTCTCTTATAGACCATCTACTGATTTATGTAGGAAAATCATGTCCCGTTTAATATGACGGTTGCGCCTGAGTTGATATCTATGACTACAAATTGCCTTGGCGTATTCAGAAAAGAAAGAATAAACGCTCGAAATATATTATCTATACAATAAAAATAATATCTGCGATGCAGAGAAGAAGACGTTAAATTCGGGTCAAACGAAACTTATTTCAACCCATTTGAAATGTTTATTAGGAGAATTGGTTTCATTATCTTCCATAAACTGTGGGCATTGAAGTATAAATGCAAGGAACTTATCAGATATTATCGCTATTAAAGCGGAGGAATATGAAATGTATATACTATTTGAAGATGTCGTGTCTGTCTGTCGATCGGTAATACCATACAGGAGAAAATTATACCAAATGTTGAATGAATAAGCTTAAAGGTGTCGGTATGTTAGTATATGTACTATAGTAAAAGTATTGATTTTACGACTAATAGTACTACGACTACGAATACGAAAACCAATAAAAGCTTATAAACTCCAAATCTGAATAAGAATAGTGAACCAAATTCGGTATGAAGTGATCACGTCATAGTTATTTGTTCATAATATGTCAACATTTAACTTCTATTGCTACTACAACAACAACAACTACTACTACTAGAGTGAGTCATAATAATAAAGATACATATCAAAGTTGTACAGGCAAAAGGCGATATACGATACCGCTATTGCAACGACTAATTATAATTGTATATTTAAGATAATTAAATTGAATGAAAATGTATTATTCGTAAACGTAAAACATCATTATGTCAGATGTGATGCCATCTACATTTAACTTCGAATATCCGGTTAGCTTAATTATATATATATATATATATATATATATATATATGGTACGTCAATGAAAATCCAACGACGGCGATTTCACTCAGGTCTGTTGTCCACGGAGAGGAATCAAATAAAAGCGGCCATTTCAAGGAAAACAATATTCTTCCTGTTTTTTGCCTTGGAATACGCCTAACTGAAAACAGGAAGAATATTGTTTTCCTTGAAATGGCCGCTTTTATTTGATTCCTCTCCGTGGACAACAGACCTGAGTAAAATCGCCGTCGTTGGATTTTTATACAGATTCCTCTGGATTTACCAATATTTTCTGAGCCCTACGTTTTTTTGGATTTCGTTATTGGTGATTCCCATGCCCGTTTGAACTTTTTAGAAGGTTTTTTTTATAGAAGTTTTTTTGATTTTTTAAATTTTTAATTTTAATTTTAAAAGAAAACTTTTTCAAATTTGGAACTTTGACAGTCCTACCCTGTCAACTTATCAATCATAAATTTTCCTCTGATGATAAGATTTTAATCTTTGAAAAACCTGGTTTAAGGAAAGAAAGAGATGAAAAATAAATGTTTTTATTAACTAATCCACTCCTTGTTTTGAACAACTGAAAATACCGATTTGCTTCCATTTGCAGGTCTTACTAATTTTCATTGACGTACCATATTTTTGCTCTATCCAGTATATTGAGCTTTCCTTATTTCACAATAGGTCCAACTCTCTAAAAGTTTACCTTTTAGTTATAATTTACATATATATATATATATATATATATATATATATATATATATATATATATATATATATATAAGAATGAACAATGGCGATGCCCCCCCTCCCCGCTTCCTTTTCACAAGGACGTTATTTCCGGAAGAATGAGTCTGCAGTATTTCAAATTAATTTCAAGTCTTGAAAAATAAATAAAGATTTTATTTCGGGATAAAAAATACAATTTAAGACTATTTAATGAATTTCATCCAAAATGTGTGCGAAAATTAAACGAAATAAGGGAACGGACACTCCCCCTCCCTAAAACAGTAGGAGTTAATTCCTGGGAGCAATATATGACAGCGGAATATTTAGTACACTAGCACTCTATAAAAAAGGAGAATGTAATCTTGTGGCAATAGTACCGTAGGAACGAATGTATATGATAATGCGCCCCGCCGAAAAGTGGATGTAATGCCTGGGAGGCATGTATTATGTAGAATGAAAATATACTACATAAGATTAATAGACCGGGTTAAATTAGATTATTTTTAATGAAAAAGTAGGAGATAATGCCTGGGAGCATGATATTATGACAACGAAATGTACGTACGCGCCTTGGTGTACAAAAGAATTGAAAGTGTACCTACACTATTAAATAAGCGTAACTTGAAATAAAAATAAACAATGACGATGCCCCCACCCGCTCGCCTCTCACAATTAAGTCATTTCCGTATGAATGAGTGCAGATTTCCAAATTAATACATTGAACTATTCATTAGTGATCTCCCTTGAAACAGATAGTCTAAGTATGCTTTAAAATACCGGACGTTTTTAAATAAAATGTATTTAATTAATTGTATGAATGATCTTTATTAATATTACTATCAAAGAAAATATTATAAATACATATGGGAATCTTTCAATACTGGTTATAATTGTATATTTGCGAATAGTAATTTATTAGAACTTTAAAATAAATTAATTTTGTAATTTCGAAAAAATGCATGTTGTTTGGGAAATGTTCGTATACGACATGCAAGAATAATATTGCAGTTTACGGTGACGTACATACTGAGCATATCAGGGTTGGGGTTCGAATAGCAGTGTCGGCATTTTATTGTTTATTTATTATTTATTTAATCTTAATAAGCAGTTAGGAGTTTCCACAATGTAACTCTTACGTTTACAAAAATTCTCCCGGACAAGCAGAAATCCTGACATCGTGACAAAAAATGGGCTCCTTGTATGATAAATGAATTTGTAAGGATGTTGTTGATCAATTATAGACTCTAGATATACACGACAGAAGTACACCTAATGTTAAATGAATCATCTTAGAGATGATAGGTGTGTTTGTAGGGATAACATAATTACAATGTTGATGCTTCTACTACTAGCACTACGACAATAAATACTAAAAGTAATAAATACTGATACGCTCTAAATCTACATAGGAATATTGGACCAAATACGGCCTAAAGTGTTCATATTATGTGTGATGGGTCATAGACTCCTCATGATCGGAACATTCCGAATCAAGACGACAGATCTTGAACACGCAAAAGAGCAAACATATTTCTGGATAAAACTTAATAATTAACAATGGATTATCTTAAATAAGAAATACATACACACGTATATATATATATATATATATATATATATATATATATATATATATATATATATATATATATATATATATGGTAAGTCAATAGAAATTGATTAGACCTGCAAATGGAAGCAAATCAATATCTTCAGTTGTTCAAAACAAGGAGCAGTTTAGTTAATAAAAAACATTTATTTTTCTTCTCTTCCATTCCTTAAACTAGGCTTTTCAAAGATTAAAACCTTATCATCAGAGGAAAATTATGATTGATGAGTCGACAGAAGAAAACTGTCAAAGTTCTAAATTTGAAAGAGTTTTTTTAAAAATTTAAAAGTTCAAACGGGTATGAGAATCACCATATATATATATATATATATATATATATATATATATATATATATATATATATATATATAACAGTTTAGAATGCAATACACTGCAGATATGTAACAGATAAATACGAACTGAAGAAAATGAAGATATATAACTGAAGAATATTTTTGACTTTTCCACCTTTTTTATAAACACAATATATTTTCATATGTTATATTGAAATCTTACATGCGTCAATGCGGTTTAATGGAATTTCCGTGTAATATTATATTTACGGAAGAAAATTTCCTGTCTTCAGATGTGTGTTGCACCTAATTGAAACATGTATAAAAAGACCGTTGCCGATGAGAGCTATTCAGCAGAAAATGAGACAGATTTGATATCAAAACCATTGTTCGCCTTTTATTTTATTAGTTTCAATGTTGATATTGATATGTTCCAATTTTCTCATTTTTCTTACGTATATTTTACACATTTTTGAATTGTTTTCTTTTTAATTGCATGTTCTTTATTCTTTGCCCGTTTCTGCATTCAGTTTCAGTTTAATTAATTAGTTTACATTCCTAAGAAATTATATATATATATATATATATATATATATATATATATATATATATATATATATATATTAAATTTAATAAATAAATATTAAATAATATTTTACCTACGGATGACGTCGTTTGAAATTTATTAGTGTATTTAGTGTAGGGAAGTGATAATTCTAGGCAGTCACGCGGCGCGAACCCGATTCACCGAGCCACCCTTGGATCTGCACACTTTCACCGTATCCTCGCAGCAATATCAATCTATCATATGATGCGGAGAATTAAATATTAGAGCATATATATATATATATATATATATATATATATATATATATATATATATATATATATATATATATATATATATAATTTATAAATTGACATGACAGAACAAACGTATATAATACTTTGATTTATTGTTACTTTCGAAGAAAAACAACGCTAACACATGTGTTAGAAGTATAGAATTATATTTAAAACAAACTCAAATTGTAAACAAAACTCTCCTGACATCAGACCATTGTTGTCAAATGAAAACTGTATACCACCAAAGTGAAATTTAATACAAGAAGTCTCTAAGTGTTCATTAAAACAATACAAAAAAAGCAATCACAAAATGGGAATGGATCCACATTAATCAAAATTTGAATAATTCATGTTCAGAAAAATATTCTGACCGCACATTGAGAACGGTTCATTTGAGTACAAAATTTAAAACTGTTCATTGGAAACAGTCCTACCACACATACACACACCTATATATATATATATATATATATATATATATATATATATATATATATAGAGAGAGAGAGAGAGAGAGAGAGAGAGAGAGAGAGAGAATGTGTGCTTTATTTTTTCCTGTTATTGATTGTTTTTCTTTCTGTCTTTAATACAGCCTGTCCCCAGCCAGAAGGAAATCAAAGCATGAGTAGAAACTTATGATTTCATGATTTATCATGTAAGTAATCATATATATATATATATATATATATATATATATATATATATATATAAAGATTGTTGGATAATATGCTTGAAACATTGTGCGTAGTATTAACATCATTATTTTGTTTGCAAGTGTAAACAATGCGAAGTAAATTACAGTATAAATGATTGATGATCGCGTACCTTTTTTAATAAATCACGTTGACTAGAATTAAGAAAACATCACATTCATCACTGTATGACACTTACAGTATCGGGCGAACAATAAATACGACCAAAAAACAGTTTAAAAAATGTCAGTTCATTCAAAATGATGAAAACATAACAACCGTCACAGAAAATAAAAAACCAAATAACAAACTTAAAATTTTCTTTGGAAATATAGATTTATCTCGAAATATTAGCTCTTATATCTTAGTGAGTAGTGATTTTTTGGTAATTTATTCTAGAAAGATTACATGACATATAGTAGAAGTATACGGATCAAATTCATTTAAATATCCCATGAGATAATGCGACTAACGCATACATTGGTCAAATTTAAGAAAAATGTTGTGGATTGTCTATATGGAAGTGTTGGATACATTTTGTATCATCATAAAATAGAGTATTTTTTCTAACCAAGTTCTAATCATAATGTTGCTTAAACAAAGAGTCTTTGGGGATGTTTCCGTGCGAGATTCGACATTATTTATTCAAACAATGATACATGTAAAATATCTAGTATTAATTATACTTGTTCTATATTGATGCTGTATTTAAAAAATAAATAACAGAAAATGTTTTGTATAAAAATACAATAGTATATATTTATTTTGCGGCAAATGGATACAGTCAATAAGCGTCGTTGAGACATGGATAGTGCATGATAGCTGCTCTATATAGATCCTAAATCAAGCCGGTTGTTATAACATTTTAGGACATCCAAGCGTCATTTACTGTCACGCCAATTTGGGAATTTCGCCTCCGCGCTCGATATTGTCACGCCAATGTCGGCACTTTACCTGTGTGCCTTCTAGTTATGTATTGCTTATTTAGCGAATGGATGTATTTTATTTTGGTTTCAGTGTAGTTGCTGACATAGTGATAGGGGCAAAATAGAGAAAGTAGCAACCCTAGTTGATGTCAGTGTCCCTAATGATTCTGGCTTAAACAGAGCTGAAAGATAAAAGATCAGGAAATAGCAAAGTCTCATGTACGACTTGAGAAAACCCCTGAAATCTCAGGAAGATCTCCATCATTCAAATATTTATAAAAGCAACCGGACATATTAAAGAGAATTTAAAATATTTCCTGGCAAATATACTCGGTAAAGCTAGTGCTAGAGAGATACAATCAATTGCACTTAAACGAACGGATAGAATCTTAAAAAGATATCTCGGTTGGGGTGTCTGAAATAGCATCTGAATGTCTGATATCCGGCGGGATGCACCATCCCCAGCAAAAACAAAAGATAAGTAAATTGAAAAAAATAATGCGTATAATAAAAAGATTAACACTAAACAATACACTATATAAAGAGTTATGAGTATTATAATAAGATTGAGACAAAAGAAACAGTAAACGTTTTAATTATTATAGGATAATTGAAACAGAACAATCTGCTACATCAAGAGGTGTACGTATTATAGAAAATTTTGAAACGAAAAAATCCTACATTAAGAGTTATGAGTATTATAAGCAAGTTGAAACAAAAAATCTACTGCAAAAAATATATGGGTATTATAGGAATATTGGAACAAAAGAATCTATCACGTCAAAAGTTATGAATATTATAGAACGATTAAAACAGAATAATCTACTGCATCAAAATGTACGAGAATTATAAGAGAATCGAAAAAACACAATCTACTATATAAAGTGTTTTGAGTAGTTTAGGAAGCTTGAAAAAGACGGAATACAATATAAAATGACATAAGTATTATAAGAGGATCGAAACAGAACAATCTACTACATCAGAAGTTATGAGTATTTTAAGAGGATTGAAACAAAACAAACTATGAATATTATAGCAAGTTTGAAAGAATCTACTACATGAATACTTATGAATATTATAGGAAGATGTAAACCAAACAGTTTACCACATCAACAGTTATTAGTATTTTAAGAGGATTGAAACAAAACAGTCTAATACATAAAATGTTACAGTATTATGATAAGTTTGAGACAATTGAAACTATCATGTTAAAAGTTATGAGTATTATATGACGATTAAAACAAAACAATCTACTACATAAAAATGTATGGGTACAATAGAACGATTGAAACAAAACAATCTACTACATCAACATGTATGAGTACAATAAAACGATTGAAACAAAACAATCTACTACATCAAAATGTATGAGTACAATAGAACGATTGAAACAAAACAATCTACTACATCAAAATGTATGAGTACAATAGAATGATTGAAACAAAACAATCTACTACATCAAAATGTATCAGTACAATAGAACGATTGAAACAAAACAATCTACTACATCAAAATGTATGAGTACAATAGAACGATTAAAACAAAACAATCTACTACATCAAAATGTATGAGTACAATAGAACGATTGAAACAAAACAATCTACTACATCAAAATGTATGAGTACAATAGAACGATTGAAACAAAACAATCTACTACATCAACATGTATGAGTACAATAGAATGATTGAAACAAAACAATCTACTACATCAAAATCTATGAGTACAATAGAATGATTGAAACAAAACAATCTACTACATCAAAATGTATGAGTACAATAGAACGATTGAAACAAAACAATCTACTTCATCAAAATGTATGAGTACAATAGAACGATTGAAACAAAACAATCTACTACATCAAAATGTATGAGTACAATAGAATTATTGAAACAAAACAATCTACTACATCAAAATGTATGAGTACAATTAAATGATTGAAACAAAACAATCTACTACATCAAAATGTATGAGTACAATAGAACGATTGAAACAAAACAATCTACTACATCAAAATGTATGAGTACAATAGAACGATTGAAACAAAACAATCTACTTCATCAAAATGTATGAGTACAATAGAACGATTAAAACAAAACAATCTACTACATCAAAATGTATGAGTACAATAGAACGATTGAAACAAAACAATCTACTACATCAAAATGTATGAGTACAATAGAATGATTGAAACAAAACAATCTACTACATCAAAATGTATCAGTACAATAGAACGATTGAAACAAAACAATCTACTACATCAAAATGTATGAGTACAATAGAACGATTGAAACAAAACAATCTACTACATCAACATGTATGAGTACAATAGAACGCTTGAAACAAAACAATCTACTACATCAAAATGTATGAGTACAATAGAACGTTTGAAACAAAACAATCTACTACATCAAAATGTATGAATATAATAGAACGATTAAAACAAAACAATCCACTACATTGCTATGGTACCTTCCTTCACGGACAACATAAACTATTCCACTAAATATAAATACTGAGAGCAAATGCTATTCAGGGTTGTAACAAGACATGTCCAATACTGGCAGTCAAGACAGACATACAACCACTCTTATTATCTGTTGTATTATACTTTCTCAATACCCGTGTTTCTCTAAACCCCAAGTTCGTGTTTTCTGTTTCCGGACCTGTAGAGACAGGGCAACAAACATACATACAACGTAGAAGTATCGACACTACACTATACTACAAATAAAATTGTGAGTATTATAGAATTAAAACAAAACAATCTACTACATCAAAAGTTATGGATTGAAAAAAATTACTACATGAAAATTTATTAATATTATAGGAAGATTGAAAGAAAACAATCTACTACATGAGAATTATGAATATCATAGGAAGATTGAAACAAAACAATCTACTACATCAAAAGTTACGAGTATTATAGGATGATTGATAAAAGCAACATTAAATCTTACTTTTCCAATAAGAATTTGTTAACAGTCATTTTCAGAACTGAAAATAAATCTGATTACACGGTTCAAAGTTTTTTGCCCAACTGTTAAGATGTTTTAAAGTAACTAGCAATATCTAATCTGAAATTCCAGCTTTTGAATTTTTCAAAATATCTCTTTACTATTGATCAACCAACTGTAACTAAACCCCACGAGTAGGAAAGTTTGTTTTCGAAATATTTATGCGCAATTGCTTTGGGTGGTCTGAAACAAACCTTCCCCAGCTTTGAATTCAATCGCTTAGCTTTGGTAAAATCTGAGGTCTGCTGGACTTTTTTAATAAGTTTGTCACGATTTACATGGCAACGAAAGAAAAATGGCGATTAGTAGCTCTTCAAAGAAAATAGTATGAGAATGAGACAGCAGCTTAATGCCTAAAGATGACGACGTTCTTCGACGACTTGGAGCAACCAGTGGTAATTATTAGACTAGGTGTCGAGTGTAGCTCGAAATCATTCGAGAACATCTATGTCTCCAAATATATGAGAGAAAATTGATCAAAAGGAGATGATTCTGAGAACTTCATGTTTTATGCACAACAACAACAGCAGCACCAACGCTTCCTCGTCGTAGTACGTGCGCTGGCAACATGGTAGTGGAAGAGCTACCCGGTTAACAGGGGTCTACTAAAAATTAAGGAGGAGTCGGCATCAGGATTCGTCGTTTATAGGTGTTTGCATCTGCATATGGTAAGAAAAGACGTTTTAGACGCGGAATTTTAGAGTGAAAATAGCAACATTGCTTCTGCACCATTCTCTTGTGTGTTCTGGAACAAACTTTCCTCGGCTTTGCATGCAATCACTTAATGCTATGCTCAATGTCGGGGGTAAACACCTTCAATCCTACATATTAATGAATAGCTGCGACCAGCAAGGAGGATTTCATACAGACTCGACACTGCTCGTGAGTCATCATTTTGAGCCTTATGCAGAAGTCACATTCACCTAAGAACAGAAACAAAAAGAATAGCAGGAGAAGCGAAGCATAAGACGAAAACTCACCCATAACGCTATAATAATCGGTATCGAAAAAGTTAAAGGGCTATGTTAAAACCTCTTCGTAAACTATGATAGAACATTTTTTATTACTATCGTAAAAAGTTACAATGATAATTCCTGCTATCTACAAATAGTCACCCATATATGTACTGACCAAGACAAAACGTCGCTCAACTTTGGTTATTTAAGAAGAACCGGTGTATCAGCATGATTTAGCTGTAAACGAAGGTTCGAAAAATGTCACAGCATATACTAGCTGTCTGTTGACATGCACTTCCGAGATATATACATTTTTAAACAAGTATAAAAATAATGTAATTCATTGTTCATTGAAAGTTATGGTTTGCAACAAGATGTATCTCGTGTTACATTGATAAATCTGTAGTAACGTTAATACGTTACGACCCAACGTAATGTAGATGTTCGTCTAGTAGACTAGATATACATACAATCTCTCTCTCTCTCTCTCTCTCTCTCTCTCTCTCTCTCTTATTTGATTGATGATGTCATGATTTTGTAAAGTCATCTACTGTGAGCAACGAAGAAAGCCGCTTTCTTTTTTTTCGCCATTATACCAACCGAAGATCTGTTCTTGACAATCAATCCGACAGAGATAAGGGACATTTTGACGTCGGTAGTCTTTTATTTTATTAGGATGTAGTATGTGTTCTACTTGACACTACGGTGTCTACACTCTCAGTCCTTAAATTCTCGCTTTGGGAAGGAGTCACTTTTTATCTTAGATACTAGAGCATCTGTGACCTGTCAAACAATCAGAACATCTGATGAAACTTCATGTTGTCCCCTAAATAAGCTTCTTGTATTTGCTGGTTGAAAAAACGTTTTTGCTATATATATATAATTAAATATATAATTAAATATATAATTAAATATATAATTAAATATATAATTATATATATATAATTAAATATATAGTTAAATATATAATTAAATATATAATTATATATATATATATATATATATATAAAGTATATATATATAATTAAATATATAATTATATATATATAATTTTTTAATTTGACATTGTTTGAAAAGTAAAATTATTTCGTAAAGTCAGAATTGTGATGTCATAATAGACCGACCTTCCTCTGAGTTTAATACTCAGTTTATTTTCTGTTTTCCCCTCTTCTTTTATTTTTTATTTCTTTGGTCTATCTCTTCTTTCACTTATTTAGTTCCTTCTCTTTTAATGTACAGATAAAATGTACACGATAATAAATAAGCTATCAACATAAAAAAAATAAAAACAAAACTAGAGTGTCGGTAGTATACTAAACCCCACGTAATTTAGATGTTTGTCTAGTAGACTAGATATACATAAAATATTCCTCTCACTCTCTCTTATTTGAATGATGATGTCATGATTTTGTGACGTCATCTACTGTGAGCAACAAAGAAAGCCGCTTTCTTTTTTTGCCAATCATACCAATCGAAGATCCGTCCTTGTCAATCACTTTTTAGCGTCGGGGGTCTTTTATTTTATCGGGATGCGGTATTTGTTCTGTTTTACTCTACGAGGTCTACACTCTCAGGCCATGAATTCTCGCTTTGGGAAGGAGTTACTTTATATCTTTCTGACTGGGGCAGAACACCGACCCAGTTGCTCGGGCCATTTTTATGGGGTCAGAATGCACCAACTTTTTCTGAGCTGGTTTATTTTACCCACTTTTAAGCCTTGTGTCATATCTTCCCGCTCTAGAAGAGGAATAAATATGGTGACCGGTCATACTATCTCTGTATTACTGATGAAGTAATCCACTAGTAGCGCACAAAGTAACAAGATGATACAACCCGCATAGTTTTAGTAGTATATAGATATTGAAATTTAGTGTGAAAGGAAAACGGTTGATTAGAATGCTACAAGTTCTGCCAGCATCTTAGCTATACTAACCGTAAAGATATGGTATGAAATCTATATGTTACATAACGAAATTAGTTGGTTGAATTAAGGTGCGATTAACGGATGAGAGCTTAGAATTTAACCTTTAGTAAACGGAAATTTGACAATAAACATAACTTACCGAAGAAGGTGGATTCCTATTTTCGGCTTACAACTCAATCAAGTGGAAGTTAAACGGGACAGTTCCTCGAAGCGCCCAAGAGGTAATGGGGGTCGCGCTTAATGTAGGTAGGTGTAAGGAGACAAGCTATTTGTCTATCTATAGATCTGTATATCTTTCTGTTTGTCTGTATGTTTGTATATATCTCTCTATCTATGTTTCTCTCTATTTCTCTGTGTTAGTGAAGGAAAGCCACACTGGTTCAAGTTTAAAGTTCCCTGTTTGTGAATGTTCGAAGTTGGCTGTATCAGTAAACCTCTAATATAACGTAATATCAGTAAACCTCTAATATAACGTAATATCAGCGTCATAGTGATTGTATCCACAGAAAAGAAAGAACCTGGGTTTCTCGACGATGACGGATGGGTAAGCGAATAAGTACATATAGAGCCAACTATTAAAACATCCTAACTACGCAATATTACTTTAAAATACGTGTGTATGTGTGTACAATGAATTAGCATTCGGAAAATATTAAAGCGCCCATGAAATCAATTCTCCTGAATGCATTAACGTAAACGGAAAACAGATCGATATTCTGCTTCGCCAAATCTGATCAATGACTCATACACGCCGTAAAGATATTGCATGACGTCTATATCTTACATAACGTCCTCACTGAGGAATACCAACGAAGTTGCCCGAGGCAATTTTTATGTTGCTAGAGAGTATTGATTTACTCCTCTCCAGGAGTTAGGCACAAATCCAGTGTTTATCTTACTCCCACAAGTAAGATGTGACCCAAGGTCGAGTCGGGAAAGTGGGGTTTAAAAATTGCCTGGGCAGCCCCGTCGGCATTCCCCGGTAAGGGGCGCCTCAGGCAGTAAGCAATAGACTTACTCCTCCCCAAAGAGGGGAGGCGAAGCCTGTGAGAGTGGACCTCCTAGAACTGCACAGGACAGACCCATAGACCGGCGTAAATCAAGCCCCGAAGGTCAAGACAATACCAGTCTATGACAATACCAGTCTATGGGGTGCAGTATCCATCGGAACAGATACTACACTTTGATCTTAGCCAAAAGGCCAAGGCTAGAGAGTAGCGCCTCTTGTAACTTGGTTATTCTTTACACCTTTAGAAGATTCAAGTGGTTGCAAACATGTAGGGTTCCTCTGTCGGGCTAAAACACTTCTTACATCTGCCAGTATCCTATATCTTTAGAAAGTCACTATTCGTCCGTGAATGGAGTATTGTTGTCACATCTGGGATGGTGCTGTAACAACTAGCCTCTCCATCTTCGACAGGGTACAACAAAATTTCTAACCTAATAAGTTTCGTACTGTCTGCCAAGCTTCAGTCCGATCTCATCTCCGCAGAGTTGCACTGTTGTGCCTGTTTTCAAAGTACGTTCGCAGAATGTGCACTGATGAACTCACAGCACTTGTACAACCAAAACGTAAATATCCCCGACTCACTAGACTAGCAGAAAAATAACACCTTAACTGTAGAGGTCCCTAAATGCCGGATGATGTTCTACTCTGATAGCTTATTTCCTCGAAGCGCTTACTATTGAAATTCTCTTCCTGCTTCCTGTTTTTCCGACGTTAAAAACATGTTGAAATTTAAATGTTATATCAACAAATATCTCCCAGATCCCCACACAGTCTGCTTATTAAATAAATTGACTCCTATCACAGTATCCCCTTGAGTTTCAGTGGCAATATGTCTTGTTTAGTGTTAATAAAAGTAATTTTAAAATTAAGTGAAATATTTCAGAACGCGCAAATTATAAGACAATTTCTCGAACCACTGAATATCGTCCATAATACGAATGAGCTTTGTACTCTTTTCTGAAAAACTCTTCAAACTAACGTGCCATTTTATCGAGATAGCGAAAAAGGCCAAGCGGGTTCTTGACCTGAGTCGGAGATTTTTTCTCAACCTAACGGTAAACACTTGTCGTCCGTTATACATCATTGTGTTTACTATTGCAGTTAAGCAACATATCCTTATCTACAAAAAATATTATACAGTGAGTGCGTGTTCAAAAAGCCGGTTTTAAAGACTAAATGTATTCTCAGTTGAGCAGCGGAGCATTCGAGATGATTTGTTTCTGGCGATCAACATCATCAATGAGAAATCTAAATTTACGTTTCGAAGAAATTTTTCACCCAATTATCAAATCGTGGTCTCAGCGCGTATCCACAAAAGTTGTACTACCGTTGTTTTCAGCTGAATAGTAGAAAATACTATTCCTGCCATAAGAGCAATTAAAACAATCACATGTAACGATCAATGTTCAAATTCTTCAAGCAAATTAATTTGATAACTTTATTTTAGGAGGGGCATTTTACAGAATCTCCCGTTCAAGTGACTGACATTAATCGGGTAACTATAGAACCCTAAATATCGATGACCTCCCTCAGAAAACATATTTCGGTATATCTTTAGTGAGGAGTTTGCGGTGGCCTTTGGTAATCATGCATTCCCTTCAATAGATGATGGAGAAATTGTAAAGTCTACAAGAGGAAGATTATACTTTCAAAAATGCACCTTGGTATTGCATTTCATAATGTTCGCGGGGAAATAAATATTGCAGGAGAACGGATATGAGAATGTTGTCGAGAAGATGAGTGTATAATATATTTAAACAAACACCGCAGAGTCAATACCGATACTTTTATCCATACGAAGGGGTTCCTACCAAGGCTATAAAAAAGAACCCATGCACTAACAAAATAAGTGTGTCTTCTATTGTAGTTTGTATGCATAGAGCGATAATCTTAAAGATCATTATAACATCAGTCATGAAGATGAAGCAGCACCAGCTGCCTATACTAGTTATAAAGTAAACTTAATGTAAACAAAGACCTACAAGTAACAGTGATTATGATGATATTTCATAGCAATGTGTATTTATTATTCCATAAAATATGCAAGGAAATTTCCCAATGTTTACACTTTTATTGTCATTTAGGGTATGCGAGCACAACAGGGTTATGTATTTTACTGGTAGGAACTTTTCTTCAGCACACCTCACACACTTCACCCACTCATACCCTTAATGGCAATAACAGTGTAAAAGATTGGGAATTTCCTTGCTTTTGTATATTTAGTGTATATGAATTTTCATCTTAACCCTATTAAGGGCATATGATTTCAGTATACTGGCATTTTTCATAGAATGTCACTACTTTTGTAAAGGTTATGCCTCAATACAATGCCTTCTCATAAGGTTTTTTGGGATTTTCTAGGAAACTAAGGTATATGGTAGACTGAAATTAAAATGCCATCAACTAGACCCTAGAACCTCTATCTCTGCCAAATATCAGCTTATCCATCAAATAGTTGATGAGATACAGGTTGGCACATACGTACGTACACACAGATAACATGATTTCATGATTGAACTTTCTTGATCTCTGGGTTGACTTGACTAATGATGCTGAAATTCTACAAAGTTTGAACTAATTTGGTTTATTGGTTTTTGAGTTATGATTGATCAAAGAAATGAGATTTCCAGCATAGGCCATTCGTGCTTATATATTAAGGGATAGAGCGCTCTCGCGCCTCCCTTGATTGTTTTGTTGAGTAATTTGATATTTTATTTGTGTTACAATTTTTAGTTCGTTTAAAATATATGTGTATTTTTTCATGTGTATTTTTGAATTTTTCACATTTTTGCATGAAAATAGAATATGTATGATGCAAATTGAGCCTTAATAACAACCGTTATAAAGCACGTTGTGGGCCGAGTCATTTTTGGTATCCTGTCATTCGTAGGCAATGCTAACATGGATATCGAATAAAAATTGAGCGTAATCTTTAAAATTTTAGTTTTGTACTTTCACCATCGGAATCCTTATATTTAGCAATAACAAAGTAAGTATAAATGTTAATGTATATAAATTTGCATTATTTGGTATTTAATCTTTAGTCTTTAGTGTAATAAGTATTAACAACATTGTGGAAATATTACTGAAATATTTTATTAAAAATTATTCGTAATATTTGCCTTATTTATAAAAACAATGTGTTTCTTGATAGCGTAGGTTTAAAAAACGTTTTACTCTGTAATAGCGAATATCAATCTAATTGTAGAATATTGACTGTTAAATTTTGCTTGATATTCACCTAAATTATTGAATGTCTTTTTGTCTGGACATTATCTCATAACGTATATAAAATTAAACTAGTATGTCAAATTATGACAAATATAAAAAATGGGGGAATTTTAGTTATGAAAGAAATATTAACATATTAAAACATGTTTTGATTTTTTTTGTAAAAAGAATGTCCAAATTTATTTTGTATGTCAAAACGTTTGTTTTTGTGTGTAATATTTTTTTTACATAGTCAATATATATTGGTCGAAGAAACAAATAACACTTTTAAAAGAAAATAAGAATAGTTTGTCAATGTTTTAAATAAAAGAATGTTTTTTGTTGACTGTTCAAACAGAAACAAAAATTGGAATTTAATTTTGTAATGATAATAATAATGAGATATTTAATTCATTAACAATGTTATCACTAAGGTAATGTCAGAATTTTAATCCAGTAAAATTGATTTAATAAGTATACAACAAATCAACTGAAAATATGTAAAAGAGCTAAATTTTATTTTAGTGAGCATTGAATTTTCATGTTTATTTAGCTAAGTATTCCAAAAAAATGTGGATAAAATTACTGTAGCTCTTAAATATAATTATTGTCTTAAAATATTATTCTACGCTACTTTTAAATGTGTTAAATAACGAACTTTAATTCAATGTTTTTATTGTTAGTGCCTATTAGATTTTTATGATTTTCTTGTATAAAACCTGTAGTCTAAAACCTTGTTTGACATACATTTTTTTTGAAATTCTTTTCATACAAATGCATTGATTTTAATTTGTAAAACGTGTTTACAAACATGAAAAAAACTCTCTTTTTAAAATGTTTTTTTCGTTTAATTATTTCGACATGAATCAATTCGTTTTTTATTTCATCACAAAAGCAAAATCGTTCAATTTTCAGTTATTTATGATTTACACATAATCTGTGTACTACAGAACAACCAAATTGGCTGCCACCTACAGTTGACGTGTTTTTATGACAAGGTGTATTTCGTACGTTAATCTTTTCTTTTGGTTTAGGAGCTCAATATGGTTATATTATGTGACTTTTGCCTTTAATTCTAACTAGGATTTTCTTTATTTAGCCCTAAGACTTTTACAGGCTTCAAAATCAATTTCTAGATATAACATAGTGTTGTATATTTTGTTTCATTAATCTCTGTATTAATAAAAGAAGATAAGATATTGTATGCCCCCATTTATTTGCTTCCACACGAGGGCAAAGTTAGACACGAGGTCGGTTTTTAATGTGAGGACAATCCAACTCCCAGAATGGGAAAATTTGGATTGTCAAAAAAATAAAAAATGGCTTTGTCTTAAATTGTTTAACTGTTCACTGACTGAGGAAAGACATGAACATATACTACACTTTGCTATTCGTGTAACGTCTATACTTAACATTGATTTGTTTTTGCTATTACTATTAATTTTATGTATTTGAAAAGATATCGAGGAAACTAAATTTGTTATACAAGACCTGTACCAGATAGTATGTCTCCAGCAGGTAATGTCGGATTTTACTGCTGGCACTACACTATAAACACAGGTTGTTAGAAGAATAGAACTATTTAGTTTTTTGATTTCAGATTGGATTTTACACTTCATTAGAAGTGTTCAGAAATTTGACAATAATAATAAAAAAAATATTAATAACTGGAAACTTACTCACATGCGATAAAATGTAATGTTCATTGACGACGTTGCAGGTTCGATCATTAAGTTTTTATTTTTTTGTTTAAATATTTTAATAATACAATAGTATTTAAATCAAATATGTGTCACTCAATAATTATTATGCAACTTCTAACAAACGTTTATTATTTATGTATGATAAATATTTTAAATCTAAATTTGTCTTTTATAAAACACACATTTAAAAGGTCGTTTGCCCGTGAAGACCTTAGATTCCCCTTAGCGTGTTTTTGCCAACCCTGGAGCTATACTTATTTGCTAAAATGAAGTGTGGGCCGGCTTACACTAGACATAACGTTATTCTTCCAGATGGAGGTGAGTGTGCGAAGTGTTTGCCGGTCGCCTGAGGCGCCCCTAGCAGGCCATTTCACAGGTATCTTTGTACATTTCTGGAATGCCCTCCCTCTTGAACTAACATTATTCTGCTGAAAACCCCCCACTATTTGACTAACGGAAAAAAGTCAAAACAAATATTTAGAAAACGACAAAACAGCGAACCTCTGCCATAATGACACACTGCTTCTTAATATCACATGTGGCTGGCAGATATAGTCGGTGCGATTTGTTTATCAGAATAAATAAACGAAATATTTTTTTTTAAATGTTGATTTGATCCAATTCTATGCAACATTATATATATACGTTTTTTTTTAACTAAATAATTAATTTATAAACAAATTTATTGTATACAATTATAATTAATTTGCGAATTATTTTTACGTGCACAAAAGTCCGATATGGACGCACGTTTCTGGCAATAAGCCGTCATCAGCATGCCTCACCGGGCAGGGACCGAACCTTAATATTCGTAGACTAGCGTTCAAACCACTAGATTAGAATGGCCTGCCACATTTGGTGTACGACTACTTACTGCCTATAATGTTACGTAGATTATTTGCTATTGTTTGGCGATAGCGATCGGTGTTTTTATACGGTGCGTTTTTTAATTTTTTGCTACCCTACATGCAATCATTGTTTTGATACGGCTTTAACCCGACAACATTACCTCGCTGATGGTACTTCCGTTCTTTATTTGAACCCGCCACAGGTATGTTTATCCTCTCCAGAAACACGTGTTAGCCCCTCTACGCATAGAAATCAACAACAAATCATTTCATCTCACATTTATTTATACGTCTATTACAAATTTCGAAACAACTATTTTAAGTTTGGAATATTGAGCTTCATTTTTGCTCTGGAATTTGATTCAGAGAAGAATCGATTTGATCTAAATGAAATAACTGTGTTTGTTATTATCACACAGACACACACATGGACACACACACACGTATATATATGATAAAGGAAGGATGAAGGTAATCCGACGTAATGGGAAATGAAAAAGGAAAAACCATAAAAGGGTGTATTTTTATATATTCATCAACGTTTCGTCTTTATTTGTAAGACTTCTTCAGGATGATAATTTTAAGAAAAATGTCTTTCAAGTACGTGAAAATATTGGGTTGACACGATGGGCTTAGTGAAGTCAGTAGCCTGGAATGAAATTAATGAGGATGGGTATGAGTGAAAAAGTGGAAAGGTGGGGGTGAACGGAAATAACGTGGATGATTGTTAGTGAAGAAGAGGAGGGTGGGGGAAGAGGAGGGAGACTCTTTGATTTTGGTGTGTAGGTAATGTCATGGTTTTAGAAAAGATTTGAAAAAATGAAGGTGGTTTGAAAGTGGGAGGGGTAGGTGGGGAAGAGTGTGAGAGAAGTAGTCGAAAGGGTAAAATATTTATATATATATATATATATATATATATATATATATATACTGTAGAAGGTAGAAGGCGTTGCACGAAGCCATAAAAACAGAATAGAAGAGGTTAAAAAGTGTGTGTAACATCTTTATATAAAAATGTATATTTCTTTACCTATCTCAATGCGTCTCTCTAGCTTTCTTTCTCTCCCCTTTATCCGTCTTTCCACATCACTCTTTTCTACTTCTATTTTACCTCCGCCCAGCTCGTTTCCTTCTCCGGTTTTAATGTATTGAAAATTATAATAAGGTAAGTCATTCACCTGAGAATTCAGTTTTATAGATATTGCTTCTTGGCAACATCAAGTATATTCCCCACGCACTTTTTAAAAAAATATAATGAAATGTATATCTGTTTTAATTTATTCTTGAGCAACGCCGAATTTTTAAAAACTTTTCCATCCTCTTTAATAATATAATGAAACCTATATTTATTTAAATGTATTTCTGTTCAACTCTGAGTGTATTATCTCTCCCTTCTTTATCACGCATTTCCCACATTAAAAATGTACTACTGTATTATTGCACATACAATCATTATCTAAGATAATGAACACTGACTTTCGAGTAATACAGGGAACTTTTTCTGGTTTACAATTGTATAACATGTGATGGACTCTCTCCCGTCGATGTTTGACGTATGAGTGCTCCGCGAGGGGCGGCCCAAGCGTGAATTTATAATTGCAAGGGTTGCACAATCCCAGCAACCGCTCTCCTGAGTCGGCATTGCTTGATTCCAATGGCAAGTAGTAATACAGGACGACTGGAAACAATGCCGAGATAAGCAGAGAGCACATACAGCACCTGGTATTCCCAAATGGTCACCCATTTAGTATTGGCCAGTCTCGACGCCGCTTAACTTCAGTGATCACACGGGAACCGGTGTGTCAACGTGAGTGTGCCGTATATATAACATAATACAGTGGAAATCGTTCTCACAAGTATCCAAAAATTACTTTTTCTATCTATTTAAATATGAATTGCTCATGCTGTAAAACTTTGCGTTTACGCTGGCCATCAATAGACAGCAGAATTATGATAACAGCAAAAAGAAAGCATTAATAATGTAGTAATAAGAGGTTAAATGTTAAATTGAGAAAGAGTTCCCTCGGTTTCTTATTGTACCCGAGCAACGTCTGAATTAATGCTCCTCTAGTTATTTCTAAAGATATTTATCTATTTTCGAATATAAAGCCCATGTTACATTTATTTTTGTCTAATATTTATAATAATATAGAAAACGTAACAGTAGTCTGTTATGTTTTCTATATTATTATTAATATTAGACAAAAATAAATGTAACATTTCCTTATTCTGTAAACTTTAAACGCTTTATTTTCGTTTGATTTAATTATTTCGACATGAATTAATTCGTTTCTTTCCTTGCCACAAACGCAGCAAGGTTCAATGTTTAGTTGTCTATGATTTTGTTATAGAAAACGCTCCAGACTTGGCATGAACCAACTTAATTTTTAAAAGGTAACAAGGACGAAATATGAGTATCGCAAATACAAGAGATTTATATTAGCCGTAGTCTTGAAAAGACCAATAATATAGGTACGAGGAAGCAGCCAGCAGGAAGAGTTCTACGAAACTGCCGTTCTTGGAATGAATCTACTGGAATAAGAAGGTGTATTATAATGAGGTATCAAGACAGATAATTTATGGAGACCACTAGCCCTACGAGTCAAACGAGCTCGAACAAAAGAAGCGGGGAATAGATCACATAATTCTGAAGAACACATGCCATAATAGTACTTATAGAAAAGACTGAGACTAGCAAGATCTCGTCTGTGAGAGAGAGGGTGTAGAGAAGAAAGGGTAGGGCCAATCAAGTAACAGATACGTTTCTGCACCTTATCAAGAACCCTCGAATGGGACAGAGATTAACCAGACCAAATATGACAAAAGTACTCCATACATGGTCTGATCTTAGATTTGTAGAGATAGGTGTGAGAAAGTATTTAAAGCGATAGCGAGAACCGACTTTACGAGAATCATAAACAGCAATGGATCTAATGTATGAAACTCTAAGAGAGAAAATACAAGAAGTTTCAGAGTCGATTCTTCCTTAAGAACATCCATGAGAATCACCTGAATAAAAGAGACACGCATACGATTAAACGACACGGCTTGGATCTTAACCAAATTAAACGAAACAAGCCATTTCGTACCCAATTTACAACTAAACCCAGGTCAACTTCCAGATCTGCTGCATATTTCAACTGATCCGAGGGGATGGAAGAGAAGCAACACAGGAATATAGAGCTGTAGCATCAGCATAGATGTTAATTTTTTGAATAATATTCTCTGGGTGATCATTTGTATAAAGGTGAAACAGTGTTAGGCCGAAAATATAGCCTTGAGAAACACCAGTATTGATAGGACAAGGGAATGAAGAGACACCGTCCAAAGTTACTCGCAAGCTTCGATCAGAAAGAAACGACTTAATAATTCCAAGAACCTCACCACCAATACAATAACCCTGAAGTTAGTGTAAGAGACCAAAATGTCAAACTATGTCGAACGCTTTCGAAATATGAAGCGCAATGGGCCTGCCCTCTCCTGAATTATCCATAAACCGACACTTCCGCTCGGTTACAACAGTTAATAGATCAGCAGTTGAACGAAAACCACCAAAGCTATACTGAACATTGCTAAAAAGGCCCAGAATTTCCAGAAAATGAACAAGATTGTAGTTAATTAACTTTTCAAAAAGTTTGCTAATAACCGAGAGGAAACTAACAGGACAATACTTAGTTGGGTCGGGCCGATCACCGGGATTTTTGAAAGATACGGACAACTGAGGACTCTTTCCAACAAGAACGGAAACATATTGAGGTAAACACAGATTGAATTATTTAGAGTCAATAGAAGAAAGTTCAGAAGCACAATGTTTGAGAACGACAACAGGAATTGAATCATGACCGGAATCCTTAGACTGGTCAAGATCAGAGAGAACCCTAGCAACCATATTTGGAGTGATAATGACAGAATCAACAGACTTGTTTGTTTCAAAAGGAAAATCAAGAACAGCGTCAAGAGAAGAATTGTCAGAAAAAAGACGAGCGAAAAGATCAGCCTTATACTTAGGAGATGAAATAACCCAAAGACCATAAAAAGAGGAGGAATATCAGACTTGACACTATTAACAACACTATTGTAGATTGTCCAAAAATCACCAGTCAACACTTTCAGAATAAGTAGACTATGCTTCAGAGATTTCTATCTTGCATGCATTGTTATATCTCTTGTAGGATTGTCGAGAAGTCTCAGAACCATCCCAACGATACTGATTAAAGTGATGGTTACAACGGGCAATGGCAGAAGCACAAAAAGATGAAGACCAGGGAGGAGAATAATGTTTGGTTTTAAACTTACGGTGAAGAATGTAGGTGTTAATTCTACAATAACCTCCTTATCAGAATCATTCGGAGACATACTAAAGATAGGACCCCATGGAACGTCACATAGGAAGCTGCGAAGATCTTCCAGATCAGCCTTCCTGTAGTTGAACGTCTTCCTATGGAAGGGACGATCGATAGATAACTTCACCAAGAAATTAACCTCAACATAAACAACAGTATGATCAAAAGAACCCAATGGAGGAGAAGATGTAATAGAACATGAGTCACGAACAGAATTGAGCAAAAGATCAAGTAAGAAGGGTTGATGAATATCATTATCAGGAAAACGCGTGGGGGAGGTGAACATTTGGGACAACTTATTAGACAGAGAAAAGTTAAGATAGATTTCATCAGTTAGTTATGTACGGTTAGAGTGAATGAGCCTGTAAGAATGGTGAGCATTGCAAGTTACCAAAAACAACGACGGAGATTGTCGAATGAACTAGCAATGCGCGATCAATTGTGCTGAATATAATATCAACAATAGAACAGTCATTGTCAAAACAGGAACGGTACCAAAAAGCCCAAATATGAAGTATAATACAGCAGAGACAACCTAAGATAGATAAAACACACCCATGAGATTCAAGGCTGGGAGCACATGCAATGGGGAGATTCGTCAGAAAGAAAGGAGAAAGATCATGTAACTGCGTGGAAGAGTATTAGCGGGCACTCCACATGAAAATCGTTGCTATCAATAGAAGCATCCATATTTGTCTCACAAAGAGCAATGGTGTGAGGAGATTTGCCCACCAGTCAGGAAAGTTTGACCTGAGATCTCTGATGTTACTATAGAAAATAGTAAGGTGTTTGTTGTCTACATTTCTAGAAGGCATAATAATAAAAAGGGAGAGAAAGGTAGAATCACTTCAAGACAAACCAAGCCTGAAACAGACCCAACCACCATCATCTTATCCCCTGGACTCCAAACAGGCTAGCTACAAAATAAGTCTTCTTCTTCTTCTTCTGCATCATCATCATCATCATCATCATCATCATCATCATCATCATCATCTTTATATGAATTCTCACGAAAGTTATTACCAGTAATCGCTTACTGGCAGAAGCAGATTATGTTCCCTGGAGTCTGAGTGAAAACAAGTATCCCCATATTTCAATTAATCTCCGTTTCTTTTGATAACCGTTACCAATAACTATGCTTTCTTCCAATAGCTGTTTAGTAATGATGATTTGCTTATGACGGTTGTTTGCTTTCTCTGTAAGTTAAGTGACAATAAGTCTCTTCGAGATTCTAGTAACTTCTAATCTAGTTCGTACAACATTCTTGTAATCCTCTTTTATCCTTTACGGCCATGTTGCATCTTACCAACCGAGGCTGGTGCCACAATTAAGGGTTAGCCATATTATGAGATTTCTAGCAGTATCTGTACTCTTGGATTCCTGCAATGTTCTTGTTACATTATTTCTTTTATTTCTGTTTAAACTGGTTATGTGAGTTGTTGTTTTTTTCTTAATAATTCAGCTGTTGTTTCACAAATGCCGTGCGTTATATGATGTCGATACTATATTTCATCCCTTTCATTCAAACTTCTCCAAGTCTATTTTCCATTTTTTTAAAACTGTTACTAGCTGTTCCATACTCCTTTCAGCTCTCTGGCTAATTCCAGGTATTTGCTTACATTTTTCTACTTCCTTGATCTTAACCCTGTGATTTGCTAAGACGGCCAAATTCACAATTTGTGCATCGTGTTGATTATTATCGCATCCGGTATCTTTACTTGGATGAGATTTTACTTAGATGTCTCAGAGGATGTTATGAGTTTATTCGCCACTATGTGTGTATATATTTGTCCACATATTCAAAGTACAAACATTTGGATAGTTCCCAATGAATTGTTTATCAACGCATTCTTGTTCTTCTTCTTCTTCTTCTTCTTCTTCTTCTTCTTATTATTATTATTATTATTATTATTATTGTTATTGTTGTTGTTGTTGTTGTTGTAATTCTTCAGTAGGTGATCTCACACAGGTTGTCATCAGTGATTGCTCACTGACAATAACCGATGGTGTTCCCTCGACTTTGAGTGATTACAAGTATCCCCAGATGCCCAGTATTATCCATCTCTTTCGATAATACTTACAAATTAATTTGCATTATAAGGACAGCTACTTACCATTGATTTCTTGCTGACAACGGCCACTGCTTGTGTCTGAGATTTATGCGGCAACAAGCATCCCTAAGATCCTCGTACTATCCGTATCTTTCCAGTGTCGGTCTGGTTAGTGCTTTCCATCCTCTGTCTTTCTATCCTCTTTCACTTTTCTCGACTATTTTATTTTGTATCAGCCGAGGTTGGTGTCATCACATCGTTGCTATTTTGTCTTGTGTTTGTTTTTTAGGGTGGGGTCCTCATTCGAGGACCTTCTATTGCTATCACATAACATTATCGTTATGAATCTAAGTGGGTGGAACGGCAGAAAAGGGATTGCACAATACATATCGCGACTTGAATACTCGTGTAAGGGAAACCTTAGGAGGTTTACCTTTTCACTTAAATCACAAAGAAAACCTACAATGGTTATCAATGGAAAAAGGAAGTGTCATAAACATAAAGTGATTTTAAGTAGTGATCAAAGGAAGTGGAGATCACTGGAAATCCAGGGAGACGTTTGCCACTTGGTATGTTTTTGCCAGTGGACGATCAATGATAATACCTCGTGTTATAACTCCTAATAACTTAATAATTAGGATTATAATAATAATACAACTGGAATTTTCATGCAGGACATTCGAATGGAATTCAGAATGGAGAAGTGTGTATAAAAAGCGATGTAATGGGGAATACTCGAGACGGTGGAAGCTATAGAACTACCCAAGCAACGGTTAATGAGGGCACTTGGTGGATGTTATACCTATAAATATCTGAGAGTTCTGAGAGTTCTGAGAGTTCTGGAGACAACGACCATGTTCTCACCAGAAATAGAAATATAATATGAAAAAAGAGAAAACTCTTAGAAACAAAATTATATAGTAGAAACTTCAAATAAATAAATACATACTTGGATATTACATCAGCTGGACAAAAGAAGAACTCGGGTACCTGGATCAAAATATTAGGAAATTCATGTCCATGTACTATACACTAAACCCTTAGGATCTTCTTTTTTCGTTTTCTTGAACATCCGATTGTCAGATCACCAGCTCGATTGGGGAAGGCCATGCTAGTTTCATTGTCTGGAGTAGTTATGCCAGCTAAACTGTTGGGTGGTCGATGTTTTAGACGTGACTCGATGATGTGGTTGACTATCTGTTCAGAGTGACAACAATCACAGTCAACCGAGTGCTTGAGTCCCCATCCTGTCATTGTTGCGGAGAAACGGTCGGTACCAGCCCTACGGACGTTGAGGCATGTCAACTGCTGGCGAGGGAGATCCATTCACAGTAGTTAATGCTGCTCCTCTACAAATCTGTGCAGCCTTGATTGATATGCTGCCTGCCATTCCTCCACACAGCGACGTGTGAGCCAGATTTGTTTTGTGATGTTGCTGGGTGTTAAGAGTAGAAGCTGGTGAACATACTCCGCGAATGGGTATCGTGACTTAAGAACTCGTGGAAGGATTTCTGTGACGAGTTTGTGGACGAATTGGTCCTCATTGATAGTGGCCTTTCGGGGCAGTGCAAAGATAGCTGTTTCACGGCGCAAGATTGGTGGTGCGATGCCAGCGAGTATCGGTATTTGGTTGAGCGGCGTGGCACGCGCACAGCCAGAGACTGTGCGTAAGACGGTGTTGATCGTTATGTCTAGCTTCTTGGTGTGGGAACTCCTGCACCAGTCTTGGGAGCAGTACTCGGCGGCGGTGAAGACCAATGCCGGAATAGATACGCGCAGTGTCTTCGTCGAGGCACCCCAGCTGGTACCAGCTAGGCGGCGTATTAGAGCGACGCGGGACGATGTCTTGGCGGACATGTTTTCAAGATGTTTGCGGAACGTCAGCGTGTGGTCAAGCTTGACCCCGAGGTACGTCGGAGCAGACTGAAACTGGAGTTTGTTGTTGTCAATCATGATGTTGAGCTCGTGGATTGCCTCTTGGTTGTTTAGATGGTATGCAGAGGACCTGGTCTTGGCCAGAAAGAGTTTAAGGCGCCAGTTTGGTAGTTAGCTTGACAGGATGTTCATATCAGCTGTAAGCCCCAGTTGTATCGTCTTCCAGCTCTTGATGGACAGAAAGATGGCCAGGACGTCAGTGTATCTATATTTCTTCGAGCGCGTGTCTGAGATGTTATAGATGTAGATATTGAACAACATCGGGTCGAGTACGGAGCCTTGTGGGACACCATTTTTTAGTTGTCGGGGCCTGCTATATTGGCCGTTGCTGGTGTGAAGGATAAAGCTGCAGTTGGTTAGCATCTCCATGATTAAACCCGCTGTGTCAGTCTTGGATCGTCTGTTATAGCTTGTAGTGGAATCCACGGAGCAAGACGGTATTGTACGCTACTGTGAGATCAAGGTAAACGACACTTGATTTATCATCCCGTTGAAAGGAATCCTCGATATCTTGGGTGAAAAGGGTTATCTGGTCAACTGTTGACCTCCCGTGGCAAAAGTCAGCTTGCTCTTTCAGCAGTATGGGTCGATCACCGGATCGAGGCGCGCATGACGGAGACAATCTATGTTATTGTATGGCACGCAGAGGAGGGCGATGGGGCGGTACCCATTTGGGTCATCCAGCGGCTTGTTGGGCTTTGGGATGGCGGTGACATTTGGCTCGTCGCCATATCTACGGACAATTGGATGTGTGGAAGAAGAGGGAGAAGAAATATCGAAACTACTCTGTGACTTTGATAGCCTGGTGCAGGATGAACTCGGAATTGATGTTGTCGGTCCCAGCTGCTTTCTGTGGTTTTAGGTGTTCGATAGCTGATTTGATTTCGTCGTTAGTGAAGTCTCTATAGAGGTTGGCGTCGGCGCTGGAGGCCATGCATATGGCGTTGACTTCGCCGATGGTCTTCCTGACGAACTCCTTGTCCGGATTGGGGCACCTCCCATTGGTGATCCGTTGCGCTGCAATGGCATCGGCAGTGATGGGGCACGGTTTGGGTCTTGTTGCCTGACTGGTCAGCTTGTTTATGGCCTGCCACGCTTGACGGCTAGAGTGGGTAAAGTGGATTGATTCGATAGTCTCGGCCCACCCCTCTCTCTCTCTCTCTCTCTCTCTCTCTCTCTCTCTCTCTCTCTCTCTCTCTCTCTGTTTGTCGTTGGGCGGGTCATGAGGTCTGTGGCAGCTCTGAGCTTCTCAGCGTTTGTTTTGGTTTCGTTGTGAGCGTGCACTATTTTCTTCGCATTCTTCGTCCCAGCATGGTACATAGTTCTTTCGGACTCCCCATGGGACGTGATTGTTGGCGGCGTCAGTCAACATTGTGCAGTAGGCCTTGTAGGCCTCGTCTATACTGGACGTGGTAGGCATATCAACGATCCGGCTGCAGTGTTGGTGCTACATGTGAATTCCGAACAGATAAGAATGCGGAAGTTCAACCTTCGGACTGGTTTCCCGTGCGTCGTCTGAACGAGTGATGGTGTTGTGATCAGTGACGGACGATGTTGTGAGCGGGGTAATCGGTCCAAGACGCGCCGTACAGGGAGTGGCTCTTGCCCGATGACCTATGGCGAAGGCCAGGTCTGGGCTGGTCTCGGTATTTCTAGAGGCGAACGAGTGGGGTTCCTTAGGATTGAACAGGAGAACATCGTTTGCTGTGGATGCCCAATCTGCCTGTTACACGCCGTCTGGGTTGGTGATCTTATAGCTGCAGTCAGTGTTCCAGCAGTTGAAGTCAACGGCATACACAGCAGAGGCTGAGGCATCTGACAGCGAGCCTGGTTGTAGTTTGCTCAGTGGCGGCTTGTAGACTTTTGCGACAGTCGTCTCCTGCATTTTAATGACGGTATACTCAACCTCAGCGTCGGGGGCGCACTGACCAGCTGGTGACTAGGGTATGTCGTCTCTCATGAAGGTTGCTAGGCCGTGGTTTCTGCTCTAGGTGTTGAGCTTCAGGATGGTGTCATTTTAATTGTGAGTCTCCTGCATGAGCACGACAGTTGCCTTGTTGTTTGTGGCAAGCTTCCCTAGGATGTCGAGCTTGGCGGTTGTGAGGCCTTCGACGTTGAACTGTTTGCGGGCGTTGGGGTAGTTGAGGGCGGTGTAAAGGACGTTGTGGTCGCTGGCAGCGGTGTAAAGTTATTAGTTTCGCTGTTGTTTGCAGGTATTTGTGGAGGAGGCCACGAAGCGACTGGTTTTATCTCTTTCAACCCTAAGAATGATACTGACATAGCTTACCTAAAAAGAAGAGAAGAGGAGAAATACCGGTAAGTACAGATAATTGCGTGGGTGTCAAAACAAAGCTAGAAAAATACATACTCCAAAACAAAGGAAAGCTTACAATTGTTGCAATTGTAAAAGAAACGAATAAAAGAAACAGAGAAATTGAAAACAATAAGACAAAAAATTAAAATGGGGAACAAAGAAGCAATATAGACAATTTACAAGAATAACTAGAGACGATGTACTCGGAAACATCTGGACATAGCTACAAAAAGGACATTTGAATAGAGAAACAGAACCACTACTGACAGTTGCACAGAATATGGCTATCAGAACAAACTATTAAAGCCAAAATAGACAACACTAAGGAAACAAATAATTCAGACGTTGGGCAAAACGCCGAATCGGTAAATTACATAATAAGTGAATGTAGAAAAGTTGCTTAAAATGGTATAATATAAAAACATACACGATTACGTGGGGAATGCAGTAAACTGATAACTAAGACGACAGCTGCAGTTTAAAAATACAGACACACGGTGTACGGGCAACGCGGGTAGGGAGAGATTTTAATATATTTCATAGGATGTTCTTCAAAAAGAAGAAACAATACAGCTAGATTTTCTCATATAAATCCTTTAATATGTCGGTTTAAAAGATTAATAAAAATGTGCTTCAATAACGAGAGAATAATGGGTGGAAAACAAAGAAGAGGATCTCTTCAAATTCCTCATGACAGATATCCACCTCTCTCTTTCATGTCATATCGGTCTTTGTCGCATAAATTCACTATATTTTGTCAGAGTTTGCAGGTGGGGTTTTAATATTTTATTTGAATCATTCTTAAACAAACACAAATATTCAGGTATCTATTTGAAAATCTTTTCATCAACATGGCCACAAATAATTATCCTCCACCCAAAGTTTAATTTTCAATATCGAATAAAAGAAGAATAAATGATTAATCCTACTTACACACATTTTCTTCCATTGGTATGATCTTTTGTTTTAATAAATCATCGAATACAATATTCTCTTCATGTGTTATCCCTTTATATATATATATATATATATATATATATATATATATATTTATTTATATTTGTCGCTCCTCGTAAAAAAGTAGAGCACTGTAATGGTAGTACTAACATAGCTCGACGCCACTTGCTTTATAATGCATAATTTCTTCCCTAATAGAAGTAGAATGCCGCTTTAAAAGTGTTAAAATTATCATTGTTTATCAGCTATTTAAAATTGGCCGAGCGGTTGAGTCGAAAAATACTTGTAGTCCAGGGTTTCGAATAGCATGACCGGTAGTGAATAGTTATATCTCTATGCTGAAGAGTCCAGATTAAAAATGACGAAACGTATACGTACATAGATGACAAACAATAACAAATATTTATATTTGTCGTTCCTCGTAAAAAATAGACTACTGTAATGGTAGTACTAACACAGCATGGCGTCACTTGCTTTATAATGCAGCATTTCTTCCCTAATAGAAGTAAAATGCCTGGACGTCAAGCCGCTTTAAAAGTGTTAAAATTATCATTGTTTATCAGCTATTTAAAATTGGCCGAGCGGTTAGCGACGTTGAAATAAACTTGACAAATACTTGTAGTCCAGGGTTTTGAATCGCATGACCGGTAGTGAATAGTCATATCTCTATGCTTAAGAGTTCAGATTAAAAAGTATACGTACATAGATAATAAACAATAACAAATATTTATATATATATATATATATATATATATATATATATATATATATATATATATATATATATATATGTATACTTTTAGTAAATATAGCTATCTGAATTTTTACGAAGAGCTTCCATATCCTTATTAGCGAAAACATTAATTAAGTTTAATATAGCTTGGATTGCGACTTCTTACGCATTACAGATGTGTTTCAAATAAATAATGATACTGCAATTAAATATTTATAAAAGCATACACATATCAATATATATATGTGTCTATATATATATATATATATATATATATATATATATATGTAATGTAGTACACTATTGTATAATGGCAATCAATAAATCATATGTTTTACTAAATATACTGAATCAAAAAAATATACGAATGAAAAGGTTAGTTAACCGGTTTCTTATCTCGCTCAAAAAAGCTAAATGTAGGTAAGGTTTAGAGAGAAAAATAATGTTATGAGAATTACGACATTAAGTTCAAGAGTATTACTCTTTTCTTACTAAGAGAATATCATATAGACTTAATATGAATAGTTTCTAGAATTTTTAAACTGTTAGAGAGAGTGTGAGTTACTTAGAAAGGAGAATAAGTCAATACGGAAATTAGAGGCACAGGTACGGCTATTTAATAGATGATCGGCGATAGAAGACCCGTATACATTGCGTAGAACATCTAAAGGTAAGTAATTTGCCTGACGATTTTTTGTGGACATGTGTTGTGTATCCGGGTGTCTAATCTCTACTAGGTCCTTCCAACTTTCATGGTCTTTTCCGTTCTAGGAATTAATTTAAAATCTAACCAGTCCACCTTTTATTTTAAGCATTGTTGATTCCCGCTAGGTTCAATCTTTTTTACAATAGCCTAACCTTATGTCTCAAGATACGAAACCAGAAAAAAGTACCTCTAAAAGCTGGTATTATAGACGGTTAAAGGAAAAACGAGAAGAAATAAAAGGACTAAGAGAAAAAGAAATGGGTTTGATATAAACCAAGAAAAACTTATATATCTCGATTCTTATATTGTATATATATATAACAAAAACCATCATACATGGAAAGGAGAGCGTGCATAGCTACTAATGAGTAATAAATTACTAGACTGACGAATACAAGATATACACGCCTGCACATATAAGACACACACGCGTAAACCACATTCATTTACATGCAAATACATATATATACACATACATAACGACCATATGATGAAGGAAAAGTAGTGGCCAACAACAATTTAGAAGGGTTGTCCGATGCAGGATGTGAATCAATGGGGAACATAGATATAATTGTTTAACGGGTTAAATAGAATCATTAAGACTACAAACCTTTCTGTATTGTAAAATTTATAAGAATTTTAGGAAGTAAATTTGATAACATTTATGAATGGGATTAAGAAAATCAAACATAAATCGAAGAAATTAAATTAATTTTGCAAAAAAGAATTTAAAAACTTAAAAAGCAGGGAAGAATATCTGGAGATAAAATCGTCATATGATATTAAACTTTCGGGAGAGAAAAGCATCATACAATATTAGGATATCGGGAGACAAAAGCTCAATTGGATATTTGCATATTATTGTATATGGAGACAAAGGTTTCATATGATATCAGATTATCAGGAGACAAAGGCGCCATAAGATATAAGGATATCGGGGTAAAAGGGCGTCAGCGTATATTAGGGTGTCGGGAGACCAAATTGTCATAAAATATTACGGTACAGGGAGACAAACGCTTCATAAAATAGAAAAGTATTGTGTGACAAAAGCTTTATAAGATAGTAAGTTATCGGGAGATAGTAACGTCGTAAGATATTAGATTACCAAGAGACCATAGCGTCAGGGGATATTCGGATATCAAGAGACAAAAGTGTCATAATATATTAGTGTATCGGGAGCCAAAACGTCATAGATTATCGGGGGACAAAAGCGTCAGCGTATAGTAGTATACTTGGAAACAATGCCTCATGGAATATTAAAAGACCAGGGGACAATAGCATATTACGATATCGGGAGACACAAGCGTAATAGGAGATTAGAGTATCTGAGAACTAAAACGTTATAAGATATTAGATCATCGAAGGGCAAAAGCGTCATAGGATATTAGGGAATTGAAAGCTAAAAATAGCCTAGGATTCTAGAGTTTCGGGAGCAAAAACAACATAAAAAATAGATTATAGGAAGACAAAGGCATCAGCGTATATTGTAAGACAAAAGCCTCATAGGGTATTTAAGCATTAGGGTCATAGGGTATTAAACCATCGAGAGACAAAAACATAATAGAATACAGGGAGACAAATTCGTCATAGAATATAAGAATATAGAAATGTAAAAACGTCATAGGACATTAGATTATCGTGGGAGCAAAGCCGTCCGACTATATTACGCTATTGGGAAATAAAAACCGCAGAGGATATTACAGAACCGGTGGGTAAAACTGTCATAAGGTATTTAGATATCGGGAGACAAAAGCATTAAGGATATCAGGGTATCTGGAGATAAAATCGATATTAGGGCATAGGCAGACCGAAGCGGCATAAGATATTAGCGTATCGGGACACAAAAGCCTCATAAGATATTAGGGTACCGGGATACAAAAGCATCATAGGATATTTAAGTATCGAGAGACAAAAACGTCATAGGATATCAGATTGTCGGGGGATTAAAACGTCAGTGTGTATTAGGATATTTGGAGACAAATGCCTCATAGGATATTTAAACAGTGGGGGACGAAAACGTAAAAGGATATTAGAGTATCGGGAGACAAAAGCGTCATAGGATATTACGATATCGGGAGACTAATTCCTCATAGGATATTAGAGTATCGGGAAACAAAGACGTTATAGGATTTTAGGATATCTGGAGACAAAATATTCATAAATTATTAGAATATCATAAGCGTCAGAGGATATTAGGGTATGAGAGATAACAGAGTTCAGAATATAGTATAGGATATGTTTTGGATGTACCACAAGGAGTAATAATATTCACATTAAACGTTGAGATTTTTCAGAAATAATGTAGGATTTAATTTGTTTATAAAAACAAGAGAAGTTATATCTCTAAACCAATAAAACTATATAACCTGTATTTTGTATTTAACCGTTTTTATATATATGTGTAACGGGGAGAGGTGGAGTTTAAATAATAATGACACTACCTAGGTGTGCCTAACGCCAAGTGAAATTTTCATTGATAGAGCTTCTTCACAATGGTGTTCCGTCTGTGGAACATATTGCCGCAGGACTGCTTCCCCGCATATTACAACTTGGTTGTCTTCAAAGCCAATGTACACAGATTCTTATCTATTACCGTCCCCACAAATATTCGGACTTGATTCTGAAAATGATTCCATCTCATCAACTTTTATATTCGAGTGGATCTGGCCTTGATAATTCTTGAGTCATTTCAGTAAAAAAGAATGTAAAACATGAGAAAATAGAAAAAATAAATGACAACCTAAGGAGATAGAACAAACTGAAAAGGAAAGGTTTGCTAAAACAGTATAAAGCGTGTAAAATAGATGAGGAATGAGATCATTGAAAAACAGGAATTAACAAGAGAGGGAACGGTGAGAATGATTTTTTATACTAATGAGTCACCACTTTTCTAATGCCAAAAAGTAACGATACAGGTTAATGACACTTTCGATTGGATGATCAAGAATTTAATTAGGGACTTAGATAAACAATCGTTTGATTCCAACATGTATTTGTTAAGATTGGATTTACAGGCAACCAATTTGAAGAAGTCTCATGGTAATATATTCTACAAGTGATAAATTTAAGATAAGTTAAATGTATAATGAAAAAAAGGATGAAGATGAAAACGAAAAGAAGCGAAATATTGGGAGAATGATGAGAGTAAGAGACGAAAATAAGAAAAATTAAAACAAATGAAGAAATGAAACAGATGAGGAGAATGTAATATGGGAAAACTAAATCAGAGAAAAAATATAAAATATGATAAGATTAAAAATGAAAAAAAATGAAGAGATGAAGAAAAAGAGAAACAAGCAGTAATGAAAAATGAAGAAATAAAGACAATTATAGAAAGACGGCGAAGTGAGAATATATATATATATATATATATATATATATATATATATATATATATGTATATATATATATATATATATATATATATATTTGTTTTCATCGGCATCGCTCCAGAAGATGCATGAAGCCACTTGATGTAAGGAGCTAGCAAGAACAAATATAATAATCGCAAAGACAGGATATGCCTATTGGCCTTTGTCTTGAAAGGAGAGAGATTATAGGAAGGAGGAAAACAGTCAGCAGGAAGAGAGTTCAACAAGCCTGCGATTCTTTGGAAAGAAGCTACTGTAATAGGAAGTTGTATTACAATGAAGTATCAAAACAGCAAATTGATGGAGAACACTAGACCAGTGAGTCAAACGAGCTCGACAAAAAAAGCGGATAATAGATCACATAATTCTGAAGAACACATGCCATAATAGTATTTAGAGAAAAGACTGAGACTTGCTACATTACATATGTTAGAGTGAAGGTGCAGAGAAGAAAAAGTGTGCGCCCAATAAAATTACAGATACGTTTCTGCACATTATCAAGAACCTTCAAATGAGACAGAGATTCACCAGCCCAAATATGACAACAGAACTCCATACATGGTCTTATAGTAGATTTGTAGAGATAGAAAATAGTCTTGGGTGTGAGAAAGTGTTTGGAGCGATAGTGAGAACCGACTTTACGAGAAGCAGAAAGAGCAATGAATCTAATGTATGAACTCTAAGAAAGATTTGATGAGTAAGAAAGACCAAGAAGTTTCAGAATCGATTTCTCCTCAAGAGCAGTAACATCCATGATAATCTCATGAAGATAGATGAAAAACAGAAAGAAATGGGAAAGTATCGAAGACATGAAATATCTATGAAAGACATAGTCTTACAACCGTTGTTAAAGAAGAACGTGGTACGTGTTTATATATTCTGTTATCCTTCATTCATAAATAGTTTATCTGAACGCTAAACATATTGAGCCCTCTAGACAGAAATATGATGGTGTTTATACATAGCTCTATGCAATTTAATATTAAACTGAAATATCTTGGGCACGCTATATTGATACGTTTGTGTCCTTATTCTACTAGATTGTTAACATTTCCTAAACCAATTTTACATTTTGTCATGAATTTTATTTCATATTTACTCCCGTATATATATATATATATATATATATATATATATATATATATATATATATATATATATATATATATATATATATATATATATATATATATATATATATATAGGGGGGATTTGTGTGCGTGCGTGTTTAAAGATAATGGGAGAGACCTCGAGTAGAGTTCTCGATTATATATATATATATATATTTAATCAAAATTTTAATCGTAAAAACACTCCATACATCCTACATTGATCAATATGAAGAAAGTCTAGATTCTACACTCCAGGATCCGCTTTCTGCCAACTATGTACATTAGAAACCTTTATGATTGCTACAGTATCTAAAAGCAAAAATACTAATAACTCTAAAAACGAACATCTCAAATTGCAGACACAAACGAAAATTAATGAAGATTGCATAAGCATAAAACATCGATGCCTGTAATAATAATATATTAAAAAATAATATATATATATATTTAAAAAAATTGTTAAATGATATGTATATATATATATATATATATATATATATATATATATATATATATATATGAAGTAATGTTGAGTTTCCCTTAGATCTTCAGACACTATAAGAATGTAAACGCATGGCACAAAAAACTACTAAGACTACGTAACACCGGGAAATCTACTTCATAGGATAGATTTTGTAGTCTGGCATTGTTTCATTTTTTAATTCCGTATTATTCATCCATTACAAGGTCTCTCAGTGAGTACGGATATTTTGCTTTGAGCTTATTTTTCCTACTTTAACGGCTGTTTTTATTAGATGGCTACAATCCTATTCTGGAATAATAGAATATAATGGCCGAACACTAAAAACTTAAAATTCAAACATGGCGTATCCAATTCCCTCATTTAGTTAAACTCCTTTATTTGCAAAAAAAATAGTGTGGTGCTTGTGAACCGTAGGTCTGAAAAAAAGTATATTTTAGTTGTGGAGAGTCAAATAAGGGTGAGAGAACTCTAGTTTCAAGTTTCAACCACGATTTATCTTAAAATAGATTTTACTATTATAATTAATAAAAATGAAAAATAAAATGTAAAATAAAATGATTTTGAAAATTAAAATTATTCATTAAAATAAATGTTTTTGAAATAAATGCCAGTCGATGATTTTGAAAAATAAAATGATTTATTAAAATAAATGATCAAAGAAAAACAAACAAACATGAAACAAGGGAATTAAAGTGTTTGATATAAATGACAGTTTTAGACTGGGTAAAATTCGGCAATTTATTCGAAAACAGTTCCCAGAGTAGTGTACTTTCGCAATTGTTGTTTCCACATAAATTAGGCTAGGTACGATTCCACCATTTGTGTATGGGTGCCACATTCAACCTTGTTTCTTTTATTGTCTATTAGTTTGGTATTATCTCTGGTTAAATGTAAAATATCTTACAGAGCGTTAAAATCAATTTTCAAATAAATCGTGGTTTTTCAGATAGATACTTGAAACAAGAGTTCTTTCCCCCTTATTTTACTCTTTACAAATAAAAGACAAAATAATTTTTTTTCGGACCTACTGTTCACAAGCACCCATATTTTAAACTCAAATAATTCCCCTTTTACAATAATATTTATTTTAACAAACACTTTATTTTTTTCATGTATAAACGGTGTTCAATCATTGATATACAGAACGAACGCTTCCTCAATTTCACTGCAGTAACGCAACAAAGATAGGAATATCAGAATGTATGTTGCTACGGCTGAGACTAGTTTCCATTTACAAAGTCATGATCAATTGAGAATCGAAAAAATACTATAAACTGATTTATATTTTTGGGGAAAATTTTCGTGTAGAATTTTTATTAAAAATATAAATTAATTTTATCGTATTTTTTTCTGATTCGCCAATGATGTTGACTTGGCAAAATGACAAACTGACTTATATCCTCTGTTTTACGTAAATCTTTGAATGTATTGGCTCTCTTATCAATGGAAAATCAGAAAAATACGATAAAACTGATTTATATTTTTAATCAAAATTAAACTCGATAATTTTCCCTAATTATTGGTGTAGATAGCATATCAAAGTGTTTAACTGTTCATTTATTTGGAACTGCCAATGCTACTTGTATATTTCTACATAATAGTTGAACAACGTTATTATTTAGAAAACCCATTCTTAACATGGGGAGGGGTCTTTGTTTACTATTATGTCTTCGTCGATTTTCGCTGGACAAGGGTAAAAAATTGTAATCTAGTTTCAATCATTTACTATTTTTTGTGACTTTCAAAAGAATATTAAGCCAAACACAAGAAAAATATTGGCTCAGTCTAGAAAGATTTTTGTCAGGATTAATTATTCTTCTAATTTCGCCTTCAATGTTTTCTGTGACGCGAAGCACTCGTGGTTGTTGTTTCTTTACAATATTATATAAACTTTCAAGTCTTTTATTTACTTGTATATATAAAAAGGTATTTAATTAGTTATCTTATTTTAAATTAGTTTCATTTATATAAAAAAATTTCCAGGACATTCTAACTTTTCAGATCAGTTAACCAATAGTTTCCACTAACCATGAGTTCGAGTGGTAAGAGCACAAAACCAAACGTAATCGTCTAAAATGTAGCCCCCCCCCCTTCCTAAACAAGAAAACAATGGATTTACCTTCCATAGATAACAGAAGAAAACGCTGGACTAGCTCGGAAATAGGGATGATTTCACATTGAATTCATATACGAAATTGAACCACACACCCAACCTAGTTAATCCCTGCCCAGGAAAATCTGATTTTTTTTCTTTAAATGTTAATTACCCTCCCGTGATTCAAATTTTAAAAAATGCTAACACCCCAATTTTCCAGTCTTAAAATTGATAAACCATTCGGTTATACCTCTCGATTTATCGCTAACTGGCCATGAATTGGACGCCTATTTTACGTTAAATTTATATAGAAAAGTGGTCGGGCACCTTAAAATCTAAAAAAATTAATCATTGTTTTTAATTTCTTTTTAGCTGATATCTGTTCAAGCTGTTTACTTGTAATCGCAAACAATAAAAAAACTGAATTTTAATTTTCGGAGAGTTAAACAACGCCGAGTGTGATAATAAATATTTACCGTTTTATTTTATTTTTATTTCCAGCAAGTTTTTCATGATGTTCCCACGTAATCACCTAACAAAAGAAAAATCTAATTTCGGGAGGGGGGGTAGGATGTTAATCTACAATTATACCAAAATATTAATCTTTCTTTTTATTTTCCTAAGTCGTACAGATCAGTGTTACTTAACTTTTGAACATAGCAACTTTACCTTTCAATTTTATTTAATTTCAAGACTCTCATTTTTCTCTTTTAAAGTTTGATTCTTTCCAATGAGAAAACACGTGAAATATGGTTCCGAAATAGATTTTGCCTCTAATAAATCGCATAGCAAAACACATGTTAACATATAAATTGTGATGTTGAAAACCAAAACAACAGCGACAGGACACGAGTCCATGATAAATCCTATTTTAATCACTTATATTACTTACAGTGAAATTGTTTATTTTCTAATATTTTTTTCTTTTGTATTCCACTATTGATTTTCTTTTAATTAAAATAAGTATTCAAGATTTTCCCGGGTTTTCAAATTAATACTTTAATTTTACTCATGTTTTTATTTCTCTAATTTACGGAACAATCGCGTTGCCACATCAGTTCTTATATCATCGAAGTGAAGCGACGCTAAGCTTGGTCAGTTCTAAATGGGTAACCATTTTGGAATATCAGATGCTCTATGTCTTAGCGTTCTCCGCTTCTATTATTATTGCTACCAATTTTCTTGGACTTCAATTATTGGACTAATACAATTCCGGTTGAGGAGAGGTATGGCTGAGAATTTAGAAATAAACTACCCGAACAGGTACCCTTAATGGGCGTATCCAGTGTCTTTTAGTACTGAACGAAGCCCTTTTCTATTAATTTTTCTTCTTTTTTTAACATAGTTCGCTCCAAACAAGGCAGGCCACCACTGTAGACGTAAGGAGCTACTGGGGAAAAGAAAAGGGGAGAAGGTAGGGGGGCAACCTAAATTGGGATCTGCGCAGCGAGATGTCTGTTTACGTTAGTTTTAAATTTCTGCATGTCTGTACTGTCGGGGGAAAAGGAGGCAGCGAGGGAGTTCCAGAGGCCAGCAGTACGAGGAAAGAAGCTATTTGAGTAGAAGCCTCTTTGACATCTAGGACCTCCACAGTGAATGAATGAGATTTAGTTGATTGTCGAGTTAGTCTAGTGAATTTACGTCGAGGGGGCACCAGAGTAGCCAATTCATCGGAGCATAATCCATTGAAGTATTTGTAAAACAAGCACAAGGATGTTACATTGCGGCGATGGGACAGAGGCTTGAGCTTGGTTGACAGTAAGGGACCTATTAGGTTGGCGATTCTTTTTTGGACCTTGTCAAGGAGGGAGAGACTAGTAGATGATGCACCAGCCCAGATGTGAGATTAGGTGTAGGTGGTCTTGGGAAAAATTTATATGTGACGTTTCATTCTCCAACTTAAATATATAGACAAAACTCGAGGGCGGTTCGGACAAATACAGCGTGCTACCTCTATCACCTCCATCAGGCGTCTGGATATCCCGGATATTAGGGAGGATAGCAGACAGAGGAAGACCTGGTCAATGGCAACCTTTTTACCTGCCTGCTCTTGTTGCCTGGTGTTGATCACCCCGGAGTCCAGCGCACTCGCTACACCCTAAGTACTCAAACCGAGTGCTGCAGAAGAAGAATTATTCACATATTTTTAATAAGCAGCTTTTATATTAGCTAAAAATATTTCTCAATAATAATAATAATAATTCTCATAAATATTCGAAACTCTAAAAGTATCAAAGAACAACTCGTAAGGTTTCCGTTCTCTTGAGTAAAGCCACGCCAGTTCGCTCTTATCTGTTTCAATATAATTTGATCTTAATTCTTTCAAAGCCTCTCTTTGAAGGATTAACACAATATGCTTCTTTTAATTCGAGTAAACAGCAAAAAATAACGAGAAAGAATAAAATAAAAGGATCTCTTTATATGCTAGTTATCAACTTCCAGATTCCATACGGCGTTTTCTTTTATCGCATCCTAATTAGAATTTTCCAGTATTTTCAATTGAGATTATTAATTTTAATTTGATATCTATCAGAAAAAAATCAGCGACTTTTTAATCAAAATTCTTCCAATTTTCTTTTTTTATATATATATATATAAATTTTAATATCAGATAATGAAGAATGATTGATAAATCGTTTCAAAATTATTATTATTAATTATTATTATTATTATTATTATTATTATTATTATTATTTGTACTCGCTAGAGGTTCTTACAGAGATCATCGTCAGTGATTGCTTACCGACAACAACCAGTGGTATTTCCTGGAGTCTGAGTGACACCAAGTCTCCCCATATTTCCAGTATTCTTCACCTCTTTTCGATAACCACCGCAAATAACCTTGCAGTATCGCAACAGCCGCTTACCATTGATTTTTTCGCTGGTAAGGTCTTAGCATTCTCCGCACTTTTTCAGTGGAGGTCTGGTTTGTGCTGTCCCTCCTCGGTCTTCTTATCCTCCTTGACCCTCTACAAATATTTTGTCTGGTGTCAGCCTAGGCCGGTACTATTTAAGAAAAAAATATTAATTTTTCTTTCCTTTATTTTTTGGGGGGAGAGAATGTGGAGAACTAATGGTGTTTCTTGTAATTTCTGTTCCCTGGTTCATGTTTGTGTGGTGTCAGCTGAGACCGGTGTAATTTATTGGGGGGGGGGGATTATGAAGTGATGTTTCTTGCAGCTTCTGTTCCTTGGTTCGTGTTGTGGCGTTCTTCGTTTTGTTTTGTTTTCTCCCTGTTGTAAATTCCTTGTGACTGATTACCCTTTGTAGCTTATACGGGTTGGTTTCTGCATTCAAGGAGTTTCTTTACGATTGCAGCTGTTTTGATCATTGCCGTCCTTTGTATGGTTTCGATGGTCCCTTTGATTCCAATTTCTCCCAGTAGTTTCTCCAGGTTTGGTATTTATTGTTCCTAGTGCTCCTACGATTATAGGTATTATACTGACTTTCTTCATGTTCACTATTATTATTATTAGTAGTAGTATTATTATTATTATTATTATTAGTAGTAGTAGTAGTAGTAGTAGTATTAGTATTATTATTATTTATAATGATACTACTACTATTAGCTATATATTTGGGAATGTTTTGGTTGACCAAGAAATTTATGAAAATAAGATTAAGTAAACAAGCATAAACAGGCAAAAAATCCTAAGAATAAAATCGAAGTATTTCTTTGCATTCTTTATGGTTGTAATTTATGTTCACTTTCCAGGCAGGATTGTCGCATTTTTAATAGAATTTGTCACGATTTCGAACTAAAATTTTAAATTTTATTTTGTTTGATATCATCTGAAATATAATCAAATAGGGAGATTCTTGGGAAATTCAGCCGCTGTTTTTTTCAATATTTTTCCAATTCACCCTTATTTAAATATATTTAATTTTCAATATTGAATTATGCAGAATGATTGATAAAAATCATCATCATCATCATCATCATCATCATCATCATCATCATCATCCATCTTATTATTATTATTAATACTAATATATCATCATCGTCGTTCTTATTATAATTATCATCATTATTACTATTATTAGTAGTTTTACTACTTCTACTACTACTGCTACAACTCTCACTAGTTCTCACACAGGTCATCGTCAGTAAGTAATCACTAATAATACCCGGATGTGTTTCTCAGAGTCTGAGTCACAACAAGTCTACTCAGATTTCCAGTACTCTCCACCTTTTTCGATAACTATTGACAATGATTTTTTGTTATCGCAACAGGTGCTTACCTTTGATTTTTCACTGGCAATGACCATTGGTCTTCTTTTGTATTTGGGTGGCAATAAGTCTCCCTAAGGTCTCAGTACTCACCACACTTTTCAAGTGGAGTAGTGGTTAGTGCTCTACCTCCTTGGAATTCCAAACCTCCTTGACCCATCACAATTATTTTGTGTGTTATCAGCCGATACTAACGCTTTTCAACGGGGGCATTGTAGCTGTTTATCTCCCACTTCCTTTCTTGTTTTTTTGTTTACGGTCTAGCTGTTTCCCGTATTGTTCATTTTGACGGTGTCTCCTGCTGTGGTGATCAGTCTTAATCTCTACTGCGTTTTGTATTTTTCCAGGTCGTGTTTGTGTCTTCCACACAGTATACTGTACTTACTAGTCCTCTTTCCTCTTCGTTACTTTTTACGAAGAGCCGGTCGGTATCACCGTTCGAGTGTACTGCATGATGCATTGTAATTAGTGTCCCTGTCTTCTGGTCAAGATGCCTAAGTTCTTTTTTGGTCCAGCCTATAGATGATCCAGAGTATATTATTAGTGATACTGCCCATGTGTTTATTTGTTTAACTTGATTTCAACTATATAGTTTTCTTTCTAAGAGATTCCTTTTTCTTTCTTAGGTATTCTGTTCAAATCTTCCCTTTAATTTCAGTAGATTTGATGGTGTCTACATCTAGAACACTCAAATATTTGTATCTTGTTCGCTAATCACCCTCATCTCCTCTTGGTTTGGCAGATCCATGCACTACGCTGTCTCCAGTCTCCCCTTTTCATATTTAGCAGTGCACACCTTTCCATTTAAATTTTTTGGAATGTCTTAGCTGAAGTTTCAGGTCGTGTTCATGAGCATTTTCAGTTACTTTTTGCAAATAGTTTCAGGCCGTCCCTATACATTGGGTGGTAAATTCTTTGTTTTGTGTCTGTAAACTTGTATCCAGCATCACATCTCCTAAGAACGTAGATACGTTGGATCATTGTGATGACAAGCCGTAATGGTGATAGAGAGTATTCTTGGTAGATGCCTCTCTGTATTCTCAATCGGATATTTTGTACATTCTTAAACAATCAATTATTCATGCTTGAAGGATTCTGTCGTATGTTTTCATGGCTATGGTATTTTCCTTCTTTTTACATCCTTAATGATCGTTTGATTAATGTATAACAGGTCGTGAGTCCCTATATTTCCTTTCCGACATCCTTTTTGCTCCTCGTGAAGTCGTCCATAATTGTTAAGCGAGTGGTTAATCTGTTTACTCAGTTGTGCTGTTAAGATCTTCTACATTGTTAGTAAACAGGTTAATAGTCGGTAGTTGCCTTTTCGACGCCTTTTGTATTAACATAGTTCTACCGTCAGTCATACATTTTGGTAGATCTGTTTTGTGGAAATATCCTTTTAATTTTTGCCTTAATTTTTCCTGTAAAATTGTGAATGTTTAAAACCAGTATGCATGTATTCCATCGTGGCCTGACGCTTTCCAGTTTGCCATTTTCCTTGGGGTTATCTTGAGTGTTTATTCATTAATTTCTGTTTCTGTCCCTCCTACAATTTCCCGGAGTTCTTCTGTCATGTTTTTCATCCATTTGGCATTTCTGCTGTTGTCTTCCGGATGTCCCCATATCTGGCTCCAGACGTGTATTGTTTCTGTCGAGTCCCGTTTTTATGTTCTTGGTTTTCCCCATCTTTACGTTTAGATAAAACTATATTTCATTGTTTTTAAAGGTCCTGTCTTGTTTGTATTGCAGTTTTCCATGTTGGCCAATGAGGGTGATCCTGCCGATCATGACACTCATATCTTACATCTGGGTTCCACAGCTTGTATCGTATTTTTTATTATTTGTTTTATTATTGTTGTTATTATTATTATTATTATTATTAGTAGTAGTAGTAGTAGTAGTAGTAGTAGTAGTAGTAGTAGTAGTAGTAGTAGTAATTCAAACATTTTTACATGGATATTTACAATATTTATTGAATTTACAGATAGGATTCTGCAAAATATTTCATCTGATGATTCAAGAATAAATCTTATTAAGTCTATTATTTTACTATTTCTGAATTTATCTAATTATTAGTTAAATGTTCTAAACTATTGCTGCCCTTAATATCGTGTAGCAATACAATTTTAAATAGATGAAGATGTTGACGTCTGCCTTGACAATAACTTCCAAATCGAGAAGAAATATCAAATTATTTTCCAATTATATAAACGGTACTTTATTGTTGACAATTCAACCAGAAATAGCGATATTATGTAATAAACTGCTGGATTGTTTAGAACGTGTTATATACAAGTGTACTTTTATATACACTTATTCCTCTTATATACACTGTTTGTTTCTGTATAGACTTTTATTTGTTATATACAGTTGTACTTTTTACTTGTTATATACATTTTTAATTGTTGTATACACTTTTTACTTGTTATTTAGACGTGTGCGTGTTATATACACTGTTACATGTTATATACACTTGCACTTTTTATATACTCTTGCTTTTGTTATATGCATTTTTACTTGTTATATATAGACGTTTGTGTGTTATATACACTGTTACATGTTATATACACTTGCACTTTTTATATACTCTTGTTTTTGTTATATGCATTTTTACTTGTTATATATAGACGTTTGTGTGTTATATACACTGTTACATGTTATATACACTTGCGCTTTTTACATACTCTTGTTTTTGTTATATGCATTTTTACTTGTTATATATAGACGTTTGTGTGTTATATACACTGTTACATGTTATATACACTTGCACTTTTTATATACTCTTGCTTTTGTTATATGCATTTTTACTTGTTATATATAGACGTTTGTGTGTTATATACACTGTTACATGTTATATACACTTGCACTTTTTATATACTCTTGCTTTTGTTATATGCATTTTTACTTGTTATATATAGACGTTTGTGTGTTATATACACTGTTACATGTTATATACACTTGCACTTTTTATATACTCTTGTTTTTGTTATATGCATTTTTACTTGTTATATATAGACGTTTGTGTGTTATATACACTGTTACATGTTATATACACTTGCGCTTTTTACATACTCTTGTTTTTGTTATATGCATTTTTACTTGTTATATATAGACGTTTGTGTGTTATATACACTGTTACATGTTATATACACTTGCACTTTTTATATACTCTTGCTTTTGTTATATGCATTTTTACTTGTTATATATAGACGTTTGTGTGTTATATACACTGTTACATGTTATATACACTTGCACTTTTTATATACTCTTGCTTTTGTTATATGCATTTTTACTTGTTATATATAGACGTTTGTGTGTTATATACACTGTTACATGTTATATACACTTGCACTTTTTATATACTCTTGTTTTTGTTATATGCATTTTTACTTGTTATATATAGACGTTTGTGTGTTATATACACTGTTACATGTTATATACACTTGCGCTTTTTACATACTCTTGTTTTTGTTATATGCATTTTTACTTGTTATATATAGACGTTTGTGTGTTATATACACTGTTACATGTTATATACACTTGCACTTTTTATATACTCTTGCTTTTGTTATATGCATTTTTACTTGTTATATATAGACGTTTGTGTGTTATATACACTGTTACATGTTATATACACTTGCACTTTTTATATACTCTTGCTTTTGTTATATGCATTTTTACTTGTTATATATAGACGTTTGTGTGTTATATACACTGTTACATGTTATATACACTTGCACTTTTTATATACTCTTGTTTTTGTTATATGCATTTTTACTTGTTATATATAGACGTTAGTGTGTTATATACACTGTTACATGTTATATACACTTGCACTTTTTATATACTCTTGTTTTTGTTATATGCATTTTTACTTTTTATATATAGACGTGTGCGTGTTATATACACTCTTACATGTTATATACACTTGCACTTTTTATGTACTCTTGTTTTTGTTATATGCATTTTTACTTGTTATATATAGACGTTAGTGTGTTATATACACTGTTACATGTTATATACACTTGCGCTTTTTACATACTTTTGTTTTTGTTATATGCATTTTTACTTGTTATATATAGACGTTTGTGTGTTATATACACTGTTACATGTTATATACACTTGCGCTTTTTACATACTCTTGTTTTTGTTATATGCATTTTTACTTTTTATATATAGACGTTTGTGTGTTATATACACTGTTACATGTTATATACACTTGCACTTTTTATATACTCTTGCTTTTGTTATATGCATTTTTACTTGTTATATATAGACGTTTGTGTGTTATATACACTGTTACATGTTATATACACTTGCGCTTTTTTATATACTCTTGTTTTTGTTATATGCATTTTTACTTATTATATATAGACGTTTGTGTGTTATATACACTGTTACATGTTATATACACTTGCACTTTTTATATACTCTTGTTTTTGTTATATGCACTTTTACTTGTTATGTAACCGTGTACTTGTTATACACACTAATCATTCTTTCCCGAGAGCCTTCATTATATAACTTTAATACTACGGGAGGCATGAACGTTAATACGCTGACCAGGAAACCAGTTATTTCTTTTGGTTAATTAATTAACTGTATTATGAGTGGCTGATATAATGCGGGATGAGAATCTCCGGATCCATTGATAATATAACAGGAATTCTGCATGTGGCCATTCTCAATATGAAATGATAATTACAAAGATTAGTTTGAAAAATGTTTCAACTTTTCAACGGAAGAGGGGAAGGGAGGGGAGAGAGAGCGAAAGAGAGAGAGAGAGACAGAGAGAGAGAGAGAGTGGGTAAGACATTTTGCCAACCAGCCGCTCTTTTTTCTTTTCTGATCTCGCCTTTGCCTGCCGGTATTAATTCTCGTGAGCGATGTTAGAGGGCAGGTGTTTAGTAAGCTATTCAGTTTTTTATTAAACTGTTTAAATCAATTACTGTTAATATCGATTGAATTAGTGTATATATATATAGATAAAATGGCACAATAAAATTACAAATATATAGCACTTAACATGTATTCATTATGAACTGTTTAAATAATAATTATACTAATTAGGCGTGTTTGGATCGTTCGTCGGTACTATATATAAAGTATTTCAAAATATTATGTTATATTACTGATTTCAATAACAGTAACTCGTTTTAGTGGTAATATTGGAGTGATGAATAAACAAAACTTTCGCATTTATTCATTGAGATAATCAATTAATCGATATAAACAAATTGATTAATGATTGTTTTAAATATCTAAAATGTGGCATAATTCATAGTGAATAAAGTGATTTCATTTGCGTTTATCTCTTTTATATTTTTGTTCGTTCGTTTTACATTTAAGTTTAGCGAGATAAATTATTAATTGTAAGCGGCTTCTTAGTAACATGTATAGTTGTTCATTAACCAATTACTGGACCTTACTAAGAAATGCCCTACTTTTCTCAGTAATTATTATTTAGTAGTAATTTTGGTCTGCAGATGTCCGCTCTTAGTTGTGGACCCCAGTAGCATGTTTGTCAGATGTTTTTGTTAGATTTGGTGTAGTCCAGACGATATGTTTTACGGAAGATAGACGCATTTATCGATAATTTAACTCATTCATTGATGGAAATAGTCGGAAATGTATATTTTTATCAATTATATTAAAGTACTAGCAAGACGACTTAGCTCTATATAAGGAATTTGATGTTTATTTGCACACGTTTTATAACATCATATTTAATTCTTCTTATTTACATGTTATAACATTCAATTATTGAGTTAGGGCTCAAGGATGTACACAGTATTTATTGGATTTGGTAAAGCGAAAATAACTGAAATAAAGGCCGATAACGTGATGGTCTTTTAAATTCAGGAAGACACGTATCTCTTCTCGGGGATCAATTCAGATCATTGTGCACTCCTAGCCTTGATCTTCTTATTAATATTCTATTGTTTTTTTTATTCTATAATTTTCAAATTATAAATAAATAGATAAATAAACCGTTGTATTTACTTTTTATGCAGCCATTATGATAATGTACTCCCTTTGATGAAAGTTAAATATAGGTAGCCAAGTACTCTCAGTCATGTCGTTAAAGAATATTGTTATGAAGTTATATCTCCAAACCCCTAGGCAGAATTCGTGTACAAACAAGCAGATGAGAACTATAACTTTGTTATATAAATACGTTAATAGTTTTTCCAGGCAGATGGAAGAATTCGGAATCCGTAGCAACAAAAGTCTAACCTAACCGGTTAGCAGATGTTATGAATTCATAATTAGTTCCCTATAGATTTAAATGGCAAACTCACAAAGAGATATAAATATTATTATTCTTTCACCAGTAGAAAGTAAACTTGTTTCAATAATACACTATGAATCTGAAAAGATGAATAAACGTTGGAATCTGCAAAGATGAATTAACGTCCGGTGGGAAAAGCGCCAGGTGTGGCAAGTCTGCTTTATACACCGAAACCGTTTGACCATTCTTTGTTTTCGGCTCATGAACACAGGGTATCACAGGTTGTATGGAAAATAATTCGCAGAAAAACGACAAAACACATATTTTCTTTAAGAAGAACAGCACCAAATGAACTACAGGGTTCTAAAGATATTGGATCTTACGACGGTAAGGTTATTTGTAGTTCCGATCTTTTAGAATTGTTGGTAGAAAAATGGATTACTATAATAGATTCCCTGATCTGGTACATGTTTTATCCCTGTAGAATGGTCACCCATTTGCTCTTGTCTTGTTACGGATACTGGTTTAGACAGACACAATGGCTGGCGCATATTTAAGGATTACTTCGTTCAAAAATACTACATAGTCGCTATTACTTAAAAGTCGCTCGGATCTGTTTTTGACTGTGGAATAAAAGTTATACCGTCATCTCTTCTTTTTCAACTTGTCCTAGACTATTACTATGTGTTTAGCATGAATCAAACACAGCTGAAAACAATAACCAACATGTCTAGAGATCCAAATAAAAACATAGACCAAATCTGTTCTCGTCTAGAGAATAGAAAAAAAAGTATAATTTCGGCTGTATTTGACTCGTTGGTTAACCACCTTGTAGACAAATACACTGCTACAATTTTTTTTACTCCATTTGTTGGTACCTATTTCATCCCGGTAGCAGGTTCATGTATTTCGTCATGTTTCAAAACTCGCGATATTTACTTCTTTCCCACCTAAGATAGATGTCGCACAAAGCCGAAAGTTAGAGAGAAAATACAGTACACCATAGGAAGATACACTCTGGCTCAGCAAAAATAGCCTAAGCAGCTCCATCGGAATTATCTGGTAGGGACGCCTCAGGCGAGTGGCAATAAACAAACACCTGCTCAAATAGAGAAGGTAAAACGTGGGCGTGCGCACGTCCTAGGACTGACCAGGGCCGGACCTCATTCTAAACAAAGAAGACCTGCTCAACGTAAGAATGGTGCGAACGGCGTATCCTCGGCTTATATGAACACGGTCGACGAACCAGACATCAGAGATTGTGGGTGAACCGGCTGTCGCACATTTGAGGGCGATCCCGTTTAAAAAGACAAACTTTCTCTTAAAGTGAGCTAGAAATGTCATTCGATATTCTCACTTATTATTAAATTACAGAGAATTACAATCCGAACAAATACTTATAACATGACCTAATATATTTTATATATGAAGTTGGATGATGTTTGTCCCATGAACCGTTAATGGTTATAGTTTTCTTAATTGTGCCAATCTGCTACTGCATCGATTTGGGCCGTTTTTTGTACGTGTTTTCAGAAACTATAATTTAATATTAATAGATTTTATATTTAATCCTGCTCGATATTTTTCTACAGTGGCTCCTGTTTTTAGGTACAGGTTCGAGCCATGCAGCATGCTCATGTCTACTTACGAATACAAATACAATAACTATCGTATATTTATTGAAGATCGCGGTAAAAAAAAAACTTGTTTTATAAACATGAACTAGAAACGTAACAAATTGAGCTTTTTATTCAAACCATATATATATATATATATATATATATATATATATATATATATATATATATATATACATATCGTCATTTTCGATGAGGACCAAAATATCTGCGAGTAAAATCGGAGGAAAGTCTTGCTGCCTGGTGTGAACAGGAGAAATCCTATTAGAGAACAATTACGTTGGTTAATGGTCTTTACTTTCCCTCTGGGTTGACAGTCTCTTCCATCAACAATCCACATAGTACATGCTCTTGTCACGTGGAACTCGTCCCAGAAATGATCACTTGAATGGCTGGTAATTAATTGCGTTTCACCATCAATAGATGTAAAGCCCATTGGACATGTGCTGAATATATTACATTGCGAACTTAATGCAAAACAGACTTTCTAGACTCTGATGGGTCCGGAGATTGATACAGACTCTGTTGGAAATTTCTAGAAAAAAAAACGAAAAGATAAACGAAAAAGACGTCTGGTTAGTGCAACATCCCATAAGTTCTGTACGGACTTTAATTCTCTGAAATTGTATGTATCAAACATAAGTGTCAATTTCTAATAGAGCTAAATCATGTTGATATATTATATATTGAAGTATGATATTTATATAAAGATGTATCATTCATATATATAGAGATATCTGTGTGTGTGTACATGTGAGCGTATTTAGTCAGCATTCTTTCATTTACGCAAGCATTGTTAAACATAACAGAATTTTCTTTCTTCATTATCTCTTTTTAACATTTTTTCTGATAATCTTTTTTGTATAAAAATCAAAACAATTAATGAAGCACTTTCTATTCTGCGTCGAAACACCTTCAGGTGACAATAAGCAAATCAGAATGAACAAAAAGCTAGAGAAAAAATGAACATTCTAGCAGTCGTTAGACGTTCAAATAACAAACTTGTGCAGTTCCTGATAACGTTTACAATTTAAATTCCGGGGCGATGGAATATATATATATATATATATAGATTCATATTATATTCCAATAACCATGTTTTTATTTTATTATTTTTATTTTTATTTTTTCACATTCCAAAAAACATAACATTTATATGAGATATATTTTTTACGGTCCGTTTCATTTGCTTTGTGCCAAACTACATTTCTATGTCAATATCGTCTCTGCAAGATTACAAAGTCATCAGAAAATTTCACAAAGAGTAAAAATTTATTGGATTAAAGTGTCTTCGAAAAATCCTACACAATACAGTGATTTCTTTTTGAGTGAAACCAAACAAAAAACAAAGAAAAGAGTCACCTCACACGTTGGGAAACCGCCATTTATATATTTATATATATATATATATATATATATATATATATATATATATATATATATATATATATATATATATATACTAGATGAAGTATACGTCTGTGACGGGTGTCTCAACTCTTCTTGAATTTTATTGCCGAGATAAGGAGTTACGAATATCTATTTTCTTCCGTGTTTATTTTTTTTAATTATTCGGGTTCATTATTATGTGCGATATCAGCTAAATAAATAATTGGTACGCTATAAAAAAAACAGAATTGTCTAGTGTGAGATTCGAACTCACGATAGCAAAATTATCGGAACCAAAGACAAACCATTTATGGTCACAGATAAAACGAACTATTTTGTGTTTTTAACCTATTAAAATAAGTTCAGCGTCAGGATTGTTACCACTCAGCATGAACCTTAAATTGTTCGATTGAAACAAAAAGTAGCATGAATATGAAATTAAAAAATCTGATTAAAGTAAAAATATATTAGTTGACATTTCCTCAATATCTTATGCATATTAAATTTAAAAATGTTTAAATGTTTCCTTATCTAATATAACTATTCGTCAATACGTACAATGATTTCACGTGAAAAGTATAAACGATTCTTAGAGGTATGTTGTCAATCAGCTATTAAGCTATGCTCAAAGTGTCTAATGTTATTTGTGCGTACATTTAATTTGAATAATGATTTTTTTTTCAATTCCCAGAACTTCTGACATTGAATAAGGTTAGTTTTGCTCTGAAATCACTCGATAAATATATACACATACATACAATTTTGCTTCAGGCACGCACACACTCGCACACACACACACACACACACACACACATATATATATATATATATATATATATATATATATATATATATAGAATACTTTAGAATATTACAAAATTTATGACATAATTAATATTTTAAATATTATAATAATGCTCCGAGAATTAATACTTAACAATGTTTATCCATATGTACGGGCGTTTTAAATAATTATTTTATTTCCACTACTTCATCAAAGAGTATAACTTGAAAATTGTTCATAAGCATATAGACTAGACATTCAAATTCAGATAATTTCTATATATTCGCGATGTTCGGATTGACAGACCAAATTCAACATTTTTCGATATAACACACTATCTGAAAGTCCAACATCCAAACTCCTATGCCTAACATTCACAGGTAACATGAATTGGAACAAATACATACACGACATTGCCAAGGCTGCTGCAAAGAAAGTTGGCTATCTCTGCCGTGCTAGAAAACTTATCACACCTGACAATATTCTATATTTCTACAAAGCCACCATCCGCCCAGGCATGGAGTATTGTTGTCAAATCTGCGCTGGTTAACCATTCACTAGTCTCTTCCTCTTAGACAAGGTTTTAAAAAGAGTATTTAATCTGATAGGTCCCTCATGATCTACCAAACTCCATCCCTCGTCCCATCGCCGCAATGTTGCATCCTTGCGTTTGTTTTACAAGTACTTGAATGGAATGTGCAACGATGAACTTGCTGCTCTGGTGCCCTCTCGACCTAAATACACTCGACCAACCCGACAATCAGCTAAATCCAATCCATTCACTGTCGAGGTCCCCAGATGCTGGAGTGCCTTTTACTATAGCTTCTTTTCTATGAAGTATGGCCTTTGGAACTCCCTCCCTGTCCCCTGTTTCGCCGACTGTACCGACACGCAGAAATTTAAAACTAATGTGAACAAACATCTCGCCGCACAGCTCCCAATTTTATGACAACACTTTCACCCTAATTCTCAGTAGACCTTTGCGTTTACAGTGGCAACTTGCCTTGTTTGGGATGACCTAAGTTAAAAATAATAATAATAATAATAATAATCAGGTTACGCAGAACACAGTAACTTTGCCTTAAGATTAAGACAACTTTACAGAATCAATTTAAAACGCAACGATTAATTAAAATCAGTTTATAATCGATTTTTTATCGTACACAAAACTTAATATCTTCAAAAGCATCTAATTATCTTTTGAAATCAATTATGATAATGCTCAAATATCTCTCTATATATATCAGCAGTCCAAAAACGTAGCATTTTAGACAGACAAATATTGAGTGAGAATTAACTAACGTTTTTTACTTTTACAATAATGAAAGAAACTGAGAAAATTAAATTATAAAATAACAATGATTGTCCTACTACTACTTATGATGATGATAATTATGATAGAAAGAAATCTAATATAATAACCTACCATATAGCAATAACTAAAAAACTTTAGCGTAAAATGAACAAAAATATAAATAGGGTATGCAATAAAAATAAATAAATCTTACACGCAGCAATATGTAAAATTTGATTACAACAAATAAAATATTTCGAACGTTTAACGTAGGAATAATCAGAGGCGAGCGATAATTTAAAATAATTGAAAACAACTTTAAAATCCCACATAAATAAAGTAGGCTATTTCACAAAAGTACAATTAGACTATCTTACTCAACAGTACAAAACCTCATAGGATCAATTACACATAAAATAAATAAAGCCAAGAAAATAAATAACTAGGGAAATAGATGCAACTGTATAAATAAAACAAAATGTCGGTTTGGAAATGACTGTATACATGATAATGTTGTATATAAATGCATAATCTAGAAAGTTACTAGCTGCAACTACAGAAAATGTATCACCCCATCAATAATAATAATAATAATAATAATAATAATAATAATAATAATAATAATAATAATAATAGCAATTATTTACCAACAAATAATGGCAATTAGAACAATCTTTATGACAATAATATTGACATAAATAATAAGAAACCCACTTTCCTTTGTGTTAATCAACCAATAATTTCAGAATACAAGCAACCATTCAATAATCCGAATATTTCGAATGTTAGTTTTGATTTAAGCATATATGGGAACTTAAGAATTGAAACATTCCTTATGAGATTAAAATGGCGATAGTTAAAAAAGTTAATCTAAAAACCATATAGTAAATATTCTAGAGTATGCTTAAAAGAAACAATATCTATAATTAAAAATATTCGTAACCTGTTAAACAAAAAATGAGATTCTCTCAAACTGCAAACGCAGAAAGTTGTTGTGATATAACTATTACAGGAACCCGTAGGTATATTTTACCTGTAATACTACAATAAACTAGTAAACAAAATACAAATTAATAATCTTCAACTAAATTATACTAAATATCTATGTAAAGTGTTATTTGTTTATGTCACCGGATAACACTGTAAGAATAAAAATAAATGCTATTGGATTTTGCAATAAGTTTAATAGACTGAACAATTAAAAATTAATTGAACGCTAGAATCTAATGAAGTAATAAGTGTGTATGGTTCTACATTAATTAAGCATTATAATATAAATTAGTCAATAAAACGCATAAATTTTAGAGTGCGCCTAAAATATGCGGCATTATAAGATAACATGGTGAGCGATAACCATTTTTTAAAACACTATTAACACTATATCTACTAGATGTAATGTTAATGGTATTTTAATAATAATATTAAAATATGATTAATGGTATTACTCGAAATACATTAAAAGTCTCTATATCACTCCAGTTCGAAAAACAGTATTCTATTTATTCATTTATTTTATTGACTAGTCTTCCCCATACGAATGAGCAGTGTTTCTCCGGGAAATAGGAATAATAACTTAAATGTATATAGGATAACACTCAATTGTTCTTATAAAACACCCATAAAGACTAGGAATATTTTTTTAAATATTCATGTTAACTTATAAGAGTCGATGAAGGTATTATAGTCTTACCTACACCGATTGTTTATATTGTAGGGTAATATGGCAAACTGTTAGAGGAGCGAGAAAGAGTGTGTAACAATAGACAGACAAGAGAGAGAGAGAAGGCAAGCTTAAAGCAATATAACGTTTCACAATAAGAGTTGACTTTCTGTTTTATCTCTATTGCTCTCTCTTTGCCGAGTCATAAAGAAGTAAGCGAGAATGGGAGGTGAAAGTAAGTCTCAAAGCGATTCGCCACATGCGACTGTCTTCTTTCTTTCACTTTTTTCTTGCGTGCTAGGTACACCAAAACAAACGCGTTAGTAAGGGGACAATATGATAGGGCCGTGTGTAAATAGGGAGTTGAAAAATGACATACATGTGAGGAACAGATAACAGTGGGAGTTGAGGCACACACGTTTAAGAGAGCGATTTTGAAGAAAATGATGGGGAGTTGAGCAATATATTCTGTTCTAGCGAGATAAAAACTTAAATGCTTGAAAATATATATATATATATATATACATTCTATAATGGATTTTTTATTTGAAGAAAATATGAAAACGCTGAATACGAAACGTACTATTTACGATCATTAGAAGAAAATGCTCAATTTTTTCTATTGCGAGAATTATGATTGAGTAATTCAATTTATCGAAAAAAGATCGTTGAGCGTCTATTTCTGTTCTCAAGGACAACAGATGGATCGAACGGCTCCACTGTATGGAATTGTACACACCCCATTCAAAGAAAAACACTTCTTTTCCTATGATCTTATTTCTATTTTCTTTCTCTACTATTGTTTTACAGCATTATATTAAATCGATTATTGTAGCCACATCGATGAGTTAGTCTTACTTTTGCAAATTAGTATTTTCAACGTGTTCCTAATCGCAGACATCCTTATTAAATGTTGGAATTGTATTACTTATTCTACTTTGCGACGACAATATCAAAGCAAAATTCCGGTCATCTTTACCAAGACCTCAATTTTGGTTCTCTATAAAAAAAATTATCAAACATTCTACGAAAAAGCAATGAACATGTTTAATTTAATTTCCGACAACATATTTGACCGATAAAACATTTTCATCTTTAATAGAAATTAGAACTCAGTACTTGTCTCAAATCAGTTCCGTATTTGTATCCCAAAAATCCACGTACCGATTTTGAACAAACAGGGAAAATATTACATTTAAATATGTAAATCTTGAATAAACTTCAAATATTCAATTCATGTTATTTAAATAATTATTGATTTGTTATTTTTAATAAATTTATTTCATATTTATAAAATAAAAGAAATCCGATTATATCTATTTATATTAAGTGAGGTATCTGCATAAGTTTATATATGTCTATGGATAGGAATAACATCTAAAGTATTTAACCCATCATTATGATGTTTGCAGCATAGCCGATAAGTGTAAGGGGTAGTAATTTGAAATATATTTAGCTTAACTAAGTTTTCTGCACAGAGAATTAAAGATGCTTGAACCCCAGTGTTAAACTTGACATACCATGGATTATTACGAAATTTTAAGAATAGGCATTAGACATCAATTAATAAATACTCCTCAAATCTCAGTTTCTTTGGCGTATTCTGAAGAGTTTTGAAGGTGTATAATATGGTCGGAACTTCTAATTTAAGAAATACAATATTTCAGATTAGCATTGAATTTAATCCGTAGTGATTAGACACCAATTAAGAAAAATCCCCTGAATTTCAATTTCTTAATACGTATTTAGCTCAAGAGCTAAACTTAAAACATTTTCTAGAATCTAAAAAATTTATTAGATTTTGATTAAAATTATAATAAGGATTCTGGACACCATGTCTAGTAGCATTATATCTTGATTTTAATCCTCGTAACAAGAGATAAAAGTGGTGCAAACCTATTACGTTATGTTGGCGAAATTTTAAGCATAGGTACTAGCTATCAATTAATAAATATTCCTCAAATCTCAGTTTGGAGCATTCTAAAGAGTTCTAAAGAGTATAATATGTTCATAACTTCCAATTTGAAAATTCAAATATTTCAGATTTGCATTAAATTATATCCTTAGTGATTAGACACCAATTAAGCACAATTCCCTGAATTTCAATTTGTTCTAAGACCCATTAAGCTTAAGCCTTAAATTTTACATTAGACATTTTCTAGAATAAATATATTGTACCGGATTTGATCAGAATTGGAATAAGAATTTTAGACATGTGGTCTAGTAGCTTCCTGACTAAGCTCAAATATCTTGTTCATCCTTGTAAACATTCACAGCAAGAACACTTATATTTCGTCAGCCATTGCAAAGAATTTTTCTTTTTACCTCCGTGTATCTCAAACTAAACCAAATGTTATTAAACAGAGTTTCCTTCTGAGAAGTTTTCATCTTTTGAACATATCACCACATAACTGCTTCCCTGCTGACTACTACACGATTGTATTTAAGTCTAATGTAAACAAATACTTGGTAAGCTGTTCTTATGTACTAATCTAATTTTGTCTATTCCAATCGTCGTTTTTAAGCGTTCCATAGTATTCCTCATTCAACTGACAATCTAATAAACCCTATCCTCGAGTGTGTTTGGACTTCGTAAGTGGTAACTCATTAGTGTAAAAAAAATTATTATTTTAATATTCTCATTCATTTTAGAGAAAAATAATTCCTGAAAGTTGAGGCAGTTAGGAATTTTTTGAATAAACGACATGCACTGTGGTAACGTGTAGACCTGATAGATTGCACTCGGTTCGTTTGGAATTTGAGCCAAATCAATTGCATCAAACGTTTCTACAGTCCAGACTAAGTTTATTAGTTATTTCCAATGAACAATATCACTCTGGAGAAATAAAGAAAGAATGTAAAAGAGGAGACTTAAAAAGATGCCCAACCCAGACAGAAATTATATTTGCTCTTTTCAAGACTATTTCGCGGTTGGAAAGACAGACTTTACAAATATATCGGTGCATTTAATGTGCACACATTTTTAGAAAACTTCAATGGTCTTGTTGAACCGAATAGTTAATAAATATTTCTCATAATAAATAGTATGATATAAATACCCCTGATGCACACACACATACACAAAACCAGTAACATATATTTAGTAGGAAAATATACTTCTGAAATATTTGTCCATGTTATTACTACGCCTTTCTCACGTTTTGGCTACTGTTCAAGTAAGTAATATATATATATATATATATATATATATATATATATATATATATATATATATATATATATATATATATATATATGCGTAATTTATTTTATTATTTTATATTATAAAACAAATATATATATATGATAGAAACACACATATATATATATATATATATATATATATATATATATATATATATATATATATGCAAACATTGTTGAAAATAAAAGAATTCGTCTGTTTAACTATACCTTTATTAATTTTTAAACATTTTTAACGGTTATTTTTGTATTAAAATAAAGCAAATGGATAAAGGTGTTATATGTATCACGAACGTTATCGATTCCACGTCAAATCATCCTCAGGTGTCGAATACAATCTAGCCTTTTTGTTAATGTGATTTCGACATCTGAGGATGCTATGACGAGGAATCGAAAACGTCCGCGATGCTTATGGAATATTTATCATTTTTTTTTATTACTTTAAAATAAAAATTAGAAAAATTTTTTAAATAAAGAGAAGTTTAGATAAGCAAACAAATTCTGTTATTTTAAACAATGTTAGCATCAATGTACAAATGCTGTCTAAAAATACACACAATCAATATATATATATATATATAGAGAGAGAGAGAGAGAGAGAGAGAGAGAGAGAGGGAGAGTGAAGGGTAGTGCAGTTCCAACGAGAAAAATGTATATTCAAAAAAGTCAGTCTATCAACATTTGTAAACTTGAAAAACACTTTTTCAAAAATTGTTTGTTTATTATTTTTTTATTTTATAATTTCATAATGTAATTATCTCATAACGCGTTTCGAACATCTTCACTCTCTTCCGATATTCTTTTAATTAAAAAAAATGGGTTTATTTTCAACAGTTTGGCATTTATGCGCGTGTTTATTTACGTGTGTGCGCGCGTGTGTGTCTGCATGTGTTTTCATATATTTTACTTTTCTGGGTCAAAGATATGTGTTTTTTAGCATGTGTGTTTTTGACGTTTTTCTCTGCGGTCATATTCGTTTGCGGCGATTAAGAACATTTGGATCCGTTTCTTTGAGATTTTTATTGCGGACTCTGTCGTCACAGTGTGTGCGCGTGTGTGTGCGCACGTGTGTGTGTGGAGTGTATGCACATAATGGTAAGTGTGATAATTTTGATTTGTGTACGCAGATGCGTGTGTGCGTATACATGTGTTTTTATTTTTGTTTATGGTGATTGCTACTTTGTTACAGAAGAAGGCCATCGATACACATATTGTAATGTCCGATTCATTGTCGCGCATATTGTTCAACAGTCCACGTTTATTTTTACATGTCTTAATCGCCGTGTGTTGTGTAGGGATAGTTGTACATGTAGATGGGCATGCTCTGCGTGTGTACGACACACAGAATACGCCGTCCTTCTATAAAGTTTAGCTTCAGTGACAAGCTGAAGCAGGATAACTATATATACATACACATACACACATACATATGTATATATATATATGTACACATATATATACATATACACACGTACACACACATACATATATATATATATATATAGAGAGAGAGAGAGAGAGAGAGAGAGTTGGGAGGGGTAGAAATAAAACAAGAGTAAGAACAGGTATATATCCAGAATTTTTTTAGCTTTAAGTAGTTGTTTATAGAAACGATTGGTTGACGGCTACCGTCAGCATTTGGATAAAGATAGTAATATACATAGATAGGTTGATAGACAGATTAATATACCCCTATTTATCTACGTCCCACACAGTAGAATGTGACACAAGGTCGGAAAGTGGGAATGCACTCCAGAGGAGGAGTGCTAGGGGCTTTTATAGAATAGAATAGATAGGTAGATAAATATATAGATATATAAATAGATAGACAGACAGACACACACACACACACGTGCACCTACATCCATTTTTATATTCATGTATGTACACACATAAATGGACACACGCGCGTGCCATGCACCCGTTTTATGTATGTGGATCCGTACATGCACACGTGCGCGTGTGCCTATGGGACTTGTCTATATACGTACTCACATTCGTTTTTATATGCATGCAGATGCGTGCGATCTGTATTTTGTGTGAGATGAGTTATGTTCGTTATGAATTTAAATATAAAGTGTTTTTCTTGTGTGAGGAGGCATACATAATCATAGGTTTGAAAGATGGGTATTACCTTGGATGTACCTCTGTTTCATGAGTAGATCTCTTGTGAAACGGATAATTTTCTGTTTTCCTCTATGTTTCTGTTGCTAAGCAACTCTATTTTTAAGGATTTTTGGTGGCGCCTAGATAGGATTCGTCGCATGTTATGCATTCTAGTATATAGATGACATTTTTGGAGGTGCAGTTTAAGTGGGTTTTTTTTTTACTTTGAATGTGTATGAGTTCACCTCTACTATTATGTCACACACTGCACATATTTCTTTGTTGCATTGTGTGACCCTTGTATTATGTGTTTGTTGAGTTTTAATGAGGTTAAAATGTGCTTGGCATTTGCGTTTTATTATTTTCATTGTTTTTAGCATGTAGCTTAGTTTATTGTTTTGGTAGAGAAGGGTTTTGTGTTTTGGTATCTCTGTAGATAGTCTTTGATTGTTTTTGTTGTGTGTAAAGACGTATGCTAATATATGTTCTTTGTTTCGTTTTGGGGGGTTCGTAATTGTTCTAATGGTATATTTTGTGCTAGTTCTATACCCGTGTGTATTAGTTGCGAGGGGTATCCTTTTCCTGTTAAGATTTCTCGTAGTTCTTCCAGTCGGACAACCCGTAACTGACTATAGTGCAGATTCTGCGTGCTAGGGAATAGTGTATAGGTATCGAGGCCGCTTTTAGAGATCTTGTTGGGTGTCCGTGGATTTTTAGTTGATGTCGGTGATAATATGATTGTTTTGTTTTTTTCATTTTTATTAGTATATCTAGGAGGGTTAGTTCTGCGTTACTATGTTTTAGGGTTAATTTAATTTTAGGGGTATAGGTTTTGTAGTATATTGTGTAATTCATTGATGTTCCCATGTAGGTTCCCAAACGATAAACCAATCATCTAGGTATCTTTCTCAAGATTTTATGAAAAGAGTTTTGATATTTCGTCCATATATTTGTTCTATCTTTTCATAGAAGATCTCTTTTAAGTAAGCCAGTATTAGAGTAAAATATGTAAGTGTCTTTTTAGTTCCAATTGCTGTAGTTTTCCTTATTTAATTCGAAAGAGTTATTGTTAAAAACAATGTATATGCTGTCAATGCTGAATTGTTTGATAAATCTTGGATGCAATATTTGTGGGTGTTTGTAAATCGAGTATGATTGCGCTTGATTTCCGAAGCGATGGTGTATGTTGCTATATAGACTGCTAACGTCAAATGTACCTAATCTTGTCACCGTGTTTACTTTTTGCGATAAGAAGCTCAGGAAGTGTATGTTGTCTTTTATGTAGCTCCTGACTTGTTGTAGTAAGATGTCAATTAAGTTGCTAAGCTTGCTTGTTGGGCATGTTGGTCCCGCTACTGAGAGTTTAAATGTTAGGTCACTTGGATTCGAGACACTAATATATTCTGATTTTTGTGTGTTGATGACATTTCTTATCTTATTAGATTTGTGTAACTTATGTATTTCGTAGCAGTTGTTTGTATAATGAAGTTTGTTAGGAAATCCTAGTCCTTCTTTGTTAGTATTTTATTGTATGGTATGTTGTGAAAGGTTTTGCGATTTTTGAAATGGTGTTATTGCCAATGTTTGCGCTAATTGGTTTGTAGTAATCATTATTTTCGATTTATAGTAATTGTTGTCATAACTACAGCACTGCTTTTGGCTGCTTCTTTAATAATTATGTTACTATTATTTAGGGTGTCATCTAGTGCTTGGTTTTGTTTAAATGTTAGATTACTGGTAGGTTTTGCTTTTCTCTGGGGGATGATGTTTCAGAGGTTTTCAAGGAAGATGTTTAGTTCTTTCATACTGTTGTGTTTTTTAAAGAAATATGTAAGATTGTTTTATTACTAAAGAATCATCCGTTTTGTTTTAGTTATCATATAGTTTTTCTTTAGTCTGTATTTACGTTAAATTTTTTTACGGTCTTTCGTCAGTTTCGTTATATTACTTTTGGAAATTTGAAGCCCAATTTCAGTATTTCTATTTCTGTCTTTGTAAACTGATGATTTGGTGTTTTGTGTGTCTAATCTGGGATTTTTGTTTAGGGAGGAGTTCCTAAAAATCATGAGTGATGTTTTTTTCGTTGATTTGGGGAGTTTTTAAATGGTGATTAATTTCTATATATTTTGTGTTTTTTTAAGAATATGTTGTTTTGGGGAAATTTGGTGTTGTGGATGTTATTATGAGAGTGTTTCTTATATATTTGAATGTGTTGCTATTGCGAGTTGGTTGTTTCGTGTTGGAGTATCTTGGCAGAATTTGTTTATGCTAGAAGTGTGTTTATTGTTGTGTAAGGTTATGTAGGTTGGGATTGTCGTATGATGGTTTTGTTTGATTATGTGTATAGGACTTAGAGTATTTTGATTGTATCAATTGGTGGGTGGGGTGGTTGTAGAGTCTGTTTTTTGTGTACGGTTGTCTAGACAGTTATTGTATGAAGCTTTCATCTGTTGGTGGGTGGGTGTGGGTAGTGGTTGTAAGGTTTACTTGGGTTTGAATTGTGTGTGTACAGATGATTTTGTATTGTGGGGTGACTTTGGTAAGTGTTGTTAAGTAGTGGTGTTTTCTGGTAGTTTGTTTTGCGCTGTAAGGTTTATGAGAAAGACTTTTATTGCATTGGTTGGTGTTGATAGAAGTGCTTAGGTCTCTACCGTTGTGTTAGGCTGTATTCGTAAGGGTTAGTTATGATGGAGTTGGATGAGTGGTTTATATGTCATTTGGTGTTTTAGGTAGTTGTATTTGTTGTGTGCATATATGTGTATGTGTGTTTACGGGGTCTTAATGAGTATTTGGATTGAATTTGTTCAAAGGGTTAGGTGTATAGTGTGGGTATATTGTGGTTGTTTTATTGTGTATAATTAGGTATGTTGTGTATGTATTTTTGTGTGTGGTGCTTCTTTGTCGGGTAAGCTCTTTCTTAAATTCGGATTCCCAGAGTTCTCATAGGAATTGATGAGTCTCTGTTGGGCATAATTATTTTATTTTAGTTTACATTTTGTCATCGATTTCCGTGTATTTCTCTGTGAAGTGTATTTTGTTGTCTTCTTGTATATCTATTTGGGCTTGTAGTTTAGGTACGTTTAGAGTTTTTTAATATTATTTTTTGTTATTCCGTGTCCTATGGGGGTATATTTTCTCGGGATTTAGATTAATAGTTCCTCCATCTCCAGAAATGTTCTATATGTAAATGCGCTGTCACTACTTTTGATTGCATGGAAGAAAGCCATTTTCCTTTGTGTTAGGAGGGATTTCCCATGTTTGGAAGTTTTGTTTTTTCGTTTATAACGATTGATCCCGGATATATAATATCCTGCAGTTTCCTATAAATTTGTGCTGCGGTTGAAATAGTTGTAAAATTGTCCCTATTATATTACTTTGTTCCTTGTCCTGTTAGCTGAATATAACATAACGCACCATGTCTACCTTTTCATTGAGTTTCCGTAATTCTCCATTGAGAACTTTTGCCCAATGTTGTGGATTTTCCTTCGTACATATGACAAAACTTACACATATTCCAAAATATAAATACACTCCACACACACGCGCACACAGACACATGTGCAGATATTATGACGACAGAGTCCGCAATAAAGTTTCAAAGAAACTGACCAAAATGTACTTAATCGCCACAAACGAAGATTTCCACAGACATAAATGTCAGAAACACACATGCTTAAAAAGAAACAATATATTTAGCCAAGAGAAGTAAAAGATATGAAAACACATACACACACGGGCACACACGTAAACACACGCGCGCGTACACACGCAGAAACGCAAAAGTGTTAAAAATAAACTCAGTTTTTTCAAACAGAAAGTATATCTGGAGAGAGTCAAGATGCTCAAAACGCGTTACAAAATTCTAAAATTCTAAAACAATAACATAATAAACAAACAATTTTTTACAAAAATAATTTTCAAATTTACAAATGTTGGTAGCATCACTTATATATATATATATATATATATATATATATATATATATATATATATATATATATATCAGTGTGAAGTATTTTCGATTTTTAAGCCCGGACAAATTGTAAATAAACAAATATTTAAATTAAGATACGATATAATCTCTTCTATGCTCAGCAACATTATCGTTTTCTCAATCTATAGAGCACCTGACGTAACCTACTAGTGTCCCGGTTCTGAATCTCGACACGGCTCGCCAAACTCTAGAAATGACAAAATATCTGCACTTGTACCCCCTCAACGTAAATGCCCTCGACTAATTCGACTAGTAGCAAAATCACACCCTTTCACTCGAGATTTTAGAAAACTTTCTACTCTTATAGCTTCTTTACTAAGACCGCTTGCGTTTTGAATTCCCTTCCTGCTTTCTGTTTCCCGACTGTAACAACATCCAGTAATTTAAATGTCATATGAACAAACATCTTACTGCTCAATTCCTCACGTAGAGTGTCACATATAAATATGGCACCTAATCAAAGTAGCCCCTTGCGTCTCAGTGGCAATTTCTTTTACGAAAGAATCTTTATTTACGCTTCAGTTGATGCCATGCTCCATCCTTATGGGAACGTATATATGTATATATGTATATATAGTCATTCACAAGTAACTGTTTCATTTTGTAAGATTCGTCATTGTGTCTAGACGTAGCGAGCGTATCAACCCGAATTGTATATATATTATTATATTTTGATAGACGTACCTAATAATTATATATGAATTCAAGTATCGATCAAAACATGCCTTGTATAGTGTGGACTTGAAATTCAAGACTAGAAGATAAATTCAATAACAAGACAGTGACATGTTTTAATGTAACGCGCACGCACGAGGCGATTGTGTTATTTACATTAGAGAGAGTGACCTAAAGAAATCTACAACAACGAAAAGGGAACTCAAAGCAGATACCTTTAAATCCCCAAACAAGAGATATATTTTCCCTGTACAAATATGGGCCAAGGGAGATAACTGTTAGCACTCTGAAGGAATTGATAACTTTAACAGTACCAATGCATATTTTGAAAATAAAACTCGGTAACAAAATGTATAGTGGTTATTCTTATATCTTTTAACAATATTTTGGGGTAAAATCCGTTCATCAAGTAATTGAGAATAGGGTATTTTGTCGTTTCTTCGTCTTCAATTCTCCGTATGTTTCTGATATCTGATAACCATTTGCGCGTTTTTAAAATTGAATTTTTCCGTTTCATTTCATATAGAAACAATTTATCTATTAAGTCATCTAATTTTATTTTTTAATTAGTTATTTAGTGTATGGACACTAAATAACTAATTTTTATAAGATAATGTTGTGTTGCTCTCTATTTATGAGATTACTTGAGAATACCCATCCCACGACGGGCAAAATTAATTTCCTGAACAGAAAAGTGTTGTACCATTTTCCGACATAATGACACTAAACCTGATGTATTGAATCCTTATTCTAATTTTGATTCAAATGTATTACTTATTTTATAGAACATGTCTCACTTATAAGGATTCAGCTTAATAGGTCTTAAGAAGAACTTGATATTCAGGAAATCTTGCTTAATTTGTGTCACATGACTATGCATCTAATTCAATGCAAATCTGATATTTATTTACTCCTCGCGGAGTTAGGCACAAGGCCAGTTTTATCTTACTCCCACAGGACAGATGTGACCCAAGATCGGGTCGAGCAAGTGGGGTTAAAAGCCAGCGCTCGAGATGTGAGCACTCTGGCCATTTAAAAATTGCCTGGGCAGCCCCGTCGGCATTCCCCGGTAGGGGCGCCTCAGACAGTAAGCAATAAACTTACTCCTCCCCAAAGAGGGGAGGCGAAGCCTGGGAGGGATGACTAGAACTGCACAGGACAGGCGTGCAGTATCCATCGGAACAGATACTACACTTTGATCTTAGCCAATTTAATTTTATAAATGAGAGGTTATGTCGATGTATACCCTTTAAAACCCGTTGGGTTAACAAATTTGCATATGTGTTTTGAAAAAGGATATTTTATTAATTAATGTTTAATTAAATGATTGTTTGGTTTTTAATATAACATATAGTGCCCTTTTGAAATATTGTTTTATTTCTATGGACGGATATTTAGCACTTGTGTTCAAATGTTTATTTCTTTAAATGCACCGACTTGATTTTCACAAATTGCGATCTATTTCTAAATTACAAGTAAAAAGGAAAATTGATTTCTTCTTTCTTTTTCTTTTTCTTTTCTTTACGGTCACATATAAAAAAGAAAAGAAATTTGCATCGAAATCACGAAAATGTTAATGTTCGGATTTACAACAAAGTTATGAATGAAATGTGTATTATTTTAAATTAACTTTTCAAGTATTTTAAGCAGCGAACTTTGCAAAGCGACGGTAAGCTGGAAAAGCCAGCTAGTATATTTGTAAATTCCTACTTCTATGTAGAGCGTATTACATCACACCTTATTTGTTTTCTAACAATCTCTACACGAATCTGTATAAACAAAAGAATGTTTCTTATTTTATTTGAATTTAATTTCGTATTCTTTACTGATGTAAAAACCACAGAAAACGTACACTGCAATTTTAAGGGTAATACTATTACATGGATGTTTTTTGGCTTAGCTTTAGTAGCAAACCTCGATCATTGGTCAGTAAATTGAATAACATTTACGAAAAGAAACAGGCAAAACTAAATAGACACTTTCTAAAATTCCGGAAGTAATATTTTCTGCGCGTGGAAGAATTGCTATTTAGTACAGAAAATCAATAGAGTAAAGATGAAAAATGGATTACTCATTAAAATGTCAGGCGAGGAAAATCCTGGAGTTTCCACGACAAGAGAGGCCCTTACACACCCTCATCCAAAGAAATCATGTATTTAGATTATTTATATTATTCGGACTACTATCTTCATATTTGTTTTTATTGTTAAAACGTCTTGCCAGATATAACCTCCGATCTTCTTTGGGCGCATTGTTTCGAACTCGGGAATCTCTGGAAATTTGAACTGAATCGTTTATTTAATCCACGGGTAGCTTGTTCTCGTTCCGTCATCCATGACCAAGTAGCAGTATAAAGAATGTATTTATATATGTTATTTTTTCATTAGTATCACATGTTGTCATTGAATGTAACTCCACGCATGCATTCGTTGCACCACAGGTCAAAGTGGGCAATTCTAGTATGATTGAATGTCCGCCAGGCTCCTGTAAATTATCACATCATGTCATGTTGGCATGCAGGGCACCGTACAGTACGATGGTTCTTCATCGGACCATTTCCTAATCAAGAGCGGGCTGAAATACGGGTGCGTACTCTTTGGTATTTTTCTCTCTGCAGTTGTTGTATGCCTTCAACAAGTTGGGGGATGGAGTGTACCTCAATACCAAAATCTTGTCTGCATTCGAGCTCAGACTAAAGTGAGGAAAGCACTTATACACAAAATGCTCTTCGCTGATGATGCAGCACTGACGATACACTCTGAAGAGACACGCAGAAAGAGAGTTTTGCATAACCATCAGTCTAAAAAAGACTAACATTCTCAGCCAAGATGTAAGCAATACCCAAAACATAACATACCAGCATTTTTTCTCTGGATGCAGAACTCCACAAACGTATTGGCAAGGCGGAAACAGCCATTGCTTGCTTGACGAACAGAGTAAAGAAAAACAAGATGCTGACCCCTAATACACGGGTGAAGGTGTATTGGGCTAGCGTGCTAAGCACACTACTCTGCGGCACTTAATCTTGGACCATCTACTCCCGCCAAGAGAACAGACTCAACATTTTCCACCTGCGCAACCTCAGGAGAATCCTAGAAATTACCTGGCAGGAGCACATCAAAAATAAAAACGTACTTGATCAGACGCACATTCCGAGCGTGTTCGCTCAGATCCCCTAAGGACGATTACGGTGGCTCGCCCATGCCAGGCGAATGGACGATATAAGGATCTCAAAGCATGTTTGATATGGCGATCCTACAATCGGCTCCAGACCAGCAAGGAAGATCTGTCATGCGCTACAAACATATCTGAGAGCGAGATATAAAGGAAGGTGGCATCGACACAACAGGCTGTAAGAACGTCACTGAAGATCGCAGCCGCTTGAGAACAGCTGTAAAATCATGCTGCAGGGGGGATGAAGATCGGAGACACCAGCAGTGGAGGGAGGGGGCAGCACAGACGTCAGAGAGCTGCAACAGAGCTGTCGCAACCAGACATCACCTACATCTGTCGATCTAGGGTAAGCTTGCACAGTCACAGCAGACGCTGCAATTCGGCAATGGACAAATCTGAGGCGCAGAACACCATTATTTGCTTAGAAAAACGGATGCCAACAGCTATACTAGAAGAATACCAGTCCCAGAAATCGATCAACTTAATTTCTTGATCAGAACAGTTTTGCACCACTGTAGACGTAAATTGCTACTGAGAATTAGGGCGAAAATTTAGGAGTCATCCTAAATAGGGAGCTGTACAGCGAGATCTTTGTTCGAACTAGTTTTAAATTTCTGCATGTCGGTACAATTGGAGAAAAGGAGAGCGGACAGGTAGTTCAATAGGCCAGCAACACGAGGAAAAAAGCTATTTGAGTAGAAGGCTCTCCGGCATCTGGAGATTTCCACAGTGAATAGATGGGATTTAGCTGATTATCGGGTTGGTCGTGTGTATTTACTTCGAGAGAGGCACCAGAGCAGCAAGTTTATCGGAGCACATTCAATTGAAGTACTTTTAAAACAAGCACAAGGATGCAACATTGCGGCGATGGGACAGTGGCTGGAGCTTGGTGGATGGTGAGGGACTTTTTAGATTTGAGACTCCGTTTTTACCCTTGTTTTAGACGGAGAGACTAGTAAATGGCGCACCAGCAACAATACTCCATGCATGGGTGGATGGTGGCTTTGTAAAGATATAGGATACTATTATGTGTGAGAGGTTTTCTAACACGGTAGAGGGAGCAGCCTTCTTTGCAGCAGCCTTGGCAATGTCGTCTATGTATTTGTTCTAATTCATGTTACCTGTAAATGTTAGACCTAGGAGTTTGAATGTTCGAGTCTCAGGTAAGGTGTGATTTTGTATGACAATCAGTGGTTTAAGAAGTTTCTTATAGTTGTTGAAAAAGAGTAGCTTTGTCTTAGCAGCATAAAATGTTACCATCCATTTACGACCCTAGTCCAGTACAAACTGGAGATCATTTTCTAAGGATTCAACCATTGCCTCGGATATGTGCGCGCTCGTTTTACCCACATAACGAGAGTACAGCGTGGTCTCGTCAGCAAATATACTCATCTAAGACATAATGCAACGCGGGAGGTCGTTTATGAAAATAAGTAAGAGTAAAGTTCTAAGGATCGATCCCTGGGGTACACGATGCATTTATGTCATATTGTTTGGATGAACGGCCATCGAGGGCAAACTGGATATTTTTGTGGGATAGGAAAGATCTAATTATATTAAACATTCGTCCAATAATATGAATTAATTTTTTAGAAGACCTTTATGCCAGACCCGTCAAAGCCCTTGGATATATAAGTGCTATTGCGTTAGATTCATTTGCTTTGTTTAATGTATGGTATATGCGTTCATAGATGACCGGTAGGGTATCTGCAGTAGACCGCTCTTGCTTAAATCCATACTGATGGCCAGAAAAGTTTAGCATTAACGAGGTGATGGACTATCGCTAGATTGATTAAGGATTCACAGATTTTAGTGAAGAGCGGGAGTAGACTAATGGGGCGATAATTCTGAGGGCCAGTCCTATCTCCAGTATTATTGAAGATTGGTACTATAGAGTCACTTTTCAAGCGATCAGGGAAGCAAGATTTGGCAACGCATTTGTTGTGGAGGTTGGAGAGAACAGGGGCTAATTTAGCAGAATATTTCTTTACTTTATCTTACTTTCATCGCAGGTATTCGATTGAGCTTAAGTATCTGATCCCCTTTTTTAAAACCTCCTACCACAAAATCTTTTCGCCTCTATTCACTTTGAAAAGTTATTTTTTTCTCTCCGTGTCTTTGAAACTAGACGAAACTTGCATAACTAAATTTTAATTATAAGAACAAGATACCGCATATTTGCTTCCCGGTCGACTACAACATGGTCGTTTTCAAGTCTAATGTTAACAAATTCCTGTCAAGCCGTATTCTTAAATAACAAAATTCTGCCAACTTTATCTATCGTTTACTAGTCCTCTCTATGTGTTGTTTCTTGTCAAATTCATAAACACCTTAACACTCAAGTCGTCGTTGGGCATTGAGAAGAAAACGTATAAAAAATTCTCTGTTACTAGATATTGTTTTTGCGCAATGTTGTAGGCAACGGATAATTTTTTTCTTTTAATTCTATGGATGGTGAGAGTTTAAATTCACGTTCTATCTTCACTACAGGCAGAAAAAATTAAGAATTAAATAAACAATTAGCTAACATTTCTAAACAACAGACTAAGAATAAAAAAAACAATTACCTAACATTTTTAAACAACAAACTAAGAATAAAATAAATAATTACCTAACATTTTTAAACAACAAACTAAGAATAAAATAAATAATTACCTAACATTTTTAAACAACAAACTAAGAATAAAATAAACAATTACCTAACATTTTTAAACAACAAACTAAGAATGAAATAAACAATTACCTAACACTTCTAAACAACAAACTAAGAATAAAATAAACAATTAGCTAACATTTCTAAACAACAAACTAAGAATAAAATAAACAATTAGCTAACATTTCTAAACAACAAACTAAGAATAAAATAAACAATTAGCTAACATTTCTAAACAACAAACTAAGAATAAAATAAACAATTAGCTAACATTTCTAAACAACAAACTAAGAATAAAATAAACAATTACCTAACATTTCTAAACAACAATAGCTGACAGAGCAAGAACAATCTACCCCAGCTGAAGAAATGGTGCAGTTCGGAATTCTGTGTAGATTCCAGTATTTGATAAAAATATTTCCTGAGTTCTAAATGATGTACCTGGAGAATGTCGTAGATTACATCGGCCCCCATGTTCTGAAAATAACAACCAAGATGAGAATAGTAGTCCGAATAACTCGGATAATTCGGATAATTCGAAATGTTTTAGTATATTTATTAATAATCCATGAATTCGTATCATAAAATCACTTGTTACTAACTATTCTGCCTATAAATACAACAAATGTTACCTTTAAAAATATATTCATTCAAAATTGTAATAATTTGATTCATTCAAATGCAAAGAATGCAAAGAGTAGATTGGTATAATAGTTTAAGTCGATGTAACAAAATACTTCTATGTATAGCGGTATATTCGATGTGGGGAAAATTCACAATACCTTTCATAAATATATCTATTCTATAATTGAAATTGTATTGTTCGTTTGTCAATGTGTGTTAAGACAAACTTAAAAACCTTACATAGATATTGGATGGCCAAGACCAATTGACACCTTTTTGAAAGGAAATCAAAAACGTTATATCTTAACAAATAATTGATGTATTCTCAAAAGTACATATCTTAAGGGGACCATGTCGAATACAGCTCACGCGCCAACCTTACCTCCACGCGGCACTTGAACCTGGAATACGTGGCCTTCACGTTTTTATTCAAAGGACATCTGAACACCACTTAGACCCTGGCCATTAAACGGTTCTAAGTGTTCATAGTGGCACTATTGATCTCTTTTTCAACTGCGCTTCAAAGATAATAGTGTATGGGTTGCAATTAGCTGAGCTGAGGTGACAGCTGTTGGAATTACTGAAGTCGTGGAAGTTTTCGTACAGCTATTTCTGGGTTTTGCAGGAGATGTGACACGGAAGTAAGTCCTGCTGCCACACGTCTTGCTTTTCCCTTTCCACTCGGCAACAGTAAACAGAAACTCACTATAGTGTGTATGTGTCCCTTTTCTAAGATATGGTGGTATGGCGTGGCCTTCGCTGGAATCATACCAAAAGACCATCAAGCTAGAGATAAATTGGTTCGCGCGTTGTACAACTCGTCCTGAGTCAAAACCAGAGCATCCACGGTTAGACTGGAAGTTTGGTCTTTTGTGGAATTTATTGGCTTTCGTAAAACGGATATCTTGGGTATTGACAGTGAGTAGTAGATCCTTGTATGATGCGAAGCGAAGGTTCTCGTTAAGCGCTTTCTTCATAGTCACCACTCATGCGCGTCTCTCTATCCATGATCCGCATTGCCCGATTTGAATTTTGCCGCATCTTTTTCGCAGATTCTCGACGAATTTCACTGCGCTGACATGGTCAGAACGTGTGCTATGATCCTCTTTGCGAGACTAATCTGTTCGAATATTCCGATGCTTTCAATGCCTGAATGGTTTTCAGCTCTCAAGCCAAACTGTAGTAAAACGAAACAGATATCCGTTGCACTTTAATGTTATTACATACGTTAAATGTTTCTAGAATAAAAGAATGTCAAAATATTACCAAATTTGTTGAATTTAGATTGTTCGGACTAATGTTCTTATCTGGCGCATCACTGTCAAAACGTGTCGGTCGATGTAATCTCCGACCTTCTTCAGTTGTATCTTTTCGAACTCAAGGAATCTGCACAGAATTTCGAACGAAACCCTTTGTTTAATCGATGGGTGTAGCATGCTCTCGTTCCGTCAGCTATGAGCGGGTAGAAGTCTTCAGTAATTCGCAATTTCTAGTATCGCCCGCACTGAGGATTGAACCTTCAACCTTCAGAACACTGCACCTAGAACTGAATTTTACATAGTACTTTATCCCCTGTGCCATCCTTTAGATGAGGATTGCTAATTTAGATTATTCTACTTACTGTTCTCATCCTGAGTTGTATTTTTACCACGTTTCAATCGATGTAACCTCAGACATTCTTTAGGTTTATATTTTCGAACTCGGGGATATTTATGTCGAATTCGGGAATCTGCACAGTATTTCGATCGGAACCTTTTATTTAATCCACGAGAGAAGCATGCTCTCGTTTCGTAAGCCATGACCGGGTAGAACTCTTCTGAGGATTGAACCTTACAACCTTCAGAACACTGCACGTAGAACTGAATTATACTCAGTACTTCATCTGTTAGGATACGGACCCTAACGGTCCGCAGTGCTGGCGATAATAGGAATAACTGAAGACATCTACCCGGTCATGGCTGACGAAACGAGAGCAAGCTGTCCCGTTGGTTAAATAAAAGGGTTCGTTCGAAATTCTCAAGGTCGATAAGAAATATTCCCGAGTTCGATAAGATACACCTGAAGAAGATCGGAGGTTACATCGACAGAAACGTTGTGAGAATAACACTCAAGATGAGAACAGTAGTCCGAATAATCCAAATTATACAAATTATCTGAAAAAATCAGAATCATTACGAATATTGTTTAAAACGACTTTTATTTTGATTCAGTACTACTCCGAGTTTGTTATGGAACCAGATGACTGCATGATAATAATATACGTTTCTTCCTGGTTGTTCAAAAGAAAAAAACAACAGTCAAACTAGATCAAAATTTCAACGGCTTATTACTTTAAGTTTTTCTGTCTTTCTTTTCTATTTATTTCTTTTTCTTTCTTTCTATAATGTTGAAGTAGGTGCAAAAGTTTGCGCATGAATCAGAAGAAAGCGAGAAGGAGAAAGCGAGCAAGAGACAGAGACATATACAGATAAAAAGTAAAAGCCTTCGGAAGGGGAGGTGTGTTAAACAAATTAACGCGAGAGGGGGAGAAATACGTTCTAAAGGAAAGATATTACACACTTTTTAACTGTTTCATTTTCTTATTAATGCCCTAGCGCAATTTTAAATATTTACTTAAACAGTGCGTAGTGTTTAGTAGTAGTAGTATGAACATATATTGATGGCAAGTAAGCTACACAGTAACGTTCTTTTCCTTTTCAGGAATGAAAATCATAAGGATAATTTTCTGATGATTTCCTTCGGAAATGAAACATGAACATTTCTGTGTAGCTTACTTGCCGTAAATATATTTTCATACTATATATATATACATAGAGTATGAAAATATATTCATGGCAAGTAAGCTACACAGAAACGTTCATGTTTCATTTCCGAAGGAAATCATCAGCCAAGATGCTGACCACTATTACACGGATGAAGGTGTACTCGAGTCTAGGACTCTCGGTTTGTTTCTTTCATAGGTTGAAAAATGTTTAACTGTCATCTCCTATTAGGTGCATAATCAATTATCTGTGATAATACTTTTAGATATTTTTTTATATGTTAACACATTTCATAGTACTTTTGAAAATGTGAAACACAGTAATTATGATTATCATCCATCATTTCTTTTTCTATTATTATTTCTGTATATTTCTTTTGGTTTTATCTTTATTAATCTTCTAGTGACAACTACTTGGTTTGATTTTTATTACAACGCTTGGCCCTTTTATTGCAAAATAAGGCTTCGCGTGTTCGTATATTTGTATTAAACTATCTAAAATAAAAATTACAATTACAGCGAATATATATATATATATATATATATATATATATATATATAATAGTAAATAAACTGAATAAATATAATTACTCAGATTGCATAGCGATGAAATGACTAATAGGTACTTACTAAATTGGAATACATATTCTTAGCAAATAAACTTAATAATAATAAAAAATAAATAAACAGAGAGAGAAAATAAGATATATATATATATATATATATATATATATATATATATATATATATATATAGTAATCCAGGCAGGGTAAAACTCCACAGGCTAGAAATCCAAAGGGAATCAAACCTGGCTTTTAAAAGAGTGCTCAATTAAAATATAGAGCTGTATTGTGAATGCTTTTTATTTAAACATGTACAAAGTCTTCTACACTGGCATGTCGATGTTATCGATCTACAGCTATCAAGTTGAGGTCTCATCAGGCAGAAGGTTTTTTTGTGATCCAACCCGGTCGGTTAAATCCAGGAAGAATGGAGTTCAGCAAAAAGAAGAAGAAGGAGTAATAGTGATGTGACCAATTTTTTAAAAAGATTGGCCGTTTGAAAAGTTTAATTTACAATAATCCATATTTTTATTTTTTTTCAACGCTGAGCTGGGGCAGGGGGGGGCGAGGGAAAGGAAAAGAAAGTGAAAGAGAAGAGAAAGAAAAAGAGGTAGAGGGGTGGGTGTCTATAGCCATTTAAGAGTTGTTGTGGACGGGGGAGAGTTAGGGTGTCTAGCCTGACGCCATGACACGCAACCGATATTTTGCAGGTGTTATTTTGTCGCGTGTCAAAGGAATAGAGACTCGAATCTCTAACCATATCTACTCTTTTAAACACAATAATAATAGTACCACTAGCACGTTTTCTTTCCAACCTAATAAAACGCTTTAACATCAAAAAGATTCTCTACTCCCTAAGTTGGTCTATATTAAAAAAAGTCAAACTCATATACTCCTGGTTCTACCTTCTGCCAACTATGTACCTTGGAAACTTATATGATAGCTACTGCACCCAAGAACTTAAATGTTATTAACTCCAAAAATGAACTTATTTCAAATGGCAGACACAAACGAACATTTAAATACATTAATTTCATTACTCCCTCTGACACTCCTCCTCCCAGCCAATAATTCCCCCCGTTTTTTTAGCATTTGACAAATCTCTAAACTATATACCAGGGTAACCTTGTAACTTCTATTCTTAACGCCCCTAATCTCACTAATTAACCCTCCCAATAAATTTTTCCTTCCCATTGCACCTAACAATTTATCTACCCGTAACACCTTTAGTAGATTGATCTAGACATGTATACCTCATCTGCAATATAGCTCCTATTATCCTTTTACTTCAGCTCTACTCCTAACCTCTTATATCAATCACTTTTTTCTCCTGTCCGTAAACCCACCCACAAACTCCTTCATGGCGTCTTATTCTCACCCCCTTATTATCTCCCACACATCCACTATATCGTCCTTATATTGGACTCCTCCTAATTGTAACATCTTCCCCTGTAACTTCTTTTTGTCCTCCTTTTTACTACGATCTTTGAATTCCCCTCCAAATTGGGTCCATTTATATCCCCCTGTAATTCTTATTAGATCTCTAACACACTAGCATCAAAATGTAAGTCTGCTTAATTTTTCAATCCAACCCTGGCCCATAACACCTATATTAATGCAACTGTTACTAGCATTTATGTCCTATCTCCTTAATAGCCTCCATACCCCCCTTGAGAAATTTTTTTTTAACTAATTGATTGATTCAGGCTAGTTTCATAACTACTTATTTTGGCCTATTTTGAATAATCCTAATCCCTCTAACTACTCGCGAGCCATTTTCTATCGGTCTATTCTTCTTTGCTTGCCTTATCTTATCTTTGACCAATTTCACCCCCATCCCCTCAAATCATATTTTCATACTACTTGGAAACCCCTTGCAAGCTTCCCTTATATATCTAATTTAATTTTAAACTGTAATTGTTCATTGTTACCCTGTTACGACTCAATCACCATTTAAACTATAGATTATAACACTGACACTGCACTCAAGTTTTGATTGAACCAACCCAATTCCACCCCCTATTACTTGTAATCGAAACAAATTGTTTCAAACAATCTATCTTTATCCCTTACACTGTTCCCCTCTCCTTTATTTCAATATAACCGAGTAGGACAGACTTGATCTTTAATTTCACTAACTCTTTTCCCATTAATTTATTTCCCCCTCTTGTCTCCTTGGTCATTTAATGTCCCTCCTAATTATTCATCAAACCCTTAATTTGGTTTTAAAATAATTTTTTTTAATTAACTATTCCCTAGCTCCTTTTAAATTTAAATTTTAAATTTTAATTTTAATCATTCACTCTCTCACATTCCTCTATTTATTTTACCATGCTTTTAACTAATTCTACTTTAACCCTTTTTAAACCCCCAGAAACCATAACTGGTAACTACAATTTAATTTGCTCTTAGCTGCCTGAAATGTTAGGAGCTCACTCATTTGAATTCTATTTTTAGAATCATCAATCTCTATACCCACATCCCGCTTCAGATTAATCCTACCCTCCTAAACCTACATCCTACCGCCCGCCAACACCCTCAACCTCCCTGTCACTTTAACTGCAACCCCATACCAACCCTTCCTCCATTTTCTTTTCCCTTCTTTTTTATTTCCCCCCAACTCACAAAGCGGCTATTTAAACAACCCTGTACCTCATAAACCCTCCCCCTTAACCCCAAATCTTTAACCATTTTGCCTTTTTTTGTTTCATTTGGATTTAAACCTTGAATGAGATATCATCTGCCTTATTTGGTCCTGGAAGTATATCAAAATAATGGCCAGTTTCTCTCTTTTCAATCCCCTTTAAGTGCGTCTAGACTTACCTATATTTTGAGCACTTTCTCCACACTGCTCCCACGCAAAGAGTTTATCTTCACATTCTACAATTCATCGGACTTCTTTTCAACGGAAATTTACCACCCGGACAATTTGCATATCTTTTTCACGGAACTTTTCTTTTCATTCACTGCGTTTTTTTAACAAAAATTCTTTTAATAATAATTTTCATATTTTTCAAATATTTGAACTTTGGTTTTTTTGAAAGCCAACTTATCCATCTGTATTTCTCCTCTGATGATAAGATTTCGATATTTGAAAAGCCTTGGCTTAAGGAAAGAATAATCAACACTAGTTTATAACTGAATACACCTTGCATTGAACAATTGAAATTTGAAATAAATTTAGACAATCGTCGCATATTTATCACTCTTTTTTCTTCTATCTCTAGAATTGCTCTATCTCGTATATTGAGCTAATCCTCTTCACAATAGGTTCCATCTACTAAAAGTTTTCACTTTGGTTTATATTTGATCTTATATATATATATATATATATATATATATATATATATATATATATATATATATATATGTAAAATATTTGTTATTGTTTATATCTATGGACGTATACGTTTCGTCTTTTTTCAATCAAGACTCATCAGCATAGAAGTACGACTATTCATCACCGGTCACACGATTCGAAACCCTGGACAACAAGTATTTTCCAACTCCAGTCCAACGTCGCTAACCGCTAGGCCAGTTCTGAACAGCTTATAAACAATGATAATTTTAACACGTTAACAACGGCGAAGCGAAGAGGCATTCAAACTTCTATTAGTGAAGGAACGATATATATATATATATATATATATATATATATATATATATATATATATATATATATATATATATATATATATATATATATGGTACACGTATTGTATTAGTTTATGTAGATGTAAATCCGTTTAAACTCAAGTGTTTATGAAAAGTGCTCAATAACAAGTAGAGCTGTTCTTAAGTATACATTTTTATTTATACAAACATTAGTGGTTACATATGTGCATACATGTTTCGGTTGTACTATTCACAGTGAGTCAACTCCTTCATACCAAAGAAGACAGAGAAGTGAGATGGGTTTGGAAAACTTTCCCTTTAAATATATTTGGGGGGATGAGCTATGTCTTTATTCATCTTTTAAAAGATCCAGTATTTAACGGACTGTTTCCTCCTCGCTTAGACAAACAAAATAGAGAGTTATATATAATGGACTTTCTATGAATACGACTCATTAATAGAAACAGCCAAAATCGTGTCCAAAACAATATAAAATTTAAAAAATAATGAAATTCACATTATTAAAGTATTTATATATATTGATTCAATTACAATCATAAAATTCTGTTTACTTCCATGAACGCTATATTTTATACAAACAGTACGTTTATTTTTTCCAAAACATTGCAATTTTAAATTAGATCGTAGAAAAAGAAAATACGAGTAGAGAAGGAAATTTAAATATAAATAGAAACATAAATAAAAAATAGAAAAAATAATAAAGGAAACGGTTAAAAAATAATACGACAAAATTTTGGTATAACTACTTCTTAATAAATTATATTTAATATAAAAACCAAGGAAAGCAACCGTGTTTGTGTTTAAATAAATAAAGACATAATTGCTTGAATCTAACTTTCTACTGTTTATATATATATATATATATATATATATATATATATATATATATATATATATATATATGTAAAAATGAAAATGGAATAAAGGATAAGCAAATCAACAACGTGCAAAAATAAACTCAAAAACACATAATAAATAGTTCTACAAAAATATTTCGATTGTTAAAATACAATCATCATCAATTGGTAGCAGAACTTTAATTAAAAACAGAAAAGTTTTCAAATTTATACAAAAAACGCAATTTGGGGAAAAATAGTCACGTGTAATAAACAGTAGAAAGCGAGAAAGAAAGAGAGAAATGTTAAAAAAGAAAAAGAAAAAGAAGGAAAGAAAAAAAATCAGCATATAAACGCTGATCGGAAACGCTGTAAGTAAATAAAGTGGATAGGAAGATTAGTAGTAATTTAAAATGAATGACAGCATGGAATTAAACCAATAAGGAGGAGGAGGGAGAGGAGGAAGACGGACTCAAAGTTGTAGAAGTTATCTGTTATCATATTGATTTAGGTTCATTTTGATATATATATATATATATATAGCGAAAGAGAGAGATAGTGAGAGAGATAGAGAGAGAGGGAAAGAGAGAGAGAGACAGACAGACAGACAGAAAGAGACACAGATTTGTAGGATATAAGTATAGAGAACTAATCTTGAAAAATTAAACTAAATTAAAGAAAACTAAAAGGAATTGTCAGTATAGTTTACTCATTGCAACAAGTTTGTAAATTTTAAAACTTGTAAACCATTGTTCTATATGCAAGATCCAAGGAGAGTAAGAAATATTACAGTTGGAATTGTCTCTGGTTTTCGCCAGGATTAGTTATGGACGTTGTGATCTGTTACATAAAGAGCAATCTTATCTCTCATAAGGGCATTATATATATATATATATATATATATCACTCTCTCTTGCTTTCTCTCTCTCTCTCTCTCTCTATATATATCTATATACTACTAAAAGTCTATGGGTCTTGTATGTTTGCAATCAGCTTTCAGCTTTCCGGTTTTCAACATCCGGTTGCGCATGCGTAAATAGCATCGTCTTCCAATCTGTTAATCCAATTCCGTTGAACTCCTTTTATTAACGAACGCATGAAATTTTTCATTCTGGAAATGTTTATATCGCTTTAAATATAAAACAATTACATTTAATTTCATCAAATAGTTTTTTTGTTTTCTCCACGGCTAAAAACATTCAACGGCAGGACTTTGTAAAGTCTGTCGCAGTTTCAAAAAAGCTTCACCCTTTTAAAAACAAAAACAAACAAACAAAACAACAACAATCATTATTAATATCAATAGCGGCGGTGACGAAACCACCTCCCACTTTTCCTCTCACAGATTTCACCACTCCTACTCCCTCTGTTTTCGTTACGTACGCGAGACAGCCGGTTCTACCCCCTTCCTTTCTCACCTGTTCAGTGCATATTTACCTATAAGTATGGCCAACCACTTATAATTCAGTAACTATAATTTAAAAAAAAAACAATTATAATAAACAGAACGACGCATAGAAATCTATCTATTCTTTTTTCAACAATTACATTTAATTTCATCAAATAGTTTTTTTGTTTTCTCCATGTTATATTACTGTAAGCGTATGGTGACAAGCAAAAATGAACGAACAACACAGGATTAAAATTGGGAAAATATTATGGTTTATTTTCCAGAACAATTCAACGGGAAGAAATTTCCGATAAGGGATTTCGGAATTGGAGTGGATGTCGCAACAGTCGAGAAGCCTTGGTGGGTAGTAGTAAATTGTTGACAATGTCCTGTAGGCGAGCAGTGGTAGAAGCAGTAATAGTTGCGTTATACGATGTCGGCGTCGGATGACGCGGTGTAGCAGTAGCGCCAATAGTTGTGTTGTTGTTGTTCAGCGTCGCTGATTCAATGGCGTTTGGCCGACGAAATTGTCGTGATACGTTTCTATTTTCGCCACAATAATCCCGATACATGATCAGTCAGCCCGTAATTTCGTGGTAGTAAACATGATTATGTTTACCGACTTTTGTGCCACTGTGGCGATCACAGAACGCCTCCCAGTGCCTGGGATTCCACTTTTGAGCAGTCGGGAATCGCCCAAACAAGACACATCGAGGTGGCGGTCGCCATGACAACAACACTCCAGCTGGCATGACAAGCGTCGTCAAATCAAAACGAGATCTAAAAATCATAACATCCACAAGTGTCACGCACATACATGAATTCCATAGCTAATATAACAAACTGACCCAACGGGTCACGGGTGGTCTAGTATATATATATATATATAATAAATATTTGTAATTTGTTTATTATCTATGTACGTATACGTTTCGTCCTTAAACCGTCCTTAAACTGGGAGTCATCAGCATAGAGATATGACTATTCACTACCGGTCATGCGATTCGAACCCCCGGATTACGAGTATTTTAATACTCAAATCCGACGCCTTAACCACACGGCCAATTTTAAATAGCGAATAAACTGTGATCATTTTAACACGTTATCGGCGGCTCTAACGTCTAGAGCGTTCTACTTTTTTAGGAAAAAACGCTGCATTTAAAGCTAGTGACGCCATGCTGTGTTAATACTACACATACAGTGCTCTACTTTTTCGAGGACCGACAAATAATAATAAATATTTGTTATTGTATATATATATTTTAAGGATAAAAAGTTTCATAAAAAAGATTTTCTTTTATTTGTCCCTATAATTATACCTTTTCCCAGTTTAGAAAATATTCACATTTATTTTTATTAAAGAAATTGAATATTCTTCGTCATACATAAATATATGAAATATATACATGTAAACAAAAAATGAAACAAAAAATGAATACTAAATACACTTCAATTTCTTTCAGCCTGGAGGATAAACATTTTATGAGAACTGACGAGGTGCTACTTAAAATAATTGGAAGTTTTCTATACTCTGGGCATTCTCTATATAATTAAGGTGCATATTATTGAGACAGATCGAAACAATTGTATACTAATAAAAACTGTCCTTTCAATGATTTATAAAAATTGTTCCCTCACATTTACTGAGGTTTACATCATATATATATATATATATATATATATATATATATATATATATATATATATATATATATATATAAATTAAACAGGAAAACCAAAAACTATGTTATTTATGTATTCATCAACGTTTTGTCCTTATTGTGAGATTTCCTCAGGATGAAAAAAAAACACCGTAGAAAAATCATACAGAATATTAATTTTGATTTATCAAAAGTGCCCAGACTTGGGCATGGCTGTAGATGCGAATAAGCAGACCATGACAATCATGATTTTGGATATGGCGTTTGACCTTCAGTATGTATCATTCTAAGGACGCGAATATGAATGAGATAATAGCTTCCACTTATTAGCTTCAACTAGTTTTTTTGTAGCTGGGAAGTTTGTCTGGGTCAAAATATATCATAGCTAAACTTGGCTGACAGTGGATATCGGGCCGGGGGGGGGGCGAAGTCTTAATCTGCCGTTTGTTCTGTCTTGGGAAGAGGGAAGAAAAAGAAAAAAGAGAGAAAAAATAATTATAATAAGAAAGTAAAAGTGTGGAGCTTTTTACTATTTTTAAAAAATGCAAATTATGATTAAAAATAAAAATAAAAGGTTTGGCATAAGGAGAGAGGGGGTATCATACATATTAGTTTAAAGATTAAAAGTAGGTGTATAAATCTATCCCTATTTATTTGATTACTTTATTTGTGTCCCATTAATTAATTAATAACTTTCTTGCAATATGTGGAAATATGTATAAAAGTGTGTTGGAAATAATATAACTCTTTAATTGATTTACGTATAAATGTATTTATTTATATCTATTTATTTATTTAAAAATATATATGGTTATACATGTGTATGTTTGTTATATGTGAATATAAGTAAAACGTTAGGATATAATATTCATAGTATCTTGAATTATGTGTGGATGTGTTTATTTATTCTTATTTATTTATAGATGTATGAGCATAATTGTTATATAAATGTCAACGCATCGACATTTTTTTTCACTATTTTGAAATGAAAATTCTGATTGAAGATAAAAAGTGTTGCCATATCGAGAAAAGAAGTGTTATCATATCTATTAGTTTAGATATTCAATAGATATGATACCCCCCTTTTCTCCCTATGCATAAAACATCAATTTCTCTTGAAGATATTTGGAGGGCGTCGGTCTACTTGATGCTTGCTGTTTGGATCATCAAGTTGAACTGTTGCTTTATTTTCACATAAAAAGCGTCGTTTTGTTTATATTTTTTCTACCTAACGGCAATTTAAGCTTGCATCCGGATGTATACAGACGTGTGAGATAGTACGATAGAAATACACTTCTAACGTTCAGATTTCACGTGAAGCGGCAATGGGGTATTACTATTAGTTCCTTTGGAGTATTTATTATTGTTATCTATATACGAGTATATTATAAGCTTTACTAAAAAAATCAATTACATGTAAATGCATCCTACCTTAAATGCATTCTCATTCGTGCCTCAAAGATGTTGTCAATTTCCTTACTTAAAAAGCGACAATCCGCGCATAACATCGACAGGACTACCCTTATCCTAACGTATGTTAGGAGTTGACGTCTCTTTCTGCTCATATCGTGATTTGACTTCTCGGGGTTAATACCATCAGAATGAGTAGGAAGAGAAGAAGAAAAAACTATAAGACAGTCTCGCCTGACAACGAAAGCTTGCAAAAATAAAAAATGAATTTTCTATTTAAATTTCACGATTATTGATTTTCTAGAGATCATTTTTCTTAAACTTATGGGCTTGGCCACCAAGTCTGTCAGTTTAAGTTTCAATAATGAAATGTAACAACAGGTCGGGTGCTATATTACCAAATATTTTCTTAGGTTTCCAGGAATCTGAACTTTTCAATCGGGACACTAGACACGTTTTTTATTGGTGTTATGTGGATGATACATTTGTTATTTTTTAGTCTCGGCGCGGAGTAAGTGACTTTTTCCTGAAGTTAAATACGCTGCACCCAGCACAAAAGTTCACCATTGAGGAAGAGCAAAATCACTCTTTTCCATGTTTGGATGTTCTAGTTGAAAGTACGGGCACAATTTAACTACTACTATATACAGTAAACCGACGTTTACGGGCTGTATATTAGTTGGGATTCCTTTGCTCCTGTGTCCAGAAAGATCAGTTTGATCAAGACCCTGGTCCACCGTGTTCTCATGATTTGCACTGAAAGCAAACTTGCGGTTGAAATTAGAAAGATCACTGATATCCTTACTAAGAATGGTTTTCCCGAGGGCATTATTTCGAAGTGCATTCACCAAAAAAGGCAAAGATTTATACTAGCGCATATTTTGGTCAACCAAAGTTTCCGGTGTATTTGAAACTTCCTTTCATTGGTGCTATTGTCCAAGGTTTTTCCGACGAAATTTAATTTGTGATATCTCGCGGCTTTTATGCAGTACAGTCCCGTGTTGTATTTAGCACCAGAAATGCATTCGCTTCCTTTCACAAAGACTTACTTCCTACACTACAAAAAAATGTTTAGTGATTTATAAATTTAAATGTCAGTGCTAGGCTGATTATGTCGGTCGTACTCTGCAGTGATTGGATGTCAGAGTGGCACAGCATTTCCTGCCTGTTTTCGTAAGTTACGGTTGGAAAAAATAAAATTAATTTATCAACGGACCTATCCGGGTGCTTACAAAGGGCATCCGTGCGTTTACAGAGCACATTTAAGCTCTCTCAAATTCACGAGTAATCTACTGGCCAGTACTTATACGACAATAAAGTGTGTGATTATGCTTATTCCGATAACTGCTTCCGCATAATACATAAGGCTCGCTTAAAACAACATATTTATGTGTTCGAAAGGATAAGCATAACCATACAAAAACTTTCGCTCTATATGTGGAAAGAGCTGTCGCATAGCTTGGATTTGTTTAGAGAGCTCTGAAAGAGAAAAAAAATAAACTGCCGTAGTTTTTTTTTCCGTTGTAATAATTCCTGCTTCTATATCCTTTTACTTTTGCAGAAATCGTTTCTCCATCAATCATCGTAATTTTGACTATTTTTATTTGTCCCTTCGCTCCCCTCCTCCCCCGTTTTTTTTTCTCACTCGGTTAAAGTAATCCAATAATTCATTTTAATCGTATCCTGTCGACATAGACTTTAGAAAATAGTTCGACCGAAAAGTACCTCGAGCTTTAATTGTAGTCGTACAGTTATTCGTGACAATTAATTTTCTTCTTTATAATTTTAGATTTTAGTCTCATTCACTTGAACATAGCAAAGAATAAGAAAATATATTTTCTATTCCCTCCCCTTTTCCGTCTTTAGTTTGATAATTGTCACATCGATTTATTATGACTCCGACATTACTTTTCAAAACAATCATTAAATTCTGTATAACTAAAAATCTGTTCATATATATATATATATATATATATATATATATATATATATATATATATTATATATATATATATATATATTATATATATATATTATATTATATTAATTTGTTAAGTTCAAATATTAACAAAATGAACAAAACCAATACTTTTCAAAAGTGTTCAATATATATTAGAGCGTTTTATATTAAGATAAACATAGTTTGAGTATCCGACAATTGTTTCAAAACCTTTTCGGCCCTCTTCAGGGATATACTGATAAGCAAAGATTAGCTCCGCCAGTACACAATCATAAAAAAGACAAAAAAACAGACAAATTACATTCAAAATTTTTCAGAGGAGAAACCCTTTTGCGTAAGATGACATAGGCGGATCTAATCTTTGCTCATCAGTATATCACTGAGGAGGAGCCGAAGAGGTTCTGAAACAATTGTCAGATACTCAAACTATGTTTATATATATATAAATATATATATATATATATATATATATATATATATATATATATATATATATATATATATATATACATGAAGATTGATGGACGAAAAGTGATAAACAAGCACGAATGTCCAAATTTATTTCAAACATCAAATGTTCCATGCAAGGTATATTCTGTAATAAAATTATGTTTATTGTTCTTTCCTTAAGCCAAGGCTTTTCAAAGATCGATATCTTATCATCAGAGGAATTATACAGATCGATAAGTTGGCAATAGAAAAGCCAAAGTTCAACATTTGAAAAAATATTAAGAAAGAGATGGGTGAAAAAAAGTTCGAGTAAAAAGATATTGGGTTTGTTCAAGTGGTAATTATCCGCCGATAAGGTGTCCAATGGAAGAAGGTTTCAGTGATAATACGTGGATGATTTACTATCAAATGGATCTTGTACTTTAGCCGGTGAAACGAAAAATCGACACAAAGTATGGTTAAGGATCGTATTTTTGTAAAAATAAATGGGCGTTGTGTTTAATAAATGTACACGTTTAAATTCAACGAATCAATTTTTACCGTTTTAGCATTTCGTATTCGATTGATAAAGAACCAAATTATCATGCACTTGGAGAAAAAGACAATATATTTATATGTGCTTCTCAAAGTCATACCACAACCTAGACAAAGACGAATAGACTAAGCAGTGGGTTACAGTTTTCTGTATTTAATTGTGTTTGTATGTTCTCAAAGGAAATCAGCACACACACACATATATATATATATATATATATATATATATATATATATATATGTATATATTATTCTTATTAATAGATAAGTATTTTTATATCCATAGATATATATATGTTTCGTGTTTTTTTTTATTTTACGCTCGTCGTTATGGAATTACGTAACTGCATCGAATGATTCGAACCCTGAATCAACGTATTATGGACCCTGGCTTAGTAACTATTAGGCCAACGACCCGATCGTACTTTTAACACGAGAGGAATGACTTGTATTAATGTAAACACAAATAGCATGATTCTAAATAGGATTGTATCTCCATAAAGATAAACTCATACGACGTGGCTTATTTTATGAATCATCAGTGTATTTACTCCTGCTTCACCGAAATAAAGGCTTAATAATTATATTTGTATATCTATAGATTGAATATATATATATATATATATATATATATATATATATATATATATATATATATATATATATGAGAGAGAAAGAGAGAGACATGAGTTTAAACATTGTGAGCATCATTCCATTTCTCTCAACACTTTTCTTATAATAACATTACAAGTCTCTAAGATAACGGGCAAAATAAGCGAGAAAATAATGATTTAGAAGATGGAATTTTCTTTGCTTTTCTGTTTGATCTAACCTATCGCCCGAGAAGGGGAAATGCTGATTTTCACTTACTTCCAAGTATTTGCAGCTCAGCGACAAAACGAAATTCTCGTCAATATATATAAGGATAGTTTCTACACTAGTGTAACAAGAATCCTTCATATAAACCAAACTACAAACTTACCCATTAAAATTAAATATATAAAAATACGTAAATGCTTGTCTTATATGCGCGGTAAGTACAGCGAGATTTTACTGGCTAAGAACAGGAACTGTTACGAGACCCACATAACCGCGTATAGTCTTGTTCGAACGAATATATATTAAGAATTATTGACGTTTTTTCGTTCGCTATTCTCTCCCAGATATATCGGCGCAAACTGTAATTCAAGCCCTCTGCTCTTTTTCCCGCGAGTTTTTGGGATTTCCTGCGTAAATTAGCATTGATCGGTTCATTGCTTTCATAACAAAGCGTTAAAAGCATTTTTTAATGAAAACAAGAAATTATTAGAAGCAGAAAAATGCCGCCAAATCATCAAGGCAATGAGAAATGCGAATGTATTATAGAATCATTTGACGATACAGTTGGTTGCGGGAAACCATGAGTTATTCGATCGACTTTTTCAAAAGTATCATATTTTTGTTCACTTGATTAAACGGATCGAAACCCTCGACCATACTACCAAAGTGAGAGAACAGCCATCTTCACCCTTCGGTAGTGAAGCCGGAGGTAGCGGGAAGCTTGCACATTAGATGTTTCCTTTAAAGATCCGACGATATTTAATGATTAGATATTTACTGGTGTTGGCTCAGAATATTTAGAAGTATCTCCCTTTAACGATACCTAATTTATCTTCCATGAAATATCCTATCTAACGTAATAACGCACACTCTGTAACCGGAATATATCTAATTTGACCCACATGCGACTTAACAGCCGGATACTCTTTCTGTTTTCTGGCTGGCTTTCAAACCGATGAAACGTTATCGGACTAGTCCAGTATATTACCATGTTTTTCACAACTCTGACGTTATTTCACGTCACACGCACTACTTACAGACAGTTCAGCATCTTTGCTTGCCCTTTCTCTCTTTATTTACTCTAGCAATACATGTCGTATTCGATTGCGTAAAATATCTAGTAGTAATGACGCCTTTTAGTTTAAACACCTGTATCGCGTGTCTATATCTCTCTTGTTAGAAGAGAGGCTCAAATACGTGCGACGCTAAAATCATTTAAAAGAATATCAAACATTTCTATTTCATTTGAATTGAAAAAAACTTGATAAAGGTTTGTAATTGAAAGATGAACTGGAGATCAGAGGTCCAAGCGAATGAACAAGTTATTTATTATTTCTGGTGAATTAAAAGTAAGAACTTGTCGCACTTCAAACCGCAAGTAAATGTTTCCATAAGTCTATTTTAAGAACGATTCTCGGGTGTTATTGAGCATATTTACTAACCAGTAAGCAACGATAAAGTCCGATAAAACCTCTTAATGTTTAAGCTGTAGTGAGTTTTTTTTGTGCTTTTAAGTCAGAGTTTTCGGAGTTCGTTTCATGATCTAAGCCGCGTACAAGAGTATTACTTTTGATCTGGCGTTTGTAAATAACGTACGACGATTTATCTCTTTGGAACTGCTTTGCAATTGATGTCGTGTATCGTTGTTCTATCAGTGTTTTGCCCTTACCTCTGTTGTCTGAAGTAATATTCTCTTTTGTTTCCCGTTTAGCTTTAACTATTTTGGCGGAACCCCTTTTAGAGGTTCCTGTTTTAGGAAAAGATTTTGGGAGAGCCGAGTTTTGTATAAACATTTTAAAGAAAAACAGTTTTAAGAAATATTCAAATGTGTGAGAGAGCGAGACAAATGTTATATGATCAACAAACAAAATAATGAATTCAAAAGCATGAATTCACAAAAGAGATATGTTTTGTATGTTTAAAATGGAAGTCTACACAGATAGGAAAACATGAAATAATGTTCATATTTGAGTATCATTGCCGAAAAGGGGGATTCATTAGTTGAGATATCGAGGAAGCTTGAGTCGATAATTTAAGAGCTGTGAATACTCCACGGGTTTGAGAAATCGTAATCAAAACTTCCTCACTCAATTACATAAATTTTATTTCATTGAAAGTTACTAAACAGTGTCAATCATCATTTGTTTTCATAATGGAAAGTTCAGTGAGAAATGTATGAAGTATGAAAGTTGTTAAGTTTATAAGTTTGTTTGCAATCAGCAGACGACATTGAAAGGAGAGTCAAGCAGTGTGTGTGAGTCGTCTTTAGTATGCGTGTGCGTAAGACAGTGAAAGAGTTAATGCATTGTGTACGTGTGTTCGTTTGTGTCAGTGTGAATATATGCGAGTGAGTTTAGAGCAAGGAATTCTTAGCGTTCCAAGGTCCTACAGAAAGGGGCGATGGGGCCTGGAGAAATGTCGATGTTAGCTCTCTCGTCGATGGGGGCTAAACATGGTTGTTAAAAGACAAATCCGGCCTTATATGGGTCGAGATGGCTCCAAAGGACAATTTCTATAGATTCAGAAAAATACGCTGATTGGTTTAAAATATTATTATTTGTTTTTATTAATTTTGGCGGATTCGTGCGCAAAGCTGTGTGCGCAGAAACGAGTTTAAACACTTTCATTTTTGGCACTTTTTTGCCTTACATTTCCCTATTTTGTTTGCATTTAGCATCATTGTAAGGGGTGAGAGAGTGATGAAATTTGCTTGAAGAATTGTGTGTAATATATATATAGAAGACTATAAGAATGCGGAAATATACCGGGTTGTAAAAAGTAAAATTGAATACTGAATAAGAAGGCGATTTTATATACAATTAAAACTTAGTTGCTTCCACATCTCTCTTGATCAGTAAAATCGTATATGCGACGCCCGAATATTACGATATTTCGAGAATATTACCTCTTTATCAAGTTTCTATTTCTTTAGCCCAGACTACTCTCTTCCTCATGTGTATATGTGTTGACTCTTGTGTAATTGTTGACAGAGACCTGGTCAACTCCAGAAGCTGAACGACATAAGATGGCCGTCAATCAAAGAAGTGAGGTGCAGAATTGTGCAGTTGCGACTTGAGACGAATATGACAAACGCTACCGCTTGGCCGACTAAGAGCAAGATTGCGCGATTCGCTGCGATGAGATCTAGGATAGAATTGGATACGGCTTGCTAAGGAATGACAGTCCTAATTGTACGTCGTATCTTGCTCTTGCTAGACATTATCAAGCGATGATGAATCAAATAAAGAATTTGACAGAATAACACTCACAATTAAAGTGTATGACATCCTACCCAGAGATATAACGTAACAATTTTTGATAAATATTGATATATTATAATTCATCATTATTTACTTGCCTGTCCACAATATCAAAGCTAGAAACTCAAAAAAGGGCAGTGTAAATTAAAACACAAATAGCTGCATATATATATATATATATATATATATATATATATATATATATATATATATATATATATATATATATATATATATTCCATTTTGTTTTGTAAGTTTCTCTGCATAGTCGGACAAATTTTTCTCCTGGTTTAATTATTTTTGAAAAAGGGAAGTCTCTTTTCCCGAAATATTAAATAATGATTTTTAATCAACCGGACATCACACAAACAGCTAAAAACACTCTTGCTGTTATGTAAGATTTTAGGAAAAATAAATAGTTAAGCATATTTCGTATTCGATTTATTGTGTTTGTTCCTTACAACTTGCATCTTACCTGGAATTTGCATTGCTCACAGCCTTTCAAAAACTTACTACTAATATATATATATATATATATATATATATATATATATATAGTATTTTCGGCACTCGCTTATCAATAACCAGAATGAGTTAGTGTTTCGGCGAATAGTCGCTTGCGACCGAACGTAAACGGTACTTTGATTCTACCCCGAAGACGTGTATGGTCTGGGGGACACGGCTGTATATAGTTTATTTATTATATTTTCTAGAGACAGAATATTTATATAAAAGAAACGATTCAATACTGTTGTTTACTCGTCTCTTTCTATATGAATATTCCCGAAGGCTATTTATTCTTGATAACAATTTGTAGACATCCGTTGGCGAGGTCAAATCGCTTACCTCAAATCCATCGATCTCTTCACTTTTATAAAAGCATGCATGTGCCTTACAGTCATATTTTATGAGAAAATAATCTATTTCTCTCTCTCTCTCTCTCTCTCTCTCTCTCTCTCTATATATATATATATATATATATATATATATATATATATATATTTATATATATAACTTAATGTTTCTTCGTATGTTTGTGTTTGATTGTGTAATGTGTGTGTGTCTCTTAATGAAACAAAGGTAGGAACATCTACATGAAATGTAAAACCGTATTCTTATGTCAAAACGTTCTTGCATCTCTAAGTGCACAACTATGGGACAACCCTTTTAAAACTTCAAAATATATCCTATTCGTGAAATTTAAATCATATTATAAAATTTCCTGGTAGCTAGGAAGCCAAAGTTTTTTAGAAATTCAAATATATCCTTTTTTGATGAAATTTATATCATATGCATAACATTATATGGGGAAGACAATGGAAATGACCCTTAATCTCTATGTTACCCTATATGTGCCGTATATCTACGGGCCTTTACCTCTAATTGACCCATTGGGACAGAACCCTACTAAAACTTCAAATAGCTATATCCAATTTTAATGAAATTGAAACCACACACACACACATATATATATATATATATATATATATATATATATATATATATATATATATATATATATATATATATATATATATACTACGGTAATTCAGAGAATGTTTAAACATTTCAGATTCTTCTGGCTATATAAGAGAGCGAGACGGAGTAGGGGACAGTAAAAACAAAGAAAGTGATATGGTGTTACGAGCATAGTGAGAAAGTACATAGTAGTGATACGCCGTCGTGTTCCGCATTATCTCTTTTTTCGCACCCTCTCAACAACAGCTGCACCTTAAGCAGTTTTAAGCTTGCCATAACACCGGTCACTGTCCTCTGATTTGCGGCCAATTTTGAATCGACGGCAGAGATGAACACTATTTCAAACTAAGACTTCCAGAGGTGTTTCTGGCAGTGGATGGATCGGTGGGTTAAGTGTGTACACGCGCATGGGGCCTACTTTGAAGTGGAATAGAGTCCCAACCCCGTCAGGTATTTGAATTTTTGTGTGCCTAAGGTCGGATACTATTTAGACACGCCTCGTACTGTTCGTTTATATATTAACTTTTCTTATTTATTTAATTTACGAAGATTTCCCCGGGTAACAGGTTTTACTTTTATAAGTTTATACTACTAATACGCGCCATCTTAATAATGATCAATACTTTTATACTGCTGAATTGAATAGACTCACTATACAAATGACGAAACAAATAATTGCAAATTCGTGTTCCCAAATGACACATAGATCTTCGCCTACCTTGTTTAACAAAAGCAACATCGCGGTGACACAATGTTCAAGACATTCGATATTGAGATTGTCTCTTGGGAATAAGAGATTAATGTATAAAAACAAGTAATGCCCGATTAAGAATTTGATTTTATTTCGTTAATTTTAGTGCCCAATGCGTCTGCAAACAGCGAAATATTGCCTTAAAACTTTCGACTATTTCTCCTTGTAAAGGGGTAATCTAGAGAAATGCTACCTTAGACCACATCTCATCAGGCTGTTCGACAATGTGCCTTCTTCTAAAAAATAATAGACTCCCTGCAAAAAAATAAATAACAGTCAGTCCCTAAACGAACAAATCAAATATAAAATGACACAACAAAGGTTTGTTTGTTTTGTTACGAAAACGAACAAGAACGAGGATATAAAAATGGGGTAATACCAGTCGAGGATTCGTTCTCGACAATCGGTTCGGCAGGAACTGGACCATTTCGGTGGCCTTTTATCTGCCGGGCTGAGGTATACTGTTCTGGATTGTCCTAGGAGGTGTACCCTCTCGAGCCTTGCCTCTCTTCTTTTGGGAGGAGTAAGTTCATTCCTTGCTGCCTGAGGCGCCTTTACCGGGGAATGCCGACGGGGTTGCCCAGGCTATTTTTGCTAGGCCAGAGTGCCTCTTTCTTTAGGGGCGCTGGCTTGACTCTTCCCCACTTTCCGACCTCGTGTCAGCTATTCCTGCGGTGGGAGTGAATTAAATACCCGGTCCTACAATTATAATCCGATCAATGTCTTTAGATAGGTTTTTAAAAAAACAGTCAATTAGGGAGCTGTATTTGTCTTTTTCATGATAAAATTAAATAAAATTTTCCCCCGTATTTACTAAATGGCTATTCTATAAATAGATTGTATGGCACAAAATGACATATAGGGTAGATATGCCATAAAACCCTAACCCTAACTCTAACCTATCCCTAACCTACCCTTAACCCCAATCAACTTGTTATTTCTACTTGAAACCCTTATTTCAAAATGTCCGTATGCAAATGATTATACTCCTAGTATGAAATAGAAAGAAAATAATTAGATTTCTTTTTGAATGTTACATTTACATAAAACAGTTTTATTTATAGTAATACAATGTTAGCATTTTAATTTATTGAAATATTATTCTGACGGGTGTACATATGTTGCATTACCTGTTCTTCCAGGGTATGAGGTAAGATCCAACAAGAATGAAAAAGAACAGAACGTATATTGAAAAACTTTGGTGTTCTTTATTTGCCATCACCGGATGGTTTACGCCGGTTACGCACACATATTAAACAATCTTTTGACATACTTTTGTCTCATGAAAGTCTTTTTCTTGCTGAGGTCACTGATGGTTTCCGCTAGAACCTCGTTGTTATATACATCTGATTGAAAAGCATTTTGCTCTGCATTATTTATCTGAGCGTGAACTTCAGCAATTGTTTACAAGTACTTAGGTGAAGTACAAGTTAGGGGATTCCTTCACAGTACCAACTTGCTTATCAGCCGCATTTTTAGTCAGCGGACACAAAAGTATAACAGCAAGACGGGCTTGTGTATCATAGCCAATAAAGCTTCATCGGTGCCATAAACGTCGGTAAACTCCCATTCTTCCGGTACTTCGATACTCCGATCACCAAGCGTTTCGGCTCTTCGCGTTTTTTAAACCGCCGTATTTCGAGCCTCTTTGCACTGCGGAACCTTCTCCTTTTTAACAGTTATCAAGTCGCCTTTTCTTTATTTCTTGACGTCACACCCACAATCAACTCGTCCACGATTCATTTTTGCCACTTTCATTATCTTACACATACTCCAATAAAAATGACGGAGAAAATGTATGTATTCCCAATGCTTGCACTAATATTCATATTTATATAAAGAATCTTCTCAATCGGTGAAGTTAAAAAAAGAAATAAGAACAAAAGTGCCCCAAACAGACGGCGGGGGGGGGGGGGTTGTCTGACTTATTATTTGCTTTATGGCTGCCCTTAAACATTTGAAATGGTTTCTTCTTACATGTTTTTATTCTATTTTGCGTGATATATATATATACAAATGCATACACGTTGGTCTTTATCATAGAGCGAAGTATTTTAAGGTTTACTAAGAGCTTAACGCTTTCAAAAACTTATATTTTTGTACATTTACGATAACCTTACAAAATAGAACGATAAGCAAATTAACGTTATACTCAGTTTTAGCATAAACATTTATTTACATTTTTAAGCCAGATTATAATTGGTGCATAAATTACAGCTTTTGACGAAGTGCCCGCCACAAAATTAACAAGAAAAAGGCGGAGAAATAGTGAGTGTGATTTAATTTTTTTCATCGTTTTATTACTTACTCAAGTGGGTTGAATTTATAAACGCCATTGTGTATTTATATTAAAAATTGTTTTCTCTTATATTTCCTTTTCTACATAAACTCACACAGAGAGCTGCCCACCATTCTGTGATTAGTTAAACAGTTGGTCTTTATTCCTCATTTTTTAGATTAGAAATAAGAGTTTCATCGATACCTGAACCCATACCCTTACACTAACCTTAACCCTAACCTAACCCTTACCATAATACTATGGCTAAGAATTGTGTACGCCGAGAGGGTTTCGTCGATCTCAACGTGAAGAACTGTACCCTGACCGTAATAATAACCCTAACCCTAATTCGACGCATGACTAGAACAGTACTTTTTATATATGCTGATGAGCTACAATTTACCAAGGCCAAAAGCCATTCGATGAAAAGAGTTAATGGGATTGTCAGTTAAATGATGAATAATGCGAGAATTTAAAACGATGTGTGGATAGGCAAAGTTTGATTAATCAACAGTACAGCTCAACTAGTATTTCTTGACATTCGATTGAATAGGGTCGTATTATAGTAAGCAGGGAAGCAGTAAAATAATAATAGTTCCGCACATGGGAAGTTATTCGTAAGGAACTGGCTATGAAATTTCCGATTTTATTTTGGTATACAGAAGAAGGAAAGAAAGTTTTGCAGTAGTGATATCTAAACGATGTCTTGCTGTAAATGGTTTACAGAAGGGACCGGAAATTTGAGCTCAGTAGAGCACCCAGTGTGGAAATAACAAATAAGAGGACAACGGTGTGAGCGCGTACTGCGCAGTGCTAGTGGTGCTACTGTTTGAAAAAAAACTCATAGTGATTGGACTATTCACTAAGAAACTTCATGAATGAATAAGAAAATAATTAAATACAACACAAGGATCATTGAAAATTTTCTAAGGCCTACCCAGAAAGAAAAAGAAAATACCAACCGTATACAGAAACAACAACTACTACATTATATGATATTACTTCCGGTTGTAGTAGTTTGAGTAAATATCTAGGCAAGATTTTTTTTAGATAAAAGTTGGAACATTTTATTCGAGTCTCTTATTTAATTTTCTTATTCACATGCTTAAATGACGTTGAGTCTGGCCAGTACGAGATTGGTGACCATTTGGGAATAGCAGGCGCTGTATGTGGACATTTAGCTATGAGCAAATAGCGTCGCTAACCCGCAGTGCCTTGCGTGGTGACTATGGAAAAAAACTCTGAATGACAATCACTAATAAGGTGGTCGAAAACTAGGGAGGGGTTCCTCTTCCAGGAGTAATCAAAATGGTGATGATGGTGATGATTCACATGATTTACCTACCCGACGTTGCTCGTGAGTCATTTTCAAATCCATTGTTACTTTATTCATTTCCTCCACCTTTTGTCTCCGATTTTAATTAATTTCTCTTCAAAAATATATAGATTAAAAATTTAACATTTAATTAAAGTATCCTATTGTAATATAAATATAACTATGTAAACAAAATTAAAATACGTATCATATAACTATTATTATATGCTCAAATTTAAATTTTAAAAATATATAAAAATAAACTATAGGCCCGCAAGATAACAAGGGCAGATAACTGTTATTTTATTAGTTATCACATCGGTTTCGAAGAGAAGAAAGACAAGACAAAGCAGAAACAGCGTAAATCGCCTGATTTACGATAAACCACGCCAACATGTTCATGGAGAACCGAAGATATCTGCCCAGTAGAATGAGAATGCGCTGTGAAATCTGTTATTTACGAGGCCAATATCACACCTAACACGTTAACTCGACGCGTTAGATATATATCAGGATGACGCAAGGAAACTTCAAACGGTGGTTTTCCGCGCACACCGCAACATTCAGACACATTGCCAACCGATCAATTACATGGCTGGCTTCACGAACATTTGATACGAAAGACAATAATATTGCATACAGAATTAAATGAAAAATATTAGAACATTAGAAATGATATTTTACAATTTCCAAAAAATGTAGCACATGTATAACCGTAAAGCTGAGAATTTTACAGTCTATATATTCTTCACCAACCAAACGTATACATGTAAAAGTCTATGTATTTAAAATATGCCTACATCGTAAATAACATCTACTTGCAAATTTGACCAGTAAAAAACAACTCTAGAGACTATAGCGGTTCTAAGTTTATACTAGTGAAGCCCCTATCTCTCGCAGCCCGGTGAGGTCACCAATTCGTCCGTTCCTGAGTTCAATTGGTCACCCGGTATTGCTTAGGAAAAGTTGTCGCCTTGATGAAGTTGGCAGATATCGAAAGGTGATTACCGCACTCCCACGTTGTGATTGATAGACTAGTGAGTAATTATTCGAATCGGGTCTGCAAATTATTACCACTGCGAACCAAAAGTCATTTCGAGCAGAACATGTGAAATAGTAAAAACAATAAAAGTCTTCAACAACTCGTTATCGGCACTATAATGATGTAATTATCCCAATCGTAGCAGGGCAATTACAATGTAAAAAATAATAAAGATTCAACAACTCGTTATTTGTTTATTTTTAGAATAATAATTATTTGGCAAGAAAATAGAAAACAAAAGAAAACTTGTATAATTTCAAGTTTAGATAGTACTATTATTTCTACTCCCTACTTAATGGGTGGTTTTTAGGTTTTTAGCGAAATTGCCCAAGTCCGGTGCGGGTGGGTGGTCCGTCTCACAGCGACGTGGATTCGGTGGGTGAGCAAAAACGAGTCGTCGACGCCTGTTGCGCCTCGCCTAATATTGGAATCGGTTGTATCTGGCCCCACCCTTCTCCTAACAGAATTCAGTCAGCGAACGAAAGAAAAGAAATGTTTTTATTTTTCCATCATTATCTTTCTCCCTGCCATAATTGGGAATCTCAATCGCCCCCATCCTTCACCGTTCACTGGTTAGTGATGGGGGAGTCCGTCTTAGAGCGATTCATTCACTGATAAACGAGAAAATGTAATTCCACCAATGGCCGTAAGTCCTCATGACTTAGGTCTACCGAAACCAACTCGGTAATACCAAATAATACAAAATTGATACTACATTAAGCGCCTAGCCAAATAGCCAAGAAAATAGGTAATTGGTCTAGTTAATTTTTTTTTGGGGGGGTGGCACCTTGACTTAAGGTTATGATAGAGTTAAGTGAGTTTTTTGGGGGGGAGGCTGTTTCCACCCAGACTTAGTGTTAGCTGTATAATTAATTGATTTTTGGTACTACTCCAGATGAAGTGCCTAATTTCCGTGACTACTCGGTGGCAACGATCGGGCAGGTCGCGGAAGCGCCCGAGAGCTGCCGAGACGAAAACGAGGCTGAAGCAGAGCTGACCAATCAGGTTATAGCAAGCAGCCGACAATAATTGGAAGAAACCGCTAATCAAAACAAACCGCCGGAAAAACAATGTTGGCCGTGTTCTGCAGCCGCTCTGGGTCTTCGGGGGATACGATCCCGCAGAGAGGGAGCGCTTCCTGGTGACAGTGCCTAACAGGAATGCCGAAACCCTCCTTCCAATAATCAAGCAGTTCGCTGTACGTAGGACCACAGTAGTATCCGATTGTTGGAGGGCGTACAACAGGTTAGGAGATGAGAGGTATCAGCACCTTACGGTGAATCATAGCGAGAACTTTGTCGACCCGACAACGATGGCTTGCACCAATCACGTCGAGAGGATGTGGACGGAAGCTAAACAAAGAAATAAGAAGGAGTGCGTACACGGCTATCTGCGCGAATTGATGTGGCGTCAGAGATTTCAAAATAACCCCTTCGACGCCATATTAACGCAGATATCAGAAATCTACTCCGTGGACCATCTCCCTTTCACTGCCTCGATGACCCCCTCCTCTTCTGCCTGTCTTTCGTCGATGTCGGCATCTGCGCTCAGCACAACAAAACAAGCGGTATGAAGACCTTTCGAACCGGCCGCAAACGTATCCGTAAACCCTGACCATCGACGAGAAATTATATGAAATTTCCCCCGCGAAAAAAAAATATACAAAAAAAACTTGCCAAAATATCCTAAGAAAAATAACATACTTCTTTGTTTTATGTAAAAAAAAAGACAAAAATAAAGTTACCTAAAGATAGCATTTACTTCTTTGATTTATGTAAAAAAAGACAAAAGAAAATTTAAATGGTTCATTTGGCCCAACGAAAAAACAATTTTTGAAGTTTATTTATAGTTCTTCAGCTATGGTTTGTTCATTTTTTTTTCATTTTTTTTTTCAAATATATGTATTTTTTATTTTGTATTCTTCGTCTAATATTGCCGTCTGCCACTCTTCCATTTTACGACTTTCAGTTTTGCTTCAGCCTCGTTTTCGTCTCGGCAGCTCTCAGGCGCTTCCGTGACCTGCCCGATCGTTGCCGCTGAGCAGTCACGGAAATGAGGCGCTTCATCTGGAGTAGTACCGGATTTTTTATCCCCCCACTCCCCAAAAAACACACAATGTATATCCTTTAGGAAAATAGAATATCGTTATATGCTCTTAAAAACGCTATTCGGCTAGCAATCGCCCAGACATAGGCAATAATTTTACGATAAATTTATAAGCAAAACTCTAAATTCTAAAATAATCGTTTTTTTTCTGCAACACGTAATCGCCTAAAAGGGATAATCTCATTTTTGTTTAGGGGAGGTGTGATTTGGGTACTAATATACAAAATTTATCAACAATTATTTGAATAAAACATGTTAAAATATTCTTTTAAGTCTTTCAGTACGATATCATATATGTATACTGTAGAAAGAATTATTTATTTTGCGCAAGATTTATCTATATATTTTTTTCTAATTTTCCCCAAGAAGCATATATAAAAATTCCACAGTTTCCATTTCGTAGGGAACATCTTTGCTTTATCACTGCTAAGAAAACAATACGAAACTAATAGAAAAAAGACACAAATATTTGGGAGTTAACATCTTCAACATACTTAAGAGTTAATATCTTCAATATAGCTAATTTTTCTTCATTTTCTTCATTAATAAAGAGAATTTTTTATTTAGTATTTTTTGGCTTTCTTTCTTCTTAAAGTGTGGCTTAAGTTTTCAATTTGGACTATTTAGCCTTTTTTCCTGAAAGATTCGGCTTCAAAAGTCAGTTGCACTTTTTTTTTCATTTTTTTATTGAAAGTCACACAGCTCTATTTCTACAGCCCCAATCATTTTAATACTTACATGTTTCCAATCTGCTTATAGAGTTATATCTGTTTTACTTTTAATCATTAAATAATATTTATAATTTAAAAAGGTATGATATGTGAAGCGTTGTCAATAAACATTTTTTTCAATTTAAGCTGCTGAAGGCGTCCATATTTTAAACTACTTTCGAGATATCTATATTTCTATATTCCTTGTGCTGTCTGCTACATTTTTGGTATAAGAAATAAATATTTGTTTTTAATAAAAAAAGTTATGGTGAGTCAAAGTCAATGGGGGCGTTATCCTACACATTGATGGCCACACTTATGTTGAATAACTTTTTTTCTAGTGGACCAAATTTTAATTTCTTTATGTTCAAAAAAGGCCTGGGGCAAGGCAATTCTAATGCAAAAGGCCTGAACACGGTTGGATGAAAACTGAAATAAGGACAAGCCCAAGAACCGGTTACGATTGGGTAAATTTGGACCTTAAGAATATCATTCACACACGGTAGTGTGTAAATGATATATATTGACATTGAGAACTCCACCTATCCGTATAATGTAAAAAAATGAATCCTCCGTCGCTTAAACATCTAGCAAAGACACTAGGAGGGGGAGTCTTGTTTTTTTTAATTGTTGGCAAATGTAAGGTGAGTCTTTGGGAAAGTGTTTTTGTAGTGAAACCGATGTAAGTATTAGTTCAATTATTATTGAAGAACCAATGTAATATATCAGTTTCACTGCACTATGGGAAAATGTATCCTCGACAATAATAATAAAACTAATTCTTAAATTGGTTTCACTACCACAACACTTTTCCGAAGACTCGCCTTAAATCTCTCCGACACTAGCTCCATTTGCCAACACCTTAAAAACATGACTGGCCTTCTTTTCAGTATAGACACATATTAGTTAACAATATTAATATAATACACAACGATGCTAACATCAAAAGATTAAAAATTCCTGAATCTCTCTAATGAAAATTAAACATCCCACAACCAATAATATGAATTACGAAACTAGTCACAACATTTTAAAGTGTCTAGTATAGTAATTAACTGTACCAGATTGATGGCAATTAACCAATTATACATTTTAATCTTGAACCTGCTTAGAACGTAATCAAATTCTTAGCAGTTAAGCAATCAAACTTTTGAATCTTGCACGCTCTTAGAACTTAATCACGCTCTCATGTAACATCTCAATATTATAGACGCTCTTTTTTAAGTTGTAAATTACTAGCTGTTATGATAAAAAAAAAACTCAACAGTAAAAATATATATGTAAAGACACCAAGACTAACACCGTCTGAAGATGATTTGACGAATCAAATCGAAAGTACTCGCGAAAAAGGAGAGGAAATTGAACAAGCAACCTACGGAACTTACATACACCAATTTGCTCGAAACACCAAATGGGCCATTCGAGAAATTGAAAAGAAAATTATCAAGCAAAAACACTCTGTGTTATTTAATAATATTTGCCTAAATGAAATATGCCGCTTAGTTAAATTCCTCCGAAATTATGTTCTGATTTATGGTGGCCAACCGGCAACTCTCCTGCCTTATATATATATATATATATATATATATATATATATATATATATATATATATATATATATATATATATGTAAAATAAAAAAGGAAAGCTATAAACTATGTGATTTATATAGTCATCAACGTTCTGTCTTTATTGAGAGACTTCCTCAGGATGAAGAAAGCAATTATATTATACACTCATGTATGTTTATATATTTATATATTTTTATAGACGAGGTTCCCTCCAAAACTAATTAACCCCATTATTATGATTTTTTTAACAGAGCTGCTAGGCGTAAGTGGTCCAAATGTGAGTTATATACAGCATAATTTTGTTTTATGCAAATATGGAATTATGAGGTTGGATGCACTTTATAAAAATTCAGATACTTCCAATGTTTGTGCAATTTTAACAATAGGTAATGGACAATATTTCCAAAATGTCAGTTTCTTTAGAATATTGCAAAGGCTGTTTAGGGAGCATAATATAAGCAGAACTTCCTATTTGAAAATTAAAATACATCAGATTTGCATTGAATTTTATCGATAATCATTAGACACAAATTAAGCATTATTCCTTGCATTAATTAGTTTATACGTGGAAATAATAAAATAATAAGCATATAAACTAATAATAACTATATAAATATTAAATACATAAACATATAAAGCTATCTAACTTCATAAGAATAAAGAATTTGAAAATATATTGACGTGTGCTTGTTTATGTACTCAATGCATGTCCATATTGCTCAACAGATTTAGATGATTTAAAGGCATGTAGCAAATTTATCGAAGCAAACGATTACTTACTTGAGTGTTTTTCACACACTCCGCTGGTAAGTGAAAGCAATAATTGCACAGGACACCCGACTTTGTGCAATAAAAACGGTAAAGTTTGACGCGGGAAAACTTTTTACAGAAGTGTCAGATGTTCATGCATCAATAAGCAAAAATGTGTCTTAACATCGCACGCTTTCCACACATGTTTTTCGCTTATGATATTATAGAATTGGTTCCCGATTGCTGTAAGAAAACTAAGAAAACTAAGAAAATTAGATTGTCGAGTATTGAGGGCAAACCAAAGAAAATCGCAGCTTTTGAAAGATAAGCCCGCCCGCTGTACAAACGTGTTCAACTATTTGACTTTTTGAACTACTGTAAATAGGATTATACCATTGTAATACAAAGATTTGTTGTCTGCTTCTGAAAAGTAATAATAAGAGTTGAATGAGAAGGACCAAGTGGTTTACATTTTTTTAGATTTACAACACTTACGGATTTGAACGATATATATTGTTAAACAACACTACTCAGGGTAATTGGATAAGTATATTGCATGTTGATCAAAAGGGGGTACGAAAATACTGTGGTGTGTTCGTTCGTAGCGGACGTCCATTAAAATATCGGTACTTCATCATATTAAGAGCCGAGCTAAATATGATCCCAACTCTAACCCCGACGCTGACCCTTACCCTAACTCTAAGGCTCACCCTATCCCTAACCCCCACCCTAACCCTAACGACGAGGTCAAAGTTAGCTCGGGTCTTAATCTAAATAAGCACTAAAACATCTTCCAAACGATTTCTACGATTTGGGAGATAGACCCAATAATTATATAAATTCTTAAACTACATTTTCTTCAATATTTGGATAAGTATATTTTGTTTATATCAAACTGGGGTGTAATAATACTGTGGGGTTTGCGTATTCGCTGTACATCCATAATAAAATGATGTCACAAACTCCTACTAATTTTTTTAGATAGATCAATGACCATATATATTCTATTCTTTATTAGATAAATATATTTCATATTGATCAAAGGATGTACAATAACATTGTGATAACTGTATTCAAGCCCGACATATATAAAGAAAGCAAATACTTTGCAAACTACGCCGCGAGTTTGGGATATAGACCCTATATATTTCTAATGTATATTAGCCAGAGTAATTGGATGAATATACATTATTTGTCATCATAAGGAGTACAATAATGCGTTGTGCCTGCGTACGCGCTTAGTATCCATAAAAAGGACGGACATCGTTTTATTTTATAGTATTTGATTCATCTTTTATTTTAAGTAGAGTGAAGTGTTCCCGTGTAACGGTGATGGGAATAGCTTTCTCACCAAACGTTAGATAGAAAAATAAAGCTTACTCGATAATATAGGGGAAATATTAATTTCATTTTCAATCACATTCATCAATTTCTCTATTTAGTCCAGTTAAATATTTGTTTTCTTATATAAAGAGAAAAGTTTCGGAGTTTTTACCTTCTCGTTTACACGTTCTGCCACCGTATCCTATTATTTAGTAAGATACATACTTTTCGCTTCACCAATTGCAAAGATAACAGGTTGGTATTACGGTAGTAATCTTTGACATTTTCTCACATTAACAAATATGATTTATTCATGGTTTTTAGAGGTTCACAGCTAATTAGTTAACTTACATCAAACACCGATTATCCATTATATTTAGAATTGTTACATTAATACGTTCATATGAATTAAAGAAATCCACAAATAAAAATATTACGACTATTGTTACACATACGTGCTTCGGTACACTATTTTCAGCGTCATCATATAGAATGACTTGAGAATTTAGAACACTGATATCACTGAAAACCTATAACTTTAACGTTTCTAATCCTACATTTAATAAATTACTAAACTGATGGCTTCCATTACATATGGCGTAACGTACTGTTTTCCTGTTTATATGATTACGTGTTCTGCATGTACAGATGTATTGAGCGGATTATTTATTACGTCGCCTTCTCTCGAGGTGGCCCTAGTAAGATTTGATTAGACGAACTCACTGACGAAAGTTCGACATGCAGGGAGAGACTAAATGAATGCGGCTGATGTGTTCCTTTGCCACGATGAATCTTAGCCCTGCACAGCTGACTGAAATTTATGAACACTCTGGGCACCCTGAAATCAGATAAAATATACGTTAAAATGAAGAAGAAGAAGAAGAAGAAGAAGAAGAAGAAGAAGAAGAAGAAGAAGAAGAAAGAGGAAGAAGAAGAAAGAGGAAGACGAAGAGAAACAAATGAAAATATAGAGAAAAGGGAGAAGGAGAACTAGGATCGAGAGAAATATTAAAAGAAGTTGTATTTTGTGCGTAGGATCTACTTGTCCATGTCAAAATGAGCTGCAGAGGCGGTTGTTCAGAATTGCGAGAAGTGCCCATCTTTACATCCAGCCTCGGTGCGATAGTAGAAAGTAAATAAAAGTAAATGTCATATAGAATCGAATAAGCATGAACATGATGCACTACGATGGTACTTACACTTATTAGCACCTATCGATTGAAACTTCGCATGTTTTCAATATGTTAGCCGCTTCAACGGCAAGACACTTCATAGGTGATCCGGCAGTTAGATTCGGTGTTTATTTTAAACGTAGCTTCCTAGCCGATTTCCTGGCCGATCATGACACTATTTTCTGAAGTCAGCAATTCAGACTGAAAAAGTGAGATAGTGAGTAGAAAAAATTAAAAGAAAGATTTTACTAACAATTTTTAGTATAATTTTTCTTTTCTAGAATCTTAGTATACATATCTTGTGATCTTGGCGTGATACGTGCCATCGGGATCACTGTATCACTTTCATTTAAACTATTTAGAATGGTATGAATCCCTATATCACGAATACTCTTACATAACATGACTTTCTCTGCTTATCCTGACATTTTGCCAGTCATTCATGAGAGGTGTGGTTAGAGATTTTACAACACTTACTTCACTATAGACTCCAAGTTCACGCTTCTCTTACCTCATATCTATTTTCTCTCGCAACATAAAAGAAGCCTTATATATGTACATATGACATTGTTTTCATATTTATAACTTTGAATTCTTCTGTGTTTTTAGATGAAGATTCGTAATCATTATTATTTGGATTATTCAGACTACTATTTTCATATTGGTTGTTATTTTCCCGGCCGATGTAACCTTCGCCGTTTTTCAGGTGCAACTTATCGAACTCGAGAAGTTTTATGTCAAACTCGGGAATCTATATACTATTTTGAACGAAATCACGGGCGTACATTTTTCTTCAGCCATTTAAATGTTCTTTTTAATATCGCAGTAAAGATTGAACTTTCAACCTCTACAACACTGTCACTTATAACCGATAGCTACTCAACATATGTATCTGTTGCGCCATGTGTCTATGTACACAATTTCAGTTTGAATATTTTGAGCGTTACACATACTCTTGTTTTACACGTCTAGTATTTCTACTTATCACTATATATATATATATATAAATATAAATAAAGAGGCAAAATGCCTTTAAAAAACATGTGTTCGATGCAGATAAATATATATATGCAGATATATCTGCATCTAACACATGTTTGTTTGAAGGCATTTTGCCTATTTCTTTATGTTTAAAATTCTAAAGATGCTTAAAAAATGAACTTTCCCAAATGTATATATATATATATATATATATATATATATATATATATATATATATGCGTGTGTAAGTGTATGTTTATATATATATATTGTTTTTAATCTACTCTTCATAATTATGGTTTACATATTTCTTTACTAGGTCTATTTCGGAGGACATTGTCGCTTAACATGTGCTCTTCTTTGAGACATCGTACTCTTCGCCGTTCTCTTTATGTCTATAAACTTTACTCCGTCCCACCTTTATACATAATCCGTGATCGTACCCCAAAACACATGCTTTGCTTAAACATATAATCCCTAATTGCATTGCTGTTTTGACACATTTATTATGATTTTCAGTAAACCGTATCTGTTAGATAATCGCTCCTTTGATTTTGTAGTTTGTCCTTGTACCATACTTGATGCATCTGGATAAATATTAAATGTATGTCTTTTTTTATTATCCCCATCTTTGTCTTGAGCTGATGATGAATGTGCAGACTGTTTTCAAAATACTCTTTTCATAAAAAGCAAGAAAAATGTTGATATCTTTATTTTTTCTGGCTTTGCGCAATATCGAGGAATCTCTTGCAGAAGAAAAACAAAAAAACAAGTAATTTCCTCCCGGTTCCAGAAATAAGTTGTTTTGCATTCGAAAATACCAATTCGGCTACGGACGTTTTGCTTTGGATCATGGCATCTATTATTTATTTATTTATTTATCATCATTGTTTATATTCTCTTGCCATTCTTGAATAATGTCAGGAATAATGAAAGACAAACATATCAAACTCGAAATCATGCTAGCTCTATTATTGCGATTGTTTACGTGGTTTGACGCGCGAATGGCAGAGAGGGGAAGGAGAGGATGGGGGGGGGCAGGATGAAAAATAGAAGTTAGAAAAAGAATGCACACGCAGCAGAAGAAAACTTATAGACTACACAGACAAAATAATACGATGCGTTAATTTGACTTTGAAAAAACTTCAAGCCATGCACCGGAGAATGTTGCGTCATCATGGCGCGCATTAGCTCACATTGTGATATTACATCGATATTTATTTTCCGGTTATATTATCCGACTGTCCATGCGTAAAAAAATAACAATGTTTTATTTCTGGCCTGTCAATTTTGAACCCTCTTATCATGTCTTCAAAGTATTTCATATATTCATGATTTTCCTTCTTTTTTATTTCTTTTTATTATCTGATCCTCTACTACTTCTTCTTCTTCTTCTTCTTTTTCTTCTTCTTCTCCTTCTCATCTTTTCCTCTTCCTCATCCTTTTGTTTCTTCTTCGGCTTCTTTACTTTCTTCTATTTTTCTTTTTTTTTTCTTCTGATTGAGAGTCTTCTTCTATTACTTTCCTCCTTTCCACCCTTGTCTTCATCCCCCTCTTTCCTTTATTTTTCTGTTTCGTCTTTTTTTCTCTTTCCCTTCGCCACTTTCTTCTTTATATTCTGCTATTTCCACTAATCCTTTTCCCTTCCATTTCTTCCTATTTCTCGCGTGTACTTTCTTATTCTCTACACCTTCCTACTTCTTTTTCTCTTCCTCCTCCTCCTCCTTTATTTCTATCTTTATGTTATGCCTCTTTTTGTTCCCCCTCTTTTCATGCTCTTCCTGCTTATTTTCTTTCTTTTTTCCTATCTCCCTTATTTTCCCTTTTATCTCATTTACTTTATCTTCTTATGCTTCTTCTTGTTCTTTATTTCCTCCCCCATATTCTTCTCCTTTCTTTATATTCTGTATCTTCTAATATTTCTCCCCGTCCTACTTCTCCCTCTCATTTTTCTCTATATTTTCATTTATTTCTCTTCCGCTTCCTCTTTCTTCTTCTTCTTCTTCTTCTTCTTCTTCTTCTTCTTCTTCTTCTTCTTCTTCTTCTTCTTCTGTGTCTCCATTTTAACGTATATTTTATCTGGTTAATATATTTTTTGTAACTCGTAATCTTCTTCTTCACCCTTTTTTTTCCTGTACTTATTCTGTTCCGCCTTCTTTATCTCTCTACATGAACTTTTAGCATTATCATAATTTGTTGACATCTTCTTCCTCTTTGTCTTCTTCTTCTTCGTCTTCTTCTTCCTTTATTTATTCTATTTTGTCTTTGTTGTCTTCGTTTCCCCGTCCTTTACTACTTGTCTTCATCTAATTTTTGATCAGTAATTATTATATTTATCACAACCAGCAGCATCTCTTTCTTTTTCATCCTCATATTATACATTTATTTTTACTCCATACATTGTGTTCATCTGTTTCCTTCATGTTATACTCTTCTCCTGAACAATCGTCTACTTCTTCTCTTTCTATATATTCTTACTTTCTATGCATTTCCATATTATTATTCTTTAAGCTCAAACATTCCTCCTAACAAATAAACTTTCCTCCCTCACGGTCTTGTCTTATAACTGTCATTGTTAAAAGCACACTATCATCTTATACATCCGCCATGTTATTGGCCTTCACATAGGCCTTTTTATTATCGAAATTTTCCATTAATGACCCCTCCTTTTTGATTTCACTTTTTTATTCCACTTTTTCACATCTGCTGTTGTCATTATTTGTGTTATACATTTTTTTACAACTTGTCCGCATTTGGACAAGCAATAATGAATTCAACATTGTGCATAGCCAGTATTTAATTTGGGAAGACAAAGTGCTGTATTTAAAAATCTCTGGGACACCCAGGCGACAGATGGTGACACTCATCGGTTAAAGTATTACTGTTGTAATGAAACAAAAATATAATTGAAAAACTAGCGCTGATCTCGCTTTAGCTGGATGAACGCAAAAAACTAACATAAGATTTCTTCTTCACGTTTATTCGTACCATATAATTATTTCTGCACTTTCTACTATGTCCAACTTAAATACTATATTGGAGCTGATAGGAACACTGAATTACTTAGTGTCTCCGGTGATAACGGCCGCCCACGCCAGTTGAATCGCTACTAACATGTGTTGTTATCTTTCTACTTAGCGATGGGTGTGTATAAAATATTATACACCTGTGTGGTAAAAGTGAACCTCAAGTATTTTCGTCTGCTGATAGGGTTATTTTGAACTAGAGACAGTCATATAAAATCACATAAAATCGAGCGAGAGGCTACTTGTGTATGCGTGAGAGAGTGAGAAAGACAAACAGATAGATAGACCGATAACTCGTCTCACTACACACGACCACATTGTGCGGGCTACACCCCCTTATTGGAGACAGTACCCAGACACGTATATTATGCTTGAAATCTCGCCAACCAAAGAAAGAAAAACCAGGTCAGAAAGTACATGGTTTTGTAGAGTTCCATTTAGAAGACCCTTTAATGGGTCACTCAAACACTTCCATCCAAACACGGCCTTCGTTACATCTATCTACTTTAAACGAGACTGGTGCTGCACTCACTGGAGCTCCTCAGAGAATGGTCACGATTTGATTTCGCTTTAATTGTCAGCCTAAAAGAAAAAAAACCGGTTAGAAGTCATGTGGTTTTATCGACTTCCGGTGTGAGCTCACCTCTGACTTTTAAGGTGTCACTCAAACCTTTCCATCCAAATAAGAACCTCGTTATGTAACAGTGTTGTGTCGGTGATAGATATGGGGCAGTGGTTATCCCAAACAAGCCGTTGTAGACAGAAAGACACCGAAGACAACAAGGTGAGCTGCGTCCGATTATGCAAATCATTTGTTTTTCTGACCAAGAATATCACTGTGGGCTTGATATAAGCAAGCGTATTGCGCCTATTACGTAAATTTGTATGGCGACTAGCCTACTGCTTAGTTCCAGTTATTTTCAGTTATAAGCACCCCCTTACTGTTCAGATAGCCGCTGTTTATTGAAACCTGTGTTCGTTGAAAGTCCGTTTATTTTTTAGCTGGTATTTAGGATTTGTCTGTCAAAGTGTAGTCAATTAATGCGGGTCGAACTTTGGCTTTCTCTTGGTCCATCTCGCGTTCCCGTGAAAATCAAGTACCTTCATCTAATTTTATGTACAACAAATTCGTATTCATAACACTTTTACAACAGCGTTTACAGTTGCCAGTAACAATATTGTGTTACTACGAAAATTCCGAAATCTGTCAGAATCCTCTGCAAGAATGTGGTTATAACGTTACGTGATAAATTGGTATTTATTCAAGAGTATTACAACCATGATTACATTGCGTCGAATATGTTTTTGGCGAATGTGTGTGTAACACGTCACTCAATCACCATCTTTATGGGAACTCGTCACCCGAGTTATAAATAAACGAGTTAATTCCGAGCGACGGGTTCGCATGAGTTTAATGTGCATGATAAACTAAGCGAAAATGGAACTTCGTTTGAAAAGAACAAAGTGAAAAGAGTTAATTAAAGAAAACATAAAAAACAGGAAGATTTTAGATATCTCATTCGTGTATATCAGTAAAGTGTTTTGTATGAGTTATATATTTATTTGTGTAGGCAAATTTAGAACGTTTTTTTGTTTTCATTTTGTCAGTACGCGTGTCATCGTATGTAAGTAAGTTGCTTGTTAGTTCCACAGAAACACTTTCACTTTAGATGTTGGTAACCTTCGCGTCGTCCCTCCTGTTAGTAACCAATGTTTTTCTAGAAAGAATTTTCACTAGAAAGATATCGAAGAAACCAACGTCATCAACAGAATCATTTGATTCAAGATTTATGCTAAAGCGAGTCGACAATGTGTCACTGCCGTGCTGACTCTCGGTACACTTGAGAACCCAGTATTATAGAAAACGTGAGAATCACAAAGCGTGTTAACTTCTAGCAAGAAAAAGCAGTTTTAGTCAACGGACGTAATTATAAACATATCATGCGATTTGTATTTTTCTATTTCCGTCTTTATTCTATTTATAGTTTTCATTTTTACGAAAATGTGATTTCTTTCGATGTAATTTTAGGTCGTATTTCTGTGTGTTGCTGTTATTAGTTCATACATGTAGGATAAAGATGTTTTAATGTTTACTTAATTTAAAAATTGATGAACAAATAAACCCCACAAATTATAGTGTCATGGCTAGACTACAAAACTCAGAAAATAATTGAAAAACAGCACTTATTATAAATAAGAACTCGTTTTATTACCACAACTGCAAATAACTTCCCTTTCTTCATCCTAGCGTAAAGAAAAAAATTCTAAGACTTTTTCATCTGTGGAACACATAACCACGAGACTGCTTTCCTGCAGACTTCAACATGGTTGTCTTCAAATTCAATGTAAACAAATATTTGTTATAAACCGTCCTGATGAGTAATACAATTGTGTTCATCTCATTCATCATTTTCAATCTCATCATAATATTCTTCATTTTTGCACAGCCAAGCTCTCAATCTAATTTACCCTTATCCTGTAGAGCTTTAAAAAATTGGTAATTGGTAATTTATTTGTAACAAAAATAAAAGTGTCCGCGTATCGTAAAAAATGACGGCATACTGTATATTACTTACAATTCTCATAACTAAACTCATATAAAAAAAATAGTGTTTCCAAAAATAAAAATATTTCAAGTATTGCTGCTGATTTTTTCTCATTTGCTTGTAAGGTGAGTTGGACTTCTGCATATACCTCACGAGTATCGTGCCTCAGGATTGTCTAGTCTGCATGAAGACCTCCTTGTTAATCGTAGCTATTCGTGAATCTTCAAGACTGCAGGTGTTTATTCCCGACACCGACAAACGGTAAGGCTTGACGGTTACATTAGAAGTTGGGGAAGGTTTGGCCAAAAACACAAAAGAATGGTGCAATTTCACTCCATGTATTCTTAGTTTCGCGCCTGACACGTATTTGCTTACGACATGCAGAGCCACAGACGAAAAGAAGACGACGGCTCCTAATGCCGAATCCTCCTGAATTTTCATAAGATCCCTGTTAGCTAGGTTGTCTTCTTAATAACGCTGGCCGCCAGATTCGTCCTCCAAGAGTGGGATCGCCAGAAACTGTTGTTCCAGAAAGCATTGCTCTGGCACTGTCACGTTGCAACTGCCCCTGCCACGGTTAGTATTGGTTTGAATTTAGGAGGGTCTTAGTATCCTTGCTAGCCGATGACAGGCGATCAATCTGCAACATCAATGAATAGTCCTGTGACGTTCGTTGTGATCTGTGACCAGAGGACGACGGATCATGATGCCGACTCCTTCTAGAGATTCAACAGAGCCCTGTTAGCCAGGTTGCCACCCTAACACCGCTGGGTGCAAGAAATTATAATCATCAGTGATCCTGCCAGGGATCGGAGTCTAAGACACCATTGTTATGACATAAGATTCCTGTTAGCCGAGTAGCTCTGACACTTCTACGAGTCGGCCTGTTAGTGGACCTGCTGCTCATTACTATGATGCAAGTTTGTAAACAAATAGATTAAGATAGAAATTGAATGTACATATTGTTCCAACAAAATTGTACATACATATTTAAATAGAGGTTTCACTCTGCAGAAACACATAGTATAGGGTACCAAACAAGTGAAAAGCTTAAGGGTTGTTCAGAAGAGTAAGTAAGATGTGCCAGATGTTGCCAACAATACTGACTAATTGTTCCTACCATGCTTCTTGTATTGTCCTGAAGAAGGGCGGCCTATTAGTTTTTTTTAACTTCGCTTCTTCTTCTTTCGTGTGAATCAGATGATTCTGGTGTTAGCATTAGTTTCCCTAATGTTTTTCTAGTAAGAAATATGTCTGGAAAGACATCGGGTACTTACGAGAAGGTTGCCAACATCCCTAAGTGAAAGTAGTACTGTGGAACCGACTGGATTCGAATTTGAAACACCCAGATCTTCAATCTGTATCGTTATCCACTTAACCATCGTCACCTAATTCTTAATAACTTGTGAATCCCTTTTTACTGTTATAACTTATCATTTCCAACGTTTGCTTCCTGAAGGAGTGTTTATTATATACTTTAATAACACCAAATACATTTAAAAAACATTCTTTATTTTAGGGGTTTAGTTATCTTTAAACAGATAAACTTTCAATTGCTCTTATTAGCCGTAATTTGTAATTAACTGAACAAGTCATCAACTTCTTATTTGTCTATCTATATATTATATTTGTCTATCTATATATATTACACTTGCCTTGTATGCATGTCGATGCAACCACACTCTAATAATGTTTACGTCTTTGTGAGTATTTAGGAAAAAGAGTGCCCCTTATTTTTCCTATGCTGTCTCTCAATTGTTTTTTTTTCAATCTAATTCACATAGTGTGTTCGTACTCACCGTAAACATATTTAAATTAGATAGCAAAATTATATATATATATATTTACTTCTATATTATTAATCAGGAACCTATAGAAATAAATAGACTTATTCTTTTTAATTATGAAATAAAATATTTTGAGATGATCTTTCTGTTAGGCTGGTATATTCTCTAAACTACTCGACAGCATTCATAAAACACATTGAGTACAGACTGTTAAGGTACTATTGATCCACATATCACCAGCAAATGAAATGATTTCTTACATATTTAGACATTTAATTTTGTTTTAATTCGGATATAATAATAATAATTTTAATAATAATGATAATTATCATAATAATATCAATTATTATAATTATTTTTATTTGTACTTACTAGGAGTTCTTACACAAGTCATCGTCAGTGATTGCTCACTGATAATAGTAGGTAGTGTTCCCTGCAGTCTGAGTGACAACAAGCCTTCCCAGATGTCTAGTATTCTTCACCTCTATTCGATAACTATTGCAAATGACTTTGCGGTTTCAAAAAAGCCGATAACAATTGATTTTTTGCTGATAACGACCATTTGTTTCCTTTTTAATTTGTGTGAAAATAAGCCTCCCCAAGATCACAGTACTCTCCGCACTCTTCCAGTGGAGACCTGATTATTATTATTATTATTATTATTATTATTATTATTATTATTATTATTATTATTATTATTATTATTATTATTATTATTATTATTATCATTATTTGTACTTACTAGGAGTTCTCACACAGGTCATCAGTGATTGCTCACCGACAACCGGTGGTATTCCCTGGAGTCTGAGTGACAAGAAGTCTCCCCAGATTTCCAGTATTCTCCACCTATTTTCGATAGTCATTGCAAATAACTTTGCAATTTATATTATTGTTATTATTATTATTATTATTAATATTATTATTATTATTATTATTATTATTATTATTATTATTATCATCATCTTGGATTAAGAACACTAACCAGACTTCCACTGGAAGGACCTTGAGGTTGCTTATTTTCACCCAAATCACAGAGAATACTAATAGTTGTTGCCAAGAAGAAATCAATGGTGTGTAGCCGTTGCGATCACGCAAAATAATCTGCAATAGGTATTGAAAGAGGTGAAGAATACTGAAAAACTAGGGGGATTGTTATCACTCAGATTACAGGAAATATCCCGGTTATTATCAGTGAGACAAAGTAGCAAAACGTGTAAAAGGAACGGAAGATCTGAATGGCGTAAATAGTTTGGAAATTTTATATTTAACTACTTTACACGATAGTAGAATTCTTAATATTTAACATAGATTTGACAGTTTCTTACACAAACGTATTGTCAATGTATTTTTTTAAAATTCTTCCCATCAAAAACATTGGAAAAAATTACAATGTTGCACTTCTACTTTGTGCCCCACACGCAGCAACCAAGTTGCAATAATTATTACAAAATCATTAAAATCATCACAAATGATATTCCTACCTTGGTCGCTGCATGTGTTCAGTGTACGAGAGAAAATAAGTTATTTCATATTTCTAAAAGCATTAACTCGTGACAGGAACATATGGAAGATAGCGGACATTTATTGAACTTGATCTTTGTTCTAAATAATGGGAGGTGACGGTGGTTAAGTGTTGTTGGGTGTTCCAAGTTCGAATGCAGTCGGTTCCACAGTATCACTTTCACTTAGGGGTGTTGGCAACCTTTTCCTAAGTACCCGATGTCTTTTCAGAAAGATTTCTAACTAGAAAAACATCGGGGAAACGAATGCAAACACCAGAATCATCTGATTCACACGAAAGAAAAAGTTCTAAATAACTTACTAGTGGAAAGGCGGAGACAGAGAGAGCTCGATCGAAATCACAACTTAATTATTTTTTGCAAGCCCTTAACATTTTAAACGTCCATGTTGTGTGTGCTCAGAAAAAAAACTATACTCTTCTCTCTAATACATTTTTTTCTTTTAGCACTGTGACGTCCAAATCCTTTACTATTAATTTCGCACAGTCTTGCAATCCGTACCTTGGATTCATCAAGTTGAACACACATTACCTTTATTTTCATGTTACTCATTCTTAAGTAACTATTTTGTATATCAGTCGATTTACTCGCCCACTATCAAACAACAAAATGAGGTGTTTGATGACACGAACTTAGAATGTTTTAAACAGAAGCTAGTTTAAGTTGGCAATTATGCTTAAAGTAAATATATATAAAAAAATCGTAGTTTGCTTGAAGAATTGCTGGTAAATAAGTACTATGTATTTATGAAGACTCGTAGCAATGCAGAAAACCGGAATGGTGATCGTTTGTTTTTGCTCATCCTCTCTTTCACTATTCCAGTTTCCTGCATTTCGATCAGCCTTAAATAAATACGCACAAAAACAGTTGTTGGCCTTTAGAAAATCTGATGGAATATGTTAACAGAGTTTGATCTGGGTATATACTCTGTGAACGTATACATGCCTCCATATACTTAAAATTAGTATCTCGAACTTATTAGATGGAGTGTTTTTATCAGATTGTGTTAAACACTAACCTGCTGCATATGAAGTAAAATTAGATGTCAGCGCCCTTTAAACTTTACCTGGCCACCGGGTATTTACTCAGTATATATATTTTGTTCTCCATACCATCAACAAGAAAAAACTATTTTTCTTTACAGAACAATTTATATTCCTACACGTCACAAAATAAATAAATAAAAAAATAAATAATAAAAAGTTATAACACAATATAAACTTTTTTTTCACATTATTATTATTTTATTTTTTTATATACATACTTATATATATATATATATACTTATATATATATATATATATATATATATATATATATATATATATATATATATGAAGCAATCCAACAAAAGATATAAGCGTCAACTAATATCTTATAATTAGTGAAACATCCAGATACAAACTGAAGCTCAATATACTTTTTGGGGTTGATATATTTGATGTTATGTATTTTTATGTATTTGTGTATATATTTTTATATATTTTCAAAGTTTAATTTTATTACCTGTAGTGTTATAACTGCGGTAATGGTCCTCTGAAGAGAAGAATTATCTTTGAAAACTCATGAGCTAAAGACTTAAAGATACTTTGCTTGAACTTTGAATTCTAATAAAATTTGATTGACACCTTATTTTATTACTTCATTTTATATTATAATATATATATATATATATATATATATATATATATATATATATATATATATATTAGCGACCCCAGTTTTTCAGAAATTGAAGAATGACTTCATGTCAAGCAAAACTAGGTGAGTGCAGTTAACTCTCGTTAATGATGACAAATAGACAATGATACATGTTCGTCACGCAGAGCACGGTTCTCTTAAAGTTCACAGGAAACTCTTTTGGTATTGATATTTTTACGGTCGAGTTCTTCTATTATTTGTTTTAAGATACAAAGGGGTTGCAGGTTGACTAGAATAACTGTGTTTTTAAAACTTTGACATTTTAGATGGAATTGAATAAATGATTAGAAAATGTTTTCCATAAGAGTAATGATATCGTGATAATATTTGACATATATTTGCATCAAGTCAGTACAGAAGTATGAGTATCATTAAAGAATGTGCATGCTTCTTCTTTCGTTATGTAGAAGCTGTGCTCGTTATTTAACATGTTTATCAGGCCCTGTAAACAAGGAAGAAGAAATGTTCATAGTGTTCGACAAATCCAGTTGGACGGGGCTCGCATGTTAGCATTAACTCATAGGCTTATTTTGATTTCTCTTAAAAGTTCCAGTCCTAACAAAAGCTATTAAACAATTATTTTATGATAAATATTTTAAATTATATCCACAGACATATATGTTTTGTGATGTTTCTTCCTTACGGAATCTTAAGTGTGGGTTGAAATCAAAGGAAACAGTCTGATTTGTTTTAAATAATTTTTCAACATGATAAAAATGTTATTACTAGTGACATCTTAGTCTTATCGCTCCAACATTCCATAACTTCCGAAAAACCCAATTGTAGATAAGTACGTTCAGAACTTTCCAAACGACACGATAGTAGCTTAGTCCGTTCGTAACCTTACAAACGATCTAATAGTAGATAATATGTTCATAACTTTCCGAACGGCCCAATAGTAGCTAAGTTCGTTCATAACTTTCCGAAAGACCCAATAGTAGCTAAGTCCGTTCATAGATTTCCTAACGACTCAATAGTAGCTAAGTCCGATCGTAACTTTCCGCGCGACCTAATAGTAGTTCATCCGTTTATAACTTTTCGAACGACTCAATAGTAGCTAAGTCTATTCATAACTTTCCGAACGACCCAATAGTAGCTAAGTCCGTTCATAGCTGTCCTAACGACTAAAAAATAGCTAAGTCCGATCGTAACTTTCCGAACTATCTAATAGTAGCTAATGCTTTCATAAATTTCCAAGCGATCTAATAGTAGCTAATCTGTTCGTAACTTTCCGAACGACCCAATAGTAGTTAAGTTCGTTCATAACATTCCGACCGATCTAATAGTAGCTAAGTTCGTTCATAACGTTACGAACGATCTAATAGTAGCTAAGTTCGTTCATAACGTTACGAACGATTTAATAGTAGCTAAGTTCGTTCATAACATTCCGACCGATCTAATAGTAGCTAAGTTCGTTCATAACGTTACGAACGATCTAATAGTAGTTAAGTTCGTTCATAACATTCCGACCGATCTAATAGTAGCTAAGTTCGTTCATAACGTTACGAACGATCTAATAGTAGCTAAGTTCGTTCATAACATTCCGACCGATCTAATAGTAGCTAAGTTCGTTCATAACGTTACGAACGATTTAATAGTAGCTAAGTTCGTTCATAACATTCAGAGCGACTTAATAGTACCTAAGGTCGTTCGTAACTTTCCGAACGATCTAATAGTATATACTCCTTTCAAAACTTTCCGAACGATCGAATAGTAGCTAATCCGTTTGTAACATTTCTACTAGTAGCTAAGTCCATTCATGACTTTCCGAACGACCCAATAGTAGCTAAATCCGTTCGTAACTTTCCGAACGATCTAATAGTAGCTAATGCTTTCAGAAATTTCCGAATCTAATTGTAGTTAATTCGTTCGTAACTTTCCGAACGACCCAATAGTTGCTAAGTTCGTTCATAACGTTCCGAACGACTCAATAGTAGCTAAGTCCTTTCATAACTTTCCGAGCTATCTAATAGTAGCTAATTCTTTTAAAACTTTCCGAACGATCTAATAGTAGCTAAGTCCGTTCGTAACTTTTCGAACGACCATATACACGTGCTGGTCAAAAAAATAGAACATATGTATAAAACTGTAAAAATCATTCCGTTTGAGATAATTTTCGGCTTTTAAATTGTGTAGGCGAAATATTCTATATGTAAATAACAATTACAACTATTTTTAATCATTTGTAATATTTGCATATGTCAGACTTTATTGTCACAGAGTTGTTTATTGTCACATTGGGAAATTCAGCGTTTCAATTTAATAGAACATTATTCGTTGAGTAATCTTAAACTCAAAAAAATTATGTGTTTAAAAATATTTTGCAAGTAATTTAATCATAATCTCTCATTATGGGTCGCTCTAAAGACATATCTTTGTTTGAGAAGCAGCGAATGTTCGATTTGCGGGAAGTAGGAAAGACGCACATGGAAATCGCAACCACGGTCGGATGTTCAAAATCGGTAGTGACCAAAGTGCTCCAGAAAGATGTTAAGGTTGTTTCCAACAGCAATTGCAAGAAATGCGGACGAAAGAAAAGCACCATTGAAAGACAAGACCGGGCACTGGACAAGGTGGCAAAGAAAAGTCGATTCCAGTCAACAAGCCACATTACTAAAAGTGGAAACAGTCTTCTGATGCCGATGTTTCACGAAGCACTACCTACCGAAGGCTCCAGCAACTGGGATACCAAAATCGTATAGCTGTCACCAAACCGCTCCTTAACAAAAATCAGATGTTGAAGAGGCTACGATGGGCAACTCCTCATCAAACCTGGACTACAGACGAATGGCGGCGTGTAATCTTTTCAGATGAGTCTCGATTTTGTATTTCCTTCGGCGACCAAGGGCCACGTGTTTGGCGAAGATCCACGGAACGGTATAACCAAGAATGCGTCAAGAAGTCTGTGAAGTTCCCGCAGTCTTGCATGGTTTTGGGCTGTATGAGTGCTAAGGGTGTTGGTAATTTCTGCTTCATCAAAGGAAATGTAAACGCAACAGTGTACCAAGATATCATGGAAGCTAATTTACTGTAAGTGCTGGATGATCAGTTTGACAGTGACGCCACATACATAATTTTTCAACATGACTTGGCACCGACACACTCTGCCAAGTCCACAACTTCCTGGCTCCGAGAACAATCGATCCCTGTTCTTGAATGGCCGGCGAACTCGCCAGATTTTAACGTTATTGAAGCCTTGTGGGATCAGATGAAGAGGAAGCTTCGCAAAGAAAAACCTATTACCTTTGCAGCCATGAAGATTGCAATACAGAACACATGGGATTCGGTGTCTAAACAGATTTGCGAGAAGCTTGTTGATTCCATACCCGGCGAATTGATGCTGTTATCAAGGCAAAAGGTGCTGCTACTAAATATTGATTAATTTTTATCTGTATTTAAGTTAATAAAAAAAACTATTTTGTTTTCTTAGCTTCTTGTTCTATTATTTTGAAACGCGAAATATTGAAAAACTGACATTGCAATTGATATGAAAAATGTTTCTATCGTAAACCAACTATTTCAGTTAGTTTAGCATTATAGGAATATTTTAGCACCAATTACATCTCACAGATTGTCCTCAATAAGAATGAGAGATTATGATTAAATTACTTGCAAAATCTTTTTAAACACATACATTTTTTGAGTTTGAGATTACTCAACGAATAATGTTCTATTAAATTGAAACGTTGAATTTCCTAATGTGACAATACACTACTCTGTGACAATCAAGTCTGATACATGCAAACATGACAAATGATTAAAAATAGTTGTAATTGTTATTTACATATAGAATATTTCGCCTACACAATTTAAAAGCCGAAAATTATATCAAACGGAATGATTTTTACAGTTTTATACATATGTTCTATTTTTTTGACCAGCACGAGTATATAATAGTTTTGTGATGTTCATTTTTAATACACGTATATTTGCGCATTTTCGTTTTGAATTTAGAAGCTAAAGTAAAGTTATTGAAATATAAAATGTAATTGTGAGTAAATGATATGATAATTTGCGGCCATGTTGAGAGAGAGGGAGGGGAGAGAAAGAGAGAAAGAGAAAGAGAAAAAAGAAAGGAGGGAAAAATACGGAAGAAAATAACAGTACGTCGATTCAATCTGCGCGTTTTACGATGTAATTATTATTACACATAGGAGCGTGACAAACTAAATTAAAATTGCATTTATCAGATCAAAATGCGTAAAACTTTACCGTGTTATATTTATAACATTAAGATATTTAGGAGTACGCGAATTGTGACAAATTGAACGACGGATAAAAAAGCTACGCTATTTTTGTAGATGAGAACTCTTACCTAAATAGCCTAACAGCTCTCCTAGACAAAAGAGATCCTACTCTTTAGGTTATTACGTGTGAACACTCTGAAAAGCTTTAGGTTAAAAAAGGAAATTGTTTTATAATTTATAGGTTGGGTTCAGTTTCTCATATAGGGTAAGGGTACGAAAAATAACCGCCAACTCTCCTACTAAATAGTGTTTGAACGACATGTAAGCATTTTAGGAAATTCTTATCTAACGATGACCTTGTTTTTTGAAGGGGGAGGGACGTTACCCGCAGTGCGAAGTACATCATATTCGTGTGTATTTGTGGGATCATTCGGACTACCGTTTTCATCTTGTTTACAGTAGTACGAATAATCAAAATATAAAACATTATCATTCTTCATTTAAAAGATTCCAAAACATCCAATTCGTTATTTTTTAAAAAGTAGTTTTCAATAGTGACTGCGTAATTCATAACATTTATGAATAAAGAAAAATACATTCGCTGCAGTAATACAAACAGTAACCGTCCGAAACCGTCCGGGTAGAAATATTAAGCCTGCTACTACTCCTTATTATAATAATAATAATAATAATAATAATAATAATAATAATAATAATAATAATAATAATAATAATAATAAAAGAAGAAGAAGAAAAAGAAGAAGAATAATAAGAAGCTACGAACAGTAACCAATCACATGGAAGTGACAACACAAACAAAAACACAGGAAGAACACGACCACATGAACCCAATGAATAGAATCTGCAGGAAATCTCATAAACTGACCCCCCCACAAAGTGATGGCTGATAACTCACAAAATATTCGTAAAAGGGCAAAGAGGAGGAGGTAATACCGAGGAGGGATATAACTAACCAGAACTCTGCTGGAAGTGCGGAGAATACTGGGATCTTGAAGAGGCATATTGTTACCTAAATGCCATAGGAAACCAATGGCTGTTGCTAGCGAGAAATCAATAGTAAGCGGCTGTTGCGATACCGCAAAATCATTTGCAATGGATATCGAAAAGAGGCGGAGAGCACTGGAAATCAGCGGAGGCTTGTTGTCACTCATAGGTAGATATTGACATTTATATACAGGTATATGATCTGATCTTATAAATATGTGATATTTAAGTAGATTTAATTATGGCCAAGAGTACTAAAATATAATTAAGATCAGACGTATTTCTAGCTACTTTGTAGAAAGCATGACGTAAAGAGTGTAACGTGTGACAATAAAAACAAAAACTTACCAGCTGAAAAGTGAATGATATGTTTTTGTCGTGCGTGCCCGTCAACCAAAAAGAAAAAAAAAGCTTCTATTCACACTGGTAGATTTCTATTGTTAGGACTGATTAGCATACGTGAATAGAGTGATGTGCATGTTTGAAGATTAACTTACCTGTAATAATAGAACGTATTAAAGCAGGCAGTGCATTTTTGGAAAGTTAGTAAGACTCATTTAAGCGTTTGCGGAACAATAATTTTGTTTATAGTCTTGATAGCCATCACGACTTTTTTTTTTACTTAAGGCTAGTTCTTACAGAACGAGTGGTAAGTTATATGTAGCAAGACATGTATGTGGTCAATTTCATCGAAACTTCACTGAAATAAAAATGAAAATAGCAAAGTAAATTAAGTAATGTAAATAAGTAAAAGAATGGGAAAGGAGAAAGAACCGGGTGATTTACAGAGAATAGGGATACAGATGGAAAGCAAAAGAAAGAGTTAAGAACGATAGAGACAAAGGAAGAGTGTGAGGAGAGAGTGAGAGATTGTCTATTATGATATAGCGAGAGTTCCGTAAATAGTTGGTAATTCTAAAATGTTTTTAAAAAATATGTGGAATTTCTACATAAAAATGTTATGTGATTTGGAGGTAATTGTAATAATAAATTTAAATCTCATAATCATATTTTGTCTAATTTAAAAAAAAATATTCTTATTTTACAATTATACATTTTATTTTAGCAAACACATTTTTTTTCTTACAATATTTAAGACTTTCATAATTACACCTCATATAGAATATTGTATTCAATGCTGGGCACCGGTAACTGGGCATGGGAATTAAGATATAGTAAAATTGGAAGGTGTACAAAGTGATTAGACTAGTAAACCGAATAAAAGGGTCTCCATTATTAAAATAGTTCGGAATTCTTATATTTAACCACTTTACCAGAGAGAAGAATGAGGCATGACTTAGATGTCATTATAGCCCCTATATCTCTACAAACTCTTTTGGCTTTACTCGCCCTCCACGCCCTTCTCTCTCTTCCCTACTTTCTCTACCTCTCTATCCCTATATCCCTCTCTGTTATATTCCCTTCACTTCCCCTTTATATTCTCCGTACTCAGTCGGTTATTTATTTACATCATTCCAATAATCTCACTATTTCTCTTGTCAATAGTCTTTTATTAACACCATTCACTCTTCATCCTTCCTTCCACCATCAAAATAATTCATGTGCTGATTATAGTGCGCAGAGTGAATATCAAGAAAACGAGTAAGATAGCATTATCAGTTTTAATAGTATATATATATATATATATATATATATATATATATATATATATATATATATATATATATATATATATATATATGATTGGATGATATTAATATTTCCTATTTGAGTACATTTCGTTACAATCAGTGGCACTCAGAATATAATTGAGATAATGTATCTTATAAAGTGCTGATATCGAGCTGTAAACGATCGATTAATTATATGTCGAGAGATATCTACTTGGTCACTTTTATCGAAACTTCATTCTGATGCTTCTTCGCCGTATCAGCTTTTCACTCGATTCTCTATAATGTTTAACAACTAACGCATATAATTCCGTTAACTTATTCCGGGACTAGGATACATAATATGGTAAGTTAATATACTATCGATTTCCTTGTATCAAACTCTCTCTCGATATAAACGGAAATCAAATTGAATGATACTCTAGCACCATTTTCTGATAAGGTGTTCTTACTATGCGATAAACATGGAAATTTCGGATGTAACATAAGACGTAGCCTCGGATAACAAGCCAATAAAATACTTCAATTATCTTCTCACAAGATTTATTAATCCTAACTGACATCCTAATGGGTTTGATAATATATTATTAATAAACAGTATCCATAATATATTATTGATAACCAGTATCCATGATATATTAGTGACTAACATTATCCATAATATATTATTGATTAACAGTATCCATAATATATTATTGATAAACAGTATCCATAATAAATTATTAATAAACAGTATCCATAATATATTATTGATAAACAGTATCCATGATATATTATTGATAAACAGTATCCATAACATATAATTGATAAACTGAATCCATCATATATTATTGATAAACAGTAACCATAATATATTATTAATAAACAGTATCCATAATATATTATTGATAAACAGTATCCATAATATATTATTGATAAACAGTATCCATAATAAATTATTAATAAACAGTATCCATAATATATTATTGATAAACAGTATCCATAATATATTATTGATAAACAGTATCCATAATATATTATTGATAAACAGTATCCATAATAAATTATTAATAAACAGTATCCATAATATATTATTGATAAACAGTATCCATAATATATTATTGATAAACAGTATCCATAATATATTATTAATAAACAGTATCCATAATATATTATTGATAAACAGTATCCATAATATATTATTGATAAACAGTATCCATGATATATTATTGATAAACAGTATCCATGATATATTATTGATAAACAGTATCAATAATATATTATTGATAAACAGTATCCATGATATATTATTGATAAACAGTATCCATAATATATTATTGATAAACAGTATCCATAATATATTATTGTAAACAGTATCCATAATATATTATTGATAAACAGTATCCATGATATATTATTGATAAACAGTATCCATAATATATTATTGATAAACAGTATCCATGATATATTATTGATAAACAGTATCCATAATATATAATTGATAATCAGTATCCATAATAAATTATTAATAAACAGTATCCATAATATATGATTGATAAACAGTATCCATAATATATTATTAATAAACAGTATCCATAATATATTATTGATAAACAGTATCCATAATATATTATTGATAAACAGTATCCATGATATATTATTGATAAACAGTATCCATAATATATAATTGATAAACAGTATCCATAATATATTATTGATAAACAGTGTCCATAATATATTAGTGATAAATAGTATCCATAATATATTAGTGATAAACAATATACGTAATATATGATTGATAAAAAGTATCCATGATATATAAGTGATAAACATTATCCATAATATATTAGTGATAAACAGTATCTTTAATACATTATTGATAAACAGTATCCATAATATATTATTAATAAACAGTATCCATAGTATATTCTTGATAAACAGTATCCATAATATATTATTGATAAACAGTATCCATGATATATTATTGATAAACAGTATCCATAATATATAATTGATAAACAGTATCCATAATATATTATTGATAAACAGTGTCCATAATATATTAGTGATAAATAGTATCCATAATATATTAGTGATAAACAATATACGTAATATATGATTGATAAAAAGTATCCATAATATATAAGTGATAAACATTATCCATAATATATTAGTGATAAACAGTATCTTTAATACATTATTGATAAACAGTATCCATAATATGTGATTAATAAACAGTATCCATAATATATTAGTGATAAACAGTATCTATGATATATTAGTGCTAAAAAGTATCCATAATATGTTATTGATAAACAGTATCCATAATATATTATTGATTAACAGTATCCATAATATATCATTGATAAACAGTATTTATGATATTTTATTGACAAACAGTATCCATGATATATTATTGCTAAACAGTATCTATAATATATCATGGATAATTAGTATCCATAATATATTATTGATAAACAGTATCCATGATATATTATTGATAAACAGTATCTATAACATATTATTGATAAACAGTATACATAATATATGATTTATAAACAGTGTCCATAATATATTATTGATAAACAGTATCCATAATATATTATTGATAAACAGTATCTATAATATATTATTGATAAACAGTATCCATAATATATTAGTGATAAACAGTATCCAACATATATTCGTGATTAACAGTATCCATAATATATTAGTAATAAACAGTAGCATAATATATTATTGATAAACAGTATTTATAATATATTATTGATAAACAGTATCCATAATATATTAATGATAAAGAGTATCCATAATATATATATATATATATAGTTTTGATAAACAGTATCCATAATATATTAGTGATATACAGTATCCATAATATATTATTGATAAACAGTATCCATAATATATTAGTGACAAACAGTATCCATGATATATTATTGATATAGAGTATCTATAATATATTATTGATAAACAGAATTAATCATATATTTTTGATAAACAGTAACCATGATATGTGATTGATAAACAGTATCCATCATATATCATTGATAAACAGTATCCATAATATGTGATTGATAAACAGTATCCATAATATATGATTGATAAACAGTATCCATGATATATTATTGATAAACAGTACCAATGATATATTAGTGATGAACAGTATCCATAATATATTAGTGATAAAAGGTATCCATGATATATTATTGATAAACAGTATCCATAATATATGATTGATAAACAGTATCCATAATATATTATTGATAAACAGTATCCATTATATATTAGTGATAAACAGTATCCATAATATATAAGTGATAAACAATATCCATACTATATTATTGATGAACAGTATGCATAATATATTATTGATAAACAATATCCATAATATATTATTGATAAACAGTATCCATCATATATATTATTTATAAACAGTATCCATAATATATTATTGATAAACATTATCCATAATATATCAGTCATAAACAGTATTTATAATATATTAGTGATAAACAGTATCTATAATATATTATTGATAAACAGTATCCATAATATATTAGTGATTAACAGTATCCATAATATGTTAGTGATAAACGGTATCTATTATATATTAGTTATAAACGGTATCCATAATATATTAGTGATAAACTATATCCATAATATTATTGATAAACAGTATCCATAATATTTTATGGATAAACAGTTACCATAATATATTAGTGATAAACAGTATCCATGATATATTGGTGATAAACAGTATCTATAATATATTTATGATAACCAGTATCCATCGTATATTATTGATAACCAGTATCCATGATATATTAGTGACTAACATTATCCATCATATATTAGTGATAAACAGTATCCGACATATATTAGTGATAAACAGTGACCATAATATATTACTCATGAACAGTATCTATGATATATACTGATAAACAGTATCCATAATATATTATTGATAAACAGTATCTATGATATATTATTGACAAACAGTATCACTGATATATTATTGATAAACAGTATCCATAATATATTAGTTATAAACAGTATCTATAATATATTATTGATAAACAGTGTCCATAATATATTTTTGATAAACAGTATCTATAATATATATCATTGATAAACAGTGTCCATAATATATTAGTGATAAAGAGTATCCATAATATATTAGTGATAAACAATATCCATAATATATGATTGATAAACAGTATCCATAATATATAAGTGATAAACAGTATCCATGATATATTAGTGCAAAAAGTATCCATAATATATTATTGATAAACAGTATCTATGGTATATTATTTATAAACAGTATGCATAATATATTATTGATAAACAGTATGCATAATATATTATTGATAAAAAGTATCAATAATATATCATTGATAGACAGTATTTATTATATATTATTGACAAACAGTATCCATGATATATTATTGATAAACAGTATCCATAATATATCATGGATAAACAGTATTCATAATATATTATTTATAATCAGTATCCATGATATATTATTTATAAACAGTATCCATAACATATTATTTATCCACAGTATACATAGTATATGATTTATAAACAGTATCTATAATATATTATTGATAAACAGTATCCATAATATATTATTGATAAACAGTATCCATAACATATTATTGATAAACATTATCCATAATATATTAGTGATAAACAGTATCTATAATATATTAGGGATAAACAGTATCAATAATATATTATTGATAAACAGTATTTATAATATATTATTGATAAACAGTATCCATAATATATTAATGATAAACAGTATTTATAATATATATATATCATTAATAACAGTATCCATAATATATTAGTGATAAACAGTATCCATAATATATTATTGATAAACAGTATCCATAATATATTAGTGATAAACAGTATCCATAATTTATTATTGATAAAGAGTATCTATAATATATTATTGATAAAGAATATCTATAATATATTATTGGTAAACATTATCTATAATATATTATTGATAAACAGTATCCATAATATATTAATGATAAACAGTATTTATAATATATATATATATATCATTAATAACAGTATCCATAATATATTAGTGATAAACAGTATCCATAATATATTATTGATAAACAGTATCCATAATATATTAGTGATAAAGAGTATCTATAATATATTATTGATAAACAGTATCCATAATATATTATTGATAAAGAGTATCTATAATATATTATTGATAAACAGTATCCATAATATATTATTGATAAAGAGTATCTATAATATATTATTGATAAACAGTATCCATAATATATTATTGATAAAGAGTATCTATAATATATTATTGATAAATAGTACCAATAATATATTATTCATAGATTTTGGGAATAACTACCTGATTAAGTACTGCCCGATCTTCTTCGAGATGTGAGAAGGGTTACATTTTTTGTGAATTATCGATTTCCAATGAAATATCCTATCGGAACCTTTTTGTAATTTTCTCGCAGATGAGACATATTTAATTATCTTTCTTTCTATTCTGTCAGAAAGCTATAATTATCCGGTAATAGTTATGACGGAGACATTTGAACGTCACATTTTATGAGTATTTTTATTCCCCGAAACAAAGTACAGTTCTTGCACGAGAAAAATATGAGTTGTACTCGAGCAGCAAAAAGTTGAAACGAAGCGACAGATCTTAAAGGTAAGGAACAAAAACGTGTATATTAATTGAACAATTTTACTCAGGCAAGTAATAAAGAATAATGTACGAAACAGTAAAAAGAGAATATAACGAATAAGCGTTGGCGAAATCGTATATTCTCTTAAATTATCTTATGGGAAGGAAATTTCGGTAAACAATTGCGCACCCCTCGGGCCGCAAGAGCTGTTGGCGCCTCAGACGTATGAGAAAGGCTTTCTTGGATCGTCGTCTGGGGCCTGTGTTTAAAGGTAATCAACCGTCAACAAACGTCTACCGTAGTAATGAAAATGGAAATAGAACCAATTATCCTTATGAACATGCATGATTGCACAAGCCACGATCGTCCCACTCGTTGTGTCTCTACAAAGTTGTAGTTCGATCTAGTCAGTGCTGCAACAAAACATTATCATCCCAAGTATAATCACAACTCTAGTTTTAAAACAAGTAACAGGTTTATTTGTTGGAGGTTACAAATGATACTCGTGTTTCTAGGTTGAATAGAAAACTTGCAAAATGAAATGACCAAATTGAAACATGAAACCAATAAACACAATCCTTTGGCTCATCTTGCCTGGAGAGGTACCCACCCCAATTGACTGCCGGCTATCCGAAAAACAAACTACTTTTGTCACGCCCAAGGGACCAAGTCCAACTGACCCAGTCTCCCATAGGCTGAAATATATGTACATTTGACTGGAATTCGACCATCCTAAAATCGACTAAATAGATAATAGCTATTGGAGATAGCCCCTGAAAATAACTGCCACACAGTGGCGACTCAAGTGGGTTTATCACGAATCCCATCTAGGAGCATTGCTTCTAATGTGTATTATTATTGCTTCTAATGTGTATTTTTAAAATATACTATATCCTATGTGTATTATTTAAATGTACTATATTCTTGATATATATATATATATATAAATCAATAGACACACAATAAAACAGTATATATATATATATATATATATATATATATATATATATATATATATACTGTTTTATCGTTTTTCTATTGATTTCATAGTAAAGTAATTATGAATTCATTATCTGGCCAGAAGTTATGACTGTCTTTATCTTACTTGTACTTATATGTGAGAGAGAAACATATCTTCAACTTTCTGTTCCCTCTGGAGTGTACAGTGAACTTATTCTATCTACATATATACCTATTTATATATATATGGATTTTTTTTACCTGCGAGGGCTCAGAAATACCCGACTAGTACACGGGCGCAGGCTATCCCATTTCGGTGTGTTGGACCCGTAGACCTTGTCAGGTCATTCATCTAAGAGAAACACATCTTTAATAATAAAACCTTGCTACTATCCACTTACGTGTTGGCAGCAAACGGTTGGGGATGGAGGCCTCCTTATCCGGATCGACAACCTTGCTAGAGCTGGAGTCTCGAACAAAATATCCGGTTTGCAAACCTAAAATTGTTTAAGGATTATACAGTCTGTGTCTATCGCCCGGTCTATGCACCATTCTCTGTCTATTAGCTAGGCGCAGAGGTACCAGTTCTGGGACGACTCAAAGGCACCCAGTGCCTGACCTTGTTTCCTGACTAAGACAATGGACGCCGTCTCTCTTTCTCTCTATCTGGGCAACTTGGGGAAAGTTGTTTTGTCACTAAGTCTTACATGATCAGTCTGGGTCGCTTTTGTTCCGACAGGTAGAGGATACAGGTTTGACATCTTGTCTGGCTGCTATTTCTGACTGACAGTACAGGAGCCCAAACTCTTGAGTAGCGCTAAGAACGGCTTATCTATCATCAGTAGTGTAATACCGTGGATAGCTGTATGTGTCATGTCGCGCATATAAAGGGACCCTACAGTTATCATCGGTGGACTTTTCTGATGCCACAACTCTCATGGACCAGGTCGCGACTAATGGACTGGTTGTGTGAGCTTATTGTCACGTAACAAGCCCTCACCTTGCTCAACTCACTCTATCTCAAAACAAACAGGCCATTGCAAAATAAAAAATCAAACCTAAACCAGACATATTCGTCTCTGCTCTTGAGGCTGGCATTCACTACTATCCGAGGAGTTAGAATCAACATCAACAACGTATAAACTTTTCTCCTGACAGACTCCCCCGATATTCTAAAAATAAGTGAAACGAACCTTTAATCCTCAACATCCTCTCACCACTTTGATATTACTGACTACCTCCCACTTTACCGTAAAACTCGGACAAACATATGCACGGGCTAAAAGTGTGTTCGGAACGCCCTCCCCCTGACTAAAGAACATATGTTAGAATCAGATGACCAAGTCTTCATGTGCTTTAGATTGTACTTTATATCACAGCGTAAGTTGCTTATATTTCTTATACCGATCACCTCCGACCCATGACTGTACCCTGCTTATCTATGTCTCTGAAAGCATAGATAAAGCACTATTACTCGACTCGAATGCTCAGATACATGTATTTGGAGATTTTAATGCCCATCACCGTCACTGGTTGGGATTCTCCAGCTTTACTGACGCAGGCGTCTAGAAGCTGATGAGCCGTTGCTTAAACCAACGAGATACTACGAGATTTTTAGTCCATCAGATATCACATCAGGGACTCCCCGTGGCGTGAAAATTTCTCACTCCCTGCTGATCAAAGTGCAAATGAGTTAACCGAATTGGTCAAAGCTGGCATTGAAGCCTATGTCCCCATTCGAAAATTCTTCAGCAAACACCACTCTCTTCAATGGTTCACCTCAGAATGTGCAGCTGCCATTGCTGAGAGGCAGTAAGCATTCCGATAATTCGTCCGCCATATGGCAACTGCGAATAGACAGAAATTTATGGAGTCAAGAAATAGTAGAAAAGTAGTGATAGGTGAAGCAAAGAGAAGGTATGCAGAGATAACAAAAAAACGCATTAAGACACAGAAACTAGGTACTCGCGATTTCTGGAGAATCTACAATAGTGTGGTGAACAATGGGCAACCAAGGATTCCTCCGCTATCAAACAACAATGATGTCGTTTGCACGGAAATTAATAAGGCTGAAGTACTTGCCCAGCGTTTCGTCTTAAACTCCATTTTGGACTCAGCAAACCACCCCTCCTTAAATTCTCATGCGGACCGATGCTACGCCTGAAAACCTGGTCATCACCCCCTCTCAGGTCAGGGGCATGAAAAAAACATTTGATCCATGCAAAGCTTTTGAGCATGATCTTATACCTGTAATAGTAATAATTGTATGTTCTGCAAAACTGGCCCCTGTCCTCTCCAAACTCTACCTAAATGCCTAGCTAAATATTGCTTTCCCGATAGCTGGAGCATTGCCTCTGTAGTACAAGTCTTCAAGAATTCTGGGGATGGAAATGATCCTCAGAACAACCGCCCAATTAGTCTACTCCTGATCTTTGCTAAAATCTTTGAATTCTTAATCAATCTAGCGATAGTCCGGCACGTCGTTAATGCGAAGCTTCTTTCTGACCGTCAGTATAGATTTAGACAAGCACGACATACTGCGGATATCCGAACGGTGATCTCTGAACGCATATCTCATACACTGGACAAGGCATGTGAAACTAGGGCAGTAGCGCTTAATATATATACAGCCTTGATAAACTATCGAATAAACGGCTTCTTTTAAAAATTCGTTCTAATGGTATTACTGGACAAATATTTAATATAATTAGATCCTATTTAACCAAAAAGAAGATCCAGGTTGTCCTCGATGGCCGTTCATCTAAGCAAGGTGACATGAAAGCTGGTATACCCCAGGGATCTATGCTTAGATCTTTATTGTTCCTGATGTTTATAAACGATCTCCATGATAACATTGAGTCTAAGATAAGTATATTTGCTGACGACACCACGCTTTACTCTCGTCATGTTGGCAAAACGGACGCGAACATATCCGAAGCAATGGTGGATTCCTTAGAAAATGACATATAGTGTTTTGGGGTCAAAAATGGTTGGCTACTTGTAATGCCGCAAAGACAAAGCTCCTTTCCTTCAATAACTACAAGAACCATCTTCAACCACCCATTGTTGTGACAAATAATACCCTAACTGTGAGTTCAACATTCAAACTCTTCAGCCTAACATTCACAGGTAACATGAATTGAAACAAATACATTGAAGACATTGCCGAGGCTGCAGCAAAGAAGGTGGGCTCCCTCGACCGTGCTAGTAAACTCCTCACACCTGACATTGTTCTGTATCTTTACAAAGCCACTATCCGCCCATGCATGAAATATGGTTTCCACATCTGGGCTGTTGCATCATGCAAAAAAAGAGTCGCCGACTTAATAGGTCCCTCACTATCAACTAAGCTCCAGCCCCTGCCCCATCACCGCCGTGTTGCACCCTTGTGCTTGTTTTACAAATATTTCAATAGTGTGCTCTGATTAACAAGCTATTCTAGTGCCCCCTCGACGTAAATACACTAGACCAACTCGACAATCAGCTAAATCACATCCATTCACTGTGGATGTCCCCAGATGCTGGAGAGGGTTCTTTCCTTTTTTCCTCGTGCTGCCGGCCTCTGGAACTCCTTCTCTGCTTCCTGTTTCCCCAAGTGTACTAAAATATACACCCTAATTATCAGTAGCCCCTTACGTCTACAGTCGCGGTCTGCCTTTTTGGGGGTGAAATATGTTAAGAAATGACAGGTCCCAGCATGTCTAACTATAAATGAGACACATTTTATTCTAGAGAGAAATAAAATTCTGGGTAGCCCAATATAAAATCAAAGATATTTTAAATTTCCTCTGTCTCATTCATTTTTCCTTTGACCGAGTATCTATCACCTGCAATGTCTGCTATTCGCATGCACCACAAAACATGCAGCCATGTGCATGTTTATACACTAAGCGATTGACCTTATATAGGTCATTTGTTGTGATACTTAAGGGTGAATTGATTGTTTTTTACCCTTTGAAAAATCTACGAGACGAGAGGCCAGAGCCACACTGGCTAACATATGAATGTCTTAAAAATCCTAATAATTTACTTATATAGTTCTTTTACAATTAGGCGAATTGAATTCAAATAATTGAATATAAATCTAGTATTTCATCTCCTAGGTCACAATTTCTTTACTAACATTTTATTTTAGAACGTGTTGCTATATATAAAATACATATGTTAACGTTTACAGCAATTGTAGAGTGAACCGTTTTTGTATTGTCAGGTTATTTAATAAAAACATAGATATACATGTTGTATGTTAACTTGAGACGAAATCACACAATTAGTGGTTCTGATAGAAATTCGGACATAATATTAATACAGTGTAAAGAAAACTTAAACCGATTCTTCACAAATCTTGAATAATCAAAATCAGATTAACTTATGTGTTGAATCGTTAGAACTGAAGAGTTTGATTGCAAAACGCGATAAATCCAGTTGCTTTAAAGTGAGAAATTAAACGATAAAAAAAGGAACGTATCAAATCTAGATTCTTCTAAATTTTAATTCAAGCAAACGCGAAATTATGCCGATATCATATCATGTAAGACATGATTTTCTGCATGTAGTAATTTAGAATCCAACACTTTTTGTAGTGATAGCTTTACAATCTCGAAAATAGCGTTCATCATAGTTTGAATTACAACTGTTCAACTGTTATTTTAAGCGAAGCAAATGTTGCAAGAACATTCTAGACTGTAATAAGATCTAATATGACATAATTTGAAACGTTTTCTGTCGGTGAATTAATAATAGAAGAAGACTAAACAGGAATAAAATCAATGAACGAGTGAAAACAGTTAGGATATAACATTTACAACATACATATATTGTTAAATAGTAAGTAAGAATTTAGTAACTTTGATCTCGTAATTTAGATTCGCTGGTCAACCTTGGTACGTAAACGATGGACCGGTGTCATCGAGTAAGCGAGTTCATTCAATGTCATATTGACCCTGCCGTGTACTAGAAATGGGCATGGCGTCAAATGGATAGTAGCGAGATGAGTAGGTAATTGGTTTGAAGTTTGTGAGGCGAACACCACGTGTACAGAATGTCATAACATTGACAATACATTAGGACCCCAAAGATCCGTAGCTGAAAGTCGCCCCCGCCGCTAGCAGAAACAAAGGCAATGACAACATCCCAATAAATAGTATTTTCTTTCAAATTCCTTTTTTCGCTGTGTTGTTCTGTCTATCTTAAATTCCAGCAAGAATACGCCCGTGGATACGATCGTTGAATGACTTCCTCAGTCACGGATTTGAACGTCAGAGGCACAAAATGTGTTTATGAACGTCCACGTATTTTATTTGGTTGTGAGTTCTTATACATTAGACCTCCCTTAAGAGGGGAGGTCCATGTAACAATATGTCATTGTCACTGTTGGTTTTATATTATTTGACTGGATTACTGTTTTGAAAAGCTGGAGAGAGGTAGAAGATTTTAGCTTATTAAGGTCTTCCGTAAGGAAAAATAAAATCTGTTTTCATAGAGAAATGATTGTTAGTTTTGTATTGAATTTTAATAATACATTTCAAACAAAACAAACATATTTTGCCAATTTTTCAAAAGCAACTAAAATTATTTACTGGGTAGTTTCAAGATGAGCAAATGTTATTGCTAGAATAGTTTTAATTTGAATAAGACCTCATATCGAATATTGCAATAATTTTTGTTTATATATATATATATATATATATATATATATATATATATATATATATGATGGCAACGTTTAATAAGTTTAATCAATCGTTGATTTATCGGGTTGTTCATAGTGGCTGTGATGGCTAAACTGTCGGAATTTGAGTTATAAACATGACTCGTCTTCCGGGGTTCGAGTCCTGCGACCAGTATGAATAATTATCTTTACACTGACGATTCGTGTAAGTATAAAACGTGTACGTATGTAGATAAAAAACAAATATTTATTATTATTTGTCGCCCCTCAAATGACAGCTGGGCACTGTAGTGAGTAGTATTAACACAGTAGTCATCCCAGCTGATATGCACGTAACTTAGCAATTGAACACTCTCTTCATGGCTGCCTTTAATATCTCGCTGATTTATCGGGTTGTTGATAGTGCCCACGAATTAGAATTTAAGTTTTAAACATGACTGGTGTTCCGAGGTTTTAGTCCTGTGACCGATATGAACAATCATCTATACACTGACGATTCCCGTAAGGATAGAAAAACAATATATATATATATATATATATATATATATATATATATATATATATATATATATATATATATATATATATATATATATATATATGGAGAGAGAGAAAGAGATTTATTATGACATACAAGTAGTCCTGAAACGTAATTACATTTATGTACATCATTCATGTAAGCCATTTTAAATGTTTATATAACATATATATATATATATATATATATATATATATATATATATATATATATATATATATATATATATATATACAGGGTGGGCAAAAATAAAGGTCCTATTTTTTAAAATACATAACTTTTTTATTTATTGATTTTTTTTAAATTTTTTTTTTAGAATAAGTAAAGGACCCCTTCCGAAGCAAGCATGAGCCGTATTAGCTCTAAGGAACGCACCCTCATTTAGAAAACATTATTTTTGCTTAAAAAACTCAAAACAGTGTAAAAAACAATACTTTAGTTTTTGTAAGTTTTAAGAAGTGTTTTTCGGCTAAAATTTGTTTTGTTTATTTCAAAAAGTCTCGGAAGGGTCAGTCTACACACACATAAAGTTTGGTGAGTTTAACTTTTATTTTGTGGAAGTTATTCAAATTCAAGTTATTCAAATTTAAAGATAGGACCTTTATTTTGGCCCACCCTGTATATATGAAGAGTTCGAACGCAAAAGGCAATAAATCCAATTCGTTTAAAGTGAGACCTTAAACTATAAAACCACCAATATATTAAATCTAGACTTCAAATAAAAACTGATTTTAATTTAAATCAAAAAGAAAATTATTTTGTTATCATATTATGTAACACATTGTTTTGGGTGTCGTTGAGTGTTGAAATGCAACACTTTTTGTAGCGACAGTTTCGTGATTTTGAAAATGGCGTTTATCGCGTTTTGCATTCGAAATCTTCATATATATATATATGTGTGTGTGTGTGTCAAAGTAGTCAACTTAAGAAGAAAACAAGATTACTCACCTTTGTATTAATCCTTTATTATGTATTGTAACTATACGTGAAATTAGGTGGCATAATTAGCAGGTGCAAATTGTTATCATGTGTATACAACATGTTAAATTAACAGACATATATTTACTAGTGTATCTCATTATCGTCTATTGATCGTATGATAAAATAGGTAAAATATATAGTTCAAGTAAGAGAACAAATATTGTTTTTATTTTTGTCATATAGAGCAATGAGTGTAAATGTTGGTAATGATTATTCTAAAATACACAATTTGATTTATTTTTATGTAGCAAACCAACTTTACATTTTACAATCAGGGATTCGAAATCTCCCATATCCCTTTTAAATTATAAACGGAATTTTAATATTACCCTTTATTATATGCAATACATATGCAGTCAAATCACATTTCATCAAGTATTTCATCTTATATATTTCCATTCACAGTAATGAAACCGTGAGATTTAGATTCAGTTTTATGTTGAAATTATTTCTTGTTTATTTCCAAACAATTTGATATAATATGCACCACTTTATTGCCCCATTGTCACCGCGGGAGTTTTTACATCATGAATATTATACTTTATTCTGAAGAGTTATAACTATTGTTTTGACTGTTTTTACTTTTATCGCTTATGCAAATTTGGAGAAAGATCAATAATCATATCTTTGATAGCTGCTTTCTCTGATAAACGTCATTTCTCTTGGGAAACACCGCATATTCAAATACGTTCTTTCATTCTTCGAAAAAGGCTAATTCAAGACAAAAGTTATTGGAAGACAGAGGAGGTTTATTCGAATTGATCTTCGTTTCAAATCACTGATCGCTGGGGTTTGGAAACAGGCACAGAGAGAGGTATCATCCTTGTTGAATCATATGTTAGCAGCGCATTTTTTTAAACCATATGTTCACACTTAAATTGCTTCCCAGTAAATAGTAGGCTTCTCTTACTCACTCACTCTTTCAATTCCCACAGCTCCAATTATTCTAACGTCGGTTTTAACAAGTTGATCCAGATTATATGTTTGAGTTGTATTTTTGTAATTTGTATACTCACCGTGATTTTCATTTTTACAATGTGTCGGCCAATATAATCTGCGAAGTTTATCTTTTCGAACTCGAATAACATTATGTCGACATTGGGAACCTATACGCAGCGCAACGAATAAAGGTGTTGAGCAACAATCTGTTCTAAGTAACAGTTGAAGGTTAAATAAGAACTACAGACGACAATAACTAAAGATTAAATGAAATTAAAATAACCCCATACTTCTATCCGGTCATGGTTCACGGAATGGGAATAATCTACCTCTGTGGATTAAATAAAGTTGCAGTTTAAAATTCTGTATAGGTTAACGAGTTCGGCCTAAATATTCCCAAGTTTAAAAAAATATGCATCTGAAGAAGGTCAAAGGTTAGATCTGCCGAAACGTTGTGAAAATAAAGACCAAGATAAGAACAGTAGTCTGATCAATCCGAATAACACAAATTATCAATCCTCATCTAAAACAGGTTCCAGGTGTATGTCGATTGTAATGAATCACTATACTTACATACTTCAACTCTGTTCATGCGTTAAATGATAATCGTCTGCTAAAAGAGCCATTTAATCGGCAGTGTTCACCATCATCTTATCGAATAGATTGTCTTAAGGACAGTAAATCTATTGTTAAATATTAAGGTGGGTACGTTTGCTGGTAGAGATATTAGCTAGTACAGAGTCGAGTGATTAGGCCGGTCAGCAAGGTTCAAACATTTGACCCTTCCTTTATAACCTTTAATTGTGGGAAAAAGAATATCCATGATATCTAGCCTATATGACGCTAGACATTACTAAACAGAGATAGAGATAGAGAGAATAAGAGAGAATAGTAGGCGCAACTCGTAAGAGTTTGGAGGAAGCGACAGAACTGGGAATACGCGGATAAGAGCAATCTAACAAAATGTTATTACTTAAACGATGCGCTTAAAACATAAATAACTCTCTCACTATATAAATATATACATTTTTGAAACTCAGGTGTAGGTCATAAACAGTAGAAGTACTGTCTTGACGTCATGTGTGTTTCTTGGTGCTGTGTGGGTCGTGTCGCTGTCTATTTTTGTCTCTGTCATCGTCTGTTTTCATACATTAAACGTATATGTGTATTACATGTTATTCCGTAACACGTAAATATGTATATTACACATGTTTTATTGTATATTTTTCAACATTGTGTAACATGTAACTTGATTTTTATCAAGTTTTCATCTGTTGTTTCGTCACTACCTGCTTTCGTCTCCGTCATTTTCTGTATGCATAGATTTAATGTATTAGCTGTGGGTCATATTTAGATTACAATTGAGAATGTTGTGTGTGAAAAGTACTTTTTAGACTCTCTTTTCCTCTATCTATCTCTGTCTCTGTCTCTGTCTCTGTCTCTGTCTCTGTCTCTCTCTCTCTTTCTCTCTCTCTCTCTCTCTCTCTCTCTATCTAAACCAAAAGCTTGCAGCAGGAATACGTTAATGTAAATAAATGTTAATGTTAAAGATGTAAAAGCATATATCGTTTTTGGCTTTCTCAAAATGTAATATTCAACTACTAGGTACGTGCAAAAATGGCCGTCTCTTGTACAAATAATGTTTATCAAAAACCGCTAATCATTAATTATTCAATTAGTTTCGGTGTAAACTTTGATTGTGTTTGAAAGATAAAAGCCTAAACTTAATCTTTGTATATTTACGTGTGAAAAAAAAATATTATGAAATATGTTATCACGGCGGCTAAAACAAGAAAAAATTCAGTGAATTTTGAACTTTAAAAAATTACTTGTAAAAATCCCTTGAAAGATAAATATAAGTTTTTGAGAACTATTTCAAAGATAATTATTAAATTAAGATACTGAATTTAAAAAATAATCCCACGTTTTACTAAAAATTAGCAAAACTATCCCTCCCCAAAGTCAGTTTAGTAAAATCCGGCATTCAGTAAATCGGTAAACTACTTTGTTTACCAATTGACTATCGCTATGCAACATATATGGAAGACAAAAATTTAATAATATAATTTACTTATAAAAATGGTTTTGTAATTGTTTAAATGAGTTGAAAAATTATTATCCATTAATTTATTTATTCTTCTTCAGGTTATAAAGAAATGTTATTAATTTAAGTACCCTTATTTTGTTGTAATAAAAAAAGAAATGTTTATTTTATTAAAATATTCGTGAATGTACGCAATTAAGATTTTATTTACTTTTAACTAAAGATTCATATTTAACTTGGTATTAGTTATTAATTCAGTAATACTCTGAAATTATTGATGGTGTCTGTTTACCAATGTTTTTTCTTAGGATTTGAAATAAAACTTTAAAAAGTTAAAAATTATTTTTACATAACGAACTGCGTCAAGTTTTTGACATGATGATTAAAAACTTTAGTTATTCGATTTATTCTTAACGTGTCGTAACGATAAATTACATTAATTCTTTTTTAAATAAAGTGTATTGTTTATTTTAAGTGTGAAAAAGTCGATTAAACTCAATGACTTCACTGTAAATTTATTCATTGAAACATGAATAAAAACATTACCACTTATTTATAATTAAATATATAGAATTCAATTTTAAAGGAAAATGTCATATTTGAACTATTTATTTATTAATAAATAATTTTAAACTTTTTAAATAATATTTATTAAAATCGAAAACAAAGACAAAATGACGTTTTATCTTTCCAAGTTATTGATAATGAATTGTGAAATTAACGAAATCGATAAATCTCTGAAAATAAAATTTTGAGGTGAGTAGTGTGAGTGAGTGGTGGGAAGTCTAATCACACCTGTTTATTACACAACTTGGCTTCCATCGCACTCCAAGTGAATCGTTAGTAAAAATTATGAAATTTTCAAAATTCTTTTTTTCATTATGTTCCTGAGTCTAAAATTCATCAATTTTTGGTTTAATTTTAAGATTATAAAATAAGATTAATGCGCTGATGTATGAAAATGAAATATAATTATGTAGCATTTTTTATATTTTCCCAGAAACTCTAATCATTAAAATCACATGAAATATATTTTGCAATTATATTACTTTTTAGTGAAAATATTGATTAAACAATGCTTTATTCAATAATAATATCGCTAACTCAAAAAATTAATTTTTCATCGAGTTATAGTGATTTTATTAACACGGTATTTAGGAAGCTTTTTCGTAATATATACGAAATATTAAAAAAAACTTATTTAATTGTTAACATATACAATGCTTTATTATCATAAATAACATTTAAAAATTCATGCATATTTTGTATTAATATATAAAAATATAACTTTAGTAAATGTTTATTTTTTTAAATCATACATTTTCACTAAGATTTTTAAAAAATAATACTTTCATTATATTCCGTAATTGTTGATTAATAAATATTGAAAATTTCATCAAATTGGTTGATTCCCTTAATTTTAGTGAATGTTTAAGTGAAGGGAGAGTCAAAATATTTTTACATTTTGGGGATCGGCTGTTGATTTTACACGTACCTATCAACTACGAAACGATCCTTATGAAAAAAGTGCCAATATTTATTATAGGATTTTTACGCGAAGACACGTGGGTCACTATAGACTTCTAAAATCGCTTGACATCCACGAGAGATGTCTATGAAAAAGAAATGCCTTAAGAACAAAATATTGCTTGAAAATGGTTTTTAAAACTGAAAGCTTGCAGCAGGTAAATATATTCATTTTAAAGAAGAAAAAGCATATATCGTTCTTGGCTTTCTCAAAATGTTATATATATATATATATATATATATATATATATATACTAGTTGTATTATCAAGCGTTGTCCGGCCTTGACGCCTGTTTTAAATTTCACTACTTTAATCTAATGCGGCCACAACATATATAGTAAATAAACTAAATAATCTTGATACTTAAACTTTCAGAAATCGGTAATCACTTCCACTAAACACACTATGAAGCTTCCAATGACCAAAACAATATCTGCAGTTTATCCTATCCGTAGTTTGACATCGAAGAGCGTTTAGTAAACCTTCGCAGATTGAAGCAGTTAAAGTTACAAACACTAAAAGCTAAACAGCTTGGGATTTGAATTCTCTGAGGCTTACCCTTTTGACTTGGATAGAATATGGCATAGTACACAGCATGCTTTTCCTAGACTACACCCAATGTAATACTAACGTTACCACGTGCATCAAGTTCTACGAATTGTATCCGTAAACCGAATGTCAACTTTGTAATCCACTAACCCAATCAATTCTGAGTAGTCTTTGAGACACACCTTTGAAATTGAATTTTATAAAAAATTCAAAAATTTTATAAAATTTTATAATTTTTTTTAAAAATTTTAAATTTTTTAAAAATTTATAAATTTCTATAAAATTTTATAAACATTTTTATAAAAAATGAATTTTGTAAAAAATAAGATTAAAAATAGATATGGTGTTAACAGTTACGGCAGGTTATATCAGGTTCCTCATTACATACCGGGAAAAGCTGGGGGAGGGGGAGTCTGTTTATATATATTATTTTAAAGTTTAAAAAATTATCTTACTCCACTATTATTATAGTAGATTGTGTTTGAATTCTCTGAAGTTTCTCACCGAGATCTGGATAGAATTGAACGAGGCACATTGCATGCTGCCTTCAGACTGAACGTTGATCACTATCAACGTATTCGCCTGTACCACGTTTTGGAATTGAATATCCTATATCTCTCTTTTCCTGTATGGATTTAAAATATATAAAGCGAGCACGACATTAGAGATATTTTAGTAGTGTCTGTCTCTCTATTATTGTATTATTTCTTCTTTTTCTTTCGTGTTAATCAACAGCTACGGTGGGGTCCGCAATAGTGGATGTTTGTCTCCACTTGGCACAATCACAAGCTTGGTCCGGGTAATGTCCAGCTTTACAGGGATCATTATGCAGGGATTCCTCCCCTCTTTTCATCGGTGTTCCCTTTTATTCGCTTCCAGGCTACTTCTAATGTAAATGTCGGCCATCAATAGACAGTACAATCATTCCCCCATTATTAAACACTCTATTGTTAGTTATGCATTCAACTCGGTAACAACGTTGTCGATTGTACCGATTTTTATCAAGGCTACAACACGTTGGACATTTAATCATGGTGTATCTATAAACGAAATTTAAACCCTGTAGATGCGCAGCTAGGAAAGTTACCGGTGTAGCTAGAAACACACGAAATGTATATACAGACGTTTATTTATATTGATAAGATCATTGTTTCCGGGCGAGGCTTTTTGTATTGCAACGATCTATTTGATTATTGCTTGAGAAGAAAACTGTTTGTTCTAATCAAACAATCACGAAAGGAAAATGTGATTTGTTACTTTACTCAGTATGCGTCCAGGATACACTTGTATTCACATGAACTCGTGCTGAGAGTGAATTTTATATACAGCAACAACTGCACGTGCCCTGCTACGAATTCTACTCAACGAAATTAGTTTTTTTCGTATACAAAAAGTTATGTAGAGGATAATACAGCACTTATTCTTTCCGCAAGTAAAATAATGTAGTCTTTTTCCATCTGTTATTTTCATAACTATTTCGAACTGTGTGCCTAGATCGATCTAGTTTTGTATCTCGAAAACAAACTAAATATTTTGAGGCATTTAAAACACACAGTCACACACATATGTATGCAAATGAAATCAGATTATATATACATAGATACACACACTCACAAATACATATATATATATATATATATATATATATATGTATGTATATATATATATAGTCTAAAGAAGCTTTGAGTTATTTTAAACAAAAAGACAAAAAAAAGGAAAATGCAGTTTAAATTCCCACAGAAACTAACTAAATCCAAAATAGTGCAGACTTATCATTCGTTGGAAAATTCCTAAATAAATAAAATATATAATAGTAATTAAATAAAATAAAAAGGGAGATTAAGTATCTACCAGTGAAACAAAAACAGGAGACCTTAACGTAAGCATCTAATATAAACACGGGGATCATCAGCTGTTTACCATGTAACTGTTTCGGAGATTTAAAAACAGGACAGTTATATGCATGGCTCTCCAATGGTACAGATCAAACTACCATTTCCCCAATCAAGTGTCGAAATAATTCAGCTTAAAATATTACTTATATATATACATAAATAAATAATAATAGTAATCAAAATAATAATAATAATAATAATAATATACTACCCTTAAGACTACCGTGCGATATGGTAATTTGCAAATTCTTTATAACAATATATATATATTAATAATGATGTATGTCATAAGCCCAAACTATACTTTTTTATGAAAGTTACCCCAGACAAGGAATGAAGCCACTTGATGTCAGGAGATAAAAATAAAATACTACTTCAAGCTCAAAAACAAGCCTACGATAAGTGTTAGATAGATATATCCTGCCCCCACCCCCAACCCAACCCCCAAAAAACAGCAAGTATTTCCTCTTTGTCAGAAACATAATGCGAGGACTGAACAACAAAATAAGGGAAGATACAGTTACGATGGTGCTAGAATTTAACCCATGGTCCACATTCTACTCTCCTTATTTAATTAAGTTAAATTAAACACTATTTGTCAATGTACTCAAATATTATAATGGAACGGTAGTGTGGTATAGACTAAAATACTATGCAGGGATTACCCTGTCACACTATATTCAGGCAATGTATATCCGAAAATAACATATATTATAATTGTTTTTGAGAATTATAATATACATATATATATATATATATATATATATATAGAGAGAGAGAGAGAGAGAGAGAGCGAGAGAGATATATATATAGTCATCCACATACAGACTGTTTCGCTGTATCACAGCTCTTCAGTGCGGCTAGACCAGCTAGTGCCTCAAGCCTGGAGTGAAACTCAACCGTCGAGCTGACACTCGGTGCCTCTATCCCTGCGCTTTAATACGACACTGACTGAATGTAAGTGATATCTCAATGTAAATATTGGCAAGTGCCTGGAGCTCAAATTAGTTTTACCCAATGAGCTATGCCTTAGAGCTAATGGCAGTATAATATATATATATATATATATATATATATATATATATATATATATATATATATATATAAATATATGAGGTGGTGTAATGTAATACCTCTTTTGTTGTCGTCATAGCATCCTCCCAAACATGACCTCCTCGTTTGACATATAATATCACAATTTTGACAATGTTTCATTTATCGATGGTCGCTTCGATACTATTACAAATACGTGTGTTTTTTTCGTTCCGCGGCCTTTTAGCTAAGATCAAAGTGCAGCAAATGTTCTTACTACGTAATTTTTAAAGAATAAAAAAAAACTGATTTATTCGCAAATCTATTATTGTACTGTCATTTAATATGGGCGGTGTTCTATCTATTTTCCACCATAAAAAATGTTCCTTATATATAATTATAAACAATCACGCCTGCCCCATTTAATTTGTATTTTTTTGTTATATTATTAAATATATAAGTTATTTCATAGTAATAATCATTCGTTTTTATACATAATTCCACTATATTGATATACCCTTATCTGTTTGGTATGAAGAAAATTGTCCTATTTAGTTAATATTTATTACTGATGACTAAACTATATCATTATTTATATTAATTTACTAATTACTCTGTTAATGTGAAAATCAGTTAACTATAATATTGCAACCTAATGTGATATCTTAAGACAGTGTAGTACCTGTTCTTTTGTCATAATACCATCCTCCCAGGAATTAATTCTTACTTGGCAGAGGAACGTAGTGTCTGTTCTGTTGTCATAGGAGAACCCTCCCAGGCATTATCTTTTTTCTTTGGAGTAGTGTTATATATGTCCGTTATTTATCATACCATCCTTCTTGGCTAGGAAAATATGCTTCCTCCGGTCGCATATATTTGCTAGTACATATAATTAGCATGATGATTTCCTCCGCGAATGAAACATAAACACTTAATACTACGCTCCCCTCACCTACTGAGCATCGCTGAAGTAAATATCGAAACTATGTGCATATAAATCTTACTCTCTAATATGATATGTGTATATAAATGAAATAATAATTATATATTATAAATGTGTAAAACGGAGTAGGTACTTTACTGCAGTTTCACGGTAAATCCGATCGTCAGAAATGCATGTCTATCCAATGCATCTGTACGCATTTGAATGCGAGATCAAACTAGGCAGAATTGAATTAAAATGTTCTATATGTCTTTTTATCGGTTTTCATATCTATATATGAATATATATATATATATATATATCTTGCTCTCTCTCTCTCTCTCTCTCATATATATACATATATATATATATATATATATATATCATTATAATTATGTTAAGTATCCACATAAAATGTTATAAGTAGATATAATTTTTTATGTATTTTAGCCTGACGATTCCCTACGGAAATAAAACGCGGATGCCCCTGTGTAGCTTAATTAACATAAATATATTTTCATAACTTACTATATATATAAAATATACTAGAACTAGGATACAAATCAGTCTTTCAGTTGTTTTGTGGCTGTCGGTCCAAGTATTGTTCTTTTCAGTCCCATACTCTCCCAATCTGTGTCTTCTCTCTAGGAAGAGGTTATTTTTTTACTAATCGGCTTATGTGTTCCAACCGGGGAATGTCGACGGGGATCCTCATGCATTTGTTGTTGACAAGAGAGCGCTTGTCCTAGTGTGTTTGTTTCTCAATCTAACACAAGACTCTGTGCTTAACCTCTTGGCAAGGAAGTGAATAACATGTATAGCTTATAAGGAGAAAGTTTTTGCGCCATTTAAAAATAATAATTTATCTGCAAGTATGTATTTAAAACTACCTATTCTTCAAAATAAAGACGATCGTAGTTCATGACCTTTTGTCGATCATCTGCAATGTTTCCAAGTACTACATCTTCGGATTTGAATCAGATATTTATGAAGTAGCGTTTGCAATTTCATCATCATTAATAGTAACAGATCGTGATCATATTGAAGAAGGTCTTGACAATGAGGTGAATACAGCAGAACTTCCACACCACAATAACTGTTTAGTCAATATTATATACAGTTGCAGTCTCAATGTTTGTCTAATGTAATACATGTGACTATCTTTATAATTTTACGCTACCCATCTGCCTTATCCGAACATCATATCTCAACCTAACGACAGATACGTTTCTTTTACTATACATATCTCTGGCAAGGCTCATTATTGAATATGCAACAAATTCTTATCTACAAAAAGATATTGTACATCTGGTGCGTGTTCAGCAGTTGGCAACCAGAATGGTGAAAGAACTCTTCATGCCTACCTGCAAAGAGCGGCTCAAATGACTAAATTTATTCTCACTTGAGCAGGGGATGGTGCGAGGAAACTTGATTCTCCCGTATAGCATCATCAATTGGAATCTAAATCTACATTTCGATGATGTTTTCTCCCCAGTGCAAGGTCGTGGTCTCTGCAGGTACCCGCAAAAAAATGAATCACCTTCGTTTTCGGCTCAAGAGAATGGAAAGCAGAGTTTTCTGTCCGTATTTGAGCTCCGTAAAACAATTTAGAGAGGGTTGTAGCGAAGACTACTATATCCACGTTTAAAGCGGCCTTGGACAAACATTCAGACTATATGTGAATGTAAATAACATTTGTTTCTTTTTCTGAATTTTTTAGATGATTGATACTTTGTATAATTAGGGTTATTCGGACTACTATCTCCATCTTGTGTGTTATTCTCACAACGTTTCGGTCGCTGTAACCTTCGGTCTTTTTCTGATGTATCTTTTAAAACTCGGGAATATTTCTGTCGAACTCGGGAATCTGGACGGAATTTTGAACGGAACCATTTATTTCATCAACGGGGGTAGCATGATCTCGTTCCTTTAGCCATGACTGGGAGAAGTCTTCCGCAAAGACTAGTGGCGCCGTGGATATAGTACTATGTAAAATTCAGTTCTAAGCGATAGTCATCTGAAGGTTAAAGGTTCAATCTTCGGTGCAGACGATACGAAGAATTGCGGATTACTGAAGACTTAATTAGTATTACATTAGATAACACTAAGCCAAGAACGAAATACTAAATGCTAAGCAACTGATGGTGATTATACAACTTTCGCCGTTTATTTTTTAAGGGAATAAACTAAAACATAAAATATAAAGGGAACAATGTTAGTTCGTCAAATTTATCATCCTAATACGGTATAAACTGATATTACATTAAATCGCGAATATTTACTTGTCAACAATTTAAGGTTAATTTTCGTATAGTTTAGTGGTCGCATTTTTAAATAAAACAAGTTATACCACTTGAAAGAGAAGCATTAGCAGGAACCCGACGATCTACATCGAACCAGCATCAGCAGACAGTAAAATTATGAATGATTATTTGTAAACAAAAAAAAACACACATAAAACCGATCACTAATAACTGATGTTTTGGAACATATAGATTGTGGCCTCAGAATTAACATCCATGGATTGCGTTTCCGATCTCTATTTTCGACATAAGCATTGTTATTTATCTTTTAAAATTTGTTTTCCTGTTTTACGCCTTATTTCCTCTTTTGTATACACGTCATTTCCTCTTGTTTTGACAGCTAACAATTGAAAACCATTCATGATTTCAATCAATTCTTGTTTTTATAGTGTATTGTTATTTTTGGTTTTGTTTGTGTGTGTTTCCTTAATGTCTATCGCCTTGTTCCCAAGTCGTTCACACATTGTTCCCCGCACTTTGGCATTTCCTCTTCAAAAAACAATTCATTTCTCCCTACGTTTTCAATCATTCTATTCTGATTGATTCGGCCACTGTTTACTTTCCAATATATTTTTTTTTTACTTCTTTTTGTTGAAATTCAATCTTTTTGTCATCTTCCTTTTTAGAAGCATTCTTCATTTTATTTAGACTTCTCAGTTTACGAATTCCGGTGTAAACTGTGATCAAATGTTGTTTCAAAGATATATAAAGTTCAATATGACTTTGTTCCACTTGGTTGCACGTCACTATTTACCGCTAACTGGCCAGGAAGTGGGTTATCATTTTACGTTAAATTAATATAGGAAAGTGATCCCTGATCAAAAATTTAAAAAAATTCAAATGTTATCCATTCTTTGAAGATATTATTTAGGTTGTTTACATGTGATCGCCTTAAAAATGTAGAATCTGATTTTTTGGAGGGAGTAAATTACGATGGTGTGATACTAAAATTTTACCAATTTTTTAAAAAGTTACTTTAATTTTTAAGGGGAGAGATACTTCAGTTTGCTGTGTAAGTTGAATGTAAAATTCCCCCTTGCTCGAAATTCTAAAACGTCGTTTGTAAACAAGAGTTTTCTTTTTATCTAATGACCGATCGGGAAGGGGAGGGGCATATTATGTTAAACGGTGTTTCTCCATGGTAACCTCTAGATTGAATATCGGTGCCATAAAAAAAATATTAAAGTTGAATATGACTTAATATGGTACGCTCTCATGTCCGGTTTCCAGTGTTCAAAATTTTACATTGGAATGTAATATTAAGATTAGAAGTACAGGTCCCACACTGACTGCTAAAAATCCAGCCCCTATCGCATCGTTGTTTTCCTGTGCCTTTACAAGTACTTCTACGAAATGTGCTCTGCTGAACTTACTGCCCTTTTATCCGCTACCCACCCGACTACCAGCAAAATCACAACATTTTCTTTGTAGATGTCCCTAGATGCCGGAGGATTTTCCTTACGCAAGAACCTACAACAATTTAAATGTAATGTGAACAAATATCTGGCTTCCTATTAGAAATCTGACTCATATAACAATAGCCCTTACTATATTATGTCACCGCGTGTGTTTAAACTGAAACATATGTACCAAACTACTTTGATTAATGTAGTTTAGGAATATATCTGGTTGTAAGGGTCTATCTCCAATACCTTTCGAAGAGGTTGTGATATATTTCTATTATATAGACGTGCAGCGCAAACAAAGACCCCAGAATATCATTGAACATCGTTTTGACAGAAAAAGATGCTACACTTTGATTCTAAGTCGGAGATAAAGAAAGCGTATTTTAGTTCGATTCTCACGTTAGACACAATAGCGATATCTGATTAAACTTTAAAATGGCCTTTATTGCATTGTATTATAGGCCATCAGGCGATCACATCTTTTGAAGAAAAGGGAGAAGGCAGGGGTGGATTGGCCTATGGGGGCATTGAGCCAATTCCCGGTGGGCTAGTTCTGTGCTGATGTTAAAACATCTTTGTTTATTTTCCTGTGAATTATAAGAATCAAAATTAATATATTTAAATTGTCATTTTTACAACTTAACACAAAACCTCTTATATTTTTAATGAAAAATGTTTAATTTATCATTGATATTTTTAATTTTATTGTCATTTGTCTTCTTTGCAGGAAGTATGGAATACATAAAAAGAAATGGACAGAAGGATCAGAAAAAGAGCGTGACAGAAAAAGAAAGTCATTAGAAGCTACTGATGCAACAAGCTCAAAAATCACAAATTTTTTTTCAGCCTCGGGATAAACCTGAAAATATATGAATAAAGTTTCCGCAACTTAACATCATCAGCTTGTAGATAAAGACATTAATAGTAATGTTTAAATTTAAAATGTAGACATTTCTGAACAAATTTCAAAGTATGGTAACATAGAAAGCAAAGTTGTGGAAGACCCTAGCACTTCCCAGACACATAACTTCTTTACCAAACCTAGTGATGATTTCAAGACCCTGTTTTTCTCATACCATCCAGTTTAACCACATGAAATAACAAGGTCTAAGTCTAATATATTTTTAAGACAAAATGTAACAAACCGAAGTTGGTTAACATACTGTGAAAAAACAAAATCATTTGATTGTAGTATATGTCTGACTTACACTATAATGTATTTACTACAGGCATGAAGGACTGAAAGCATGATCACCAGCGTATTGAAGAACATGAGAAAAGCAAATATCATGATAATTGTGATGAAGCGCATTTCCTTACCATTATTAACAGAGATTTTTTTAGTTCCTATAACTGTTACATCACCCGTTCTTTCAAGGTACCCGGTAAGATCCAACAAGAATGACAAAGAACAGAACGTATATGGAAAAACTTTGGTTTTCTTTATTTGCCATCACCGGATGGTTTACGCCGGCTACACACACATATATAACAATCTTTTGGCATACTTCTCTCTCATGAAAGTCTTTTTTTTGCTGAGGTTACAGACTTGGTTTTCGCTAGAACCTCGTTCGTATATACATCCGATTGGAAAGAAATTTGCTCTGTATTGTCTATCCGAGCGTGAACTGAAGCAATTGTTCCACAAGCCCTTTTATGAAGTACAAGTCAGGGGATTCCTTCACGGTACCAACTTACTTATCAGCCGCATTTTTAGTTAGCGGACACGAAAGTTTAACAGCAAGACGGGCTTGGGTATCATAGCCAATAAAGCTTCATCGGTGCCATAAACATCGGTAAACTCCAATTCTTCCGGTACTTCGACTCCGATCACCAAGCGTTTCGGCTCTTCGCGTTTTTTAAACCGCCGTCTTTCAAGTCTCTTTGCACTGCAGGACCTTCTCCTTTTAAACAATTATCAAGTCGCTTTTTTTTTTCTTTCTCGACGTCCCACCCACAATGGACTCGTCCTCGATTCATTTTTGCCACTCTTCATTATCTTACATAACGTCCGGGGACGTCCTCGGAGAGTAAGGCAGATACTCTATATGTTCTAACATTTTTGTGAGCATGATAGAACCTGGTAGTACCCAGATCTTCTCCAGGCTACATACAGCACCTGGTATTCTCAAATAGTCACCCATTTAGTACTGGCCAGGCTCAACGTTGCTTAACAGAAATATTGGGTCATTATTGTTTACAGCACAAAAGAATTTAGAGAAGGATCAACTTAGAGCAAACAGACAAGTTATGGAAAGAGTTTTAGATATAGTTACACTTATTGTGGGGACTAAGTTTCAGAGGGACATCATGTTTCTGAAGCTACTTATTCATTGGATAATCCTTTGATTGAATACGGTAAATTTCTTCAGCTTATCATACTATTCAGTAAATATGACATTTTACTGAAACATCACTTTGACATCAAGAAAAGTAAGGCAGCGCATGCATCAAGAAGTGATGGACGAGGTGATTTTATTCCTTTGATTTCTAAAACATTGTTCTAAAACAATGGTGAACCATGTTATAGCTGCAATATTATTATTAATAAAGAAAAGTGTGCTTGCAGAAGAAGTACGTGAAGCTGGCATGTCTTCTGTACAAATTGATACCAAACAAGACATTTTCGTAAAAGATCAATGTTCTGTGATTATTCCATACGTATCAGATGACTAGGTTCGGAAAAGGATGTTCACTGTAGTAAACACAATTGATTCAACTGGGAAAGTTTTGTGCCAACTGCTGAATGAAACACTTAAAAACAATGATCTTGATATTGCTAACTGTGTTGGAAATGCTACTAATAGTACATCAGACATGCAAGGGATATACAATGGATTCACAACATTGTCAAGCAAAGAAGCACCTGGTAAAATCCAGTGTTATTCTAATATTCTGAACATTGTTATATCAGATGCTACGCAAAATATTGTTGCAGCTTCTTTACTTTTCTCATTGATAAATTTCGTTGCTGTATTATTGCAGGAATTGTATCAGAGAAAGAATGTATGGTAAAGCACGGAAAATTATCCTAAACACAAGAGACTACAAATGAGTAAGGAAACAAGATGGTGGGCAAACAGTTCAACTCTCTCAAAAATATTCGGGTCATGTTGATGTTATATTTGCATTGCAGACACTTGAACAGTTTGAACAAATGAAGCCAGACATTCGAACAAAAGCAAAATCATACGGGGAATCTGTACTGTAATACAAGGTTCTTATGATAGCCTTCACCTATCTTCGAATATTTGAGCTCAACACAGCTCCATCAAATTATTTACAGACAAGCGGCTCGTTGAAGGCTCACAAGTTTGTTATGGGCACTTTACAAATAATTGAACTTATACAGCGAGATATTTCTGGAGTCAAAGCTTCGGTATTGAGGTTCAGAAAAATGGCATCTGCAAAAATGAATGAAAATTAAAAAGATTGACAGTGATATTGTCATCGAAAAATACTTTCAGAACAAGCGGCCAAGAATAAAAAACGAGAATGGCAGATGCAATGCACGAGACGAATCAATAAATGATGTCTTCAAGTCATTTGAGGTAAATGTCCATAACATAATAACTGATCAAGTTACAGAGAGTTTGACAACCAGATTTGAGAATAATGGCAAACTCTATCGCGATATGGCTATTTTGCAGCCTGGTTATTTTTCTGACATTTCATCTGGTATTTCTGAGGATGTCTTGGAGAGTTTGAGCAGACAACTGCAGAAATTCTTTCCTGATGCAATCAAAGAAAAGTTAAAAATTGAATTGGTCAATCTAGCCCAAAACTGTAACAGGTTGAAGAAAGGACTCGATGGGTAACATTAGAACAGACTTAAATTTGGACAGCGAACATGATTGACCCACCTCTAAAATCGTCAAGCGCTGCAAATTGTGTGCAGTATGTGCCTATTATACTCTCCGAGTATATAATCCACTCACATATTCACATGGTACAATAGGAATAGCATACAAGTAAATGCTCTCACAGACATGTACACAAGTCGCGTGTTAACAGTCATTTTCTACACTGGAATTCATCAAAAACCGTCTTTGTACAGCACATCTGGATGCCTTCATGTTCTTCTTCTTTCGTGCGAATCAGATGATTCTGGTGTTGGCACTAGTTTCCCCGATGTGTTCCTTGTTAGAAATCTTTCTGGAAAGACATCGGATACTTACAGGAAGGACCACGAGAAGGTTGCTAACATCCTAAAGTGAAAGTGGTACTGTGAAACCGACTGGTTTCGAACTTGGGACACCCAGGTGTTCAGTCCGTGTCGATATCCACTTAACCACCGTGATCTTCCGCCTTCATTTTAATGTTTGGTGGAGAAAGACATTTTTATCAAATTGGATTCTGATTCTATTATAAAAACAGTTGCTGAGAATAGATAGAAGTGGTGCATTTGATTTAATTTATGCCGTGTACTGTATGTGCATTTTGTCTCTAAATACAATAGTTTTATTTCTATTTCTTCATGTTCAAATATACATTATAAGAATAAATTGTTAAACTTGCGCATACATTTTTCATATATTTTCTATCCTAAGAATATGTATAAACAAGAGAAAAAATTAAAAATAGAAATAAGTGCAAAAAAACAATATTTGTCTTATATTTTACATCTCTGGGGCTTAGAATTAATCCCCTTGCTTCTAAAGATTTAAAAAAAAAAACATATCCTACTTGTTATGCTCGCTTAATAAACATTGTTTTATGGGCCGCTTCAATTTTATATGTCAGGGCTGTTTTTCAGTCCTAACCCGTCTCTGTTAGAAGATGATAATATACGTACACACATAAAATTACCTTAGCGTATGATTATGTAAAGTAAATTTTCTGTGCAATGGTAATTTTAATATTCTTTTATTGGTTGAGTGAAGAAAATAATTAAAGGGAGAGCTGTCCAAAAGACATAATAAACAAATAATAATAAGCAACACTCAATGTAAAATATATTTATCTGCGTAGAAATAACAGTAAAATAGATACCATATTATGTAACTAAATTAATACTATATTATATAAAATATATCTCACCGACCAGTTTTCTATATCTCTACAACGCCACCATGCATGGAGTCTGATTCTCACATCTCACACCAATCACTAGTTTCTTCCTTATATACAGATCTAAAAAGACTCGCTAATCCAATAAGTCTAACTATCAACCAAGCTCCAGCCCCTGTCCCATCGCTGTAATGTTGCATCCCTGTGCTTGTTTTACAAGTACTTCAATAGAGTGTGCTCCGATGAACTTGCTTTCTACTCCAATAGCTTCTTTCCCCGGGCTGCTAGCCTTTGGAACCCTCTCCTTGCTCCTTGTTTCCCTGACTGTACCGACATGCATAACTTTAAATGTAATGTAAACAAACATCTACCCGCAAAACTCCTGTCTTAGGATGCCCTCTTTCATTTTTACACCTAATCCACAGTAGTTCCTTACGTCTCAGTGAAGTATGCCTTGTCTGAGGTGAACTCAAGTTAAAATAAAAACTATACAAGCACAAACCTAAAGTCAAATCAGAAGTTACAGAACCACTGACCAATCGCAGATGCGATACCGTACTGAGTAGAATTAGAATCGGACACACATTAAACATTTGCACCACCTAAAAGTAGAAGACCCTCCGAAATGTCAAACACATTCTTACAAAATGTGACAAATTCAAACAAATATACCCCAAATACTACCAGGCAGGGAACCCAAATACCATTTCCACAGACACCGGGCCAAAAGAAATAATAAATTTCCTAAAACATGCTAATCTCATCAACTAAGTATAACAAATAAGACAAAAAGCTATAAAAACCCATACCCTAAAAACGAAACAATTAAACTTTTTCTTGACATTAAATACTCCACAGAAGTCCAAGTGTCGTTAAACAAAACAAACTCACTCACTCACACATGTACAAAAATAACCCCTGATGTGTTCTATGACTGTTCTCTTTAAATTAACATTTTATATTTTACATCAGCCGAGTTGTTTTGATCCACAGCTAAGCAAGAACCTGAGTTCGACGAGGACACGGGTGTATAAGGGTTTATGCACGCATCTCTAAGTTAAAATATAACACGCATAAACAAATTTTCCGGCAAACGCTTACTATTTGAGGAACAAAATGGACTCATTAAAGTAACTTAGCCTCCCAGTCTACAGTTCCCACCGTTAACTGTTAGAATACACTCACTATAGTTTACTATATAAGCTATTTATGATAATTAATGTCATGCTTCTCTTCGATGCCGTATGATTATTTACTGTGGTCCTTCCGACTAGGTCATTACAACGGCTGGGTTACACAAATACCAAGAATTAACCAAGTACCTCTAGATCCTTAAAAACGGATAGGAACGAGAAACAGGGATACCAGAAACAACATGACGAAGGATAAAAAGAACAGGAATATCGGAAGCGCAAACGAAAGTTTATAAGTAAAATTATCGCCAGTAGGATGGACATACACGACGGGGAAAAATTACATACGATCAGGAATAGCCAGCATGCTAACACGAACATACGCAGGAGACAACATTTGAAAACGAGCAAAACTTTACGTATATTACGTAAATACCGTCAGTTATTGGTTGCTAAAAAGACACACTTGAATAGCAAGTCACCCCGAATATTTATTTATATGCAATGTTTTTGAGAAAAATACCGTTCCACTTCCACCGCAGACACAGCACACAAAGCCGCGATGTTTCATCTGATGAGGACGGCAGTCGTAACTTGGGGCAGTAGGTAATTAATTTCGCGTGTCAGTTATACTACTATTATTCTTAGCTCTGGCTTTACGGCCCTTTTGATGGTCTCCGACGCCTTGAAAACACCTACCCTTGATAACCCTTTTAAACTTGCGGGCAATATAAAAGTCACACGAAGGATTATTAGATGAATAGAGAGGTTGTTCCAGTAGTGTGGTCTTATTTTTATTAATTTTTCAGTTTTCATAGTTCCAGCACTTGAAAAAAAAAGATATAAAGAAAGTCATGTGAAAATTTACTATGTTTTCTAAAAGCTAGGTTTAAGTTTCACATACTCCTTAGATATAATCGATACTCTATTTCGCTTCGCTTACTCACATGGCATAGATTACACACAATACTGTTATTTTTAGTCACATTTCGTAAGCGTATAGTTTAACCTAAAAAGTATGTATACAAAAAGTTGTGTGTATACCCTTAAAACCGTTCTATTCATTTATTAGATGCGTTAATTTATTTCGTTTCGGAGCGAAGACACTCAATTTACTTCTTTGAGTTCTATAGTGCAAAAGAAACTTCATGCCTTCTATTTCAGAAAAGAAAACATTGATTCTAGTATTTCCATGAATCCAACTCTGACTACATTGTCTGGGATAGATTATTTAGTTTCCTAACACATGATGAATGTTCAATGTTACTCTGTTTCTGTTGGCTCTGTATTTGGATCAAATATATTTGAGGTACCCCAGAATAAACAACAAACAAAAGGACGCATTTTGTCTTTATACCGTTATTTACTTTTATTTTTCATTTGTATCTCTTATGATAGATTAAAGATTTCTATAGCGAAAAATCCAACATTTAAGAAATATATATTTTTATGCAATACAATGTTTTTTTACATTTTAATAAAACATTTTTGCAAATCATGTTTTTATTTAAATGTTCTTTTAAATATGTGTTTCATTTATTTATACATTTTTCTTATATATTTTTTGTTTATAAAACTATGTATATTTTTATTTTTATTTATAAATATACTAAGTTTACAAAAACAAAACGTTTTGTAAATAAAACTATTCTTATTTTTAATTAAACATGTGCTTATAACAAGAGATGGTTGTAAATAAAAAATATTTATTTTAAGGCTATTAATAACACTTTTTTAATATTAAAACTTTTTTGTAAAAAAAAATATTTTTTAATAAAAAAAATCTGCAACGGCAAAGTTACAAATGTGCATATAAACCATATTGTTTTGTCCATAATTACACCGGAAGTTTAAAAAATCCGTGTTAAGACGAAATGAGATTGGTTGCTGCTTATTCTGGAGCCCATTACATCTATTTGATGTGTGCATTTCAAATGTATTTTAGACAATCGGAGATTTTATTGTTAAAATAAGGCAATAACTCGATGTCTTTTTACAGTCGAAAAGTTGGCAAGAAAGATTTAATATCCAAATGTGTTCTTCTTTACTATACATGGTGACCTAGATTAAATGCCACATCGTATAGAATCGTTAATAAAATGCATCACCTTTTACGCAATCAAACCATATTTAGTACAAATAAACTTCAGTATACGTCTAACTTCTTCACAAGCTTCCGTCATGAATATCTAACTGTTTCCATGATATTCTCCAAATGTGCACCCGACGTTGCAAGTATACCTGGATACCACGACATAACCAACGACACTACTCCTGTTATAGCCGACTTTGTTTTAGGAATTATTTGGGTATTGTTTTAACGCAAACTATCCCAACAGATAGAATCTTGGTGTTAATATCCGGCAATTGTTAAGCCCATTCTGGATTATACTTTCTACTGATGAGACGACCACAAAAGTGACCTCGCACATCACTGAATGAGGATAAAAATACATTTTAACATTCATGACTGAGATCTGCTGGATAAGTCAGATACAGACAGAAGTTGAAATATAGTTGTTGAAGTGATGTTTTAAGATATGGGGCGAATATATGAAAATGAATTTGAATGAAAAATCTTAGATATAGATCAACAAAAAATGTATTAATATATTCATACCTGAAAGAGGAATTTACTTTTATAAAGAACACATTAATTGCTCAACACATGTCCATTGAAATCTGCTCTCTGAAGAAAACTGTTTTCAAAATACCTTTGAGAAAAGCGAGACAAAATTAGTTTTATTTATTTATTCATTTAGATGAATCTGTTTTCACTTAACAGTTGTATTGCAGTAAGCATTGTGATTTTTTTGCCGATTCCATAGGTTGCAGTTGTGGGAGTTAACATATAGTTTGAAATGTGCCGGCCACTGTTTGTCGTTTCTGCCAGATCTTATTTTGTAACTTTAAGCGTTTCCTAAACACATATTTTTCCTCTTATTTACACTGTTATTTTGATATTTTTCATTAAGTTCTCTCCTTTTTCCACGCATTTTATGGTTTCACATTTTGACCGAACAAAGAACACCTACTAATCAACCCAATATAGTTGTATCAATTGCACGTTTCTATAGGAATTATGTTGATCTGTAGACATAGGGTCAACAAAATAGGGTGACGATAGTTTCTCACCTTGTATTCTTCTGACAATCTTATTTTCTTTAACGCGGGTGCCAATTTATGTATTTAGTCAGTCGTTATTAGATTACACTTCGTTTCCCAACTGTTTGTGTTAGCTCTTCTTTCAGCTAAATAATTTGAATTGTTATATACGGTATAATCACGTTGACACACCGGTTCCAATTAGATCACCGAAGTTAAGTAACGTTTAGCCTGGTCAGTGGCAGATGGGCGACCATTTGGAAATGCCAAGTGATGTATGTAAGAGGACGTCGACACCTCCCTGCAAAAACTGCAAAAACCTAACGTAGTTGTCTCCCCTAACCGAGATATACATGCGACTGGGTACCACGTGTGAATTTGATATATCCAAGATTAATGTTGTATCAGGTATGTCGGTGTTTCTTTATTTTCATAAATATTTATTTCTCTATATTGTTAAATATATTTAAATCGTTGTTTTTAGTTTTTTTGTAGAAATGTAATTCCATGTCTACATTTAAATATAACTTCTGGTATGTGAATATCGCTATTTACTCTTTTAAGCAGAGTGTATGGTGTCTTGAGTTGGTTTTTACATCGATGCTATTTTTAGTATTTTCTAAAAACATTTAAATGTTTTGATTTAATTTTTATGGTTTCTCAGAGTGTTTGTACGAGATGAGCTTCTTGTGTGTAGCTCTTTTGCTCCCAAGTGGAATCTGTATCTCTGATATATAACCGTTGTGTGTTTTATTTAGTTCTGAATGTTGCTTGGTATATTAAGGCGTTCAGAATTTTTAACAATAATATGTGGGATCTGCAAGTGTTGGTAATTGACTATACAACGTTTCGCTGTTTTTTTAATCATTTTTAGCATGTGTACTGTGCAATTGTCGCTACGATTGATGTTTTCTTGTTAAATGGTTTCTGTAATGGTTCAACATTGAGAAGTGTAGTTATCAGTTTCCCTATATGTATCTTTATATTTTGTCAGATTTTAACATTTTTATAATGCGATGTTTATTTACCCTATTTCGGGTGTAGATATACTCTTTCAAAGGCTATAAATAGAGTTACGACTAAGTGTCGTAGGAATAATGGCGGTAGTCATGCGCTATCGTTTACGGTATATATATATATATATATATATATATATATATATATATATATATATATATATATATACTAGTTGAGGATCTGATCTCGACAATCAGTCACGCAGAAACTGGGATATTTCGGTGGCTTTTTATCTATCTGGCTGAGGTATTGTCCTGGGTAGTCCTAAGAGGTCCACCTTCTTAAGCCTTTCCTTCCATCTTTGGGGTGCAGTTAGGTTATTCCTAACAGCTCGAAGCGCCGAGACCGGGGAATGCTGTCAGGGCTGTACATGCTATTTTAGGAGGTCAGAGTTCGCCTTTGAGGATGCGCTGACATAGTTCACCCCGACTTCCGGTATTGTGCAACATCTTCCTGTGGTGGGAATTGGTGGCAGTCATAGCCACAGTATCGGACGCAGACTTTCTGTAGCGTACTATTCCGAAATCTGTAAATACACTCTAGTAAATATACCACCGTGTTGTCTAAATTATCATCGCCCCTTCAAGGACACAGAATTAACGACGATTATTCGAAACCTATATTACACAACATTGGCGACGAGGATTGGTAGATTCGGACCAACGTATTTTCGAATGTATGTTGCACAATTCTAGCGACAAGGAATTCGGTTTATTCGGACACAAAAATAATCCGGACTAATATTGCCCACAATACTGGCAATGAAGACTCGGTTTTTAGTCTACAATTGGAATGTTGGAAAAAAAACATTGGTGGTATGCTCTGGATACGCTTTGGATATTTGTTAACAATAGAGCGAGAAGTTTAAATCAAACTATTTTTAGCCAGCAAAGTGTGTAAATTCTGCGAAAAAAACAACCAAAACAAAAAAACACTCAAACGTCAAGAAAATAATTGAACAGAAAATTGTTGATTTCTGAGTCGGACAGAATAGTTTTCAAATTAATGTTTGAAAATGTACGTCGTTAAGCCGTGAAGCAAAGTATGAAAAATAACCCTAATAATTATAATTTTCATTTTTTTTTTCATATTTGTATGTTCACTATTATAATATTTTAGCTTCTAATTATTTTAATTTATCGTTATTTTAACATCTACTTTATTTGATTTGTGATTTATTATTATCATTTATTTTCTATTGATATTTTTTTAATTATTTTAATTTTTAATTTTCAACTTTGTTCAAACTGTATTTAAATATTTTTTATTTGCTGTATCCTGTATTACAATTATTTATCTTACAAATGGAGAAGTGTGAGATTACCTGATAAAAGGTTATGTTTCCTATATTCACTGGATTTTTTTTAAATGATACGGAAATTGTATGTTTTTCTTGCTTAACTTCTATATGTTATGGCATAAGGGGGACTGATGAAGTTACTTTTTGGAATCATCAAAAGTATAATACAAAACAAAATTGTCCAAACTATTTTACAAAGGATCGCATACCAAATATTTGTTGTGTTTAAATTATTGAAATGTTCTAATTGTGTTCATCAACAAATTATATATATATATATATATATATATATATATATATATATATATATATATATCTATATATATATGCCATATAGCTACGTGACAGTCTATTTTTAACTTCCCCGAACAGAGCTAAGTTTCACTCGCTTAAATGAGAAAATAACAACATAAATTTTAAATATTAAATTATGTTTACCTACACACGCCGACTTTCAAGCTATCGTTCTCATCAGTGTGGGGAATGATACTATCAGATGGTCGCAAGATTCGAACCCGGTTACTGAATCACACTCGACTCCGCAAGAAAGTGTCATAACAATAAGGCTACTAGATATTACTACGTCAAGAAAGGGAATTCAAGTTCTATTCATGCGAAGAGGGCACTATAGAAAGGCTGTTTATAGTGTTCGACATACGTTTTCGGTACATAATATATATATATATATATATATATATATATATATATATATATATATATATATATATATATATATATTGATATATAGTTATGTTAATATTAAATTTGCTTCCAAATGTTTTCTAATCTTTCGGCTGTGCAAATATATCCGATGCAGGGCGGAAGAAACATTATCGTACCTTACTTTACAGATAATCGATACCTGCCTATTCAATTATCAAACTGGCAAGTCTATACACAACGCCATTGACGTGATTTTCCCATTGGTACGTGCCAAGCAAGAAATACAGCTTTCCGATAATCAATGGAAGTGAATACATGTAAAGGAAAAATCAATTTCCGCCCAGACCTTTAAAGAAGGTCGTCTCTTGTGAAACGTCATTAGTGCATTATCATTCACGCCTTGCAAAGTGGGAATTAAAAGAGAACCTGCTTTAAGAGATATTGAATAGTAGGACACAACTGAGATTAGAAACATTGGTTAATGACCTTTTTTGACATCCAGAGAACTTCAATGTCCATGTATCTTTATCTGGTGAGACGTGCAGATAGAGCCGAGATATTTACGACTTACTTTATGTGATTAATAATTTAGAGATATGTAACCGAAATAAGGACCATTGTTATAGAAGATCTCCAAGAAGATCTGGTACTATATAAACCACGGCGGAAATGGTTACCTTAAAGAGTAGCATGTTACGAGAGAATGTGAGCTAACTTTGCCATTAAAAGATAAATGTTTTAGATAATAAATAAAGATGGCATCTGTGCGTTTTATTTATTTAAAGAATATTTAACTGACAATGACAATTATTGTTACGAGAGAAAAAGAGATGGATGTTGGCTTAATATTATTAAACCTTACATACATGTACTGTGTCAAACGAAATATCATTACCCGTTAATTATGTTAATAGATAAAGACAGCAAGCGTAGAATGTCCGATAGACAACGCTAATAATAATTATAATGATGAATTATTTTCTAAAAATTCAAGTATTCAATACCGAGGCGGACCGCATGTTATCTATCTATATATAAAACTTAATGTCTGCTTGTATGTGTGTGCTGTTTGTGTGTTTTCCTTATGGAGAGGAAGGTTAATAAATTAACATACAATCTCAAAGTGCATTCTCATGTGGAATTTAACGGGGAAGACAATAAAACGTTTTCCGGAACTCAACGTACATCCATAAAGTGGCTATGAAGACACACACCTGTTAAAATTTAAATTATATCGTATTTTTTATTAAATTTATATCATATGTATAAAATAACTTTAGGAAACTAATTAAGCTGGTACTAAATCACTAATAGTCCAGTCAAAATGTGGCTGAACCTCAAACAAATTGCTAACAACGGCTTTTAACTTGGATATTGGGCATGAATAACTTCTCATTCAGATAAATTAAAGTTTAACAAAATTAACCTTACGGAAAAGGGTCAACGGGCGCCATCTTTAAAATCCAACTTAACAATATTAAAATTTCGAGACATAACATTCCTGACATTGCCTGACTAGTATGTCTATTATTCTTGACAATTACTGACAAAAATAAACGTTTTTCCTGACAAAAAAACTTTATCAAATTAGAAATAAAAAAAATGTGTTTTCATAAAAACCCACACATGGACAGCCCCAAGACAGCTTGACATTTTCCTCGTGTTTTAAATTGTAATGTTAGGTAGCTATATGCTTAATGATAAACTAACACATGAAAATGACTTGACCTTGCCATTGTTTTCATGTTTTTCTTCTATTTCTTATACAAATATGAATATAAAAGGTTCAGAAACAGACTAAGTAGCCGTTTTCAAGGCAACAATTGTCACGTGAATTCCTGACATTTCTTAAAGATAGGTACAAAATAAGTACAGTTTACAATAAAGGAATGATCACTTGTTCGAATACTGGGACAAGGCTCTTGCATGACCACCACAGAACAACTTCTCTTGTTGGTGGCAATGATTTGGCCTCAATATACTTTGAGCTTTTTGCAACCTTTTCCTTAAAGCGCTTCAGTCGAAGATGATTGATGTTTTCACCATCATTCCCATGGTACAGGCATACTAAAGCCAGCTTCAATAACCACTTCTGCACTGCTATTCTTGCCAAACACTTCTGCCAGTTTGAGGAAGTTTCTATTTTTCATCACCTTTCGAAGGGATGCTGCCTTCCCAATCCCATAAACACTTAATGTGGAATCACAACCCAGTAAAGCATGTATGAGAGACTGTATGGTTCAAAGTCAGTGTCCTCGAGAATTTTCTCCATTTTTAACAAGATCGACAATATTGAGTTGCTCCTCGTCATTTTGCTGCAAATATGTAGCAACTTCCAGAAATGCCTGCTTTCTCTCTGAATCGTCTGGTCTACCAAGCTATTGTTTCTTAGAAGAGTCAGCAAAAGAGAATGCCTTAGGAATGTTTTTATTGGAATCAAAGTTTACAAAACATGTTCTGTGATAATGTTCTTCTTCTGAAACAAGGTCAGCTACATAATCTATTCTACCTTTAACAGTGGAGTCCCAGCCATCATTGTTTCGGACTATCTTACAAACTTTTAACACTGTCTTTAAACTCAATAGTTCTTACATGTGAAACGTCAACACCTCTTTTCTTTCTATCAGATTTTTCTCCAGAACCACAAAAAAGACAACGTTCCTCAAAGTAAAACTCACACAAAGAGCGGCTGTACGGGATAGCATTTCATCATGGGTGGACCTATTTTTACGGTCAATTTCTATGTATTTGTGGTTGATCCAACGCTGTATGCATTTCTTGTGAAGACGTTGACCAATCTGAATTATAATCTTCTGTCCACGTTGTTCAGAAGCTATGTTAATTGAATCGATGCCCTTCTGGCTGACGATGAATGTTTCTTCATCACTGGACAGTTCATTCTTGCAAATAGCAAAATTGTCAGCATCCATAATTGTCGGTACTTCACTTTGGCCAACCTGATATTAGAATATGACAGAATATTAAGCTCCTGCAGTAATACATCAAAAGAGATAAACATAAGGCATAAGAAGTTATAATTATATTTAATTTTATGAAAACTGTCGGTTTCATCCAATTTCACATTGCTACATTTGGTATTTTTGAAGATAAATTTACAGAAATTAAGTTGGGAGATAGGATACTAGAATCGGCGGCAATCTTTAAAGATGGCGCCTGTTGACCCCTTTTCCGCAAGGCTAATTTTGGTAAACTTTTCATCTGAAAGAAAGGTTATTCATGCCGAATATCCAAGTTAAAAACCTTTGTTAGCAATTTGTTTGAGGTTCAGCCAAGAAATCAGCTAGATTGACTGGACTATATCATTATTCAATTCCGAGCAACGCCGGGTCTTCCTGCTAGTTTAATTATTAATTCAAAATCCGTCCGGTTCTCAATTATTGTGCATGGTTTCTGTAAAATCTGAACGCATATGTAAAAGTACAGCAGTATTTAAGCGAAATAAGGAATCTTCTTTAATTCGATGCAATATTGCCTTCGATGTTAGCACATAAACTATCTATTCGTTGCGTCAAGTGTATTGGATCTGTGATTTTGTGAAGTACGCTTTCTCCGTTAGCATAACCAGAAAAGAACAGAAATCAAGAGGACTAAGATCTCGTGAACTACACTCCATGCCTTCTGATCAAATTTAGGAAACTACCATTTTAATAAATTATAACCTTCGTAAATTGTTAAAAATATTGAATTTTGTATTTCATTTGATTAATTGAAAAATATCTAGTTATCATATGGAGTCAATACCTCATGCCTCTAAACTGCATTTTATAAGACTCTTGATTGGAGGTCTACTTCAGATGCGAATGAGACCATCTCCTTTCTTAGGCCAATCATACTAGTTGAGGATCCGTCCTCAACAATTATCTAACAGACCTAAACCATTGTGACAACGGTAGCCTTTTTTCGGTCAGGCTGTGATATTTGTTCTGTCCATCATCACATGCATTGCCTTCTCGTTTGGGGAAGAAGTTACTTTCTAGCTAACTGTCTAAGGCGCTCTCACCAGGAAATGTCGACGGGCTGCTCAAGCAATTTTCAGGGACCAGAGTGCACCACCGCTCATACGCTGGCTTATGCTCCTCATCATCTGGCCTTGTGCTGCATCTTACCACGGTGAGACGAAAGTAAATAACAAGGTGAACGTTTGATCATTCCTGTATCATAGTTTTTCAAGTGTGTTTGAATGTATTTACTTCCCTCTCACGACAGGAAGATTGGAGACAAGGTCAGGAAAGTGAGATTTGAAACTCCAGCGCCCTAGATGAAGAGCACTCTGACTGAACAAGAAATTTCTGGGCAGTCCTGTCCGCATTCCTCAGTAGGATCGCCTCGGGCTATTAGAAATAAACTAACCCCTTCCCAAAAGGCGAGAAGGTAAAGCCTGGAGTGTGGATCTCCTAGAACTGACCAGGACCAGATCTCATACCGATAGAGAAGAAGCCACATTTAACAATGCCATAGATTCTGCCGGTCTGATTTTGGTATTGAATGAACCCCGGGCGTAGTTTCTGAATCTTTACTGAACACAGATGGATACGTACATATGGATAATTCATTTCTATGTTTAGAGCATTTGAATACAGCAGTGATTAGTTTCTATTTTCATTTATATACTTCCTTACTTCGAAGTAGCTTACATAAAATAGTATTAAAACTGTCCACTTTATATATTTTTAGATCTCATTTTACAATCTGAGCTTTTCTGTCGAAAGACACTATCCTCTCGTCATTGGAGCGTCTGACATCAATGAGTGAGCGAGCATCATACTGAACGGACTTCTTGATTTTTCACTATCAATTGATGCATGACCATGGCCATACCCATAACAGGCTGGCTAGACGCACGTCTTGCTGCTTGAACGGGGGGGAGCAGTCAGTCACCAGATAAACTTTTAGCTGGTAACATTTCGTTGTCACTGGTCCAAGCAAATTTCATTCCGAAAATAAATTTATAATAATCAAATGTATTTAAGCTGAGGTTCTGTTATTTTATCATTATTTACATTTGGATTATAAGTTCGTGAGTATACTGTTAAAAGTCAGAATTGAATTTTGTTTTATTTACATGTAAACTGCTCTGTTCATGGACGAAATATCACTTTTATTTTGTTTTAAGTTTAAAATAGTATTGTCTTTCAGAATTCGTACATAAATCGTACATTCTGAATTTCAAATATTTAATATATTCTCAGTAGGGATACTATACATGTTTTAAACGTTTTATTTACATGTAAACAGCTCTGTTAATTCATGAAATATAACTTTTACTTATTTTTTAGTTTTAAATAATTGGTTGAATATTTCTCAAAATGGTCAAAACGTGTTGTGTAACAGTCAATAAAGACAATTATAATAAACAAAATAAGGTCCGAGTATTTCGTCTCTCAAAAGATCCAGATGAGAGTAAAAAGATGGTTAACGGTAATACCAAGAACTAACACTAAAAATCACTCAGACACTTTTGTTTGTGAAAGGCATTTTCTACCTGGTTATTGTTACACCGGCCGTTCTTACACAGGAGAAACTACACCGGTTGTCACTATAAATAGTGCGAGTCACCAGAACACAAAGCACCACCTTGTAACTGTCTAGCCAAGAGCTAGTCACTTTCTTACTTTGTTAATACACTTGTTAAACCAACCCTCGACTTGACTTCCTTTATTTATTATTTACTGTGGAACAACTTCACAACAGTTATGAAAATGTGTTTGTTATGGGAAAGCACGACCCAATAATCATCTATCAATATTGTATAATTTGCCATCACGTGTGATACCTATTCCTTTATTAAAACCAAGGACAAGAAGAAAAAGGTCCGCTTCTGTGCGAAGTGTACAAAATGATTAGTTTGCAAATTCTTTAGATAAAGATAAAATTTATAATTTTACAAATGTGTGAGCTGATATTAACCATATGATTTTGTGCCAGCAGTAACCTGCTACAAATCTAACAATCAACAGATGATCCAGCCTAGTTATTTTTTTACTGGAGGTATTTCGATTTTTTTATTAAAATCTTAAAGACTTAACGTTTGAATGTTACCATGCAAATATAGTCACACACATTTCTTCCCTGTTGAAGATGCAATTCGTTACTTTAGTAACTTGAAAATTGAACTAGTGAAACCGGTTTTGAGACAGCATATCGAAGTTATATCACAACGAAGAGTTGGCAAAAAAGTGTACGAGTTGGAAATGCTTGTCGAAGCATTCAAATATTTTGCCACATCTTGGTTTCTTTATAACAAACTTCGAGACTATTACAAATTACCCAGCATGAAAAACACTATTGAATATGCCCTCAAAAGTTTAGAAGGTAGATGATCTGAATTCTCTTGATGCTGTGTTTAGCAAACTGTCAGATAAACAGAACAAATGTATACACCTAGTTAATGAAGTTTATGCAAAAGTGAGTTTACAACGATTCTGAAGAGGCATTATCAAACACCGTATTAGGTATTATAATCAAATGATTACATGGTGGACCAAAGTTTCTTTTATAAGATGATACCAGTTGCCAAACAAAATTCATAATTTTTGTTTTAAAATGATAGAAATGTTGTTGATGTAGTCAATCATTCGAAAGGTCATGTAATTGCAGATATAGTTTAGAATAATCGAACTAATCAAGCTTTATTCAAGAAATTTAGTACGGTTGAAAATAAGTATTGGGTTACTAAAAATGGTATATACTTGCTTTTCGATTATGTACATTATTTAAAAGTATTCGCAATAACTAGATAATTGAGGCTTGTTCAGAATTTCTTTTTTATTCTGATGGCGAAGACAGCAAAGTGGGAAATAGTGAAATCACTTTTTTGCGCATGAGAAAAAGCAATTTGAAAAGTTATCAAAACAAACAGAATTAGCGGTACTTTCAAAACTAGTTGAGACAAAAAGTTTCCCACTGTTTGATGAAAGTTATTTTGTGATGAGACTGTAATAGCAATAAAAACGCATCCATTATTACAGGATGATGATACAAGAGGAACTGTTACTTTAAAAGAAGAAGCTTTGATTTTTTGAAAATAGTGAGTGTAAAAGATATTTATGGAAGTGCAAATACAAATGATCTACTGAAAAGAGTATATCAGATTGAAATGGTGGAAATTTGACATTTATTGCAAGGTTTGGAATTATGGCAAAACACATGATGACAAAAGAAAGGAAACAGAATAAAATTATTCGCAAGAGACACTAGTATCACTATCGAGCATATATGTAATGGTTTAATTAATGTTTGCAGACATTTACTTGACAGCGGGTTCAATTTTGCCATTCTTGGATAATTTGCCACCGACTATCTTAGAAACTAAAGTGTGTAAATTGACACAAGGTTCTGGTGGTACTTATTTATACTGTACAACATGTTATTGAGAAATTCCATATTCAAAAACCAAATTACTTCTTCGATTGAAAGTTGATGTTACAGAGTATAGACATGATTCAGGCAATACTTGCTCAAAATGCGGATATCTGTTATATGAATTGGCATGCCAAACAGTTGATCACCTGCCAGCCGTAGAAGCTATTAAGATATTAAAATGTCGCTTTTTTATATATAATTCCATCTTCTATTTCAGTGAATTTGTTTGCTTAGTTTAATCGACTACGAAATCACACTAGAGATTTGAATGCCTAAATTTTAGTTTGAACTTGTTTTGGAATTATTTTATGATGTGAAATAAAGACTATAGAAAAAAAATGTTGTGTTGAAAAAAACAAAATAAGGGCAGTTTTATTTTTTGGTTAGTAAAACACATATCACATTTGAAGAAACTTTTCCTCTGCTTGATATCATCAACTGGTGCGGATCCTTGTTTTTTTAACCAGAATATATAAGACATGATCTCGATCTCTCTCTCTCTCTCTCTCTCTCTCTATATATATATATATATATATATATATATATATATATATATATATATATATATATATATATATATTAACAATTAACTAAAATAAAGTAAAAACAAATTTCTTATTTTAAAAAAAAGAAATTGTGTCTTTTGGCATGAGACCAAAAAACTTCATTTAAAAATAAGAATTTTTTGTGTTTACTTTAGTTAATTGTAAATACTAAATACGAAAATATATAAATTAAATTAATAAATATAAAGTAGCCCTTTCCTTATAGGGATAATTGTTAAATATTTATTACAGGGATCAATATGTCATAATTTTCCCCCTAAAAAAATCTACGTATTTAAAAAAAAAAATAATAATGTTACAGTTTTTACATAGCATTGTTTCATTGTTCGATTGATTATTTCAGCGTCCTAAATTCTCTTTTAATTTTATGCTTATTTTCTTAGTCAAACCTTGTTATCCCCCTCTGGATTGGCAATCCCGACAGCATCAGCGCCAAAAATGATACCTATTTTTTCGATGCTTGATTTATATTTAACATACATTTTACATCTCTCACCGATATAACAGATACACCATCTTATTGATATCATGAACATTAAAAATTTAGAAAATAATAAATATATAAAAATGATAATATAGAGTTACGGGCTGGGTGCAGTACATTTTAAGGTCATTTTAATCTATACATTGGGTTGGCAACTAAGCTGCCGCCATTTTTTAAAATTCAAATTTGAAAGGATTAATAAAAGCTAATTACAAAATAATCAATGATGTGTTTCGCCTTAATTGTTTACAACGTCTACGAAACAAAACGGTCAATACCTCGTTGGTTGAGATAGTAAACAAATAAAAAAGAATGCAAAAAAGAAGGTGTCGTTTTTCTTAACTTGGGATTCGATTTCAATGATCTGAATGTAAGGAGAAATTAACTTGAACTAACTCGAAAAAAATATCCAAAATGTTTCCGAAGTAGATTCATCAAAATAAATAGATTCAAACATTTCAAAAAATGGTCAATTATCAAATTAAAAAGAAAGTCTGGGACTTCGTTGCCAACCAAATACTTAAAATGGAGGTCATTATTATTATCTTCTTAATAATCTTGTCATTTGGGCACGCTGGGTGACGTCATAAAAATGAATAGTATATATAAATGATGCATGATAAGAGAGGTAGAATGACGTAAATAGTTAAAAGAGAGAGGGGAAAGGAGAGAGAAAGAAACATAAGATAGAAGGGAGGGGAAAAAAGAGGGAAAGTGGCGGATAGAAACGAATGATTATTATCAAGTAAAACATATATTTATTTATGAAGAGTTCGAACGCAAAACGCGATAAATCCAATTCGTTTAAATTGACACCATAAACAATAAATACACGAATATATTAAATCTAGACTTCGAATGAAAGCTGATTTTAACTGAGATAAAGAAAAAATTATTTCTGCATCCTTTATGTAACACATAGTTTTGGGGGTGTCGTCAAGTGTTGAAATGTAACACTTTTTGTAGGAACAGTTTGTGATTTTGAAAATGTCGTTTATCGCGTTTTGCATTCGAACTCTTCATATACATATACACATACACACACCTCTTTGAATCCCCTGTCAATATCCTCTGCTGATTGAAAACAAATGTAAAAACTTAACCTTCATACATTTCTCACTGAACTTTCTAATATGAAAATAAAGCATTATTGACTTTGTTTAATAACTTTCAATGGAATGTAATTTATGTAATTGAGTGAGGAAGTTTTGATTAAGATTTTTCAGACTTGTGGATAATTGACAGCCCTTAAATTATCGACTCAAGCTTCCTCGATATGTTAACTAATAAATTCCCCTTGTTCGGCAAAGACACTCAAAATACTGAATAATTATTCTAGGTTTTCCTATCTTTGTAGGCTTCCATTTGTGAATTTATGCTTCTGAATTCATTATTTTCTTTGTTTATCATTTAACATTTCTCTCGCTCTCTCACACATGTGAATATTACTTAAAATATTCTCTTTTAAATATTTCTATAAAACTCTGCTCTCCCAAAATCTTCCTCCCAATGCTGAAACCCTAAAAAGGGTTCTCCAAATACCCACACATGTATACATGTATATATATAGACGAATATCATGCATATAGTGAAATAAAATTAAGATAAACAATGACATATTAAGAGCAACAATAATGAGATGACAGATAATTATCATATTATTATACAAAAAATATAAATATGTATAACAGTGATCTATACTAGTACAAATCTGCGTGCATAAAATAAAAAAGCTTGCTAGTAGTCATTAGCTACTACACCGAGATATAGGGGAGAGTGTCACTTCTTTCCACTTATCCTTAATTCTCACCTTGTAAAGTTGAGTGTTTAGAAATGAGATTCAAGTACCATTTTTGGAATAGAGCATTCAAAGCCGGTCTCCCATGTCATTAGCGAACATCCTAATTATCAGTAAAGTATAGTATTAGTAGCATGGAAATATACCTATGGCAAGTAAGCTACCGAGAAAAATCTACGCTTTATTCTCGATGAAAATCATCAGGCTAATTGCATGAAATTACATTTTACTATTGTTTTATAGCATATCAGTTACTACTCTATTCTGTGATTAATCATTTTTAGATTTATTACACCCTAACTATCTAATATTTCCCTTCTAACTATCTAATATTTTCCTTTTAACTATCTAATGTTTCCCTTCAAACTATCTAATATGTCACTTCTAACTATCTAATATTTTCCTTCAACCTATTAGGATTGTCCTTTTGTTTAAAACGGAGTTGGGTTCTTCTCAACATTTAAGTAGGTCAAACAAAGAAAAACTGACCATAATAGGACCCGGGAAAAATCCGAGGCTAGTTGCAAGGATCGTGACCCTTTTGTGGGAACTAGGATTTCCCACAGTTAAAAGCTTTGCGACAGACTTCTATTGCCCTCTAAATAAGGCATACAGGGCCGACAACACTGCACTTTTGGAAAATCGTCGCCGGTGTCAAAGCAATCCAGTGACGGATGGATCGGATGGGTTCGAAAGGTGAAATAAGCTGCCGCAATGGTACGTGTCAACTGAAAACATTTTGTCTCTCTGATTCTTTCTTTTTGTGATGTATATGGTGTCTCTTTCTCTTTTACTCTCTCTGTCGCTCTCTCCTGCATTCTCTTTATTTCCCTTCCCTCTCTTTCTCTCTCTCTCTATCTCTCTTTCGTTTATAAAAACGGTGATATTTACAAAACTGGATTGGATTTTTGACTCGTACACATCGGTCGCTTACCAACTTCAGTCAACTTTCGAGTAAGTATGTTTCTTTGAAAATACATAAATACATTTTTCTATATATATATAAATTAATATGCCGTCCCATCATTACAAGCCTTTATTTCCCTAGCATTCCCAGCCGGTAGTTAATTCTAAGGAGAGAATTAATGAAGCCAGAAAAAAAGACGTCTAATGACGCCGCTGTGTATCCAGACAAAATACCCAATATCGTTATCATTAACACTTTCATTAAAAATATGTGACTATGGTTTACCCCGGGGAGCTGGTATGTGCCGTGCCAGGACGTTAACAGCTCTTCTAGATAAGTACTCACGAAGCAGATCTCCGAGTTCACACTCCTTGAGAAACGATACTGTTACAGTATGTCGCGTTTTCTTTCTGTTAATTATCGCAATTTTAGATTTAGTTTAGAATCATAGTTGTAGCACTATATAAGCTTAAGTGGGTTTTATTACGTTTATCTTTTAATTATTTTTTATTGAAAGGGGTTTAGTTGTTTTTTCATCTCAACTTGAATTTTCTTTTATGTCTACAGTAAGTTGCTATTTCGCTTCTACAATTTCATAATTTGGACAGCATTGAACAGTAAATGTCTAATTTGTCACTTAAACATAATGTAAACGAATCGTTACCATATATGCACGCCATTCCCCATCTCAATATTTTCCATTCGACTATAGACTACCTTCCGCTTTCTTTAAGTTCCCAATAATAGTTTGATAATTGTGTACTATATCTGTGTTTCGGCATATAACGTACGTTTGTGATTATGATATATTTTGTGTAATTTCGATGCAGTTTCTTTTATATATTTTGAGTTATTTTGGGTGTTCACCTGTATATACTGTGGCCTCGTAGATTCTGCTTTTTGCTAAACAGTTATTGTGTAAAGTATAATGTTCTCTAATTTTGCAGTTACAATTTGTTTCTGTATTATTAACTTTTTTCATTTAGGTAATTACTATTTCTATCTTATTATTATTATTATTATTATTATTATTATTATTATTATTATTATCATTTGTACTCACTAAAAGTTCTCACACAGATTATCGGCAGTGATTGCTCACCGACAACAACCAGTGGTACTTCCTGGAGTCTGAGTGACAAAAGCCTCCCCACATTTCCAGGTCTGTATCCTATACATATATGTGTATGCACACACATTTATATAAATACATATACATACAGTCATAGAATAGACACACATTCATATAATCTAAAACAAGTACCCACCTAGGCAAATAGATACATATATATAAAGAGAGAAAGAAAAAAGGTGTTCATATCAATACATTATCTCTAACTGGTACAACACACACATATATATATATATATATATATATATATATATATATATATATATATATATATAATATGGTTTCATCAAGTTAACATTTCTTTATTTTTCCTGCAAATAAATTTATCAAAAAGATTCAGTTTTATATTAAAGATGGACGACCGCCAGAAAAGAAAGTATTTTATTTTTCTGTAGCTTGTCAGCTCATGTTTTATGTATAAAATCGATTTGAGGAAAATAGACGGCTATAAATATAATTGTTTTTACCATGTTATTTTCAAATGTAGGAGAATTATTCAATTCTAATGCCTTCAAGTCTCAGTAGCTAATAAGACATTTATTACAATAATTGACAGATTTTAAGAGATGAAACCATATGCGTTGAATTAGCATCTACGGTGTCTTGTGTTTATAACGTTTAATCTTTATAAAACAAAACGAACAACTTATTTTACAGTTCTGTCAAATTAGAATAAATTGATGCATAATTACAGCTGGTTTTGTTTTTAATGTTATTATGGCCAAAGATCATTGTTAATTTAAAAGACACTCTAATGACGTTCCGGATTATCGTATATCAGCTACTTACAGGCGATAAAGCCCTGCTATGCTAATTACTGTATTGACCAAGCCAACTATATAACATTGAACAAATTCTCAGACAGGAATAAGACAATACGAAAATGGCGGTTTGTGTTATTTGTTTCATAAACAGAATCCTGTTTCTGTAGAATGCGTATCGAAACTCATATCTACATTCGTCATATTTCACTCTACTACTTCTAGAAAGTTTTTAATTCAACACAGTCATTTCGCGATCTCAATTATTTTTGTGGTGAAAGATAAATTAGCAAAATGGTTTAGGAAGTTAAAATCAGGCAATATCAAACTTTCAGATGAAGAAGGGAGAAATCGACTATCACATTTCAACGATCAAGCACGTTTTGGCAGCCGTAGAAGAGGGCCAACATCTTGACAAGGAAAATGTTGGCCGATGATTGTGGAGAATTTGATCATTATTCGTCGTTTCAAAAATCTTGGGAAAGTATTGAAATTGGCTGAATGGTTCACTGACTGATTCTCACGAAACAAAACAACAACGCGAACGTGTCCCAATTTCTACCGATCGACTGAACATTTTTAAATAAAGGCATATTAATTATGACCCAGTTCCTAACTATAACTAAAACAAAACTAACACTTTTTAAAATCGTTTTAAATGGTCCGTAAATTTTGTTGTTCTATTTACAAATGTTTTCAATATATAAACTGCTGTGCGAGATTACAAGAGATGAATATTTGTAATCGTGTTTTTGTTGTTGTTATGTATGTAGTTCACTTACAGATACGTAAATGGGGTGTCGGGTTATTCTATACATGTTACTTATACAGAGTGACTCAAAAAAACGGGGCCCGTGCACACTTTATGTGATATCTCCTTTGTTTATTCACCGATTGCCCTTATTTTACAGGACATGGCAGAATCAACGACCGTGAGTATACCAAGATGTCAGTGGGAGCTGGGACAAAGAATACACTGTGTTAAATTTTACTACAAGACAGGCTCGTTTAAGAAAACCAAGGACAGTTTCATGCATCAGTTCGGATGTGAAAAGGCTCCACCCAAAAGCAGAATTCAGAACTGGGTGGACCACTTCGAGAAGTATGGGACCGTGGAGAACTTCAACGCTGCCAGTGAGAACCGTCCAAGCAACTCGGCACGTCCCAAGAAGCGGACAGCCGAGCTGGTCGAAAGTGTGAGAGAGTCTCTCCAGGAGAGTCCGAAACGCTCTCTGCATAAGCGAAGTCAGTCCCTCGGTATCTCCCGTGAGACTTGCAGGAGAGTGCTGGTGAACAATATCAGGGCTTACCCATACAGAATACAGACGCTGCAGACCCTTACAGCCTCAGACAAGAAGCAGAGGAGCGCTATGGCAGTCAAGATGCTCGATAAGATCGAGGAGACACAAGGTTTCCTTAACCTCCTTTGGACCTCAGATGAAGCCCACTTCCATCTTGACGGAAAGGCGAACTCTAAGACAAATGTCTTCTGGGGGTCCTCCAGACCCAATGAAGTAGCCACCAAGCCCCTGTACTCTCCTAATTGCACGGTGTGGGCTGCAATCTCGGTCAGAGGCATCATCGGACCAATCTTCATCGAGGAATCTGGCGCAGCAGTGACAGTCACCAAGGAGCGGTATGTGGAGGTCCTCAAAACCTTCAAGAGTGAGCTCCATACCCTCTACCCGTCGCTCATGAGCAAGTTCTGGTTCTAGCAAGACGGAGCAAGTTTTCACGCCTCAAACCTGTCCTGTGATTGGCTGGAAGAGAACTTCGGAGGCCGAGTGAACAGTCTCAAGACTAATATTGAGTGGCCACCCCATAGCCCGGACCTAAGCCCCCCAGATTATTTCCTTTGGGGTTATCGTAAGGACAGAATGTACACAACGAAACCCAGAACCATCGCGGAACTCAAGGAAGCCATCAGGGAGGAGATGAGGGCCATTCCCAATTCAGTCTGTAAGAACGTCATGGACAACTTTGTTCTGCGCCTCAAGAAATGCATGGAGCTAAAAGGAGTCCATCTAGAACACATGCTGTAGAACGGGGAGATAAAGGCCAAAGACCCTAGTGTTTTGATATGATGTTGTGAATATAATAAACTAGTTATGCCCCAAAATTCATTTCATTCGAACGAAACACTAAGTAACGGGGCCTAATTAGATTTGGAGCCCGTTTCTTGGGGTCACCCTGTAGGCGATAAAGCCCTACTAGGCTAATTACTGTATTAGCCAAGGCAACAACATTACATATCTCAGGATCTCATCAAAGTTTCGCACCCACGGTGGATCTATGGCTTCTTCTCTATTCTCTGTCCCTTTTCTATGGCGTTATATGTATTCCCATAGCAAGTCTAAATTCGGAGGCCAATACTTTATAATTTGATTCTTTAGAAGAACTTGATCATTTTCATTTATGTTAGCATTTATAATGTCACCAATATCTTCACTTAAAATTTCTTTATAATAAACAAAAATCCTATCGACGACCCTATTTTGTTATGATGTTCAAGTAACCTAGTTCACTTATCAGACATGCTAATTAGGTGCCGGGTTATAGTATACAGAATATTTATAGGCGATAAAGCCCGGCTATGTTAATTAATGTATTCGTCAAACCAACAATATTACACTTATGTTTAATAAATATGTGTTTTGTTATTTGTTTTAATTTTTATTTGTTTAATACTTACATAGAAGAAACATACACTCGTCAGCAGGTTTTGAAATGAGCCGACTTATTGTTCCTTTCTTGATATTTAAGTTATGTATATGTGTTCTTTTTTATATTTATACTTACCATTTGAAAATTGATACGATACACACAATGCTGCAAGTCAATTACACAATATTAACCATTTATATAAAATTTGCTGTTGAAAGATATTCTACAATTATGTTTGTAGAGAAATAAATCAATTTTTTATTCTGTTCATAACCTAATACAACGAAATTATTAGTGTATTTAAATTCAATAAAAAATAATTATTAATTTTAATTTTCGCTTTTAAAAATAGCATTTGTTTTGTTAAATGACGCATTATAACAAAACACATCAAATAATAAATTTAAATTAGATACTTTTAATTTCATTTTAACTCGAGATTTTTTTAATTTTATTTCGAAAACAAACAGGAATATAGATATTAAAATATGCATATTGAGAAGTCTATAGTTCGGGCGAAGAAAATGTTTTACGGGACGGGGTTCAAAAGGATGACTGAAGTTGGAAGTGACATGTGATTTCCAGAAAAGTGATTTCTGGCCTCTTTCCTGTCAGACTCTCAAATGGGGAAATCATGAAAAATTGATCGTCCCCAACAAAATCCCCAGTGGGGTTTAGACGGCCGTCCAATGTGAACTAGCTGGCTCAAGCCGTCTTTCTCTCTCTCTCTGTCTGTCTGTCTCTCTCTAACACACACACACTCTCTCGCCTTTTCTCTCTCTCTCTCTCTCTCTCTCTCTGTCTACACACTGAGTCCAACCTCTTACGGTATATCTCTCTACGTTAAAAAGGAATGCCAGCCGCGATGTCTACAATGGGATTATATACGCCCTAGAGACGCGACATCGCAACAATAATAAATATGACGTTGCTTCGGAGGATAGCTAAGAATAAACATTGGAATACTAACAATACTTATGTAATGCTAAGATTCTGATATCTTAGCTTTCTTATCTATACATTGAATGATTAGATGTGGGAGAATAGGGCGAATAATAAGACTAGTGGAAGGAGAGGGAATCAAGGAAAGGGAGAGTGACGAAAGGAGCGGAATAGATGGAGCAGTAGTAGAAATAACAACACAGGAGAAAAGTAATAGGATTACGTAAATGTATACAAACTTATATTAAGATTGAAAGAAAAATACCAAAGTCATAGGGGTAGCAGTAACAGCGTAAGAAAAAGAGAGAAGGGGTGACGTAAATGAATGCATAACTGATATAAAGAGCAAAGGAAGAATAAAAAAAACTCATATGAATAGCAGCAGCGTAAGTAAGAAAGAGAGGGCCAGGGGTGGTGTAAATGAATGCATAACTTAGATGAAAAGAAAATACGAAAGTTGTAAGCATAGCAGCAGCAGCCACGTAAGAAAGAGGTAGAGAGAAAGAGGATGACGTAAATAATACATAACTTATATAAAGATGAAAAAATATACTAAAGTTGTAGATGTAGCAGCAGCAGCGTAAGAAAAATTGAGGAAAAAGATCGCGTAAATAAATTGATAACCAAAATAAAGAAAAAGAGAAAACCTTGGAAATTAGAGAGTGAAAAGATGACGTAAATGAATACATAACTTATATAAAGATGAAAAGAAAAATACTAAAGCTGTAGCTGTAGCAGCAGCAGCGTGAGAGAAATTAGGAAAGAGGATGGCGTAAATAAATAGATAACCTAAATAAAGAAAAAGAGAAAACCTTGGGAATTAGAGAGTGAGAAGATGACGTAAATGAATACATAACTTATATAAAGATGAAATAATAATACAAAAGTTATCGAGGTAAGTAGTAGACACCAATGTAAGAGAAATTGAGTGAGAGGATGGCGTAAATAAATAGATAACCTAAATAAAGAAAAAGAGAAAACAATTAGAGAAGCATATAAAAATGTTAATTTAGGGTTCACGGCTGAAGGAAACTGTCCACAAGGTACCTTATTCATTACAGGACAACGCCGATGGTATCATGTGTTATCAAGCATAATTGGAATAGAAACAAACGGAAGTTCAGTAAAAAAAAAAATATTAAAGTTATTAATAATAACTAGTGATGGGACAATTCCATTTTTCCTATTTCCGATAAAATTACCGATTCTGTGCTAAATTTCCGATTCCGATACAATTACCGATTCCGATTCCGATACGGTGTTAATTTCTAAATATATAGTGATAAAATATAATTGAAAACATTAAGATTCGCCTTAACAAGGAACAAACTCGACAGAAATCATAACTTACATCATGGTAATAAATTTGCATAGTACTTAGACGTTGTGATGATCTATAGATTTGAGTTTTACTAGTCGTTTAAAATCAATAAATTTGTATCATTTAAACACTTGGAACAGGAATAGAAAATTAAGTTTTAAACAAATAAAAAACAACTCGAAATTAAAAGAATTGTTTTTGGAATCAGAAATTAAGCTAAATTTCTTCCGATGTCGATGTTGATACAGATACCCTAAAAAGTGTCGATATTTAAGATTTCCAATTCCGATAATGATTAATCGTCCAATCACTAATAATAAATGCTGCTGGGTCAAATGTAGTTACTCTCATTAATAAAGTTATTTTAATTAATAAGGAATTACAAAGTTATCTTAATATAATTAAATAATAATAACTTATTTAAATCTATTATTAATAGAAATGTCAAGAAGTGTGAAGCCTTACTACTTAATTCCCTCCGTCCTAATTCAGTCCTCTTTATTCCCTCTGCCCACTTTCCCCCTCTCTTTATGGGGTTCAACAACACACGCCCTCTCTTTATCCCCCGCCCACTTCCACCTTCTCTTTATTCCCTCCACTCACATTACCCCTTCTCTTTATCCCCGCCCACATTTACCCGTCTCTTCATTCCCTCCACCCATATTCCTCCTCTCTTTATGTCCCTCCCACTTTCCCCCTCTCTTTATCCTCTCAACCAACATTCCTCTTTACTTTATCTCCCCGCCTACATTTCCTCTATCATTTCCTTTATCCCCTGCTAACTTTCTCCCTCTCTTTATTCACTCCCCCACACCCACCCTTTTTATCCCCTCCAACTTATCCCTCTCTTTTTCCCCCGCCTACATTTCCCTCTCTCTTTTCACCCACTCTATTTCCTTCTCTCTTCATTCCCTCAAGCTACATTCCCCTCTTTATCCCCGCCCATATTCCCCCTCTTTATTCCTTTCCCACTTTCCCTCTCTCTTTATTCCATACACCCACATCCTCCTTCTCTATCACCCCGCCCACATTTTCCTTCCGCTTTATTTCTTTCCGCCTATAATCTAAAATAGTCAATCTTCACAGACACAAGCTATATAAGTATATAGAAAAGAGAAAGATAGATGTTTTACATAGAGCTTAGGTGAAATATATTCATAACGCCTAAATCTGTAGATATTCGTAGATTTCGCACATCGCCGCTTCGCTTGGAGAGTGAGAGGGTACAACAGAGTGGTAATTGGTCACACTTTCTTTGTGTTTTGTATGCAACAATGGCAAATTAAAAAAAAGTTATGTTCACGTACGTGTTTCACTTTTATTCCATTCATGAGAAAGACACTAGATATTTCGTTTGATCGTATACTCTATAATTTAGAAACAAACCACTTCAGTTCAGAGCACATTACATTCGAAGGGATGTCATTTGACAAAGCATTGACTGTTCCCCAAACACCCCCTCTTCTCCAACCACAACAGAACCTCCTAAATTAGAGGCGACGGCAACGTTGTAGTGTCATAACTACCCGGCTGACAGGGCTCTGGTGAAAATCCAAGAGGGGTCAGCATTAGGATTCGTCGTCCGCTGTCGTCTCCGTCTCTGCGTGTGGCAAGAAAAGACTTGTTCAGTACGGAACTGAAAGTCAATAGAGTAGGAGTGACAACGTTGCTTCTGTGCAATTATTGTGTGTGTTCTGAATACAACCTTCCCCGACTTCGCATGTATCCGCTGCGCCTTACTGCTTTTGGCGTCGGTGGTGAAACCTACTATCCTACAAGTTAACGAATAGCTGCCAAAAATGAAGTGGACTTCATGCAGACCAGACAATCATGCCGCACGATCTTTCTGAGCTTTATTCAGAAGTCCGACTCGCTTGACCACAACAACAATAACAAAACATACAAATTAAGAATACTTGTGATATTGTACGAAATGAGGTACTTAAAAAGCATCTCGTTTCGAGTACTCGAGGTACAAATATTCTTGATCCATTATTCGACCACGAATATTTCAACATTAAATTAGATTTTATTCATAGAAATAGATGGATTCCCATTTCCTAAACTAAGAGTTGCTTCTGAAATATTCTATATGACAAAGATGGCTTTCCTTTTAAACATTCCGAGTGTGGAAAGTATATTTAGTGGGGCAGCATAGCTAACCTATTGTACATTTTGTGATACAAGCACCAAATTGGACACAAATGTGCATTGACATATGGCGAACATTTTCAGATATTGAGCCACTCGGAATTCTCTCTTCATGTCCGCCATATTGGAATTCAAAATGGTCGCTATATGAAATGTACATTTGCACTTATCTGTTGATCTAAAATTGCTATTGACTCAATTTTGGTGCTGAATGTAGGTTTTGGGGGGCAAGGAATCCAATGGTAACAATATGCATTGCGTATCTTTTACCACTTAGCCGCCATATCGGATTTCAAAATGGCCGCCATTTAAAATCTTCATTTTCGATTATCAGTGAGTCTAATGTTGCTTTTGACTCGATTCTTGTGTATAAATGTATGTTTTTGGGGGGAAGGGCAGGTAATCCAATTATAACAATCTGCATTTTGTATGTTTTAGCAATGAGCCGCAATGTTGGATTTCAAAATGGCCGCCATTTAAAATCTACATTTGCGATTACCTTTGGGTTTAATAGCGCTATTGACTTGATTCGTGTGTCTAAATGTATGATTGGAGGGAAGGGATCCAATGGTTAGAAGCTGCATTGCGCATCTTTATTAATTTTGTCTTCCATATTGAATGACCTGGAAAAGGATCAGTTGAGACCAAACTCCATTTCGGGTAAAATGAGACAGAATAAGGTATAATAAATATGACCATTTCTGGGTCACTCTGACCTATTCTGTGTAAAATCTTACTATATTCCGAGTCATTTTGATCTAGAATGGAGTTTGGCCCCAACTGATCCTTTTCCGGGGCTGTTACAGAATCTGTAAAAGTGTAGTTGTAGTAGCAGTTTTCATGGCATTTATGATTACAGAAAAATGCACCTGATTACAGAAAATCCCACCTGACCAGGCACATAGGCAAAATAATACTTGCATCAAAGGAGACGGTGGAGCAGTTGGGCTTACTGAAAACCCTAGTGTGCTTCGTTGCTGGATGGTTGCAGGACCAGGAGTTGCTAGGGTTATCGAAGAATTCCAAGACGGGAACCAATACTGTAAACAGGAAACAACAGACACACGCCATCATTATCAGACTCCAAGTGTACAGACCTCATTTGTGAGAGATATCTGCTCTCTCGTTGGTGTAATAGAGGAGATGGAGAAACCATCTGAAGAGGAAAGCCAGGATATAGTCATACTGGATTCAAAAGACATTGTAGGTCCTGCTGCCGTGGAGACCGTGATGAATACCAAGGGGATTGGCCAAGAGCAATTCGAGACTTTCACCAGAGAGTGTATGTTGGACAGAACAAAGGCAGTAGACAACCCCATACGTAGGTGTTCAGCACTTCAACTCCAAGAAGCCAGACCAAAGGTCATCAACAGCTCCCATTCGTCAAGAATGACCGTGAATTTTTCGCATGCCTGTACATTGGCTGCAAGACGAAGGATGGAAACCTTGAGGAGTTCTTTCGTCGTGAGAACCAAGCATGTCCTCCTTCACTATCCGATGGTGGAAACATCTTCACATGTTTGGAAGAAATCTCCGACGCTAAGACAGAGACTCCTGTCACTAGCTGTATAGTGTTTGATGGAACAGCTATCGTCCATATGTTGAAGCCGGCTGCATCAAACACCTTTGAAGAGTACGCACATCAGATGTTCATTCAATATATATACACTAAGCTGCAAACAGTGTCACGCCTGGATCTGATCTGGGATATTTGCTGATTCACTGAAAGGTAGTACACGTGCAAAGCATAGACAAAGCGTGCGGAGGCGTGTGGTGGGCGCCGCATCCATACCAGGAAACTGGCAACACTTCCTACGAGTGGACAGCAACACAACCGAGCTGTTTAAGTTTCTCTTAACAGCTCTCTTGGAATTGTTTGACCAGGAGAACAAGTAACTCGTCATTGCTGATGGAGAGGCAGTGCTCAGCAAGCCACTACTACGATATTTGACTTCACTCGACCCATGCAACCATGAAGAGGCTGACAGTCGGATGTTACTGCATGCATCTCACGCAGCTAAGCACGGGCACCATTCAATAATCATCCGGACTGTAGACACCGATGCTGTGGTGCTGGTAATGTCCGTGCTACAGGAATTGCAACCAGAAGACAAACTATGGCAGGCATTCGGAACAGGCCCAAGTTTTCGATACCTATCAGCACATGAAATAGCAGCTGGACTGGGACCAGAGAAGGCTCGTGCACCGCCAATGTTCCACGCTTTAACTGGATGCGATACTGTGTCAAGCTTTGCTAGACATGGCCAGAAGACCGCATGGGAAGTCTGGGCAGTATTGCCAGAGTAAACTGAGGCTCTGATGCAGCTGTCTTCCGCACCAAGTGACATACTAAATGATGCAATGTGCATCATCGAGAGGTTCGTGATCCTGTTGTATGATCGAACCAAGCAAATGCACGGATGGCCAGGAGCAAACTCTTCGCAAGGAAGAACAATGTTCAGCTGATCCCTCCAACGAAGGCAGCTTTAGAGGAACATGCCAAGAGGGCAGTATATCAAAGTGGACATGTGTGGGGTCAGATACTGCTTCCAGCACAAGAGCTCCCACCACAAACCAACTGGTGTTTGTCAATCACTTGACAACAATACACACCATACTGGACCAGACTACCTGAGGCAGCTCACACCTGCATTGAGCTGGTTTCTTGCAAGTGCCAGAAAGGGGTGTGTGAGACGCTGCAAGTGCAAGAAGACTGCCCTTAAGTACAGTGTGGGTGAAGGGGACTGCACATGAAGATGAGTTCACATCATTCATTTACTTGTTGCAGTGCTGAACTGGTTAACATGACACTGTTTATATACACATATCTTAAGTACCGATGTATACCTAGCCTCAAATACCAGACCATTGTAGAATGGCAGTACACACCCAACCTTATATATTACACCAAACATATTCGAAAATGAAGATTTCAAATGGCGGACATTTTGAATTCAAATATGGTGGACATAATGAGAGAATTCTCAATATCTGAAAATGTTCGCCATATATCACTGTACATTTGTGCCAAATTTGAGTCTTGTATCATACAATGCACAATATTCTTGAAATTTCGAGCTAAACCGCCCCACTAATTTGCAAAAAAGTAAATCGAATCACATTATATTTGTTTTAAGTATATAAAGCAACGGTAAAAAAGTAGCTATTCAGAAGGAAATATTGGCTATGTAGGGTGCACACTTTTTATTACAAACTTTGAGAAATAGACCAGCGTCACATCATGATATAGAATAGACAGTTCTATGGTCTTTGCGTTCTCTATTTATGAGAACCTTACATGATGTGTGGTTTCGCTAATATTCTGGCATCTATTAAATTTAATTTCAATCTCAAAATCTTTGTTACACCACATGCGTAATATAACCATTCAATCGTCTACTTAAATATTAGGTTACAACTCAAACTTCATGCATTTCTGTAAATAATACCGGATAAACAATTATATCTGTTGAACTATCTTTGTACCATACAGCGAACTATGTTACTCATAATGGATATCCAACACAACAAATGAATAGACTGTTTTTTCTCAACTATATAATTAAAGTAATTTCTGGCAACGGTGAAGTTTCACCAGATTAAGTTTTTTAGAAAAATGAGCAGTTGACAAAGATGTGTCCAAGAGGAAGTCCGGCCACGGATAAAAAGAAATTAGAATTTTTTTTAATTCATTTTTGAAACTTTTGGTGACATAACAGCACATCCATAGATTCATATATTTACCTGGCACAGGCTGATTAGGTGTGTTCTTACCTGTCGGGGATACGTTTTCGATATCAGTCCGACAGTGACTTTGTTGCTGTTGGGCTGAGGTACATTTCTGTTGAGTCTCAGGAAGTCCACCCTCCCAGGCTTTACCTTCCCTTTTAGAAGGGGTTAGTGTATTGCCAATCGCCTGAGGCGCCTCTAATTTTCCGCATTACTTACTTAATCTAACTTCACGTAGAAAATTTCATTTCTACGTAATGTTAACACATCCACGTTCAAATATTGGTGAGTATTGTATCTGGTTCATAAATAATTAAATAATTACGAAAACACTTTACTTTGTAAAAGTGTAAATATAGCCAATGGAGAAAGACTCATATAACAGCGTATACGTAAATGATTACAATGAATATTGTGTTTCGGCATTAAATAACATAAAAAGGAATGTTGTAAAATCAAACTATAAATCTTAGGGGAAGAATATAAATTTTAAAAAAGGGAAAGATAGGCTCTGTTGATTGAAACAACGATCCACTGGAACATTGTTACGTAATAAAACGTTTCTCCGGTTACACCGTATCCAATGTGACAATGTATCTGCCACTTATCTTTATCACGTATACTTTTCCGACAACACAGTATTTAATCCAAAAAGGTATATGCCACTGGACCTTAATCGCGTAGTGGACTTTTCTCGAACAACACCGTTCTCAATACTGATTGTTATTAATCAATGATTGGAGCTCTCCGATGCTCTTTTTCTCGACTTGTCTCAAATCCGACTTTTATGGATGGTGACGCACGCCGGTAACACGTGATAGACACGTATGAATACTCTAGTTCCAGCGTGTACTCGTTCTTTCTCACCCTTAGGTTCAGTACTTTAAGAACAGACAAGCTCTTTTATAGCAGTTTGTCAAAACTATTTCGATCACTCGATCCAGGTTCTGGCTCGTCTGTCACATCAAGTAGACCGAACAAATTATATAATCGAAAATTGAATGTTAATAACCGAAATAAAGATGTATGCATATAAACTTCAGTAATAAATTACTTGTATTATTTCACAGTGAAGTATTTTGCTTAAAAATAATGAAATCGATGAATCTTTCTGCGACATAGAAGTTTGAATTTCCAACACACGCGAACTTCGTATTAGTTGATTTATTCCTTCGAGATTTTAATGTTTTCTTTGTGATATGATTTCTTTGTGTGAATAACTTATCTCTCGGGAATATTTTTGCTTCACATTCATTATTGGAAAATCAGTTTGACGTGATTTGTCTGTGAAAACAAGCTATATATTACACGATGTTTGTAATTCGGATGAATATTCTGCGATTAGTTTTTCAAATTTAATTTTCGAAACAATGAATTATGTCTTCAAATAATAAGATCAATAGTTCTTAATCCATATCATATTGCGTGTTTGTCTGCAGCAAGTCATGCAAATACTGCTAATAACAAAAGAAAACAGTTTCGCAATTTTTTTAGATGAGGATCGATAATTTGTATTATTTGGATTATTCGGACAACTGTTATCATATTGGATTCTATTCTCACAACGTTTAGGCCGACATAGACTCCGACCTTCTTCATGTGCATCTTGTAGAATTCAAAATTAATTTCGTTGAACACGTGAATCTGTATCTCAGTGCATTAAATAAAGTATTCTGTTTGAAATTCGGTATGAGATAAGAATAGTAGTCCATATAATGCAGCTAATACATATCATGTATTATTCTAATATACATTATATCATATTGAAAAACGTTCGCGTTATAATTAGTAGTTTTAATAACAGTACACTCAGCACACCGAGGGCTCTTTATGACAAATTTGGCGAAATTCAACTGAATTGTTTTCAAGGATGTAAGAGTATTATTTGGATTATTCGGACTACTATTCTCATCGTGGTTGTTACTTTAACAATGTTTCGGCCGATAAAACTTCTGACCTTCTTCAGGTGCGTCTTGTTGAATATATACGGAATTTTGAATAGAACGCTTTATTTAATCACCGGAGGTAGCTTGCTCTCCTTTCGTCAGCTATGACTGTGTAGATGTCTTAAGTAATTCATAATTGTATTATCAGTATCGCCCATACTGAGGATTGAACCTTCATCTTGCACAAGACTGTCACTTAAAACTGATTATTGCTTAGCACTTTTATCCATAGTGCAATGGATTCTGTTAAAAACTCCGACATTAAAATTCCTAAGTTCAATAAGACTCACCTGGTGCAGGTATCGGGTATCATCGGCTGAAACGTTGTGAGAATAATATCTGAGATGAGAATAGTAATTCAAATAGTCCAAATATTACAAAAGACAGTAGTTTATCTTAGAAGGCAGGAGTGTAGAGGATGTCTCAAAATGTAACAAAATTTTCTTTTAATCCCTAAAACACAATATATCGATTTTTATATCCGGCAAGAAAGTATAGAAACTTTAAATTAAGTAGTTTTATTCAGTTTGTGGAAGCATTGTGTAAAAGTAGCCACGGCGGGAATATTCTTCTTACGTATCGACTCTTGATTGGACAAAGTCTAAAGTCAGCAGTTTCCTTCAACCAATCAGAAAATTCTAGCGCGTAGTATAAAAAACCGCACACAGAGTGTTATGCTTTTTTCCTGTTCTCCTAAAAGAGTGAACACACCATTACAATTCAGCCTCGGCCTCTTTGGAGCTCGAAAAGTTCTTAGAAATATTCACATTGTTCGTGAATAACAACCCACGTTGGTACGTCCTTAAAAGCTAATTTAAACCTCTTGCAAAACGTTTCAACAGATGAATAAGGAACTTTCACGGACTACTAAAAACGACACCCGGTGAAATACACACTCACCGCTTAACGAACACAACGCGTGTACACAAGTTTATCTATCTCTCTTTCTATCAAATCCATTTTGATCACTACTATTCCATGTTTTCCGATTCCCGAGTAGTTTTATTTACTTTTTTTTCAATTTAATTTTCGAAGATATACTTCATTATCAGAATTTCATTATATTAAAATACCTTTTTTCTTCATCATCTCGTTTCAGCAACACCGAATTGATAACATCAAAAAACAAAATGATATACAAAAAAAGTATTTTAACATATCTTTATTTGAAATTCTGATGATTAAGTATATCTTCGAAAATTAAATTGAAAAATAAATAAAAGTTAATAAAACTTACATGCATTGTATTGCGTTCTAATTGCTCATTATTATTTTTAATAATTCATATTACCATATAAACAATGCTTTCTAAAGCAAAAACAACACTTATTATTACAATTTGCACTGCCACATGCCGTCCTTAACAAAACAGATTTTCATCCCGGATTCGTTTTAGAAACACCGAATTGATAACACCAAAAAGCGAAATGATGGAAAAAAAAAGGTATTTTAATATATCTCTTGACAACAATCATTGGGGGAGGTTATAATTAACTAATCAATTTGTAACATTAACCCTAAGTCCGATTGGCACGTAATCGCCTAAAAGAGTGGAACCCCCCGCCCCACCGAAAAAAATAACGCACAGAATATTGCACAATTTACGTTAAATATATATGAAACTGATCCATCACTTGAAAAATAAAATATGGGTAAATTTGCAGATTAACACACTCTACTACCCCCTAAAAATATATATTCTGCTTTTTTAGGCGATTACGTGTGTACACCGTGGAAAATGGAAAGAAATAAAACATATTTTAGAATTCACCCATATTTTATTTTGTTAATCTTATATTTCTAAACTTAATTGCTTGAAATTAAAATAAAAAAGGGACGCACAGTTAAATCTGTGCGTCATTTTTTAATTTTAATTTCAAGCAATTAAGTTTAGTGTGTTTTTGCGTGAAAATTAAATAAAAATAGCTTCTTTAAAATTATCATGTATAAATAAAAAATATTAAAAGTGTTGGTATTATTGTAGATTAACACCTTTAGTTACCCCCTCCCAAATACGATTCTACTTTTTAGGCGATTACGTATTGATACCCAGGAACCCTGGCGGCAATAGAAAACAACAAAAAAAATATTTTAGAATTTTGAGTTTGGCATCAGTGTCTCACATAAATTTAACTTAAAATGATCCTCTAGGGTTTTATACCAGTTAACCATTATGTATTGCTATTGGAGATAAATTCTGCGCGTTATTTTTTAGGGGGGGGGGCAGGGGTCTATCTTATAGCCGATTACTTGCGGTTTTACGACCTTGCCAATCGGACTTAGTGTCAATGTAAAAATATATTAGTTAACTGTACTAATAAATTAGAATGACACTAAAAAGTAAACTCACATTGTTTAAATTTATCTGAGGGTCTCAAAGTGTGTTATTCAAATTATGGAAGTCTATGAGTAAAAACATTGTTTTATCTATACCCATCCCCAATTAATTGGTATTTTGATATAAATATAGTTTAGATAAATGGAAAAAAACTTTCGAATTTATTCATTTAGAAGACAGATAAAAATAAGTTTTAAAATAATATGAATCTATTTTTTTTTTATTATTATTTAAAATGCTGAGACTGGTGGGGAACTTTTTTTCTTTATTGTAGTAAATATGATCATATTCAATAGTCGTCGTCGTCGTCGAAAACGACAGCAAATTTAGTTTTAAAGATAAAGTATATATCTAAAGAAAAACTTTGTTAGTTATAGCGTTCAATGCGGTGTGTAATTTTTTTTTTAATAATTTATTTCTGGTAATTTATATATATATATATATATATATAAATATTACTTATTTATTACCTACAGACATCGATGTTTCATGCTAACGCATTCTTCAGTGCAGGAAGCTAATTCTCAACGGTCGGCAGGCGCGAACTCCGATCACAAATTGCCACTGATATGCAGTCAAGTGCGTTAACCCCTGGGCTATAGAAAATTAGCTAATACTTACAGAGGAATTTAACTTTGTAAATAGCGAGTCGGCGGCTAATTTACATAAGCAGTTAACGTAATCAACAGACTTGTGTTTGGAGTTTTGCATGAAGCTATTTGTACTGCTTGTTATTAAACTCACTCAGAGTGCCCGGCCTTTAGTGAAGGGGGCTTATAATAATATTTATAAATAAATATTAATGTTTTATTACCTACAGACATATATATATATATATATATATATATATATATATATATATATATATATATATATATATATATATATATATTACATAGAACTATGGTCTCGTTATAGTCATGTGGTCACATATATGTATCTTATCCTTTTATTTATTTGTATTTCTACTCATTCATTATCCGCTATGAATTATTAATCTAAATATCCCTGCATTAAAATATATATTTCTACTGACCGTCCTTTGTTTTTTCACCAAGTAATTTTCTTTTTTCTTCCGGTTTTTATCATCTTATTATTTGTTTTGCTTTGCTACATTATATCTTTATATCCGTAAATTAAGGTAACTTCCATTTTGCCCGGATCACCGGAAGTACGCAGACTTATCTATTTTCAAGCCCATTAATAACTAAGTACATCTACATTATTTAAAAGATTGTCAGTAGTATTTTTTTTTTGAATTAGAAAATATTTTCGTATTTAATTATGAACACTTTTTTCTATAATGAATGATATTAGGTATCATATTTAGCACTGACTTCTTTTCATTGCATATTTTTGTTTTCGTCGTAGGTAATTGAATTGGATATTCGTCGATGTTTTTATAATTGTATTAAATATTATATTTATGCAATTTTTAATTAAATACTAATTTTATTTCATATATACTACATTCACAATATTTTCATCTAATATGGAAAATATGAACTTTTGCGTATCATTTTCAATTTACTACGATTGTTTATTTATTTTTTTTAATTTTCTTCAGCTTACTATGTGAATAAACCCCTCTGTCAAGATCGTAATAAGATTTAATTCTAATCTAAGTTAATGTGATATACAGATTTTCGTTCTTTATCCATTACCTAATTTTATTTTGCGTTTTTGCTTTGTTTTGTAAAATTAGCACTGAAGATAGCCATACCAAGAAATAAATGCACAGGAGCATTTTACAAATATATGTGTGTTTGCCAAAACAATTATATGCTGAATAAAGCATAAGTTTTATTAAATGGCGTGAATCTGTCCTTTATAACATTGAATTGGTCCAAAATTACATACAAATATTCAATATATATATATATATATATATATATATATATATATATATATATGTATCTATATATATATATATATATATATATATATATATATATATATATATATATATATATATATTGTTTAGTTTCATGTGACATTCTCCCTTTAGTATTATATTTCAGAGAATTAAAATTCGCCCAGTACTTCTGGGATGATCTAATATCTTAAAATAGTATCTCTCTCAGTATTAAATAGACAGAAAGTAATTTCTGGATACACAGTTTTTTTTCCATACGAGTAAATATTTACTATTTTTGATATCGAATAGATCATGTGGGAGCCAAGATTGTATTAATTACCGGGTGGTTCGGAGGAAATTAAATTGATCGCTGAAAATCGACACTATGAACATAAATATGGATAGTGTCGGCGAGTAAAAAGAGGAACACACGCTGTCTATGTCTAATCACGTTACCTAAAATAAACACGATACAATGGATACACCCACGCAACACAATAAAGAGTGGTGCGAAAGTCTTCGAACCGTTATGAAAATGACGTTATACTTATTGGTATATAGATATAACTATTAGAAGGATTGATGAAAGTGTTTGTCTTCTAGTGGGAACATTTAAACTTTTAAAAATAGATTTAGACAAAAGGCTATCATTTCATGCGTTTTCCGGTTTATTAGGAATAGAATACAAACATAACTTTTGGTTAATACTATTTATGGTGGTATAGTACGGTTACTACAGACACGTTTGCTTGGCCTTTTGGCTAAGATGAAAGTGTAGTATCTGTTCCGATGGATACTGCACCCCATAGACTGGTATTGTCTTGGCCTTCGGGGCTTGATTTACGCCTGTCTATGGGTCTGTCCTGTGCAGTTCTAGGAGGTCCACCCTCCCAGGCTTCGCCTCCCCTCTTTAGGGAGGAGTAAGTTTATTGCTTACTGCCTGAGGCGCCCCTACCGGGGAATGCCGACGGGGCTGCCCAGGCAATTTTTAAACCCCACTTTCCCGACCCGACCTTGGGTCACATCTTACTTGTGGGAGTAAGATAAAAACTGGCCTTGTGCCTAACTCCTGGAGAGGAGTAAATCAATACAGACACGTTTGCTGATAAGTTGCTTAATGAACGGAAAGGGAAATAAATAGGTTTTTGGCATTTAATGAATTGGCCATTGACGAAAACAGTATCTGTTCCTATTATTTATAACGTCTACAATATAGTTATTACGTCCAACAAGTGACATTTGTACTATGAAATGTGCTCTATGTAATGGTTAATCTAACAGACCATGTGGTTAAATAAGTTGCACAGCAGACAATGATTCCAGACGAACTTATTCACTTAAAAGTTTAGGTTCGTACAAGCGTATATTCATCAACAGAATGTCAAAAATGTTGCTTTCTCGGAGTTTTAATGACATGTTACTAATAATTTCTAAAAAACATGTGTTAAATGAATGCAGTTTTGTAAATTAGCAGGTTTTAATAGAAGTGTGTGAATTAATTCAAAATATTGTTACTATGTGATTATTCGTCCCAAATTATTTGAGTCTTTTTCAAAGCTTCAGCAATTGGTTGTATATTGCTGTTCTCTCTCTCTCTCTTTCTCTCTCTCTCCTTCTCTCTCTCTCTCTCTCTCTCAGTATATACATAAGGAAATTGACAACATCTTTGAAGCACGCATGAGAATGTATTTAAGTGAAATATTTTGAAAATCAACAATCGTGCAATTTAAATGAAAAGTTCATTTATTTAATTTTTTTGGCAAGCTTTCGTTATAGCACAACTTTGTCAGGCGAGACTGTCCTATAGTTTGTGTTTCTTCTTTTCTTCCTCCTCATTTTGATGGTATTAACACCGAGGGGTCGAATCACAATATGAGCAGAAAGAGACGTCAAGTTCTAAAAGACGTAAGGATAAGTGTAGTCCTGGCGATATTATGCGCAGATTGGCGCTTTTTAAGTAAGGAAAGTGACACCAATACACATATATATATATATATATATATATATATATATATATATATATATATACTAGCAGGGTTACCCGACGTTGCTCGGGGTAGAGTGTCAGATAGAATCATATGCAACATCATATTAAGGAAGGTTTACTTAAACAGTCACTTTGATGTTATCAGCTAGATAGCTTATTAACTGAGCAATTCAGATGTGTGTTAATACTTTTAAACACACGCTTATAGATAGATTAATTTTATTGTGTAACATGTGGAAAATTGTCATTATCTCCTTTAAGTGGTAGCTATAGACGCAGAACTATTTCCATTGGGTGTACATGCAAATTGTACATGTGAATACATTTATATTTCTTCGTTTTAAGGGACAGACATGCACATTGAGATATGTTTTGCTTTATTTTATATACGTATATATATATATATATATATATATATATATATATATATATATATATATATATATATATATATATATACATATTGTGTGTATTTAGGCAGAATTTTATCATTTATACAAACATTGTTTAAAATAACAAAATTCTTCTGTTTAATTATACGTTTTTATTTTTTCAATTTTTTATTGGTCTTTTTTTATTTAATCAAATGCAACCAAACTTCAGATTAAAAGAAAAAGCCATGAAAAATATTGTGCACGGATACATATACTCAATTGATACTAATCATCAAATTAGGCTCATTATTTACCATAAGAAATTTAAAACCCAAAATCCTGTAATAAAAAAACAACTCCTCCCGAACCGAAAAATCATTGGAAAGAATCAATGTTATTCATAGGTTTCAATGTCCTTTGGGAGAATGTAACTCCCATAATAATAATAAACCTAATAGTTACATTGGTTTTACAACCACTACCCTATCCCGCCGCTTCAAGAGCATCTTGTCTACTCTAGCCCAATTAACCAACATCTATACAAACATAACTGCCCTCCCTCGGATGTAAGACAAATTCTAGTTAATAACACTAAAATAATACATTTCGAAATCTAGTTAATAACACTAAAATAATACATTTCGAAATCAATTAAAGAAAATTAAAAATACTGGAAGCTATCTACATAAAAACACTACAACGTATAATTATAAAACCAGCTGCAACATTTTCAAATGCTTAACGTAATGCGATTGTATTATGTGATGCTATTCCAGCGTTGCTGAATTTAAATTGTCGACATCTTTCTTATAACAATGCGAAAACGTTATCTGCGCGTTCTCCGCTGTCTTTCTCCAGCTTTTTTGTTCATTTGCGTTTGACACCTGAGGATTATTCGACGAAGAATCGAAAACGTTCGTGATACCTATGAGACATTTCTTTTTCATACAAGAAAGACCATTAGAAAAATTGAGAAAATAAAAAAGGTATAATTAAACATACGAAGTATGTTATTTTAAACAATGTTTGCATATATATATATATATATATATATATATATATATATATATATATATATATTAAATTACATCGAGCGACAAAGTCTAATATTACGTAAATGTAATGTAATTCGTAACTAAAGAACAATAGACTTTCAACAAAGTGTACATTCTGGTTCTCCACATCTCTCTCTCTCTCTTTCTTTCAACTGATATAAGAACATCTTTCTCACGATATTCCATATAATATATTTAACGTTTTAAAAACACGTAAATTCGTATGACTCAGAATGGACGATATTTTAATCGGTTTGATTCTGCTGTTAGAATTGGTTTCCCCGATTGATTATAGAATTAGACAGCTACAGAGAGTATTGTGGTGGTAGTGTTGTGGTGGTGGTAGTGTTGTATGGTAGTGTTGTGGTGGTTGTAGCGTTGTGGTGGTTGTAGTGTTGTGGTGG
>OY744523.1:35836099-35876099 GCA_963556195.1 Sepiola atlantica | reverse complement strand
ATGTGATGCTTATATAGGTGTGATTCAGTAAGGCAATACATTCTTTACATTATCCATGTTTATTTTGTATATTACTATTCTATATGTTTTTTTTATATTTGTTGAATACCTGCAGGAACAACTTCTAACATCTGCGCGAACACGACTTTTAAACTGTTATTGTGCTGCACGTTTTGTTGAAGAAGCTTTTTCTTTCTTTGTCTGTTGTAGATTTGTCGAGCATTACTTTTTGCACGGACGTAAAAACGTCATTAAAATAAATAAGAGAGAAACTTACATTTCGCATAGAAGGCATTTCACATGATCTCGACATTGCTTCGAAAGAAAAAAAATAATCTCAAAGACTAGATAGACTACAACACAATCGGAGTTTTTTTTAAATGAAGAATGATAATATGTGTTTTTGGATTATTCGGAAAACTATTCCCATCTTAATTGTTATTCTCACAACGTTTCGGCCGATGTAAACTCCAACCAAAAGCAGATGCATCTGTCGAATGGACCGTTTCATAAAGTGTTTGGTTCGACTAACCGCATAGGTGTATAAGTTAATCGAATTTGTAAAGATGCACATGAAGAAGGTCGGAGATTACGTCGCGTACAACATTGTAAATATTACAACGAATATGAGAAATGAGTCTCAAACATCCAAATAGTACAATGATCATCATGTCTAACTAGAATGTTCCCAGGATCGAAAAGCTGCATTTGAAGATAGTCAATTACATCGGCTGAAATGTTGTGAATATGGCGACTAAGATGAGAAAAGTAGTCCGAATAATCCAAATATCTAAATAATATGACTTAAATAAATATGATCAAATATAAAATACAAACGAAATAATTGTATTATTGAACTGGTTAAAATATGACTTTATTTCCCCATAACTATAAAATCTGTCAATTCGTTTTGAATGATTACAACTCTAAAAAAATGTCGAACCTTATATATACTCTCTGTCCTAAAATTGGAGAAAGGTCATAGTTTAAATTGAAAAGGTTCAATTTCAACTTAAATAAACTGAATAAGAAATAGACAAGGGCTGAGATTCTGACTTTTTTTTAAATTTCAATTTGTAATGGAGTTATCGTTAATATGTATTACAACTTTTTCAAATTTTCAATTGACTTATTTACTTTGAGTTTGGACAATTTTAGATTTAACTAATATATAAACTTAAGTCAGTCGAATTTTCGACGTTAGACCTAAATAACAAATCTCTATTTGATTCTGACTGACATTAATTTACGTACATTTTAAGTTGTAATACATATTAACGATAACTTCATTACAAATTGAAATTTTTTAAAAAGTCAGAATCTCAGCTCTTGTCTATTTCTTATTCAGTTTATTTAAGTTTATTTCCGTCTATCTTTCCGTCCATCCGTCCGTCCGTCTGTCCGTCCGTCCGTCCGGATTTTTCTCCGCAATCATCCATTGAATTTCTCTGAAATTTTGCATGACGTTGTAACTTTGGTCAGGTTAGAAAGTGACATTCTCCGCTTTTTGAAAAAAATCTGGTTAGCCTCCCAGGGGGTCAAAAGTCCCCAAATTGGCAAAAAATGACATTTTTTGCCCCATAACGTTTGATCCATCCATTCATTTTTTCTGAAACTTGGCCAAGATGTAGAGGCAATTGTTCTGGATATAAAATGAGCATCCTTGACCACAGAAAAATTCTGGTTCACGCCCGCAGGGGGTCAAAGGGGGGGGGGTCAAAAATGCCCTAAATTACCCAAATGTATTGCATTTTACACTCGCCACATCATCTCACATATAGAGGGAGACAATATAATTATTTTAGCAGCGAAAATCGAAATGTTTGAATAAATAAAAAGATAAGCCTATGTACTATTTATTTCTTATATATTAATATATGTATATGAATAAATGAAAAGCCGAAAATTGTTTATATGTTCAATGTTTCGTTTTAATTTCAAGGTTTTCCTAAAATGGCTGATTTAAAGATACAAACATAGCAGTCAATATCTGAAAATACGTTAAAAGAATGTTCTTGCTCTTTTTGTCGAACGAAACATGGACGTTGGCATTCAAAATGTGTGGTGCGCTTATGAAATTCAAGGAATTTGATTTTTGTTTTTGCTTTTTGTTTGTTTGTATAAACAACGTGAGGGTTTCTACATTTTTTCTATTTTAATCAGCAAACTTATAATAACCAAACAAAATTTGAATTTTGATTCAGAATATTTCATAAACGCACCACATATTTTGAACTTTAAAGTCTATGTTTATTTCGAGAAAAACAACATTATTTTCAAGTAATAGACGCACCATTTCTTTACCAATATTGACTTCTATGTTTTTTATTCAAATAAGTGAGCTTGAGGAAGTCTTAAAATAAAAACGAAACATTGATGAACACTTTTTCAGTTTTTCCTTTTTTCACTGTTAATTACATTAGATTAGTATTTCCATAATCATTATATATATATATATATATAGAGAGAGAGAGAGAGAGATAAATAGATAGATAGATAGATAGATTGAAATTTATTTGTTTTACAAAGATTATATATTTATTTAAAAATTCAAAAATGTATAGTTCTCCTAATATCTTAAATGTATCCAATTGTAAGCTCAATGAAGCTGTATTACAAGATTCAGAGCATATATATCTTATATGTGAACTCCATAGACCATGCTGAATTAATCCGAAACAATTTTTTTCATTTTCTTAACAGCTTCTTTATTTCTGCATTTTGATTAGATCTTTTACATCTCTCATTTTACGTCCAAAAGTAATTTATTACAATTTAATACGTATTCCTACTATTTACGCGCATTTCCTGTCAACATTCGGATGGATAAGTGTATTTTTTTCTAATCAGTCCAATTTTATCAATCTTCAGAGATTTTCAGTATATGTTGTTGAGTATTGATTTACTCCTCTCCAGGAGTTAGGCACAAGGCCAGTTTTTATCTTACTCCCACAAGTAAGATGTGACCCATGGTCGGGTCGGGAAAGTTGGGTTTAAAAATTGCCTGGGCATCCCCGTCGACATTCCTCGGTAGGGACGCCTCAGGCAGTAAAAATAAACTTACTCCTCCCCAAAGAGGGGAGGCAAAGCCTGGGAGGGTTGACCTCCTAGAACTGCACAGGACAGACCCATAGACCGGCGTAAATAAAGCCCCGAAGGCCAAGACAATACCAGTCTATTGGGTGCAGTATCCATTGGAACAGATACTACACTTTGATCTTAGCCAAAAGGCTAAGTAGCAAATTAATCATAACTAAAAGACCAGAGGGCCAATACGGTTAAAATCCAAGTTGATTTCTGATAAAAATTCGGCAAATTGAACTACATAATGGAAAAACACTCACTTGGGGAAACAATGATCACTTCATAAAAAAGAAAAGAACAAAGAAAAAATCTCTCCAGTATATATAAGTATACATCGCTTGACGGAGGTTTCAAATTCAAATTTGTATTTCGTTGGCTGATAAAATATGAATCTAGCTGACTGTATTTGGAATTCAAATTTAATTTTCGTAGTTTGTCAGGTAAACAGTATTTGGGAATTTGAGTATGTTCTTTTTCTGTGCGTTGACAGAGTTTTTAGTTGTTCGTCGTGTTAATGAGTTTTGTAATTTGTATTTTTCGTCGGTATTTTGTATTGAGGACACATTTTAAACTTTGAAGAATGTGTTCGTTTAGTCGATGTGTATTGTTATTGTGTTGACAATATGTTCAAACTTCGAATTTTAGTGAAGTATTTTTTTGTTTTGCTCGCTGATCGTTAATTAAACTTTGATTTCAGAGTTGAGCTGCTTGTTCAAGCGTTGAGGCTTGATTTATATTTCAGGTTGTTGTTTTTTTTTGTGCGCCCTCGTTAATGGCGTCATATTGACTGGATTTGTTTGTTTTATTTTTCGAACGCACGCTTCGTTATGGCGTCAAATTAAACGTTATTTTTAAAGAGTATTCGAATGTTGTGTCTTTGAACGTGTGATATGTCTCATGTGATATATATGTATCATGTGATATGTCTGTAGTGCGTGAAGTCACAAATGTTGTTTTCGAAGTCGTATTTATCTCCATTTCATTTTACGGATGTGCCATAACTTGAAAGCCCAGCGGCTACTCCATGATAAGGGTTAAAGAGTTCGTCTGTTCAACGATTATCGCCGCCATGGGAGGACCGGAAACAATCGTCGGAAACGACAGAAGATTACTACGAAGAGTTGATTATCCAAGTGGACTGCTTAATACTGTGGGAATAAATCCAAATGAAAGAAAAGATCCAATTCAAAGTCAATACCCTGAAAGGGGCCGAGGCAGCAGTTGGGGGTGGGTTGCAAAAGGAATTGCTCCCTTAGCGACCCAACCAATAGGTCCGGTAACAATATGTAATGGGGCAGAGAACGGATTTCTCTGCAGGAGTAACGATCCAGTGTCTGGTCTATAGTGAGTCAAAGCTCTGGAACACAATAACACTTCAGCTATCATCAACTGATGACTCCGGTGAGAGGTAGGACCTCTATTTATAGGCTTGTAACAACCTGCCACCCCCATCTTAACATATATAAATATCACCTCTTTATTTCTACTCATGTTGGTTTTTTCCCCACCCCACTTGAAGGCCGGCACCAGCAACGGTATGTATCACTTTCTTTTTTTCTTACAATACGTACTTGTTTACATTACGCTTGAAGATGGGCATACTAAAGTCAGTTGGAAAGCAGACTCGTGGTATCTTGTTCTACAGATGATATGTTTTGGATAAGAAAGTTTGTTCATGGAAGTTCCGTTTTGTTTTTGATAAGAAAGTTTATGGCTGTGAGAATTTTACAGAGGGTAGCAAGGGTTAGAGATCAGCTGAGCATCTACCATCAGTATACATGCAACAGAGAGGGGTTAAAAACATCTCTTCTATGTGTAAGATGCTGTAGGAACGAGAAGAGATTATCTCCCACTAGATTGCGAAGTCGATGAGTCTACACTGTTGTTATGGCGCTTTCTGCTTGACGAGTCTTCTCGTTAAGGAGTCCAGTCGTTGAGTAACTTATTAACGTATTGATCACCTTGGCGCTGATTTTGCTCGATGTAATAAACCTATTTGTATTTCGTGTTATGCATGATACAGACATTTTATTGTGTCGCTTACACAATCTCTAGTAATTCGAAATCATCTTATATCTTATGCTCTCGATTTACAGAGAATCGTGCTTCACGATAGCATTGCAATTCCTTGTGCATAGTAATTAGCTTTCTGATTCTTTGAATCAGACGTGATTTTTGTTGTCAATTTTAATAGTTTCTGAGTATCTTTCAAATGGTACTATCCAGTTGATTATACTTTATTAGATTTCGACTATCAAATTTGACCAAGTAGTTTTCTTGTTTTTCTCAGGTATATTTTTTATTATCTATTTCAACGCTGTATTTGTGTCTGTCCGCTTCCAGAATGACAAATTATTTTAATTTCGCGTTTGTCACCTTTCAACTGAGTTGCTCTAAGTGTTCCGCTGTTTAGAGATTTCCTATCTTCATTACTGGTAGTGCATGTTTTTGATTACGAATTCGGTTGTTTTGTATATACTACTACATAATTGTATGTATTTGTGTTTCAAGTTTTTTTTTATTTCGCCAAAAGTTTAAGATGGTCCATATACACGGGATGATTAATTTTCATGTATCTGTAAAGCATTCTAATTTTTATTCTTATTCTTATTCGTATTCTTATTCTTAGTAGTAGTAGTAGTAGTAGTAGTAGTAGTAGTAGTAGTAGTAGTAACATCATCATTATAATCACAATCATTAAATATTTTATGCACAAACTAATGAATATGCTCTTCTTGCAAGATCGCCTGTCTCTCATTTCTTGAGTTCAAATGAGTGAGTGATCTGTAAATCTATGTTGATGCTACCACTTTCTAATCTGGTGTTTCTTCTTGCCCATCTTCCTCTGCTATGTTTAAATATGCAGCTCATCTAGAAGTTGACCTGATTTAAGTAGTGTATTGGGGTACGTAATGACTTGTTTCGTTAAATCTTGTGAAGACTCAGCTCGTGTCTTTGAATCGTAAGCGTATCCCTTTTCCTTCCTGAGATTATCATGGATGGCTCTGGTCTTGAGGTAAATCGACCCTGAAACTGTGTGTTCTTTCTATCTCATCAAATTCTTTCATTAGATCCATTGCACTGTCTCCTTCTCGTAAAGTTGATTCTTTCTATCGCTCCAAACAAATTTCTAACACCTGAGGCTATTCTCTATCTCTATCCCATTTGAGGGTTTTTGATACGGTGCAGAAACTATCTGCAATTTGATTGGATCCACTCGTTCTTCTTCTGTACATCCTCTTTCTCACAAACGTTATTTTGCTAGTCTCAGCCTTTTCCATAAGTACTATTATGGCATATGTTCTTCAGAATTGTGTGATCTATTCCCTGCTTTTTTTGTTCCAGCTCGTTTGACTCGTTGGTCTAATGGTCTCCATTGGTTCGCTGTTTTAATACATCATTGTCATACAGCTTCCTATTCCAGTAGCTTCTTTCCAATAACTGCATGCTTGTGGAACTCTCTTCCTGCTGACTCTTTTCCTCATACCTATAATCTTGGCCGTTTACAGACTAAGACCAATAAGCATCTTCTGTCTTTGCGGGAGTTATATTTCGTTCTTGTTAGCTCCTTATATTAAGTGGATGCATGCCTTGTCTGGAGTGATTTCCATCAAAAGAAATATATGAGCAACTAAAAAAATAAGAAAATGAGTTGCTTGGGAAGTCAGTTGCTATGGTTCGCAGCGAGCATTGTAAACTTTTTGTGAACGTTGGCGATCATATTAAGATATAAATAGAATCCCATGCTAACAACATTCTTAAGATATTCATTATTGAAAATAACGGTTTGCCTCTTTTTCTGCACCCTATTACCATTTCTTCTAGACATACATTGGTCACACCCGTAACCTATCCACACTGAATGTTGATCGTCTTGTGTGTCCTTACAGTCGTAACGCTTTCTATTAAACTTCAAATGATATGGCCACAAGTTCCGTTTATATTAATAAATTATTTATTCTAACATGATCCGTAAAATTTACACATTGCCCTAATGTGTTATTTTCAAAGACAAATGTCCTTTGTCTGTCGATTGGATATACGCTTTCTTTTACTAAAGAGTAACCACTTATCAAGGCCTAAAAGGCCACTCGAGTATAAGTGTTACTGAGTGTCAGTTGAACAGTGAGACAAGTCCATGATGATTGGTAATGATGGTAGAAGTTTGGCAAGATTTTGATTATTTAGGAGGACAACTTAACAAGAATTTGTTTACATTGGACTTAAAAACGATGATTTGCTGGGAAGATGCTCTGCGGTTTCCAGTTCCACAGACGAATAGTTCTAGCAAAGACATTTTGTTCATGGAAGTCTTTTTAGTTTTAGGCACAGTGAGGGAGAAAGGGAAATTACTGACAGTGGTTGTAGCTAGAAGAGTTTTGTTCTAAATGCTTTACAGGTGGGCCTTAGATTGAAGCTCAGCCGAGCACCTGTCATGAAAATAACGATAGAGTATTGACATACTAGAAATGTATTTTCTATGAGACGGGGGTAGTAGGGAGAGGAGAACATCGCCCAAGCGCTACTTGAAGTACACATGTGTTGATGATTTCAACTTTCGCTCGATATGATATCCGGTTTGAAGTGAAAACTAGCCTGGTTTTTATTTAAAGCTTCCCACGCAAAAACGAATTTGGTGTTGTAATGTTTCATTATGGTCATTTTAAGCAGAGAGTTTATTGTTGTTGCGCACATGTTCCAAGTAGTTAAATTCCCCAACCTGAGAAATAAATACTTTATCTATAGTTAGTTTCAGATAATTACATATATGCAAAATTTGCTTATGCCGTTTATCTTTGCAAAGGATATGACGCTCGGCACGAACGCGTATACCACAGCATTTCAGAAAGTCCTCCATTCTGTTGGTCACTTTCCTTTTTGCATCGACTATTTTGATTGTAGAACGAATTCTATGATACGTTACTTACTTGAGTTTATGTTTTACCTTTCGTGTCTTCTGCGGTTTATCGAGGTCAACTTTAGGTAACCTGTGACACTCCTGGAGTTATAGTCTTTCTGAATGCAAAGTTTTGTAGAAATCCATTCATTACTTAATGTGTCTACCACAAACGGAAAGATACATCATTTAATGTCCATTTATACAAGTTATAATAGATTTTCATACATTTTTTCATTAGATCATTTCTTTTTGTTTTGCAGAACGCAACAATGGCTTCTTGTTTTGAAGAACGTATTATATTGTTGAAGAAAAACACATATTGATTCGGTTTTACTACGATTTCCGTAGTGAAATGCACACTGGGATATAAATGCGCATTAGTATTCCTAGACCCACAGCTAAATTGAGTTATACATTATTGTCTTCACATAAAATAGGCTCACTGTCTTTAAATATCGAATGATCTACTATATAAAAAAAGAAATTTGTCTGAAAGTCAAAAACTACAGAAAAGACAACCACAAAGCTTATATATTTTTTAGACATTGCCTCGGACAAAATGTGTATGGTTTTTAGTTTTATTTTAATATGTATTGTTTTAAGAGTCAACTGTCCGAAAAATAGTCAGGTGCCCATGATATGGCGTGAGCCGCAGAATCATCATGATGATTGTTATTTCTGCTGCACAAGCATCGCCGGCTTCAACAGGAAGAATAAAGGCCACATCAAGTACGCTGACTGCGTCTCTGCTCGTAAACCTGTGCCTCATGATGACGAGAACCCCGTTCCAACATGTCCATCTGAACCGAACATAACTGTAAGCAGTGGCGAAGAAGATGGTGATGAACCTTTTGAACCCGACACTCAAGAACAAGAACCACACCTTCTGAACAAGGGAGAGTTAAATGATCTTGTAAGAAATCTCTCGCTGTCAAAGGCGAAGGCAGAGCTGCTTGCATAAAGGCTGCAGCAGTGGAATCTACTTGAACCTAACACCAAGATATCCTTGTTCAAAGCACGTCACAGCGACATGGCTCAGTTCTTTGAGATGGAAGACACGATGACATTCTGCAGTGACATCAACGGTCTGTTGAAAGAACTTGGGTGTGATCACGATCCTGCAGACTGGCGCCTCTTCATCGACTCGGGGAAGAACAGCTTGAAGGCTGTTCTGCTCCACAATGGCAACAAGAAACCATCAGTCCCACTGGCTCACGCGTTCGGCATGAAAGAGACATATGAGACTATGCGGCAGCTGCTTGATTCCATCAAGTACAATGACTTCAACTGGCACATCTGCGGAGACTTGAATGTGGTGGCGTTGTTGTTAGGGCTGCAGTCAGGCTACACGAAATACATATGCTTCCTTTGTCTCTGGGATAGCAGAGACGACAAGAATCACTGGACGAAGATTGATTGGAAAGAGCGGACGGAGCACGTACCTGGTCGATACAACGTGAAGCATATCGCCCTTGTCGACCCAGCCAAGATTTTCCTTCCACCACTCCACATAAAGCTCGGCTTGATGAAGAATTTTTTACGGGCAATGGATCTGAATGGGCGTGGGTTTTTATACCTGAAGGTGAAGTTTGGCAACACCTTGTCGGAGGCTAAGATCAAGGCTGGTGTCTTTGTTGGACTGCAAATCCGGGAAGTAATGAAGGGCGAAACTTTTCCGACAACTCTAAACCCCAAAGAGCTGGCAGCGTGGAGGAGCTTCAAAGCTGTGACGGACAACTTCTTGGGGAACGAGTGCGCGGACAACTATGACGAAATAGTGCAGCAGCTGCTGTAGAACTTCAGGAAACTTGGCTCCAGGATGTCCCTGAAGATCCATTTCCTACACCAGCACCTGAACTTCTTCCCTGACAACTTGGGAGCTGTCTCAGACGAGCACGGCGAGCGATTCCACCAAGAGATTTCACTCATGGAGACGCGTTACCAAGGGCGGCACAACCAGAGCATGATGGGCGACTTCTGCTGGTTCGTGAAACTGACACAGAGCAGCACAAACGCAAAGCCAAATGTTTAAAGCATTTTTAATTACATTCTAGTAGAGTGTTTCTGTAATTTCTATAATGTTGAAGCATTTATGATGAAATAAATGATTTTTTGTAAATTTCATTGAAACCCTGACTTCTAGGCAATGGGAGTATTTCTGAAACTCAAAATCCTGACGTGATACAGCAAAACGGTTATGATTTTTGAAATCAGCGTACCCAAATTAGTCTAAATCACTTTACACATCTCCAGTAATAAATTTTTCTGAAATGTGTTGTCCAGTGTTATTTAAATTCTAGGTTCATCTATCTACATATGTGAAAAATATCCCCTCCGATGGAGGTTATATTACTCCGGACATTTTCGTAACTAATACTGACTTTTATTAATTTCTTTCTTTTAAATATCCGGGTTACTATATCGATTTAATACGATATTTTTAGATTACAACAGTAATATTACCAACGTTATCTGTTCAATATGATATGTATAAGACAATAAAAGATCTACCAGTCTTGTCCACTACTGAATGCGTACCCCTTCTCCAAACCCTAAAGTGTATATTGCAATTATTATAATGTTCTCTACGGCATAATCACGTTGACAAACCGGTTTCCGCTAGATAACCGAAGTTAAGCGACGTCAATACTAGATGGGTGACCATTTGGGAATAACAAGCACTGTATCGCACCTAGCTATGGGCAAATAGTATCGCCAACCCGACGTGCCTAGCGTGGCGACTATGGAAAAAACCCTGAATGACTGTCACTAATAAGGTGTCGTAAATCAGTGAGTGATTAAAAACCAGGATGGTGATAGTGATGATGATGATAATGATTGTTCTCCAATTTTCACGTTTTCCTTTCATCTTTATTTGCATCATTTATTTATTTACATCAACCTTTTACTCTCCCACTCTTACGATTCGACTATTACTATTATTCCTTATATTCCTTCCTACCACATACTTCTCTTATCACTTCTCGTGTAATTTGCCATGCTACGGTCATCTAAAACAATCAATGTGCAAACAAGCACGATTGTGAATGTTAACATTATGTACAGAGTGAGGGAAGTAAGGTTCTATTGTTACATGTTTCTAAGTAATTACTCAAATATAATTCTTACAAGAAATTAATACGATAAGTATTGTCTGGAATAGGGTTTTATTTAGAATTCAATATCGTGCCAGCATTCGCCACCAGCTTTTTAAGACGCTGGAGAACATCATGATTGTAAATCTCTACATACGACCACCTAAAAAGAACAGCCATTCTCGAAAACGGCAATATTCATATTCCATGACCGATGTTTCTTACAAAGAGGATAGTATTGTTGTTTTAACTGTCAATCTATACAATTTATTAACACTTATGTTCGAACAAGTTGGGTTTTTTTTTTGCGTTGATGAGTGGTTGATCATTATAGAAAAAAACAAAAGTTATTTACTACTTCTGAAATCAGTTGATGCGGGGTACTTCTGCAATTTACGGACCGCGTTAAAGAAGAAGCAGAAGTCGACAACTGGCAATCGCGAAAAAAATATTGCGGAAAATTCAATTTATTTTCGCGAATTCAAAGTATCCATTTTGTATTTTATTAAAATACTAGCGGGTACCCGGTGTCCGGCTTTGCACGGGAAAAATGTAAAATAATGAAATTAAATAGATTAACGAGAGACTGCACGCAAATAGGTCACAACGTATAGTGTCAATGACAAGTAACAATTGTCGGATTGTAACCGAACCGAACCAAACAGAATGTTAGCGAACGAAAGTTAAAACATATATTAGGATAATTGTAGGATTACTTACTAAGAAATGCTCTCCTTAAAAGAAAAACAGGTCGATTCAAAATGTGTAGAAGAGACAAATTTTAATTTTTTGTCGGTATATTTTGATTATTAGTATCCGTAAAATATTATTTAGGTCACAAGGCGTTTTAAGATTAATTGATGTTGCTTAGTCATAGATTATTAACTGGTTACCGAATTCGGTGTTTTTTTTAGTTCCTTACGAAATAATAGGACTGCTACGCTAGCCGGTGTTCATGACGTTGGTGGGAGGACTTCTTAGCCAGAATACACTTTGCTACCATCTCTTTGGCTGACTTATTTGGGAGAGACTTGGATGGAGGTTAAAAGCTGTTTTTTTTGTTTAATGCTGTAAAAATATTTTCAATTTTTTGGAAGCACGGACGAAGGTACTACACGACTGAAGTGACGTGTTTCGATGCGTGTGACACATTAGTTTAATATTTCGAACTGATTGGGACAGGAAAATCGTCTTTACTTTATATAGAAGAAGTACTATTTGACAGATTCTAACTCTAGTTTTCGCACTCTCTAGCTATCTGGAATAATATTTGAACTGCTAAAGTTTATTTATACATTTCGTTTTTTGTTTTTACTTTTATAATAATTGCTTCGTCACTTAGGCACTTTCTCTTGTTCAGTACTAGTAAGTAACACTAATGATATGCCGACAGAAGATTCGAACAAAAACAATTTTATTCTAACTCTAACCAAACCCGAACAAAAGATAACCTAACCATAACCAAACCCTACATAAAAAAACCAACCTAAGCATGACCTGATCCTATAAAAAACAACCTGACCTTAACCATAACCTAACGTAACAAAAAACAACCTAACCTTAATCCTAACCTTGTCGGTATGGATTGAAAATGATTAGGCAAGAAAATATAAAAGAAAAACCTAACCCTAACACTAATTTAAACCTAACCTAGTCGGTAGGGTAAAAAAGAGTAGACAAGAAATACAATCATTAAAAAATCGTTTACCATCAGTTGTGACTGTTGGTTTCTTTGATTTGAATGTATTTTCCTTAATTTTTAAGTTTCTTTAAAATATACATATTTTTCATTGATTTTTATTCGTAACAAAATAATATTTGTTCATTGAAATTACTATACGATGACGGTTTTCTTCTCTATTTAAATGTGTTTTCCTTAATGTTTAAAGTTTGCTAGCGTTTTAAAGTTTTCTCGTGTTTTCGACAAAATCAAAGTTTTCGTTCATCAACTTCCGGAATATGCGGACGAAACGTCAGTTGTAGCGCTGTCCGTAAACTGCAGAAGTACCTGATGCGGTTCCCAAGCGGTTCATGAAGCTGGTGGCGAATGCTGGCACCCATGTTAAATACTAAATAAACCCCTATGCTCTACACTTTCCTATCATATCCATTTCTTGTAAGAATTATGTTTAGTAATAAATTATGAGCATTAAATAAAGGTAGTTACTTTCAACACACATCTACCTATGCTTAACGGGAAACAGTTTCAACAAAAGTCTACATTTGTAAGATAATATCATTGCTATCGCCTTATAAGGACGAAGATAAATAAGACGGCAAGGAGGTAGTTAACAAGAGTATTATTTACAGAAAGTACAGAAGGAATGTGTTGCCAGATACTGGGTACTTACTTCCTTTATACCACAAGGAGATGTGACACAAGGCTTGAAGATTGGAAGAATCAAGTCAGCGCCCCTAATAAAAAAGGGCACTCTGGCCTATTATGAATTGCCTAAGAAGCCCCGTCGGCATTCCCCGGGCAGTGCGCCTCGGGCAGTAAACAATAAACTTATTCCACCCCAAAGAGGCGGCAAGGCCTAGGAGGGTTGACCTTCTAGGACTACCCAGGTCAAATATATCAGCCCGACAGATAAAAAGCCACCGAAATGGCCTAGTTTTTGCCGAGAAAAAATCTTCGACTGGTATTTAGCAGTCTAGAGTCTTAACGTAACTGAATCTGCGGAGAGACGGCTTCTGTATCACGACCTTCTCTGTTACCATTACTATTCATAGTGTTGGGAAGAGGCCATGTAATGACGCAATAAAGTAGATCACCACAACAAAAACATTTTGGCAATCTATACAAGTCTGTCTCATTTAATGTTTTTTTTCAAAAACATTTTGGCAATCTATACAAGTGTGTCTCATTTAATGTTTTTTTTCAAAAACATTTTGGCAATCTATACAAGTCTGTCTCATTTAATGTTTTTTTTCAAAAACATTTTGGCAATCTATACAAGTCTGTCTCATTTAATGGCTTTTTTCAAAAACATTTTGGCAATCTATACAAGTCTGTCTCATTTAATGTTTTTTTTCAAAAACATTTTGGCAATCTATACAAGTCTGTCTCATTTAATGTTTTTTTTCAAAAACATTTTGGCAATCTATACAAGTCTGTCTCATTTAATGTTTTTTTTTCAAAAACATTTTGGCAATCTATACAAGTCTGTCTCATTTAATGTTTTTTTTCAAAAACATTTTGGCAATCTATACAAGTCTGTCTCATTTAATGTTTTTTTTCAAAAACATTTTGGCAATCTATACAAGTCTGTCTCATTTAATGTTTTTTTTCAAAAACATTTTGGCAATCTATACAAGTCTGTCTCATTTAATGTTTTTTTTCAAAAACATTTTGGCAATCTATACAAGTCTGTCTCATTTAATGGCTTTTTTCAAAAACATTTTGGCAATCTATACAAGCCTGTCTCATTTAATGTTTTTTTTCAAAAACATTTTGGCAATCTATACAAGTCTGTCTCATTTAATGGCTTTTTTCAAAAACATTTTGGCAATCTATACAAGTCTGTCTCATTTAATGGCTTTTTTCAAAAACATTTTGACAATCTATACAAGTCTGTCTAATTTAATGGCTTTTTTCAAAAACATTTTGACAATCTATACAAGTCTGTCTCATTTAATGGCTTTTTTAAAAAAACATTTTGACAACCTATACAAGTGTGTCTCATTTAATGGCTTTTTTTCAAAAACATTTGGACAATTTATACAAGTCTGTCTCATTAATGGCTTTTTCCAAAACATTTTGACAATCTATACAAGTCTGTCTCATTTAATGGCTTTTTTCAAAAACATGTTGGCAATCTATAGAAGTCTGTCTAATTTTATGGCTTTTTTCAAAAACATTTTTACAATCTATGCAAGTCTGTCTCATTTAATGGCTTTTTTTAAAAACATTTTGACAATCTATACAAGTCTGTCTCATTTAATGGCTTTTTTCAAAAACATGTTGGCAATCTATACAAGTCTGTCTCATTTAATGGCTTTTTTCAAAAACATTTTGACAATCTATACAAGTCTGTCTCATTTAATGGCTTTTTTCAAAAACATTTTGACAATCTATACAAGTCTGTCTCATTTAATGGCTTTTTTCAAAAACATTTTGACAATCTATACAAGTCTGTCTCATTTAATGGCTTTTTTCAAAAACATTTTGACAATCTATACAAGTCTGTCTCATTTAATGGCTTTTTTCAAAAACATTTTGACAATCTATACAAGTCTGTCTCATTTAATGGCTTTTTTATTCAATGTAAGATAGAGATAGCACATTTACATTAAAAGTAGAAAATGAAACATGCGATATATATTTAAATAATGTATAGGCATCTACATTAAAGTTCGTATTTGTATAGAGGCATATAAGCACACGCGCATATGATGTAACATCTATTCGCATCCTGAAACTTTTGTAATTCTGTTACTTCTTTTTGAAGAAGAAAAATTTGAATATTTCCTGCTTTCCGGCCATAATTATTCAGTTACCGTAAAATTATTTTTTGGAAAAATAAAATTATATTTGGATTAACATACGTGCGTGGTGGATACGGGAAATGGTGGAAAGTTCATCCATCCGCTCATCGAACGCCGGGGCGGAAATTCGACTAAATGAGTAAAAGGTAAAAAAAAAAAGATAGTGAAAACCACACGACATAGCGTGAGGAAGTTTAATACAATAACGTGGTATCAAAAATAAGATACTTTCATTACTCTCTCTCTCTCTCTCTCTCTCTCTCTATATATATATATATATATATATATATATATATATATATATATATATATATATATATATATACACATATATATAGCTATATATATATATATATATACATATATATATAGCTATATATATATATATATATATAGAGAGAGAGAGAGAGAGAGAGAGAGAGAGAGAGATAGATATATATATTAATAGGTAAGATTAAGAAATTGTAAACATATTATTAATTCTACTTTCAAATATTTGAAAGCATTTCCAGGAATAAATATTAAAAACACTACGAGTAGTAATTTAATAAATAGCGGGTACCAGTAGAAATTCCACGGTGCTTTTTACATGAACAGGTATAATTTAGTTTCATATAATATTATTATTATTAATATAATAATAATAATAATAATAATAATAATAATAATAATAATAATAATAATAATAATGATGATGATGATGATGATGATGATGATGATGATGATGATGATGATGATGATGATGATGATGATGATGATGATGATGATGATGATGATGATGATGATGATGATGATGATGATGATGATGATGATGATGATGATGATGATGATGATGATGATGATGATGATGATGATGATGATGATGATGATGATGATCGACAGTACCGATTGAAGAAGTATTTTTGGTAGATATACAACTGTTATATTTATTGTGCATGTTAATGTTAACTAATAATAACTGCGATTTCTCTACGGGGGGGGATAATATTATTGCATTTGTTTGAGTTGAAAGTAATTGATATCCAAAATAAAAGTAATTAGTAACGTGAGAGAAAAAAAGTTCCCGTTGTTTTTTAAGGAGCCGATGAGCATTAAAACTCTAGAGCGATTGAAGATGTCTTTTTAGTGGATATACCAATGTTATATTTATTGTGAATTTTAATGTTAACTAATAACTATTTTCTGAGATTACTGTTCGGGTGGGAAAGATAATAGTTTTGCTTTATATTTGAGTTGAAAGTTATTGAAATCCCCCCAAAAAGTAATTAGTCATGTAAGAGAAAAAAGTTTCCGTTATTTTTTTTAATCTCGACCGAACGTTTTATAACTTGGCATCAATTCATCAGACAAACATGGGAGAGGAATCTATCGTCTTTTTTATATTATTATTAAAGAGTATCCTAGAAAACGTATACTTAGTAATTAGGTAATATATATATATATATATTTATTTTTATTTTTATTTTTTTATTCATTTTTTTGTGTCTTCATGCATGTATGATAGTGCCCATTGAACTTCATGAAAATAAGAGAAACACTATCCCTGTGACAGGATGACAAGTAAACTAAGTCTGGGTCTAGTGTTGCCCCAAACACAAAACCATGATAAATGTCTACAAAAAACTAAACGCCGTGGGACACGGACGAAAGAACTTAGTGCCATGATGGGCAGGTGCTTCATCGATGGCCAACATGGGAGGGGGGCCCGGTCCTCATCCTGCGAATGTTTGCTCCCTTAATTTCAGGAACAAGATCACGAACAAAAAAAAACATGAAAGTAACCCATCAAATTCCAAGTATGACAAAGACACGGACACGGACCAAACACAAGAAAACAAAAATGAAAAGAACAAACCAAAAAGCTATGAAAAGAAATGAGCCACACAAATGAGAACAGACTAGTAATGGAATGCTACTACAAAAGCCGAAACCCAATGTTATAGGATAACGGAAACAAATAGAAAGATCTATGGGATATTTCTACTGACTACCATACAACGGAACAAAGGATAGCAGATCAAGTAAGACAGATACTCAAGAGATGGTGGTTCTCGGAAATGACATTAACGGAAATTAAACAAAAGATAAATGGCGTGACAGATGAATAAACACTACTTGACGAAAACTCCCAGGAAGGAGACGGGCAAAACATAAACACAAAAACTGAACAGGGCAAAGACTACGAAACTCACTGAGGAAACTCACTGAGGAAGAAGCAAGAGAAGTGGAAAACATCAAACGATTAATGTTCGAGAAAAAACAAAACTTCCATCTTTATGGAACAAAGATTGGAAGAAGTTAAACACAGTGCTCGCGTACATCCAAACAGACACTATCACAACTTAAACAACTTGATATATGCGGGGGCAAAATCAATAAGTATGGAATCAAAAAAAGAAAAAAAGACAGCCAAAATAATGGACAGACGAAATCTGGATGGGAGATCAGACTGGAAACCTAGATCACCTAACTTCAAAAGGGAGCTAAAACCGTAAACAGGATAAAGGAGAACAGTGACCGATGGAAGAGTGAAAATCCGAATCGCAAGGAATGCCTAAATAAGAAATCTGAAGAACTAAAATAAAAGATAGCAGTAAAAGAAGGAAGATTGAGACGATACAGATACAAATCGGAACAGTACAAACAGAACAGGACCTTTGAAAACAATTAAAGCCAGTTTAGCAAAAACGTAAACGGAGATAGAACAACTAGACCCGATAGAAACAAAACATTGCAAGAGCAAGATATGGGAAAAGGCTGAAGATTAAATCAAAAATGCTAAATTTACTGAAAAACATGAAAGATAAACTACAAAAGATTCGAAAAGGAACAGAAAAATACATTAATGAAGAAACTATTCAGACAACCCTAAAGAATATTGCAAATTGGAAAGCACCAGGCAACGATGGAATGCATGCGTACTGGTTAAAATAATGCACGACCCTACATGAAAGACTAGCATAGAAACTGAGAGGATGTATCCATAAAACAGACGTACCAGAGTGGATGACCAAAGGAAAGAAACGCTCATACGAAACGACGCCAAGACGGGAACAAACCCGAGCAATTACAGACCAATAACATGCTTACCAACAATGTAGAAAAGGCTAACGGCACAAATGGGAGAACAAATTTACCATTCCCTGAACAGCTGGCTACCGAAAAGGGAAAAGAGAGATGCATGATATGTTATAAATAGATCAAAAGATCATGAAAGAAGTCAAAAACAAGAAAAAGAACATATCTATGGCAGGAAATGACTAAAAGAAAGTCTACAACAGAATCCCTCAAGCATGGATAATTGAATAATTAAAAATATACAAGATACTTAACAAGATTAGTAATCTCATCAAGAAAGCAATGGGAACATGAAGATCAGAACTGACAGCTAGAGGACAACACTTGACGGAGATTAAAATACAGAGAGGCATTTTCCAAGGAGACTCTCTATCACCACTACTGTTTATCATAACCATAATGCCACTCAACTACATACTCAGGAAAAGTGGTGTCGGATACAAATTCACAGGCCGAGAACAAAAAATAAACGACCTTATGTATATGGACGACCTGAAGCTAGTTGCAAAAAGCAAAAAGGAACTGGAAAATCTGACAAATACGACCATAATCCTCAGCCAGGACATTCAAATTGAATTCGGAATGGAAATGTGTGCATTGCTAGAGATCAAAAAATGAAAGCTGGAGACGACTGAGGACATGGAACTACCAAACCAAGAGCAGATGACCCCGCTAGACGAATAAGACAGCTATACATATTCGGGAATTTTGGAAGCAGACACAGTGGAATCAAAAGAAATGAAAGATAAAATTAGTAAAGAATATCTGAGAAGAACCAGAAAGCTATTAGAAACAAAATTATATACCTGAAACCTAATAAAAGGAATAAATAACTGGGCAGTATCACTAGTAATATACTCTTGACCATTCATAAGCTGAACAAAGGAATAATAATAATAATAATAATAATAATAATAATAATAATAATAATAATAATAATAATAATAATAATAATAATAATAATAATAATAATAATAAGAAGAAGAAGAAGAAGAAGAAGAAGAAGAAGAAGAATTTAATTCGGGGGTTGAGAGATAATATTTTTTGCGTTTTGTTTGAGTTCAACGTTATTGAACCCCCCCCTCCTAAAAGTAGCTTGTCACGTAAGAGATAGAGAACAACATTTACCGTTATTTTTCAGCTGGCGATAAACATTTAAAGTCTCGAGCGTATGAATTAAAGACGTCTTTTGGGTAGATATACATTTATATTAGATATATATATATATATATATATATATATATATATATATATATATATATATATATATATATAATTTTTTTTATATAGACTGACCGTTTGATAATTTTGCATCAATTTATTAGACAAACATAGAAGGGGAATCTATCAGCTTTTTTTATTTTTTATTTAAGAGTATCCTAGAAAACTTATACTATGTAATTAGGTAACATATATATATATATATATATATATATATATATATATATATATATATATATATATATATATGTTGGGTACGTGCAAAATCAATGGCTGATTCCCAAAATGAAAAAAAATGTTGCCCCCCCCCCCCTTTTACTTTAAAAGTCACGTAAATTCAGGAAATCAACCAGATTTTATGAGATTTTCAATATATATTAATCCACAATCACGGAATATAATGAAATCACTTTTTTCTTTTAAATCTTGGTGAAACTATATTATTTTTTTAACACAAAATACACCTTTACTAAACTTGTATTTTTATATATTAATAAAAAAAATGCATTAATTTTTTCTTTGTTTTTTATAAAAATAAACCATTGTAGCGTTAACAATTAAAAAAAAAATATTTTAATATTTTTATATATTACGAAAAAGGCCCCTAAATACCGTGTTAACAAAATCACTATAACTCGAAGAAAAATTAATTTCTTGTAATTAGCGATATTATTTTTGAATAAAGCATTGTTTAATCAATATTTTCACCAAAAAATAATATAATTGCAAAAAATATTTCATGTGATTTTAATGATTAGAGTTTCTGGGAAAATAAAAATGCGACATAATTATATTTCCCTTTCATTCATGAACGTGGCATCATTAGCTCAATAATTTTTTTTTTCAATGAATAAATTGTCAGTGTAGCCATTGACTTTAATTTACTTTTTCACACTTAAAATAAAAAAAATAAAAACACTTTATTTTAAAAAGAATCAATGTAATTTATCGTTACGACACGTACAGAATAAATCGAGTAACTAAAGTTTTAAATCATGTAAAAAAATGATAAAATTGACGCAGTTCGTAACGTATAAATAATTTTTAACATTTAAAAAAGTTTTATTTCAAATTCTAAGAAAAAACATTGGTAAACAGACGTCATAAATAATTAAAAACTAATACCAAGTTAAATATGAATCTTTTTAGTTAAAAATAAAATAAGATGTTAATTGCGTACACTCACAAATATGTTAATTAAATAAGCATTTCCCTTTTTATTATAACAAAATAAGGGTACTTAAATTTGTTTATAGCGTTCAAAAAGAATAAAGAAATTAATGGATAATAATTTTTCAACTTCTATAAACTATTACAAAACCATTTTTATATATAAAGTTTAAAATGATAAATTATGATATTTTTGTCTTCCATATATTCTGCATAGCGATAGTCAATTGGTAAACAAAGTTGTTTGCCGATTATGTGACGCCGGATTTTACTCATTTATGACTTTTGGGGGATAATTTTCCTAATTTTTGAGTTTTTCAGCCGCCGTGATTACATATTTCATTATAATTTATTTTTCACACCTAAATATGCAGGGGCTTTTTCGTTTAGGGATTACGTTTAGGCTTTTATCTTTCAAACACTATCAAAGTTTACACGGAAAATAATTAAATAACTAATGATAAGCGTTTTTTAATAAGCATAGTCCGCACAAGAAGCGGTCATTTCTGCACATACCTAATATATATATATATATATATATATATATATATATATATATATATATATATATATATTATATATGTATATATATATATATTATATATGTATATATATATATATATATTATATATGTATATATATATATATTATATTTATATATATATATATATATTATATATGTATATATATATATATATTATATATGTATATATATATATATATATTATATATGTATATATATATATATATATTATATATGTATATATATATATATATACATAATTATTATCGTTTTTTTTAAATTTATTTATTAATTATTTATTATTATTCTTTATTTATTATTTTTTCATTTTTTTCCGTAAATGTTTTTTTATGTATATGTGATAGTGCACCTTGAACCTTATGAAAATGAGAGAAACACTATCCATGTGACAGGATCACAGGTAAACTAAGTCTGGGCCTGGTGTTGCCACAAACACCAAACCATGATAAAGGTCTATAAATACAAATAAACGCCGTGGGAATCAGAAGAAAGATTTGAGTGTCATGATGGGCAGGTGCTCCCTTGATGGCCAACATAGGGGGCCCGGTCCGCATCCTGCGGATGTTGGCTCCTTTAATTTCAGGAACAAGACCACGGACAAAAAACAGGTAGGTAACACATCAAATTCCAAATATGATAATGGCACTGACCAAACACAAGAATTCAAGAATGAAAATAACAGACAAAAAAGCCATAGAAAGAAGTCGACCACAAAAGAGAACAGACTGGTAATGGAATGCTACTACAAACACAGCTACCCCACAGAAAGAGGATATTGGAAACGATTAAAAATCTATGGGACATTTCTACTGACTACCATACAACGGCACAAAGGATAGCAAATCAAGCAAGACAGATACTCAAGAGACGATGGTTCTCGGAGATAGAATTAACGGAAATTAAACAAAAGATAAATGGCGTGACAGATCAAGACACACCACTTGACGAAAACTCCCAGGAATAAGACGGGGAAAACATAAACAGATAAACTGAAGAAGGCAAAGACGAGGAAACTATAGAACTATCTGAGGAAGAAGCAAGAGAAGTGGAAAACATCAAACGATTAATGTCCGAGAACAAAACAAAACTTCTATCCCTAAGGAACGAAGACTGGAAGAAGTTAAAAGTTGAAACAGAGAAAGTAAACAGAGTACTCACGTACATCCACACAGACACTATCACAGATCTAAACAACTTTAAACAACGGGGGCAAAATCAATAAGTATGAAACTAAAAACCGGAAAGAAGACTGACCAAAAGAATGGACAGACGAAATCTGGATGGAAGATCTGACTGGAAACCCATATCACCAAACTTCAAAAGGGAGCTAAAACCGTGAATAGGATGAAGGAGAACAGTAAATGATGGAAGAGCAGAAATCTGAATCGCGAGGAAAGACTAAATAAGAAACACGAAGAACTAAAACAAAAGATAGCAGCAAAAGAAGGAATATTGAGACGATACAGATACAAATCGGAACAGTACAAACAGAACAGGACCTTTGAAAACAATGAAAGCCAGTTTTACAAAAACGTAAGCGGAGAAAGAACCACAACAGAACAACCGAGACCCGACACAAACAAAACATTTCTGAAGCAAGATATGGGAAAATGCTAAAGATCATAACAAAAATGCTAAATGGCTGAAAGACATGAAAAATAAACTTCTAGAAATTGAAGAAGGAACGGAAACAGAAATTAATGAAGAAACTATTAAGACAACACTAAAGAAAATGGCAAACTGGAAAGCACCAGGTCACGATGGAATACATGCGTACTGGTTCAAAAACTTCGCGACCCTACATGAAAGACTAGCACAGAAACTGAGAGTATGTATCCATAAAACAGACGTACCAGAGTGGATGACCAAAGGAAGGACAACGCTCATACAAAATGACGCCAAGAAGGAAACGACCCCAAGCAATTACAGACCAATAACTTGTTTACCGACAATGTGGAAAATCCTAACGGCACAACTTCGTAAGCAAATTTACCATTCCCTGAATAGTCGTGGACTACTTCCCGAGGAACAAAAAGGATGCCAGCAAGGGAGAAGGGGGGCGCATGATCTGTTATACATAGATTAAAAGATCCTGAAAGAAGATAAAGCAAGAAAAAGAACATATCTATGACATGGATTGACTACAAGAAAGCGTACGACAGAATCCCTCAAGCATGGATATTCAAATGGAATTCGGAATGGAAAAGTGTGCATTGCTAGAGATTAAAAAAAGAAAGCTGTAGACGACTGAGGGCATGAACCTACCCAACCAATAGCTTATAAGGGCGCTAGATGAACAAGAGAGCTATAAATATTTGGGAGTCTTGGAAGCAGACACAATCACATCAACAGAAATGAAAGAGAAGATTGGAAAAGAATACCTGAGAAGAACAAGAAAGCTCTTAGAAACAAAATTATATAGCAGAAACCTAATCAAAGGAATAAATACCTGGGCAGTATCACTAATAAGATATTCTGGACGATTCATAAACTGGACTAAAGAAGAACTCAGGCACCTTGACTAGAGGACTAGAAAATTAATGACTATGCACAATGCACTACATCCAAAAGACGATACAGACAGACTCTACGTGAAGAGAAACGAAGGGGGAAGAGGACTGGTAAGTATAGAAGACTGTGTGGACGACACATAAAAAGATGTGGAGAAATACATAAACCAGAATACAGAAAGGCTGATCATCGCAGCAAGAGATACCGTCCCAACGAACAACGCAGGAAGCATCGAAACTGGACACAAACAGACAAGAAAAGAAAAATGGGAAGAAAAACAACTACATGGACGTTTCATAAGACTCACAAGAGAAGAAACCAACGCAAATAGCTGGACATGGCTAAGAAAAGGAAACTTGAACAGAGAAACGGAATCTTCACTGATGGCTACACAGAACAATGCGATTAGGATAAACTACGTTAAAGCTAAAATAGATAAAACCCAGGAAAACAATAAATGCAGACTGTGTGGACAAAGAGACGAAACAGTAAATCATATAATAAGTGAATGTAGCAAACTTGCTCAAAAAGAATACAAGAACAGACATGATTGTGTTGGGAAAATGATACACAAGGAACTGTGCAAACAATTGAATTTCGAATATGCAGACAAATGGTACAAACATAAAGCAGAAACAGTACTGGAAAACGAAAAACACAAAATCCTCTGGGATATGGATATAAAAACAGATAAACTCATACAAGCAAGGAGACCTGATGTTATTATAATGGATAAAAAGGAAAAATCTTGTAAAATTGTAGACTTCGCCGTTCCAGCAGCCCACAGAGTGAAGATCAAAGACACGGAATAACGAAGTAAATACACAGAACTAGCCAGAGAACTGAAAGGAATATGGAGCATGAAGAAAGTTAGTATAATACCAATAATCGTAGGAGCACTAGGAACAATCCAAAAAAACTGGAGAAAAGACTGAGAGAAATTGGAATTAAAAGGACTATCGAAACCATACAAAGGACGGCAATGATCAAAACAGCTGCAATATTAAGGAAAATCCTCGAATGCGGAAACTAACACACATAAGATACAAAGGCTGACTAGTCACAAGGAATTTACAACGGAGAAAACAAGACCACACGAAGAACACCACAACAAGAGCCAAGGAACAGAAACTGCTAGAAAACAGCACTTCATAATCTCCCCCCCCCCAATAAATTACACCAGCCTCAGCTATCACTACACAAAAATGAACCAAGAAACAGAAATTACAAGAAACAATATCAGCTCTTGCCTCTCCACCACCCACCCACCCTTTAAAAAATTATAAAGAATTAAAAAAAAAAATTTTTAAATAAGGGAAGAGAAAATGAAAAAATAAGAAAGAAAAAGAAATTGAAGGGAAAAAACTTTTTAATTTTTTCCCTTCAATTCCTTTTTTTTTTTTTAAAAGGAATTTTTTTTTAAAATTAATTTAAAGAAATATTATTTTATTCATTTTTGTTTAACTGGTGCCGGCCTAGGCTGACACCAGACAACATATTTCTAGAGGGTGGAGGAGGATGAGAAGACCGAGGAGGGACAACACAAACCAGACCTCTACTGGAAAAGTGCAGAGAGTGCTGAGACCTTGGGGAGGCGTGTTGCCACCCAAATCCCAGAGAAGACCAAGTGTCCTTATCGGCGAGAAATCAATGGCAATGAGACTGCTGCGATACCGCTTCATTATCGAAAAGAGGTGAAGAACGCTGGAAGTCTGGGAGGACTTGTTGTGACTCAGACTCCAGGAAATACCACTGGTTGTTGTCGGTAAGCAATCACTGACGATGATCTGTGTGAGAACTCCTAGTGAGTACAAATAATCATAACAACAACAACAACAACAACAACAATAATAATAATAATAATAATAATAATAATAATAATAATAATAATAATAATAATAATAAAGAGTCCTCACGTGTTGGACAATATATAAATTGATATACTTAAATGCTTATTATCAAACAAATTAATCTCACGTATATAACATTGTACGGTATAATGACGTAAACACACCGGTTCCCACTAGATTACCAAAGTAAAGCGACGTGGAGTCTGGCCAGTACCAGATAGGAATACCAGGCGCTGTATAGTACCTAGCTATGAGCAAATGGCGTCGCCAAACCACAGTGTCAAGCGTGGTGACTATGGCAAAAAAAACTGAATGACTGTCACCATAAGGTGTCGAACACCAGGGAGAGTATGATCTAGGTATGATTAAACACCCTTATGGTGATGGTGGTCGTATTACATTGATGAAGGATCTAAATTCATATTGAGTAGACACACCATTAACCAATAGAGATAGGCTTTGCTTAATACACAATTAAATTTGCCTTGAATTAATCTGAGTATCTCCTTTGAAACATATCCAAAACTAGGTTGTTTCATTCTAACACATAACTTAAGGAAAAGTTACCAAGCCTGTGCTTTTAACGGTAACAATCGAAAAACCCTTTAAATAATGCAATTTATCATCACCTGGCTGTTGCTTCTTTTGTCAAATACATTATTCTTACATGTTAAATGCGTACGAACAGTGCCCTTCTTTTCAATATTTCTTGGAGCATGTCTTGATATGTTTTATCAAGAAATACTCCAATAAAAACTTTTATAACAGGACAGTGGATACTTTTTTTGTTTTTAGAACTATAAAAGGTTGGGTTGAATTTATTTATTTTGCTTATCTTGTTTTTATTTTATTTAAAAAATGAAAATAAATCTAACACTATTATTTTGAAAGTACATGCCAAAAGATTTTCTTTTAGACTCCTATGCAAATCTATCTTGCTACGAAGAAAGTACGCTAGAAAATAATCTATCATTTTTTCTTGTGTTTTTTAATGATTTCTGGTATAGGCATACGCTTCGTATATTGCTCAAGATTGTAATTGATAGATTGTAATATACTGATTATGACATCTTTTTCCATTTGGAAACTTTACTCAAATGTAATTTTGCTAATAAAATGATATCCAGAAACGTGCGTACATAAAATGGACCTTGTTGAATTCTTTATCCGAAACTAAAATTATAATTGATATGTTTTGAATTAATAGAATCTACCTTATCAATATATGAAAGCTCTGATTGATATAACCTATTGATTATTGAGAGTAGTTTTACTGCGATGTTGAAAAATATCGCGGCACTAAACGTATATATGAATAAATCTAACCCATGGTAATTTAAGAATTCTTTTAGCTTATCAACTTAAGCACCTTCTTATATATATATATATATATATATATATATATATATATATATATATATATATATATATATATATATATATATATATATGTGTGTGTGTATGTGTATGTGTATGCGTGTATATATATATATATATATATATATATATATGTGTGTGTATATATATATATATATATATCGTATTGAAAGATGTCATGTTTGTGTAAATATCAAAACATAAATACTCAACCTCGTTGGCAGTTAAAGTATTTCAATATTACTTTAAAAAATCGTCAGTGTTCCTGTGTAGAATGCAGTTATCTTTGCGGTATTAAGTTATGACTGCTCAATATTTATGTATAGTGAAGATTTATACACACACACAGATACACACACAGTTCAGGGTTCGAATCTTAGGGTTTATTTTCACGCTGCATTTAGCCACACTGATGAATCTTTAAATTACTGAACGAACGATTCAACGACGAAACAGGGATAGGAAGGGGCGTGTGTGTAATATCAGTGGGAAATGAACCCAGTAAAGTGACGATTCTTAAGAAAATTAAAAGAATAATAGCGTAATATTTATTTATATATATATATATTATAGAAGATCAAAACAGCATCGGTACCATCGGTTTTTATTCCAAACAAAATGTGACCTATAATTTGTCCTTTTTATCGGACTTTATTCAGTTACTGTTGAGGGAGAGGCAGATATTCACAGAGGTTGTGGGTCAATTATGGGTACTCATTGTTTGGATTTTAAACCGACAGTACATATGTTGTTCTCATGTTGTATCTGATATAAGTTCCTTTATGGGAGGTGCACTCTAGTAGAGGAAATAATGTTTTAACTTAATAATAAAGAAGGATTCTTGGCACGGATACATTGCTAGTATATTTGTTTACACAATCGTACGTTAATGAGAAAAAAACAGAATTGGTTAATATCATTATGAGAGTAGGTATTGCTATTTTTAAAAGGCATATCCTTATCGAATCATGTGCATGAGTTGTCTATTTCCTCTTACATCTGACATCATCCTGATCTCTACAAAGCCACCATCCGCCCATGCATGGAGTACTGTTGTCACATCTGGGCTGGTGCATCATCCACTAGTCTCTTCCTCTTAGACAAGGTCCAAAAAAGAGTCGTCAACTTAATAGGTTCCTCACTATCCACAAAGCTCCAGCCCCTGTCCCATCGCCGCAATGTTGCATCCTTGCGCTTGTTTTACAAATACTTAATGGATTGTGCTCCAATGAACTGGCTGCTCTGGTGCTCCCTCGAAGAAAATACACTAGACCAACTCGACAATCAGCAACATCCTATCCATTCACTGTGGAGGCACTCAGATGCCGGAAAGCATTCAACTCTAATAGCTTATTTCTTCGTGCTATTGGCCCCCAGAACTCCCTCCATTCTCCCAGTTTCCCCGACTGTACCGACATGCAGAGGTTTAAAACTAATGTAAACAGACATCTCGCTATACACCTCCCAACTTAGGATGACACCCAAAACCTACACCCGAATTCTCAGTAACCTCCTTCGTCTACAGTGACGGCCTGCCTTGTGTGGGGTTAAATATTTTGAAAAAAAGAATGTATGTCCATACGCAAGCATACAACTCTTAATCTCGTTATTCCGAAGGTAACTTTAAGGTTTCATTGATATAAGACTGGAACATTGGGGACAGTTCATCATTATCAGGGTATCTTCATGTAACAAGTATCTGAATCAAAATAGAAGCGTCCTCACACCGACTCATACACTGGAAAATTTTAAGATATCCCGATTCAATCCGACCTTTATTCTTTGACATGAAATTTAAATTAACATACGGTTAATACCTGTTTCCCGTGTAGTGCGAAATAATCATTTCTACTTTTTTATGGAAATGAAGTGGTACCTTATTATTGGGTCTTTAATGTATATGTTTATTTTGTCTGTATTCAAACTTAGACGAAACTGAGAGAACAGGAACACAATAGTGGCCAAAGCGAAAAACGTTTCCAATGAGAATTTTTTCTCTTCTTTTTCTAATAATACACTCTTACTGTTGCAATACCACTCCTCTAAGGGGAGTCTAATGTCTCGTATATCACGATCAAATAAAATGTATGTTTGTTATCGAATGCAAACCAAGAAAAAATAACAGCACAATTAAATCACACATGGTGTCACCCGAATTCAAACTACAACGCTTCTCCAGCGACTAAAGAACCTGTAATTAAAATTTCAATACAACATAGAGAAAACAAAAATAGTCCAAATTTGGAGTACGATTATTTATTAAGCCGTTGACGTCCCCTTCTTTTCTTCTAGTGGCAGAAAGAAACATTTTGGGGCTATGGATATTTGTGCAGTTTATAATCGGTTCATAAGTCTTCTTTTTACGTGTGCAGTACGCTTCACAGTTTCTTCAGGAACTCACTAGTTCTTTTGCTCACTATCTCTTTGAGTCATGTGACGTCACGTCTTTTTCTAGCATACATAAGGTCGAAATGATACCTGAGTGAATAAGCTGCCCTCCAGACCCTGAGTAGTTGTGTGCGTGTTAACATTCAATGTGAACCCAAATCCTCAGATTTGTACTCATGATTTAAAACTACTTGACATTAAAATCCGAGTATTGTGTGTATTGTGCACTTCGTGACTTATCTTCATACCCTATTTGAAATGGTGATCTCATATTTTGTTATTTCCCGTTTTCACTTCTGCGTTCATACATAAGACGAAACTGAGAGAACAGGAATGCAAACGTGGCCACAGACGATCAAAATGTGTTGTCTTCTTTTTCCAAAAAATACGAACCTTCTGTAAAGTGATAAATAACATAAGCCTCTGCTTGGCCGTTCCAAAGAGAGAAGAGGTTAAATCTAGAGATTCAAATTGAATTAGCTTGCCTAACATCATCATCATCATCATCATCATCATCATCATCATCGTCGTCGTCGTCCGTTTTACACGCATGAGTTTAACGACTTTAAGAAATTGACTTCCTAAATAACCTATCTCTGAGCAGGTCTTTTTTATCCCTCTTTCCCTGTGAACTGAATCTGTTGCCTCAACTGTTCAACATCTATTATTAAGTATTGCTGTCATATTTGGGCTGGTGAATATTTGTCTCATTTGAGAATTCTTTATGAGGTGCGGAAACGCATCTGTATTTTAATTGGCCCCACTCTTTTTTTCTTTTTTGTACCCTCTTTCTCACAGGCATGATTTTGCTAGTCTTGGTCTTTTATATAAATACTATTATGGCATGTGTTCTTTAGAATTGTCTGATCTATTCCTTGCTTCCTTTCTTCAAGCTAATTTGACTCGCTGGCCTAGTGATTTCCATCAATTTGCTGTTTTGATATCTCATTGTAATACAGTTTTCTATTTCAGTAACTTCTTTCTAAGAACTGCAGGCTTGTGGAACTCTTTTTCTTCCGACTCTTTTCCTCTTACCTATAGCCTTGATCTTTTACAGACGAAAGCAAATAGACATCTCCTGTCTTTGCGATAATCATTTTGTTCTTGTTCGCTCCTTACATCAAGTTGATTCATGCCTTGTCTAGAGCGATTTACATAAAAAAGATACTAACACAAGAACTCTCAACCAATCTTGGTCATCCATTGTTGGTCATACAAACGAGGTCTCCCTTCCTGCACACATATCCCTGTACTGTCCAGATTTAATTTTCATCCTGACGTCATTAGAACTAAGCCTACTAAAGAGGAATATTTAGCTATATTCATCGCTACGTGTCACTTTGGACTTCTTCCCCATGCAGCCATATCTTGACACTAATTCTAATCGTTAACTTCTAATACAATTTTCCATTTTTCTGCTTAATCCAACCTCATGTGCAAAATACGGTGTTTAAGTTTATTTCTACACGTCCACGTCCCATACCGTGTCACTAGTGATTTAATATCGACCACCTTTTGGCTCGTGCACTTTGTGACTTTATGTTCACGATCTGTTTAAATGGTTATCAATGGTACCTGTATTCCACGTTTGAAACTTGCTGCTATAGTATGTTTATGTGAGCTCTACTTATGATATTGCTAGATAACACATATGAGATATTTTCTGGTGATTCACGTTTTATAATACTGTTAAACTATATTTTTTACGTTCGTGAATATAATTTTTTAGTTATTCTTGTTTAGTTTTTGCTGTTTTAGGTCCTAAGAAAAAACCTTTAAACCAGTTCGTTATGTTCTCAATCGCTCTGTGATTTCATTTTAGAATCAAGGGAGGCGCGATAGCGCTCTATCCCTTAATAGACTTCAAAAACGACCTATGCTAAAAATCTCATTTCTTTCATCAGTCATAACTCAAAAACCAATAAACCTAATTAGTTAAAACTTTGCACAACATTTTCATTTTATAGTTTCTATAAGTGTGTAGAATTTCAGCATCATTAGTCAAGGCCACCCAGAGATCCAGAAAGGTCAGGAATAATTTTGTGTTATCCGTGTGTACGTACGTACGTGTGTGCCACCCTGTATCTCATCAACTATTTGATGGATTCAGCTGACTTTTAGCAGAGATAGAGGTTCTAGGGTCTAGTTGATGGCATTTTAATTTCAGTTTACCATATACCTTAGTTTTCCAGAAAATTCAAAAACACCTTTAAAATGACCATTGTTCTGAGGCATAGCCTTTACAAAAGTAGTGACATTCCATGATAAATGCCAGTATACTGAAATCATGTCCTTAATAGGGTTAAGATGAAAATTCATATACACTAAATGTACATAAGCAAGGAAATTCCCAAATTTTTACACTTTTATTGTCATTAAGGGTATGACTACATATCAACCAAACCATTTCATTATCACATCACTACAGTATAAATATCTATGCATAAGTGGATGAAGTGTGTGAGGTGCGCTGAAGAAAAATTCCTACAAGTAAAATACATAGCCCTGTTGTGCTCGCATACCCTTAATAACAATAAAAGTTTTAAAATTTTGGAATTTCCTTGCTCTTGTACATTTAGTGTATATGAATTTTCATCTTAACCCTATTAAGGGTTTATGATTTCAGTATACTGGCATTTATCATGGAATCCTATTTAAAGTACTCTCTCCTCAAACATGCCCAACGCTATGGGATCTGAACGATTGGTTCGGTACCAGAATGAATGCAACTTCTGAAAACATCCTCTTCTATATTTTCTTACTCCGTCTTTTTATTTCCTTGTCTATTCTCCTCTTGTACACTAAATTTACATTTGAATATGTCCGTTTTTGTGCTCGTGCACTCTGTTACTTCATGTTTATAACTTTCGCAAAGATGCATTGCTTTCATTTAACTTTTTGAACTTCGCTAATTTACAAAATTGATTCACGCCCTCTCATGTGTACAGGTTACATTAGAAATGTTAAATATTATCTGATAACTCGATAGAAGAATCGACGGTTACCAGTGTTTATTAAGGAACCCTATGCCCTTCTACTCCCATATAGTAAATTTATTATCTTTCCCCATGTTTAGACACACCTGATGTTTCCCTAGAATCAATTAAGACCCATGTAAACTTATGCTCCAATCTCTATCATTTTTAAATTATAAATAAAATAATATAAATGGCGTATTTCCTCTTTAGGGTAGTCATGTGCAAAATGTACCATGGAAAATGTAGTTTCAGAATATGGCTGTATTGGGGTTAAATACATGTAATATATATATATATATATATATATATATATATATATATATATATATATATATAAATGACACAATAAAGATGGGTGTTTTATCATTATCTTAGATCCTATCGTTATAAGAGAATGGTTGATATAAAAGATATGGCATTAATATAAGAATAAAGAAATGATGAAAATAAAAATTTGATGCATTACAATATTTATTAATTCATCAGATATTCAAACAAGAGATGTTAAAAAATTCCTTAATCCATGGATTTTCAACCATAAGCTCTTTTCATCAGAGAAGAAAACATTTGATTTCTTTGGATGTTTTTTGGATAAGTCCTTTATTTTGCTGTTAATTTTTTTTTATTATTATTTTGGACTTCTTAAACTGTATCCTCTGATACGTCGGATTTTAAACTTTTCACTCTGGACTCTTTTAGATTATAACTCAATGCTTGCCTTGTTTCTGATTGATACTCTGGATAATAACATTGACACATTGCATTGTCTACCCTATTTTCGTTAAAGATGTTTGTTGTAACGACTTTTATATATTCAAATTTATGCTAACAGTAAACCATTATTTTACTGATTTTTCTCCAGTTATAGATATAGTTTATATATCCCTTGCTTGAATATCTGATACATTTATCCCTATTGCAATGTATCCAATATATATGTTCATCATTTTTTATTCTTATATACATTCATATATATATATATATATATATATATATACATATATATACATTTATATATACATTTATATATATATATATTTATATATACATTTATATATATATATACATTTATATATATATATATATTTATATATACATCTATATATATACATTTATATATACATTTATATATATATATATACATTTATATATATATATACATTTATATATATATACATTTATATATATATATACATTTATATATACATTTATATATATATACATTTATATATATACATATATATATACATATATACATATAATATATATATGTATATATATATGAATGTATATATATATGAATGTATATATATAAATGTATATATATGTATATATGAATGTATATATGTATATATATTAATGTATATATATCTGAATGTATATATATGAATGTATATATATGAATGTATACATATATGTATATGAATGTATATATATAGATATATACATATATATATGAATGTATACATATATATATGAATATATATATATATAGATATATACATATATATATGAATGTATACATATATATATGAATATATATATGATTGTATATATATATGAATGCATACACTTATATATATATATATATATATAAATGTATATATATATGAATGTATACATATATATATGTATGTATACATATTTATATGAATGTATATATATATGAATATATATATGAGTGTATACATATATATGAATGTATACATATATATATTAATGTGTGTATATATATATGAATATATACATATATACATATGAATGTATACGTATATAGAAAAATATTCTATCTGTATGAATATGTTCTGTTTGAAGTTTAGAACTAAGTTCAGAGAAATATAAAAGTGTGGTTTAGTAAAATATTTAAAGGTGAATCCTACATTTATGGTTGATGGACAGAATATATATATATATATATATATATATATTTATATATATATATATATACATACATACATATATATATATACATTAGCTGAACTTACCTAGAATTCCCCGGGATTCATTGGATTCATATTTTTAAATTAAGGAGAAGAGAATAAGAGATGAAAAGAAATGCTAGTTTATAACTTAAATAATGAAAAGTTTATAAGTCATATTTGAAGTTATAAACATTTACCACCCTTACATTATTTGATTCATTATTTAAATATTCATTATCGTAACAGTTGTTCTAACCGGAATATTTTTAAAACAAATTCAATGAACCGACTTTTTGGTATTGTAAAAACATAACAGGCAGGAATGAACAAAAGATAAAATATTTAGGCAGAATCAAATATCGACGTGTCAGATGCGATTATGTGAACATGTACGTATGCGCGTTTGTTCGTACGTTCACTGCACTGGTCGTAATAATCCCACACGTTGCGCCGGTCCAAAATGTAGTTTGCTCTCACTCGCTACTGTAACAAATACTCTCATGACAAGTAATAGCCATGAGTCCAATTTATGAACTAGTAACAAATTCATTTGCTGAATGTTGAAAAAGATACCCATGTCTCTAAGTTGAATGACAGTTGCAAAATGAGATCTCTATATCTCGGCGAGGTGGAAACAAGTCCCCCGCAGTCCTTTAGCTAAGAGACACAAATGGGCCATCCCTCCTCCACGGGCCCAAGCTTCAACTGTCCCTAGCTATCCCAGCAAACCTCCAAACTTCCTGCCATGCCCGGTGAGCCAGCTCTTGCCCTTCCGCCTCCTTATTCCTGTTGACCCGTTTTTTTTCACTTGTTATCGGTGGGTCACACAAGCACTTATCTACTTAAGATCTAAACCTGAGATAACTGTAAGACAGTAAGGTATCATGGCGACAATCTGTGACCATCCAAGCATGGGTCGCTCTGGGGTGGCCCAAAACAAAACCAAAGGCATTTACACTGTCTTCTGTGTCCCTCTTTTTCCTCCGGTTCGAGCATCTGACATTTGCAACGTCCGCCATTCATATACATCACTAAAAATGGCATCCTACTGGATTTTCACAATTATATCTGAGTTTAAATTCTAAAATCCGACAAGATAACTTTATAGATTATATATATACATATTTATATAAAGATACATGAAGAAAGATAGATGAAGATGTGCGAGTGACAAATCTGTATCATCTCCGATTGTTCAATGCAAGGTGTACTCGATACAAACATGTTTATTTTTTTCCTTAAGCCAGGCTTTTCAAAGATTAAAATCTTATCATGAGAGGAATTACATAGATGGATAAGTGGGCAAGGGAATAGACAAAATACAAAATTTGAAATAGATAAAGAAGCAATAGAGTAATGGAAAGTAAAAGTGTGTGCGTAAAAAGGTTATAAAAATATAGAGTCTGTCCAGTTGGAAAATATCTGTTGACAAAGTGTCCGGTGACGAAAGATTTAGGGATGGGAAAAAAAGATTTCGTGGAGACTGCGTCAGAAATGGTCAAAATGCTGTAGATTCAACAGAATGATGAAAAGACTGAGAGAAAGCGCTTATCAGGGTGTAAGTTGGAGAATTAGTGCCACTTTAAACAATACTGATAAGACTGTTGGAGTAGAAAAGATTCAGGATAATATTTAATCTCCTCTACTCCAACATTCTAATTTCTATCTCATTTTTTCAATTATTAGCTAATCCCTATTACATACTTATCCATTTCCTCTGATCTCCCTTTGGATACAAGCCATTGATCTTGTGAATGCAGCGCTCCACCGACAATCCTTTTCTCACATTATTATTCTTTATTCTCATTAGGTTAAGACCAGGTGTTTTGTTGTAAATAAGAGTTAAGCAACGGATATCCCGGTCATTACTAAATAGGTGACTATTTCGGAAAAATAACAAAACTGGTTCTTTGATATGACGTAGGCGCCTCCAATAGCATATTTAACATGAGTATAAAAACTTGGGGGACTTGTTTTGGGGGTGGGGGAATTTTTTTATTTTAACTAAAAATGTTTATTTGGATGGGGGAGAGTAAAAAATTGAGGAGGGGCGGAGGAGAGGGATGTGTAATTTTTTTTAACTAAGAATATTTCTTTGGATGATGGAGGGTAAAAAAAACCTGGGGGGGTAAACATTTTTGTTTTAATATTTCTTTTGTTGGAGGAGGGTAAAGAAATTCGGCGGGTTAGAAAATTTTTTTTCTTACAAAAAATAAATATTTTAGGAGGGTTGGCGTGGGTGATATTTTTAGGGGGGGGGGTAATTAATTTTTTTTTAACTCAAAATATTTCTGGTCTGAAACAAAGAAAATCAATGTCTAACTACCCAAGAAATATGACTGGGGCACCATCGGTTTACGGATGAGCGTTCATTTCTGACGCGGCAGCCTAGCAGCCTAACAAAAATAGACGACCGAGTGATATAGCATTACACTAATTTCAATTTTAATCATTTCAATTTTATATCGATATAATATTCGCCTCTATAACTTAATATGCATGTATTAATAAAGGTAGTTTTTATAGGGAGAGATGAATGCGTCATTGTTAGAGTCAATAAGAACATCTAAAACTGAATGTTGTTATTAACGTTAAGCTCATAAGTGAATGTAAGTAAAGAGTTATTTTGAAGAATGTATTGTAGTGATTTAATCTCATCATTATTGCCTGCTAAAATAAGGATATAATCAACGTAACGGGTATAAATGGAAGGTTAAGTAATTATATAAAACATTTTATTTTTTAGTTCAGCCATGTAAAAATTACTGAGAGTCGGTTCGAATACCGATCTCATAGAAACACAGTCAATTTGGGTATAGATGTTTCCCTTATAGTCGTAAAAAGGGATTTCGGTTGTGCAAATTAATAATAACTTTGAAAGACTTTAGGATCAATTTTTAGTTGAGGGAATAATTGGTTATTGTATAGGTGATCAATAATGATATCAATTGTTTTGTGTACTGGAACATTTGTAAATAAGTTTTCAAAGTCAAGTGAAGCGGAAATTATATCTGTTTTTTTTGTAGTTTAGAGTATCTGCATGAGTTCATGGGTGGACGTTACACTGTATTTACTTGATAAATAAGGAGTTATTAGTTAATTAATTGTTTTGGTTAATTGGTATATGGAAGTAGTGACTTATGAAAGTATGGGACAGAGAGAGGAGTTAGGTTTATGAATGTTTACGGTACCGTATAGGAAACCAGGTTTATAATCACCAACTATTTTAGGGGTTTAAATATCGGTTACGTCATTATTGGTAGTAATAAGCTTGTTTACATGTGGCTTAAGTTGAACAATCGGGTGTCTATGAACTTTAAAAAAATTAAAAATGATTGTCTAAAATTGTTCTAAATTTTGTGAAATAGTCAGATTTGTTAAGTACAACATATATGTTCGTTTTATTAGCGTTTTTAATGATAATGTTTTGGTGGTTTTTGGAGTTCATTTGTGTCTTTTTTAACTATTAGTTAAGATTGTACTAGATTTTTGTTTTCAAATAGTAGTTCTGGTTCAGCTTTAATTTGGTAGTTGTATCGATCGACCAAATAAATGGTACTTAAGTGCGAGGTTAAGGAATTCTTTTGTTGTTCGGTGAATTCATGGTCGGATAAGTTATACTGTTGAATCTTGCACGCGCTTATAACGTAATGAAATTTAAAGCCATTAAGCGAGATTGCTTGGGAATCTTGCACGCGCTTAAAACGCATGTAACATCTCAATGTTATAGACGCTCTTTTTTAAGTTGTAAATTACTGGCCGTTTAGAAAAACTCAAGGCAAAAGATACATTTGTAAAGAGACTAAGACTAACACCGTCTGAAGATGATTTGACGAATCAAATCAAAAGTACTAAAATCAAAGAAAAATTGAACAAAAAACTTACCCAACTTACATACACCAATTTGACCGAAATGCAAAATGGACTATTCGGAAAATTGAAAAAATACAATACTAAGGTTTGCCTATATATATATATATATATATATATATATATATATATATATATATATATATATTCTTCTCAACAAGCGGTGTAGTCATCCAACTACTTAGAACCCAGGCCGATGTCTCCAAGTAGGATTTTATACTTGCTAGGACGATGTCATTCAACAAGCTTACGAAGCGAGCGAATAAATATTAGTTTTTTTAATGTGAGATGATATATATAATGATTTCCACAATATATATATATATATATAAATTCAAAATAGCGTATTAGTGGGTTGCCCCACGTGTGAGTTTTTGCTCTCTTTTCTTTGTTTTTTGTTTGCTTTCACCCAATAATGAACTACTGTATAGTGTAGGTTTTTTCAAGACACTTGAATCCAAGAACATTTTACTCTCTGTAAATTTTTTCTGATGATTTTGTAGTGTTGCAGAGACGATATTGACATAAATATGTTGTTTGGCACAAGACAAATGAAACGGACCGTAAAAAATATATCTCACAGAAATGCTATGTTTTGGGGAAATGTAAAAAATTAAAAATAATAAAATAAAACCATGGTTATTGGAATATAATATGAACTGACTCATGTGGTCTGCTGTAAATCAAAAATATTGTGAATATAAGAATAAGGCAATAATTATTACTTTCAGAATATTGTGTTATTTATGTGAGAGTGTAATCTCTGAGAGATATGAAAGTTTCCTTATATAATGTTTAAATGCACATACACTGTATATATGTTTTAGTTGGATGTGTGTATTTGCGTTTCTTGGTGTTTCAAATCCGTATACTATAAATTATCTGAAGTAATCAACCTAAAATTGTAGGTCTGAATTGACCGTGGCGATGCCTTTCTGAAGATTAATCTCCCCTAGGCACAACACCATTGCTGATTGAGAATATTCTATGAAAAGCCATATCAATTGGCATAATGATTAGCCTGAGAACCTTCATGCCGGAATTAGATAAAGTCAAAACCTTGCCAATAAAATTACACTTGAAAAGATATTCACCCCTAAAACAATGAAGTAAGGCAATACATAAAAGCCACCAAAAGAATTTTGGATAATTTTGAATCATATACTAAATATGTTGCGTATGGTTAAGCATATGGTTATGAGTTTGAGATAAAGTATATAAAGTCGATCGTCGGTTCATGACTGTTTCAGAACTGGAAGAATTCTGATTTAGAACAAAGAATTCAAGCCGGAAATGTCACGGTATTTTTTTTTTAATTCGATTCTCGAACCACGCAGAAAGCAACCGAAACATGCCGTCTAATGAAACGTTAATTGTTCTGGTCAGGTTTTTTTTTAATCCAGATCTCTTTTTATATCAATTAGGGTTTTTATTTTTTTATCTTGCGTTTTTTCTTTAAAACTATATTTTTATATACCTGCTAAAATAAAAATTATTATAAAATGTGTAGTAAATATACACTAA
>OY744523.1:35786099-35828599 GCA_963556195.1 Sepiola atlantica | reverse complement strand
GGAATGTTTGATAACGGCCCTGTGGGAACGGACGCATCTCGAGGTGGGCGTATCTGTTGGAAATCGTTTGGTTTGACTTGCGCGATTTAGTGCGGGTGGACCCGTACAGTCGAGTGCAGAATAGAGCTGTTCTCACGGTTGGAGCTCATAGACGTGACAGGCCAGCATTTTGATGGGACCTTTTAAGTCGGGGATTCAAATGAGTCAGGCTGTGACAAATACACCTACGCATAGGGACTCTGTGACGTCACGAGCGTTTGTGTGGGAAGCAGAGTGTTTGCTACTCTGGGTTTTGGAGGCGAGCCTATCGGACGTGTTTCACGATGTAGTCTGTAACATGATTAAGGGAATGAATTCACTAAGAAAATACATGCGTGAGTTTCTTTTTCTCACTCCACGAATGGCTAAGGACTTCATTGATAAGTAATTACGAAAGCAGTAATTTAGTCTCTCTCTCTCTCTCTCTCTCTCTCTCTCTCTCTCTCTCTCTCTCTCTCTCTCCCTCTCTCGACGTTAGTGGATATCTCCATGCCGACGGATAACTTACGCCAAATAAAACAGAACTTTAAATTTTAAAAAGATTGTTGTTTAGTGAGTCGGTCATGAAGCTTTTTGTTGCAGCGGCGTTGTTCACGGCAGAAAGAAAGAAGAAAGAATTCAACCACTGAATGACGCACCCCTCCACGCGACGAGGAAAGATTGAAGGTGCGAGAAATTTAAAGGTATGCAACATATATTATTTTTGGTGTTAAAAAGAGCCGGTCATGAAGCTTTTTGTTTGCAGCGGCGTGGTTCACGGCAGAAAGAAAAAAGAAAGAATTCAACCACTGGACGACGCACCCCTCTATTCGACGAGGTTAGATTGAAAGTGCGAGAAGATTAAAGGTATGCAACACATATGATTTATGTTTTAAAAAATGATGAGTTGTTTAAACGAGCATATAAAAAGAACTGCCACGGCCCAAGCGGCAGCTATGCAACAAATGAACCAAGGAACAGAAATTACAAGAAACACTATAAGCTCCCCCTCTTTCCCCACCCCACCCCACCCCACCTCAACCCCCCCAAAAAATTAAAAAAAAAAAATTTTAATTTTAATTTTAAAAATGTAAAAGAGTTTGTTTTTTAAATTTAACATTAAAAATCAAAAAATATTTTTTTTGTTTAATGGTGCCAGCCTAGGCTAACACCAGACAAAATATTTGTAGAGGGTCGAGGAGGATGAGAAAACTGAGGAGGGACAGCACAAAACAAACCTCAACTGGAAAAGTGCAGAGAATGCTGGGACCTTGGGGAAGCTTATTGCCACCCAAATCCCAGAGAAGACCAATTGTCTTACGAGCGAGAAATCAATGGTAAGAGGCTGTTACGATACCGCATCGTTATCGAAAAGAGGTGAAGAATAATAGAAAACTGAGGAGACTTGTTGTCACTCAGACTCCAAGGAACACCACTGATGATCATCAGTGAGCAATCACTAATTACAGCCTGTGTGAGAACACCTTGTGGGCAAAAAAAAAATTTTTTTTTAAATTAAAAAACAAAAACAAAACAACAACAACACCAACAACAGCAGCAACAGCAGCAGCAGAAACAACAACAACAACAACAACAACAACCACCATTGAAGAACCCAGACCGGAAAATGAGTGATTATAATCATGATTTTATTAATTAGATCCCTTACATCTTACATATAAATTAATGTTCAGGGATTCAGTAATTAGTACTTTTTTTGATTAGAACCAACGCTAAAATCGACTTGGTGTCGGTACTTTTCGGATTTTTACGTAAACCGCCGGAAAGTACCGAAGCGGTTAGCCAATCTGATGCGAGAAAATAAGCAGACATGTCAACATTTCAACTGACTGAAACGAATAAGAGACGCCATGTCAACATTTCAACAAATGCGATTACAACTGATTGAAACGCGAAAGTACTGCAAAGACGTTTCACGAGCTATGACTGGCTGTTGCATTTCCTGAAGGAGTGATTAAGTGTTGTCAAAGAGAAAAACTGATCACAAAAGAAAAAATGTTCAGGAAAAAAACAAACTTTAATACTGAATCCTAACCAACGAAAACAAAAATAATTTTCAGTAAAAATAAATCCTAACCCTAACCCTAATGACGCCATTTTTACCTGATTACCTTCCAAAAATAATTTTCAGTCCAAAGACCACTTAAAAAATATAATTTATCACCTGTTTATTTTCTCGTTAAGAAATAAATATTTATTTCATGCAATTTGACTAAATGTATTATTTGATATTTTGCTTTAAAGGTTGGTTTATGTGTGTTTCTACTTGAAAATCTTATCTTGTTTTTTTTTAGGACGCAGACGGGTCAACCAGCGGTATCTTTCGACGGTTTACGTAAACATCCGGAAAGTAACGACGCCAAGTAAATTTTAGCGTGAGTTCTAATCTAAGAAAGCACCTAGTAATTTTTATTTTCAACTTGATTTAAATATTTTGTGTGAAATGTTAAAAATATAATAATGTTTAAACCAGAAAAATAATTCATAATATCAGATTTTTATTTGTGAATCTTCGTAAATATCCCAACTAGCAATATATATTAATTGATAGAAATCCAACATGGCATCGCTTGTATGCAAATGCGAACGATATTTGCAAACAGTTTACACCATTAATAATTTTTTCCATGGGTGCTTACGTATTTTTCCCCGAGCCACTTACACGCCAATTCCGGTGCATGACTGTCGGGCATACATGAATATAACTTGTTTGACGGGCATTTACGGAGGTTTAATTTAACTTAATATAGTTAGATCGCAAAAAAACTGTAAATTTTATTAACGATTTTAAGGTAGAATGATGGAGTCCGTCATATTTGATTACTCTGCAAGTTTGACAGTTCGTCATTGATTGTTTTTGGATTAGCAATTTACTTTTTTAAGCGTGATAAAATATTCTCTATTGAATGTTAACAAATAATGTTTCAACCAAAACTTAATTTATAATATCAATTATTTATTTTTGAATCTTCGTAAATATTCCGACTATAATATTCATTAATTCACTAGCGCGACCCGTGTAAATTACACGAAATGATGTTTTTAATACTAATTATTTTGTTCCTTACCTATACATGTTTGAATAAAATATGATAAGATTTGGACTTGTATATTTATTTTAAAAAATGAACAATACTGGAAACAATTTACAAAACTTCTTTATATACAATATTTCTAGTGAAGGTAATATTTCGACGACTAAACCTTACTTTGTAAATGTTTTCGATTAAATTAAATTTGGCTCTAATTCATGAATATTTATTTACTCCTTTCCAGGAGTTAGGCACAAGGCCAGTTTTATCTTACTCCCACAAGTAAGATGTGACCCAAGATCGGGTCGGGAAAGTGGGGTTTGAAAAGCCAGCACTCGAGAAGGTGAGCACTCTGGCCATTAAAAATTGCCTGGGCAGCCCCGTCGGCATTCCCCGGTAGGGGCGCCTCAGGCAGTAAGCAATAAACTTACTCCTCTCCAAAGAGGGGAGGCAAAGCCTGGGAGGGTGGACTTCCTAGAACTGCACAGAACAGATCCATAGACTGGCGTAAATCAAGCCCCGAAGGCCAAGACAATACCAGTCTATGGGGTGCAGTATCCATCGGAACAGATACTATACTTTGATCTTAGCCAAAAGGCCAAGCCAATTCATGAGTAACATACAAAAATTCGGAAGGCCGTTGCCTTTGATGTAAGCATGACACACAAAATCACACACGCTATTGTATTAATATGTGTCTTCCCGGTCGTTCCCTCCCTACCTCTCTTCCCCTTCCCCTCGAAATGTAGAAACAAAATCTTAGAGGTTGGTTGGGATCGAACTATAAACCAGTTTGGCTGAAGTCAAAAGTATTACGTCGCTAACCGTTGCGCTAAAGGGAAATACTTGAAAATGCTTCGAAATTAGGCGAGTTGAATGTTTTTCAAAATCTAGGTGTGGCACGCATGCGTAGAGCTTTTGCCGGAAGCGTGACACACGAACACACACGCTATCGTATTAATATATAGATAGCAATCCAACATGGCGTCGATGCAATGCAAAGACGAACAATATTTGTAAACAGTCAACACCATCAATAAATTGTAGTTCTTGATTTTTTTCATGGATGTTTATGTATTTGTCTCACCCCATAAACGCGTCAATTACGGTTTATGTCCTTTCAGAGGGGTTTTGAAGTGATTGTTTGTGAATGGCAATAATTCGATTCATTGTGTTAAGGGAACTTAATCGTTGAAACGGTTGGGAGGGGCGCTTATTAGTTTAGTAGCTTCCCAGGAATATTTTTTGGAAATGCTTAGGATCAAAACTCTTATTCACCAGATTAAAAATCTTCGAACTCTGAAATGTGTTTTCACCGGAATAACTAGTTTCAAACGCGTATTTAATGAATAATAGTTGAAATAACCCAACAGATACAAGCTGTAGAGTTAAGTTCAAGTGAGAATAGAAGCTCATTCAGTGTAATACTTACTACTAAAGAAATGATCACCAAAGTGCATCCAATATATTTTAGGGGGATCAAAAAATAATGTTGGGAATTCATGACTGAAACTTGATAGACAAAGTAGACAGAGCCTGAACTTTACTTGTACCATAAAAATTAGATCGCAAAAAGAATTGTGAATTTTATTTACGATTCAATCGGTGACCATTTTTTAGTTGACCCTGTATTTGCTTATATGGACGCCCCTTGGAATTTATAACCCAGTATTATTCTAAAGTGGTGTAAATTAAAGTTATTCTACTGAAGGTTTGGTCATATGTACTTTAATGACGCTTGATACATGCCACAATATTTCGTAGTTCTGTGATTGAACTATGTTTGAAAAGCATTTATTTTAATTTATCTAATTAGCCGTGATTTGTGTAATGTTTCCATCGCCTCTTCATAAGTACTGCAATCCATAATAATTTCGTGTATCGTGTGAGATACATAGTTGGTTAGTAGTCCGAGTTTGTTTAGCTGTCGTAGTGGATTTTCTGCATGCAATGTTTGCAAAAGGTTTTCGAATGTCACTCGCCAATGAGTTAAACGTTTTACAGAGTTAGTAGTGTCAGGTTCCACGTCGAACCGTTGTTGGCACATTAATTGTTCCATGCTGAGTTTATGCCGAATAAATTGTAATGACAAATGAGAACATTCGTAACTTAAGAAAGCTTTATTCGGCATAACTGTCAGTACAATATTAGTGCTGTTATTTATTGTTAAGACGAACAGGAGAGTTCTCCAAAGGGGAGATAATTTAGAATAGGGAAATAATTCGTAATTGTTCATTACAATTTGTAATAAATAAATTACCCCACTCTCTCTTAACTATGTATTTCTGAATAGCGCCATTATATCCCAAATCAGTAATATCTAGGTGTTCTTGCAACGCAGATGTGCAAGTTTGGATCGTACCATTGAACGATGGTAAAACAAAGACTGTTAAACATCCATGAATTAACAAGACAGACATTAAGTTAGATTTAATTCTCGCTAATATACTTGCATTGCAGAAAAGGTGTTGTGAATTTAATTAACGATTCAAAAAAATTCTAATTGAGTAAACTCTGTATAGTAACTATAGAACATGAACATTTGATTATTATCGAAAGTTTTGGAATTTAATGATTTACGTGTTTTTTAACTGGGATTAAATATTTTGTATTGCTTATTTAAAAATATTGTTCCAACCAAAAAATAAATTATTATATAAATTTGTTTGTTTGTGAATCTTCGTTAATATTTCAACAATAATATCAAGTAATTAACTTCAATTCAACATGGCGTTCATAGTATGCAATGATCAATAATATTTGCAAATAATAAACACCATTATTAAATCGTAGTTCTTTATTTTTTATGGATGTGTATGTATTTTCCATGGCCACCCACGCATCAATTACGATGCATGTCATTTCAGAAGGTTTTACAAGGGATTGTTTGCGAATGGCAATAGTTCGATTCATTGCATTAATGGAACTCAAGCAAGTGATAATGAAACATTGCGTAGAACCGATTGGGAGGGACGCTTATTTGTTTAGCAGTTCCAATTGGAAATGTTTAGCATAACAACTCATATACACAAACAATATTTAAAATCAGCAAATTGTGAAAAAAAATTTTAATAAAAAGTGTTTTAAAAAGGGGGTAAATATATTATCTTTGAGATAACCCCATAAATAACGGACAGTGGGGTTAAGGTACCGTAACTGTGAAGAGCATTAAGGATCATACCTCCTGCTAATAAAATGATCACAAAAACGACCTACATATATTTGGACGTTAACAAAACAAATAATATTGTATATTCGTGATTAAAACTTGGTGGACAAGACAGGCGAGGTTAAACTTTATTTGTCCCAATTATCTATGGATTGTAAAAAAGATTGTGAATTTAATTAACGATGCCATAGGTAGAATATTTCTAGTTCTCCCTGTATTTGATGATATGGAAGATTGAATTATGTACGAAAAGAATTCATTTTAATTCATATAATAAGCCGTAATTTGTAATTAATAAGTCACTCAGCACTTCCCTAACTAATTCTGTGCTATCACATCAGAAACCGTCATATCTAGATGTTCTTGTATTTAATATAGTTGAATTGCAGAAATGATTGTGAGTTTTATCAACGATCTCAAGGTTGGTATTTTGGGATCCGTCATATTTAATGACTCTGGGAGTTGGACAGGTCCGCATTATTGACTGTTTTGGGGGATTTAGTGATTTACTATTTTTAACTGTAATCAAATATTTCTTATTAAATCTAAACAAATAATGTTTCAACCAAACCTTGAGAGGTGATGGTGGTAAAGTGGATAACGACACGAGCTGAAGACCTGGGTGTTCCAAGTTCGAATCCAGTCGGTTCCACAGTACCACTTTCACTTAGGGGTTTTGGCAACCTTCTCGTAAACCTTCCCTTAAGTATCCGATGTCTTTCCAGAAAGAATTCTGACTGGAAAAACATCGGGGAAACGAATGTCAACATCAGAATCATCTGATTCACAGGAAAGAAGAAGAAGAACTAAAAATTAATTTATAATATCAAGTATTTATTTTTGAACATTCGTAAATATTCCGACTATAATATCCATTAACTCATAGCAATCCAACATGGTGTCGATGGTATGCAAAGCCGAACAATATTTTCAAACTGTCAACACAATTAATAAATTGTAGTTCTTGATTTTTTCATGGATGTTTATGTATTTTTCCAGGACCACCAACGCGTCAATTACGGTGCATGCCATTTCAGAGGGCTTTTAAAGTGATTGTTTGTGAATGGCAATAATTCGATTCATTGCGTTAATGGAACTCAAGCGGGTGACAACGAAACATTGCGTAGAACCGGTTGGGGGGGGGCGCTTATTGGTTTAGCAGCTCCACAGAGACATCATTGGGAAATGCTTAGGATGACAACTCATATACACGAGATTTGAAATCTGCGAACTGAGAAATGTGTTTTCAACCGAATAAATGCTTTCAAAAGCGGCGTTGATGCTTTTCAGAAAAAATGAATTCGCCAAATAAAAGTCATGTGATTATTCACAGATTTTATTGACAACGACGTGGGAGTGTTATACATGCGTACGAGTGTACACTCTCCATCAGAAATAATGGAACGAAATTTTCTTTCGACAGTGTTCGCACTACGTAATCCTAAAACTGTATAACAGAAATGCTTGTGTTAGAGTTTGGTTGTGCACTTCCTGTCTTTCTCCTTGCAATAGCGGTTAACGAGTAGAAAACCTCCTTACAGTGTGGTCTCTTGTTGGCGTGTATCCAAAATGTTCTAAGTTCTGTACATTTCTTTTACACATAAATATTATGCTTTTAACCCTATAATATATATATATATATATATATATATATATATATATATATATATATATATATCTCGTACATGTATTGTATTAGTTTCTGTAAATGTAAATCCGTAGAAACTCAAGTGTTTATAAAAAGTGCTCAATAACAAGTAGAGCTGTTTATAAGTATAAATGTTTATTTATACAAACATTATTGGTTACATATGTGCATACATGTTTCGGTTGCACTTTTCCCAGAAAGTCAACCTCATCAGACCAAGAATTTTCGAGAAATGGATGGATTTGAAGAATTTTCTCTCCTAAATAACTCTTTTTGGGATTTCGTATTTTCTATTTCTTATGAATTAGTATCGGATTACCTATTCCACTCGCTGACATTTTCTGCTAGTGGTTGTCCATGTGTATGTATATCAATGTCTGTTTATTTATCTGTTTGTTTATTTAGGTGTGTTTGGGTATCTATTATAGTTTGTTTATATATGTGTGATTCTTGACATATAGATAAGATATTTATACTGGAGTGAGTTTGTAAAACTGGGTAGGCCAGAAAGTAGGGAACAATAAAATAAGGACAGTAAAAGGTGACGGAGACGCCATAAAGGGTAATAAAAGGGACAACCACTAGCAGAAAAGGTCAGCGAGTGGAATAGGCATAAGAAATAGAAAATACGAAATCCCAAAAAGAGTTATTTAGGAGAGAAAATTCTTCAAATCCATCCATTTCTCGAAAATTCTTGGTCTGATGAGGTTGACTTTCTGGGAAAAGTGCAACCGAAACATGTATGCACATATCTAACCAATAATGTTTGTATAAATAAAAAATTATACTTATATATATATATATATATATATATATATATTAGATAGATGAAGGAAGAGAGGTAAAGGTGTACAAATGACAAATCTATTTCAACTTCGATTGTTTAATGCAAGGTGTACTGAATAAAAACATGTTCATAAATATGTTTTCATCGAGTACACCTTGTATTGAACAATCGAAGTTTTAATAGATTTGTCATTCGTACATCTTTATTTCTCTTCCCTCAGTTATCTTTATAATTGTTCTATCTCGTATATTGAGCTTAAACTATTTCACTATAGGTTCTATCCTCTAAAAGTATACTTTTTAGTTTCATATTATATATATATATATATCACCGAAGTTAAGCGGCGTTGAGCCTGGCCAGTACTAAATGGGTGACCATTTGAGAATACCAGGTGCTGTATGTGCTCTCTGCTTATCTCGGCATTGTTTCCAGTCGTCTTGTATTACTACTTGCCATTGGAATCAAGCAATGCCGACCCAGGAGATTGCGCAACCCTTGCAATTACAAATTCACGCGCGGGCAGCCCGTGGTGGGACACTCATACGTCGAAATCGACAGGAGAGTCCATTATATATATATTAATTTTAAAAGTTTAAATGTATAAATGAAATTAACTCAAAACGAATATTTTTTTCAAAAGTGCGCAATACTAGATAGAGATTTATAAGTATGTAATTAGTAAACATTTTACACGGCTTACGCAAATGAAATTGCGTTTTAGCACCCTAGTGTCTAGTTAGAACCGAGAGATGTTAATGACAATAAATTAGTACTATAGATACAAAAGAACCGAAATAACAAAGTTCACCAGAACAAACAAAAAACATGTTGAAAGAAAAATAGGATACGATGATTTGATTGAGAAAAAAAAACAAATCCAAACATGTTTATTGTTTAATTTATTCTTTTTTATGTTTGTTTTACTTTAACACTTGTGGCTTTCTGCATAGTAAATACATAATTTTCAAGAACTTTATTCATTCAGTGTTTTAAATTTTACAACATAACAAATAACAATTAACACAACTTTACAATTTGTTTAAAGAAGCGAAAACTAAACGAGAAGTAGACCCTTTTTACAAAACATCGATACATTAATATGTATCATTTTTTACTTTTTATTTAGCACCAATATTTACGAAAACGTAATAAATAGACACAACTGAATTGTTAAAACACTGAAAGACAAAGGCGATACAACGATTTGTGTAAAAGACAACAAAAAGCAAACATGTTTAGTTTATTCCTTTTTTAATGTTTATTTTTTGTTTGCGGAATAAGTAAATAATTATGAATAAATAAATATGATGTTGCCGTATAAAGCACAAGTCTCAATTGAATTGGATTACTATAATTAAGTTTATAATTGATAACATGAGGATTAGATCAGCTTTATTGTTTTATGTTTTAACAAGTTTCTTTTTTGTAAAAAAGGGCAACTTTTTGTTTAGTTTTACTTTCTATACACAAAATGTATTAGTTGTACTGTATTAATTGTTATATGTTGTAAAATTTACAACAGCGAATGAATAAAGTTTTTCAATAAAAAGAAATCCAAAGAAATAAGACTATGTTGGTTCTATTATAGACCGTTGGATTTTCTCGCTCATTTTGTTTGGTATTCGCCTCTATTTTGGATAAAATCGATTCTTTGTTTGAAACAATACTTTTTGTCCTGAAATAAAATTCGTATTTATTTGTTTTAGTTTTGAGAATATAACTTTAATTCTATGTTTTAATCGCTGGCGGCCATGATTTTTTCTTGGACCACAAATATAACCAATTTAAAGGCAAAAATGAAGAAGCTAAAATTAAAACATATCAGTCAATAAAAATAAATGTCGGAAAAAGACGGTGAGTAGGATAAGAATTTTATATAAAAGTTCAATTTTATATACGTTTAAAAATGAAAGGTCTATTTCACACAAAGGATCGATTTTATCCAATATTTGGTCGAAATGAGGGCAAAAACTTATCGCATGCGCGCGTTTGTGAATGCAAAAATTAAAAGTGAAATGAAGATTGATGAATTAAATGTGTAAATAACAGAAATAAAGACACTTTAGAAGAAATTATACAGATGGAAATTAATGGCGGGAACAAGAATTATAAGTGATGATTGGAGTGCCTACGTGGATTAAGTGATTTGGGATATCATCATGAGGTGATTATAAATAAAGATAATGTTGTTGATAAAGACAATGTTGTTGATAAAGACAATTTTGTTGATGAAGACAATTTTGTTGTCCATACACAAAATATTTAAAATTCGTGGTTTCACCTAAAAAGACTTTTGAGAAAAAAGTTCACTCATCAATTAGTAAATATTTATTAAGAAAAGAACACAAAAATGTTTTTACTGCATTAGTAAATAAAATTAACAATTTGTATCCACTATAAATGTATGTGTCTGTTTTTCATTTTTACCGATAGAAGGCATTGCTCGTAGAGTCACCAGTTTGATATTTAATGATTGCGCTAAAAAGAAAAAACGCGCGCATGCGCATAGTGAGAGGAACCTTACGATAAGCTTTTACGGTAATTTGCGACAAACTCAAACGGTCTCTCATCTACAATTGAACCTCGTTTTTTGCTTCTTTATAACTAAAACTTAATGTATTTACTACTTTATTTTATTTTACTTAAGCTACACTATATTGTCATTTCGTTTACTTTCAAATTACCAGAATGGACAATTGTGAAGGAGACAGACACAGGAATCGTACAAGAACTTGGAAGTCCGGGGCTTCTAAAAGACGTAAAGCGAAAAAGCAGCAATTTAATCGACAGAAGAATTGACAAATGTAAGAAAATTGAGCCAGTTTTTCAACCAAGATAAGTGTCAGAAAGAAGTGATGAATTTGTAGAACCAGATCAACCTCAAAATGTTCCAGTAGAAATTGCTGATAATATTGACAAAGGAAATACAGAAGTAGTAATGGGTTCAATTGAAGAACGTACAAAAATGGAGACTGAGAGTAGCACACCTTGTATAGAAGCTGAAGTTGATGGTCCACCAGGTGGCAATGACATTGGATTTCAGTCATCAATTATGTTGGATCAGATGCGGGAATACTGGCTGAAAATGGGTGTATTAACAGTTCAGCATTGTGAAGAAAGTTTCTTTTCTGCACACTCAGTGCAACAACCTAGGAAATACCACAATATCCCAAGAATGTGCATGCTTGGACTCTTCCGTTGTCAAAATTTTAATGGGGGAGTCATAACTAGGAACATTTATGTTTTCTCCGTCTAATGGATGTGTTTATTGCTTTACGTGCAGAGTCTTATCAGCTTTCGTCAAATGGATTATGTGATTGGAAACATTCACAAGTACGTCTACGTAGTTATGGGCAGTCAACGGAACATCTGAAGGCTACGATTACGAACATCCATGAAGCAGAAACGACTTGTAAATCTGGCTATCATGAGCATCGAGTCTGGTACACTACGTGAATTGGATTTCAGTGACATCATCAGCGACTTTGCCGCACGAAAATCGAGAAAAGTATCTGAATTGATTATAACTCGTTCCATACACTGGATTAAACCATTTTTACTTGTTAGTTATTGTCATGGTGACCTACCCTATTGAAAGATATAAACTCTTCCTCTAAATAATGAATACCGGAGCACATGGATCTCGGTGTAAATGATTAACCCAGGTTAACACTTGCCAGTTTAACATACGTTCTACACTTTTTTATATATTGTATTTATCTTTCTTTCTAATATATTTGTTTCACTTACTCCCGTGCTCGTGACTTCTTTCGGACTCCTAAAAGGGCTACAACAGTTATACTATACATTTTCATGAAAAATTAAATAATCTTAACTGAATTTATCTGTGTGAATAAATTTGATAAGTACAACTTCTGTTCATTTCATGTCGTGTTTATGCATTGCATACTATAGCATTAGAAGAGTAGTGCGTGTTCAGTATTTCCTAAATAAAAGTGTACTATCAATATATTAGGTTACTATTCTATGGTGTATGCAATAGAGGAGTTGGAAGTGGGGGGGGGGCTCCCTTTCAAGCGGGTCCCAGTCCTCCCAACGGCTAATTCCGGCCATGTTAATAACTAAGAAATACTAATAATAACATGATTAATTAATTAGAACTTCTACCGGGCCAGGGCTGACCGAACGATAACAATCCACTACCGTGGATTTAATAAAAAGGGTTTAGTTACAAATTCCGTCCAGTTTACCAAGTTCGACTCTTAGGTTCTATTTCACATAGTCGAAAAGATAATGTGCCTAAAGAAGGGCAGGGTTATATCGGCCGAAACGTTTAGAAAATAAATCTAAGTTGAGAATAATAGTCCGAATAATCTAAATAATATAAAAATAATTTAGCTTAAAAATGTAAATATATTTAATGAGTAAAAAGTGAAATCGGTAAATGTGTATATTGACATCACCCCGCCCTCTAAAAAATGAGATTCTACTATTTTTATGCGATTATGTGTGGTCGCTCTAAAAACTTTGCGGAAAGAAGGCAAAAATGACAATTATTTTAGAATTTAGTGAAGGTTGTCAGTTACGAATATAAATTAAACGATTTTCAGGCCATTCTTTCTTTTTAGACAATTAACTCAAGTTTCTTCCACTAACCCTAAGTCCGAGTGGAAAAGTTGTGAAACCACATGTAATCACCTAAAAATGTAGAACCCCACTAAAATAAAAACGCACAGAATCAATCTCTCATAACGAAAAAAAGGTTAACTTTCCTAATAAATGCATAGAAATAAGGGATTAATTGCGTCAAATTTATATGTGAAACTGATCTCCCTCTCTAAATTCTAAATAATGTGTTTATGCCATGTCTTTCAGAGTGTTCACACGTTATCGCCTATAGAAAGTGAAATCTTACTTTGGGGGTGGCGGAGTGTATTAATCTACAATAATAATGTAATAATCGAATTTTAAAGTAAACTTCGTAAAAAACAAATAACGTTGTTGTTTTATTTGAAAACAAAACATATGAAAAAAATCAAAAGACTGGGCTTTGCAACCCTTCAGGAAGCATATGCTTCCAGTATTTATTGAGAATAGACAAGCGAAATGTTTGTTATAGATACAGCACCATAACACCCCCTTCCAAGCCTTACCTCATCAGGAGTATGACTATCGTTTCCTTTTTTGGTAGATTTCGATAAGATCAGGAGATTTCCGTTTCCTTTTAGATTGCCGCTTTTCTGAGGATGCTTGGGGTACTGGTATGTCGAAAGTATCGTATATGATGTCCATAACTTCTTCTTCTACCTGGGGAGTGCTGTCAGTGTAATCCGACAATCGTTTCCTAATTTGATTTAGGTGTCTCTTATGAGAGAACTTCTATATGTCCTGATCTATTTCAGGCCAGTACACGAAGCTCCGCATCACACTCTTCATCCTGTTTGTTCTCGGATGGCCAACGTGAAAATCTCTCAGGATTATCTTTTGTAATTGTTTTGGAATTACAACTCTCTCGTTGTACACGAGTACATCGTCGCATAATGCAAAACTGTCTGCAAATTGTAGTCTCTTATCAGCCATTTTGGCTTTTGTCCTGATGATGAATTCATCATTAGAAGCTTCCTTTTTAACTTCATATAGAGCCACCGAGAGCTCTCTTACCGTGTTGCACAATATAGCCTTTATATCCCCTTCCGATTTCAGGTAAGTGATCACTGTGTCTTCTAGTATCTCTCTCTCTCTCTCTCTCTCTCTCTCTCTCCCTCTCTCTCTCTCTCTCTGTGTCGTGACACCATTCTAGAAATCCATCCGCGTTATAAATCTTTTGTTGATAATAAACACTGCATTTTGAAATTATAGTTCAGTAAAATGTTTCCCCTTCTCTGTAATCTATTCGCCGTATACACAAGCAGGCCTTTTTTTTCGAATCGGCAATGGTGATTAACGGTTTATGGTCCGTCTTTAATGTGAACAATATACCGTATATATAGCGGCGGAACTTTGTTACAGCAAAAATCATTCCTAAAGCGTCCTTCTAAATTTGGGAGTATTGCTTCTCCGCCGAAAGCAGGGTCCTTTATGCATGAGCGATGGGTTTATGCGTTGTATCCGGTATTACATGAAGAATGCACGCTCCTAATCCATATGAACTAGCGTTGCTAGCCACTATTATGTCTAAGTATGTGTTGTAATGTGTAAGGAATAAATCCGATGTCAACATTTTAATAGTTTTGTCGAATGCCACCTGGCATTCGGGCGTCCACTATCAAACCATACTATTTTTCAATAGTTCATCCAGTTGAGCGCGCAAACTATGCATCTCTGGGGTGAAAGCCTGGTAGTAATTTGTCAGTCCCAGAAAGCTCTGTAGTACTGTGACATGGCGCCGGCATGTTCTTAATTGCGAGAGCCCGTTCTGAATCCGGCCTTCTACGGTTCGTGTCTATTACATGACCCAGATATTTGATTTTTTCTTTTAAAAAAAATCACCTTTTTCCTCTTTCTGATTCGGGAAAACAATTGGTTGACATGTTTCAGGTGTTATTCTATCGTAGGTATGATTGGCAGGCGTTACCATTGTCATAATCGGTTTTGTTAATGATAAGACTGGTAACACCAGAAAACTTCTCTTATAAAATGATTCCACTAGTATTGATCTCGGTATAATATAATCACAATTTAAAAAAATATAATCACAACAAAATTCACTACAAATAATAAACAAAACATTAAAATAAAATAAATAAAATGCAAAAGTAGCAATTAATACCCTAAATTAAAATTATCAAACATTTTTATCCACATGATAATTACTTATTAGAATTAAAATAAAATAAGAATGACGGTTGTAATCACAATTTTATTCTCATTTTAAATTTAACTCACTCTGGCCGTCACCCCATCTCCCTCCTCCCACCCCGGCCGAGATTGAGATCGTCACAGCACTGACACGTGCAAAGCCTCCCACGTAATAATTTGAAACACGACTTGTTGGGGTCCTCCCCCCTCTCCCCTCTCATGTCCCATGTCGCCGTTATAGACAAAGCCCCAACTCTATCCCCCTCCCCCTCCAATGTATTTTCAATTTTCAATCTCCCGTTAAAGTGAACTTAAAATTTTATGCCATTTGAATTCCTTTCGCCGGCCCGATGAGTTGGTAGCTATTCGCACCAATGAAACAAAACCTGTTTTGTCGCAACTAATGGAATAAAATCAAAAAAAAATATATATATATATATATATATATATATATATATATATATATATATATATACATGTATGTTTTTATATTACACTGTATATACACGTTAAACGTTTTATACTGAATTTCTCATATTGTTTTGGATGTTCTCTATCAATCTACTTTGATTAATTTGATGAAACTTACAAGCGTCAGGATGGCGGGTTATTGTCTTATTTAATTGTCTAAATATTTTCTTTCGATCACCATGTTTTTTAATCATTTTTTATTACTAAAGCAGCAGCTGGGAGTATGAAATCTTTTAATCTCTAAGTAACGCGAGCTATTCTCAGAAACTCGGATATAATGCTCCCATAAAAGATATACATAGGGCAAAAGTACTATTATCATGCGGACTATATGATATATATATATATATATATATATATATATATATATATATATATATATATATATATATATATATATATATATACATGCAAGATCCAAACACAGTTTTTTGATAACTTTCAACTGCTCGTGTAAATTAGCCGCCGACTCACTATTTACGAAGTTCAACTCCTCCTTAATTATTAGCTAATTCCCTATAGCCGAGGGGTTAACGTTCTTGACTGCGAATCAGTGGCGATTTGTGATCGGAGTTCGAGCCCGCCGACCGCACTGAAGATTGCGTTAGCATCAAACATCAATGTCTGTATGTAATAAATAATTAATATTTATTTATAAATATATATATATATATATATATATATATATATATATATATATATATATAACGATTGGTAAATTAATGGAAAAACGAAAGACATTCACCCCTGTATGTGACTCTTCTAGGGTTAGGTAAATGGGTGGTACAAATTGTGACAGAAACGTGCTGGGTGAAGTTTTAGAATTTAGGGAAGAATGTGTTGATGAAATGCGAACCCAATATTGTGTGATTTGAAAGATAAACGAAGTGATTTCTACGCTAGGTAGGTATGCAGAGAAATAAATAATTAAATGTATGCAAACACACGTGGGCATGCCTAAAAAAATTTTAAAAACAGCTCTAATGAAAGTTTTTTTCACGTTCAGAATTGTTGACGCTTGAGACAAACTGCCAGTTGTTTGCTGTCGAGACACTGCAACCATTAAAACGTCCATGCTTTTCGGAATTCGTTAAATAAACACCTGATGCTCGCTCTGAAGACGTACACACATATATATTCACATTAATGATTTGTAAGGATCTAAAACACTGTACAAAATGGTGTAACTATTGGGTACTGTTTTAGAATTTGACCCTAACCTTCGTGACTGCCCGGCAGCAGCGAGCCGACAGCTAACGGAAGCGTCCGAGACCTGCCGAATGCGAGACCTGCCGAAATCGAAAACGAGGCTGGCTGGCAGACGATATTGATTTCAAAGAGAGACGCTTGGCACAAAGTAAAAATGAATTTTGAAGTGTTGTGTAGTTCGATTGCCTCTCCGGAGCATTGCATTAACTTTTGCCAGCAGAAAGCTCTGGTGGCAAAATCTATGCGCTGTATGCGATGCGGCGGCGGCCGACTTTGCCGGCTAGTACCGAGAAAGACAGTTTCCGAAAAATATGCCTGGAGATGCCCCACCCAGGAATGCCGGGCTTGGATTTCGTTGCGATCGGGGACGTTTTTTTCGCGGTCAAAACTCACCATATCAACAATTCTAAAGATGATATACTTGTGGTCCCAGGATATGGCGACCTGCGGGAATTCATGTGGCGACAGACTTTTAAAAAAGACCCTTTCGCCGCCATATTATCGCAGATAGCCGTACTTTATCCAGTCGTCGGCGACCAACAATCTTCTGCTGCTCCGACTCCTTCCACATCCTCGGCGACGACTACCCCATCCTCCTCTTCTGCCTGTATTTCGCTAAGCCCTCCTCCAAAAACGCAAAAACAAGCCCTTACCCCTCCAGCTAAAATAATTGAAAAAAAAAACAAAAAAAAACAATGCGTAATTGCCAAAAAAAAAACAAAAAAAAATGGTTTTAAAAAAGTTATTATTTTAGCGTTCATAAAAACAGTTTTTTTCAGTTAAAAAAAAAAAAAAAAGAGTTTAAAAAGTTAGTTTTCTTACATAAAAATGGTTAATTATTAATAAAAAAAAAAGTTTATTCATTTCAGCTATGGGTTTGTTCATTTATTTCATTTTCTGTATAAAAATATATGCATTTCTTTTTCTTTACGTATAGTCATCGTCTTACATTGTTGTCGTCTGCCGACTCGGCAAGTCTCGGACGCTTCCGTTAGCTGTCGGGACGCTTCCGTTAGCTGTCGGCTCGCTGCTGCCGGGCAGTCACGAAGGTTAGGGTCAAATTCTAAAACAGTACCAACTATTGTTTTATACGGTATTCTAAGAGGTGTATGGGTCAGGTAAATACGCATCTTGAGGTTTGATTGTTTGGTTGTTTTGTTTTACGGCATATCAACACTTTTCCGGTTATTTAATGCTGAATCCGGTTATTTTCGTAAGCGTTGTTATCCTTCATGTTTTTATATATTCAAGTATTTATTCATGTTGTTCGGTTTGATTGTTTCGTAGAGGAAAAGTGATGTTTTTTATTTATGGCTTTACGGAACATGATTAAGTTTTTCAAAGGGAAAGAAAAAAAATAACATCAATGTTTGGTGCATTTTTGGTCACGAAGCCGGTACTTTCAGATAGCCTGATCTGGTAGGAACAGAAGAAAATATCTTGAGAAATTTCTAAACTAAGGTTCATGTTTATAAACCCCAATAATTCGTTCATCACTGTCCTTAATAGTGAATAACGGTATGGTTTGGTTTGGTAGTTTTGTTTTACGGCATATCAACCCTTTTTGGGTTATTTAATGCCGAATCTGGTCTTATAGTAAAAGTTTTTATGCTTCAAGTTCTTTATATCTTCAAATGTTTAATCATCGTTTTTGGTTTGGTAGTTTTGTTTTACGACATATCAACCCTTTTTGGGTTATTTAATGCCGAATCTGGTCATTATAGTAAAAGTTTTTATGCTTCAAGTTCTTTATATCTTCAAATGTTTAATCATCGTTTTTGGTTTGGTAGTTTTGTTTTACGGCATATCAACTCTTTTTGGGTTATTTAATGCCGAATCTGGTCATTATAGTAAAAGTTTTTATGCTTCAAGTTCTTTATATCTTCAAATGTTTAATCATCGTTTTTGGTTTGGTAGTTTTGTTTTACGGCATATCAACCCTTTTTGGGCCATCCAACGCCGAATCCGGCCATTATAGTAAAAGATTTATGCTTCAAGTTCTAAAAATAAAATAAAAAAGGGGAGGGAGAAAGGGAGAGGGGCTGTTGTTTTTGTTTTTGGTTTTGTAGAACATAATTAAGTTTTACAAAAAAAAAAAAAAAAAAAAAAAAAAGTCAATGTAGGTGAATTTCGTCTCAAGGAGCCACAGGGCAGCCTGATCTGGTATCACCAGTGTGAATAACGGTGTTGATTAAAGGTAAATCTTGATGAAAAATGTACCTAGATGTTTTGAATGCAATCCTGTTCAAAGAACCTATAACTGATACGATATATTAAAGGTCGTTTTTAATATAGTGTTCAGTTCGACATTATCAGAAGGTTATCGACTAAGAAAAAGGGTGCATTAAGAAGTCCGGAGAGTACAACGACCGAAACATTGTGAACATCAACCATGTTGATGCCAACAATATGCAACATGTAAAAGTTGTGAATAGCAACAATATCTCATCTCATAAATTTACTTAAATATTATTTTGTAACTATCCTCTTTATGTACAGAAAACACCACATGCTTGCAGGGCTAGAAGTTTTTTGTTGGAGATTGTAATCAAATTAACTAAATTAATTAGTCAGTTAACCAACTAAACCAATTAGTCAGTTAACTTAATTAAAACTGGCGTCGGCTGCTGAATCGCTAAATTAAAACTAGAGTGTGATGTATTATTTTGTTTAAAATAAGGAAAAATCAATGGGAACATTTATTTCAAATAGCCTATATTTTCAGCGGCTCTTCTCACACTAAATCAGTCTAATAACACTACATCAGCAATAAGTTTCCATACTACATATTTTAAAAAAGTTAGTGTTCACCTACCAAAATGTGTACTTGAATTGTTTACATGGACACGTCGTACAACGGATAAAAGTATTTTTAACAGTCATTTCTAGGTGACAATCTTCTGGGAGGTTGTATGTTCAACCCTTACTAAAGGTGATAACAACCAAGAATAACATAATAATCAAGGGAGGCGCGATAGCGCTCTATCTCTTAATAAACTTCAAAAGCGGCCTATGCTGGAAATCTCATTTCTTTGATCAATCATAACTCAAAAACCAATAAACCAAATTAGTTAAAACTGTGCACCATTTGTTTATTTGATAGATTCTATAAGTGTGTAGAATTTCAGCATCATTAGTCAAGGCAACCCAGAGATCCAGAAAGGTCAGGCATGATTATGTGTTATCCGTGTGTACGTACGAACGTATGTGCCATCCTGTATCTCATCAACTATTTGATGGATTCAGCTGATTTTTAGCAGAGATAGAGGTCCTAGGGTCGAGTTGATGGCATTTTAATTTCAGTTTACCATATACCTTAGTTTTCCAGAGAATTCCAAAAAAACTTTAAAATGACCATTGTATTGAGGCATAGCCTTTACAAAAGTAGTGACATTCCATGATAAATGCCAGTATACTGAAATCATATGTCCTTAATAGGGTTAAGATGAAAATTCATATACACTAAATGTACAAAAGCAAGAAATTGTTTACACTTTTATTGTCATTAAGGGTATGCGAGCACAACAGGGCTATGTATTTTACTGGTATGAATTTTTCTTCAGCGCACCTCACACACTTCATCCACTCATGCATAGAGATTTATACTATATACACTTAATGACAATAAAAGTTTTAAAATTTGGGAATTTCCTTGCTTTTGTACATTTAGTGTATATGGATTTTCATCTTAACCTTTATTAAGGGCATATGATTTAAGTATACTGGCACTTATCATGGAATTTATTTACACTTCTACCTGGCGAACGAGCACAATCAACGCCTATAAATAAATAAAATTCTATATAGTTTCCCGCGTTCGACATAAAGATTTTCAAGTATCAAAGAAAATACACCTGAAGATGGTCGGAGGCTACATTGGCTGAAACTTTCTTAATATAAAAACCAAGATGACGAATGTAGCCCAAAAATCTAAATTATAAAATTATCCATCGCATTTAGACAAAACGTTGAAAGATAAAACCAACATGCATTCAAAACAATGTGTTATCCTAATTTTGAAGTAGACTCGTCCCATGCTGTTTGGAAAATGTTAGAAGCTTAAATATTATCACAGTCTTGGGGCAGGGTTTGCAGACTAAAAAAAGGATTATATATGTAAATAGATTTTTGTAAAGAGAACATTAAAAAATAAACTGTAATAATATTGGCGAAGTGGCCATAATTACAGGTAAAAAGAGCGAGGCCTTTATTACCAAAATAAAAATAAGCAAACAAGTAGAGAGGGATAAAGTGCCTTTTTTTTCTTTTTACTTAAATAACATGGTAAATAGAAAAAACATAATGTATATATATATGTATATATATGTATATATATATATATATGTATATACATGTAAAAACATATATGTATATATATATATGTATATATATGTATATATATATATATATATATATATGTGTGTATATATATGTATACGTTACATAATCAATGAAAATGTCAAGTCTATTACGACCACGCTTCTCGAAACCGAAACCTTAGGAGCGTTTTCAAAACTTTCAACATTCAGGTTTTTAACATTAATTGTTAAGCCTTTAAACTGTCGACATTAAACAATTAAACTGTCCCTTCTTTCATATAGACTTTTACTCGCTTGTCGTTACCGCGTGTGCCGATGTGATCGGGTGGGAGGTCTCTTTTAACGGGAACATTTTAGTGTACATTTATGCGATGACCAAAAGTTATTATAAACATCTTAACTCTTTTTTCTCTAACAATTTCCTCAAACTCTTCATGCATTTTATATTTTACCTTATTTCGTCTGGCCGTAATTTAACTCTTCGTCGTCTAGTGATCTACTGGTTGAACGTTGTGCCGTAGGTTTTCTCTGTTAGATCCTTCGTCTTGTTGGGCTTTTATAATCTGAAAATCAACACTCTTTGGTTCGACAAAAAATGGCTTTGAAGACATTTCGAGAGGATCAGGAAGTGGGTTTTATTAACTTTAGGTAACGCTGTCTTCGATTGCTGTTACTTTTTGGTTAACTTAGCAAACTGCTAACTAGATGAGTTTTTGTCTCATCTTAGAGACTCAGTCCTAAACTTTTCCGACCATCATTTTTTTGAACAAACCGTCAGCTTTTCTTTCACGACGAATCGTTCTCGACGACCGTTCGCCTCAACTTCCAAAACGGGACTGTTTCGATTGTCGCTCCGACAACAAAAGTGATGTCACAGTCCTGACATTTAATGACCCCAAATCTTTTGAAGTAAGCCAGGTCCTGTCAACCTATTATGACTTACAAAATAAATCATTCGTGGGAACTGACTTAATCATCCAAAATAGATGTCAGTTCAAACTGCACTCAATCCAACAAATTCAACCCGGTCACAATTAATACTAGTTGACCTACACTCTTTTTAGAAATGCAGGGCCCCATAATCTAACATATATATATATATATATATATATATATATATATATATATATGTGTGTGTGTGTGTGTGTGTATATATATATCCATATATGTATGTATATATATATATATATATATATGTATATATATATCATATATGTGTATATATATGCATATATATGTATATAGGTATGTATATATAGGTATGTATATGTATATATATATGTATATTAGTAGAAATTGGTAGTTTGCTTGAAGCATTGCTAGGAGTCCTAATAAAAGTTTTAAAAGGTTTAAGGCAATGCGAAGTTCTGGATCGCTGGAAGTTGTAAAGAACAAAAACAAAGCAAAATCGAAAATAAGTCGGGTATAGGTCGACAAAGCTTTGTTTATTTTTCCAGACGAACTTACATAGACAGCAAGATTGTAATTCATCAAATGTGAATTGCCTTAAACCTTTTAAAACTTTTATTATATATGTACATATATATATATATATATATATGTATATGTATATATATGTATATATACATATATGTGTATATGTATATATATATGTATATGTATATAAATATGTATATATATGTATATATTTATATATGTGTATATATATGTAGATATATATTTATATATATATTTATATATATATATTTATATATATATGTATATTTATATATATATTTATATATATATTTATATATATATATGTATATTTGTATATATATTTAAAGATATATTTATATATATATATGTATATTTGTATATATATTTATATATATATTTATATATATATGTATATTTGTATATATAATTATATATTTATATGTATATATATATATGTATATATGTGCATATATATGTATATATGTTCATATATATGTATATATATATGTGCATATATATGTGTTTATATATGTATATATATGTATATTTCTATGTATATAGGTATATATACGTATATATATATATATATGTATGTATATATATATTATATATATACGTATTTTAGAGATGAAAGATGAGGATAAAACATTGTAAGGATACAATATTTATTAGGACATCAAAAGTTCAGAGCCAGAAGCCTCATATCTTTAATCCATGCATTTTCAAAGATAAACTTTTTTCATCATAGGATTTAGAAAAGCCGACAATGTAATAGTAAATATTATCGGAAACATTTAACATTGATAATTTTACATAAAATAAAAAAATAAAGACGAAAATGTAAATAGTCTCATGTTGAGATGAGAGCGTAGAGTCAGGGTTGGCGCGTCCGAAGACATGTAAAAAATAGTTGTTATATTGGAAATGAATGTTTGAGAAAGAATAATACTCAGATTGTTTAGGAATTCAAATTTTTTTGTTAAAAGGCTGATATTTAGACGGCAATTGGTAAAGTCCAATGCAGTTTTACAGGGTTCAGAATGAAGTTTGTCAGAGTTTGGTATATATCAAAGTGTGAATTACGAAAACCTCTAGCTTCCTGGCTGATCGGTGTATCGATAAGTTATAGACATGTATTTAGATCACAAAATTTTCAAACCAGAGCGGAATTTTATTATCTTTAATTCAATTCAACATTTAAATATTAATATTATATATATGTATATATGTATATGTCTATATATATATATATTTATATATACGTGTGTATATATATATAAAGTATATAAATGTATATATATATATATATATATATATATATATATATATATATATATATATATATATATATATATATATAGTAATCCAGGTTTAGTATGTATTCGCAGGATAAAAAATCCAGAGATTTTAACTAGGTTTATATAATAGTGCTCAATAGTAAATATAGCCATTAAAACTACGACCCCCCTCGGGCAAAGAAATTTAGTCTCATTTTAGTTGTTCATATTGAAGCAAGAAGAAGTAAAAATAAAGACATTAGATTTAAAAGCAAATAGGTCACATAGTAAAATTTAAAATAATATTTTAAATAAGCTGTTTGTATATATTCAGTTAAAAGTTCAGAAACTTACTTATTTTTGGTTGTATTACGTGTCGTCTAATTGGGAGTTAGTACAAACAGTCATATATGTTAAAAATGGGCGAGAGGCGTGATCTCACAATTCATGGGAGTGTGAGGGGAATAGTAGGGTGACAGCAGAGTAAAGAAAAAGAGGAGGGGACTTTTAGGGAAGGGGGGGGGGCTATATCGCAACTGAATACACACACAAAAAGTTAGACGTTGTTTAATATTTTATTTTTTATTTTTTTTTTATTTCTTGTGCAGTGTGATGTAGTTTTTAAGGAAGAAAATTATCCAGATTTATTTTTTTCTTATGTTTGTATTGAAGTAAAATGAATAAAATTTTAATTAGTTATTAATTAAATAATAATAATAATAATAATAATAATAATAATAATAATAATAATAATAATAATAATAATAATAATAATAATAATAATAATAATAATAATGGAAAAAAAAAAAATAATAATAATAATGGAAAAAATAATAATAATAATAATAATAAAAATAATAATAAAGAAAATAATAATAATAAAGATAATTATAATAATTATTATAAAGGTCTACCTATGCCAATGAAACCATGGAACATCTCTGAAATATGTAATTTATATAAGATTTGGCTGACGGGCTATAGGATAACTTCATTACGACTATGATGACGACTATTAATAACAATGGAAAAATGAGAGAAAGAAAGAGAGAGAAACTATTAACCACTGAAACCGACTACCATACACATAAACAGATATGGATAACCATACTCACATATACACATGTATGTGTACGCTGTTACGCTATGGCTTTTTTCAATGCGTTTTAAAACTTTTTCGTTAGGACATTTTTAAGCCTTTAAACTGACAGTCTTTTTTATGGTATTTGTACTCACTTGTTCTTACCGCGTGGGCCGATGTGGTTTTTTTTAACGGGGAATCAATGTGCGTGGGTTGACATTTATGCGCGCGTGCGTCTCCTTTAAAATAAATCTATTCGATAATATAAACTACATGCAACTTTTTCTACTCTTTTTTAAGCGTGTGTGCGTGGATTTGTCAAAACTCTCTTTTAACACAATAGTTCACAATGTACCTGACATTCTTCTTAATATACTTCGTTCTGCACTTCTTCGTCTTGCCGTGCTCTTCGCCTTCGTGGTCGTCTAGCTTCGCGCCGTGGGTTTTCTTAAGAACTCCTTTCCTTTTACTTCGTCTTGTAGCTTGATTTATCATGTTGTGAGAGTTATGGAACGGTCATTAATTGGTATTTTATGATAATGCCTGAGAGATAGGCGTTGTCTTTCAATTGCTTGTTTCTTGAGTTCTTTACTTAACAACTCTTCCTGACTCTATGGGGGTATATATGGATGGAGTCGTTCATTTTTTTCTCATTTGAGACTCACATTGTAAAATTGTTTAAATATTTATCAACCTTTCGTCTTTATTTCAAGACTTTCTCAAGATGATTGATTTTCAGAAATAACATACGAGTACAATATTTTAAAATATGTGGTGCGTTTGTGGCGTGAAAATATTTGTTTTTGTTTTTGTTTTAAACGAAACGTAGTCTTTAGATTTTTTAAATGTGGTGCGATTATGATATTAAAAGAATATTTTTGTACTTTTTTCCAACGATCCATAGCTGTTAGAATTACAAAATGTGTGACGTGTTTATGAAATAAAATGAGTATTTTTTTTACATTTTTAATATGCCTGTTATGTACGAAGTTTTGTTGGGAATGTGGTGTAAATAAGCTAGCCTGGATCTAAATTCAAGTTTTCGTCGCTTAGTATTAATTTGCTGAGTAAAGGAAATGAATTATAGAAACCGTAACTTTATTTGTGTTAGAGTTTATGATGAGTTTAAATTTGATAATTAAAGGAGATACATTGTAGAAGATATTATGTTGTTTACTTGTGTTAGAGTTCAAAATGAGTACTGATTGAAGAAGTCTTCGCCGAGATTTATTTAAAATGAATTTAATTAGTCTAGCATGTTTACTGTAATTGTTATTTTTAATATTCTTTTATTTTAACCGAGCCTTTTTTAGTTCCCTTTGAGTTTCACCAACGTATATCTGATGGAAAATATTGCATCAGACCTACAATTTATCTGTTTTAATTAGCAAATTATTACTAACCGAACAGATCTGGAAATTATATATTTGCTTGCTATTTTACCCATTTCCAACAAAACTCTGTACATAACATCAATATTTAAAAACTAGAAAATACAATCATTCAATTTCATAAACGCACTACACATTTTGAATTCTAACGACTGTAGTTTAAAAAAAGAAGAAAAACATTATTTTCATGTCATAATTGCACGACATTGTACTCTTATTTTATTATTTCAAATCAATAATATTGAGTAAGTCTTGAACCATCACAAACCTCAGATTCGCCGATGACATTGATGGACTTGCCGGAAATCAAACAGAACTTTCTAATCCAGTGAGCCGCCTCGACAGAACATCCACAAGGTACAGACTGGAGATCAATGCTGAAAAAAACGAAGCTGATGACGAATAGTGGACAACCATTATCAACAACGATAACAGTCAACGGCCAAGAACTAGAAACCGTAAACCAGTTCAAATACCTTGGCGCTATACTCAGCAACAAAGGATCCAAGACTGAAATCCTGGCAAGAGCAGCACAAACGGCAGCAGCACTTGCAAAACTGAAATCAATCTGGAAAGACGGAAACATTAGTCTCCGTTGTGAACTGCAGCTGCTGCATACACTAGTATTATCTATCTTTTTGTATGCATGCGAGTCATGGACCTTGACAGCCGAGCTCCAAAGAAAAATCCAAACGGTAGAAATGAGATGCTACAGAAGAGTGCTTGGCATCTCTTACTCAGACCGTGTCACAAACGAAGAAGTTCGTGCGCTCATCAACGCAAATCTGAACAACTACGAAGATTTACTGACAACTGTAAGAAAAAGAAAGCTTGGATGGTATGGTCGCGTGACAAGGGGCAGTGGTCTCTCCAAAACCATCCTTCAGGGAGCTATGCAAGGCAAGAGAAGGAGAGGTAGACAACACAAAAGATGGACGGACAACATCAAAGAGTGGACGGGCTACAACTTCGCTACAACCCAGTCAATTGCCCATGACCGTCAGACGTGGAGACAGCTGGTGTGGAGTTCATTGGTGCAGCGCCCCTACGACCCAGGAGGGGGTTAAGGGACCAGGTCAAGTCAAGTCAAGTCTTGAAAGAAATACGAAACCTTGATGAATATAATTTTGTTTTTTACTTATATATATATATATATATATATATATATATATATATATATATATATATATATATATATATATATATATTATATATTGTGTGTGTGGATTTAGGCAGCATTCTTTTATTTAAGCAATCTTTATTAAATATAATAGCATTGTCTGCTTGATATTTTTTTGGATGTTCCTAATAATATATTTTTGTAAATTCAAAAAGAAAAATAATGAATGTTCTATAAATATCAGAAGCACTTCCAGTTCTTCGTCCAATCATCTTCAGGTGGCAAAAAACAATGAACAAAATGCTGGAGAAAAAAAGAATATTTAAGAAAACCGTTGATAACGCTGCATTTGATGTCGTTAAAAGTCACAACTGGTGTAGTTCCAGAATATATTTTTACAGTTTAAATCCCGAGATGTCAGAATTAGCGTCATAATATGAATTGTATTTACATTACACATTTTTAAATATTCTGACTTGTTTCATATGTAATGTCATTTATCGTAGGCAGTTGACTTTTACTAAAAATAGCTTAAAGTACTTTTTTACGATTAGTTCTGCAATGTAATATTTCGTGGTATTAATTATAATTAGTCTTAAATTAGAGGGGGCAGTTATGCTTTTTAAAGTGTTGGTAAATTGAACAAGAATTACCCATATGCATACTGAGCCTATAGGAAAGGATAGTGGTAGTAAAACTAATGTAGATGTTTGCTATGTTATTATAGGAGTTGCATTCTCCCAAGGGGTTAAAACTTATAGATAACATTGTTTTTCTAATGATTTGGGGTGGGGAGGTGTTGTCTGTTACTGCATGATTTGAGGTTATCAAAACGCTGAGTAAAACGAGAGAAAGAATAAAAACGAAACACAAATTTCAATGTTATCGTCAGAAAGTCAGTGATTAGAAACTTTTTTTTATTATTTTATTACCTAAATCGTGAATACCAGAATCGGGCATTGTGAAAAACTAACAGAAGAGGCAAAAGGCATCTGAGAGGGAAATAGTGTTCGTAAAGGTAAAGTTCTAAAGTAGATAAAAACAATAGTGAAATATGGAATCATAACGGTGCGACAAAATAATGTGTACTATACGCAAGTGTTCCAGGTGTACATGGGTTGCCGTGAGAATAGATTTAAATGTAATAGCTAAAATTCACCTGTTTTTGTGACTATTTAAAAAAACATTATCGTGGTTATTTTAGCCTGACGCTTAGCTACGGGGATAACTACTATCTAGCGCTACTCACGTTGGAGTAAATACTGAAAATCGATATTATATCTCCTTATAACAGTTTATGTTAATATATGAAATATATATATATATATATATAGAGAGAGAGAGAGAGAGAGAGAGAGAGAGAGATCGTATATTGAGCTAATCCTTTTCACAATAGGTGCCATCTACTAAAAGTGTTCACTTTGATTTATTTTGATCCTATATATATATATATATATATATATATATATATATATATATGTATAAATAAATGCGAAAGTTGTTTCGATCTATCTTAACTGTATTAACATCAAGACCGATTAGGCTTATTTAATAATAATATAAGAATATATTGAAATACCGTATATAAAAGCATCTCCAACTCACTCAAACAAATCTCGATATTTCTCATTTGCATATTCATTTATTTTGAAGTTTTTAATACATTAATATTCTGTCATATACTTCCTACTTTGTATTGTCAAATTTTCTTCTACTACGCAATCGTTTTATCGATAGTGCTGTTATCATAATTATAAATGTAATAAAATAAAGAGATTTTTTTTTAAATGATAGCGTTTAAAAACTTATTTAGAATTTTAATTCTTTTCAATAAAAATGCCTTTTAGCCTGAAGATTCCACCGGGGATAAAACGCGGGAGCCTCTGTGTAGCTTAATTACCATAAATATATTTTCATAGCTTACTACCTAGCTCTACTTACGTATCGAGCACTGTTTAAGTAAATACTGAAAATTGATACATAAAAAAATAATATCTACTCATAAAATTTTATGTGGATACATGAAATAGTAATATATATATATATATATATATATATATATATATATATATATATATATATATATATATATATATATATATGTATATATATATATAAAATCGATTATAAAATATTTTAGAGGTATTCTTCCTTCTTTTAAAAATAATCCCATCCCAAAACGTATTTTTTTTAGTTTATTCTTGACTTCTGGACTTTGTTTTGTTGTTTTGTTTGAAATTATTGCGAATATTTCTATGTGATAGTGCTTAAATTGGAATTGATCAAATATTATATGCTGAGAAATTTTTTTTTTTAAATTGTCAAGTTTTTTGCCCTGGTATAAAGAAATAATAAAATTGAATTTCTGAAACGCGTGTGCACATGGAGAAATATTATTGAGTATTGAAATGTTTTGAGCTTGATTACAAAATATTAATAATGTCATGAATTTTGTATTCCACTGAACTAATATATAAATATATATATATATATATATATATATATTTAATATATATATGTGTGTGTGTGTGTGTGCGTGTAGATATATATATATATATATATATATATATATGTGTGTGTGTGTGTGTGTGGGTGGGTGTGTGGGTGTGTGTGTGTGTGCGTGTAGATAGATAGATAGATAGATAGATAGATAGATAGATAGATAGATAGATAGACAGAATGATTTAAATTTGGGTTTGTGGTAAACTGGAGAAGAATAAATCATGTCAGTTTGCCTGATTCTTCATTCTTGAATCAACATATATCTCTAAGTATATTTGATAATAAAAAAAAAACATGTGTATTCAAGTGTAAGATCATCCGTTATCATGTGAGTTTCCCAATCTCTGCCTTCTTGAATAGCCCGGAAGCAGTAAAGATGCAGGAGTCGATGATGCTCGCAACAGTGAAGGTTCCTCCAATAATAGCACACACCTATGCAAACAAAAAAATAATGAAGTTTTTTAAAATATTTTAGAACTTTATATAAGCAAAGTTCAAAAGGTACACTTAAAAAAATGTATACATTTTTAAATAGATAACATTATAGATGAAGCAATTCTTTTCAAAATAACTGTTTTATATATCAATATAGACTAGTAAAATATTGTTATGGATTAGTTAGGGTAAAAAATGCATTTAAAGTTAACTTTAGCCGGTGCTGTTAAGTATTATTAACTCGAAGTAAAAACCACTTTTTTAACCTATGGTTAAGCTTCTTCTGGGGTCATGTAAAAAGATGAGATTATGTTCGGACGTTTTTGGCTAGATGTCTGTAGAGATTCTTCATAGAGCTGTCTGTGACCGGATTGTTGGTCTTCAGCAATGTTTAAATACATATATAGATACATGTTTCAGGTAGAAAGAACGGTAGAGAGAGAGAGAGGGGGGGAGAGAGTTGCTCAGTCGTTATGTATTGCTAGTACGGACTCTATCTGATAGAGATTCTTCATGGATGTGTCTGTTCTTTGATTGTTTGTTCTCAGCAATGTTTAAACACATATTCGAATACATATTTCGGGCAAAGTGAGAGAGAAAAAGAGAATAGGAAAGAGAGAGTGGATCAGTCGGTATATTTTGCTAGTACGGACTTTATCTTATGGAGATTTTTTATGGACGTGTCTGTTCTCGGATAGTTTGTTTTCAGTAATGTTTAAGCACATATTAGGATCAATATTTCGGGCAAAAGGAAAGAGAGAGAGAGAGATAAGGAAGGAGGTGGTGGCTCAGTCGTTATGTTTTGCTAGTACGGACTATCTGATGGAGATTCTACATTGACGTGTCTGTTCTCGGATTGTAGGTTTTCAGCAATGTTTTATCACATATTAGAATATATATTTCGGGTATATTGTGAGAGAGAGAGAGAAGGGAAGGGGACTCAGTCGTTATGTTTTGCTAGTACTGACTCTGTCAGATGGCGATTCTTCATGAACGTCTCTGATACCGGATTGTGGGTTCTTAGCAGTGTTTATACACTTATTAGGATATCTATTTCGGGAAGAAAGAGAAAGATAGAGAGAAGGAGATAGGGAGAAGGTCTCTTAGTCGTTATGTTTTGCTAGTACGGACTCTCTCTGATGGAGCTTCTTCATGGGCGTGTCTGTGCCTAGATTGTTGGTTCTTAGCAATGTTTAAACACATATAAGGATACATATTTCGGACAGAATGAGAGATGGATAAAGAGAGAAAGAGAGGGAAAGAATGACTCAGATGTTCTGTTTTGCTAGTACGGACACTGTCAGATAGAGATTCTTCATGGACGTGTCTGTTCCCGGTTTTATTTTTTCTCGACAATTTTTAGACACATGTTAGGATACATGTTTCGGGCAGAGAGAGAAAAAGAGAGAGACAGAGAGAGAGACAGATATATATATATATATATATATATATATATATAGAGAGAGAGAGAGAGAGAGAGAGAGAGACAGACAGAGAGAGACAGAGAGAGAGTATTGATTTACTCCTCTCCAGGAGTTAGGCACAAGGCCAGTTTTTTATCTTACTCCCACAAGTTAGATATGACCCAAGGTCGGGTCGGGAAAGTGGGGTTTAAAAATTGCCTGGGCAGCCCCGTCGGCATTCCCCGGTAGGGGCGCCTCAGACAGTAAGCAATAAACTTACTCCTCCCCAAAGAGGGGAGGCGAAGCCTGGGAGGGTGGACCTCCTTGAACTGCACAGGGCAGACCAATAGACCGGCGTAAATCAAGCCCCGAACGCCAAGACAATACCAGTCTATGGGGTGCAGTATCCATCGGAACAGATACTACACTTTGATCTTAGCCAAAGTAGTTCAGTCTTTCTCTTTTGCTAGTACGGACTCTATTAGATAGATATTCTTCATAGATGTGCCTGTTTCCGGATTGTTGGTTCTCAGCGAAGTTTAACCTTATATGAGGACACAAATTTCGGACAGAAGGGGAAATTATCCTGCTAGATATGAGCGTTTAGATCCCTTATTCCCTCTCTAACAGACGCTTTAAAAACACAATTCATACGGAAAATCGATCCATACTTGAGTTTATAAAGTATTATTTTCAGATAAATGATAGCTGTCTTCATGTTCGACAGAAAAGTATACATAAACATCGGCAATCCTGGTGCACAAAAAGTGAAACGAACAAGCCGTGTAGGTATACATTACACTTTCTAAAATTTTAGTTGCATCAGATAATTTGAAATAATATCGTCTAGGCAATGAAAGAAAAATCAAAAACTGTATACAATCGAAATCAGAATAGAATAGTCTGTTTTCCCTATTAAAGGAACCAGAACTAACGGGACTTTCTAGCTTAACTTAGTGATTGCTAAATTCCCTGTTAACTTTGTACCTTTTGTTTAGTAAACATTCTTGTCTAGTTTAAATACTTTGCCAGGGATTCCCATCTGTGAAACACATTACAGTGTGAGTGCTTCTCTTCTTATTGCAACTTGTTCGTCTTCAAATCTAATGTAAACAACTGCCCAATAAACAATCAAACGCACTTCATACTATTGATCAATGTTAGTACTCCTATAGTGTTTCTCATCTTTTAGCTGCAAAACATTCCCGTCACATTAAACCTTATCATAGAGTTGCTATTGGCCTTGATGACTGGTTACCTCAATAATGAAGTAATATTTGTTGGGGTTTTCCTCTATTATTTTCTTTTATGACGTTGATACTCGGGTTACAACAGTTGGCAACGAGGATGAGACAACCTCTAAATCATATAAAATTAATGTTTGACAAAAAATATTGCATTTCGTTATAAAACCACATAAAAATGTGTGTATGCAATTAAGATGAAAAACCCAAGCCAACACACATTCGTTTTTATTTATACAACAATGATGTCATCTTATAAGTATTGTTCGGATTATAATTCTCTGTGATTTAATAGTAAGTGGGAATATCTCATAGAAAATATATATATATATACATATATATATATATATATATGTATATATATAAAATATAATAACACGAAATCACATAATTGTCGATGCAATAATTTATTTCAACCGTTCGGTTTTTTCAAGCATCACTCAGACAATTACATTTTTGAGACTGATAGAAAATTGAATTACCCTACCACAGTTCCAATACAATCATAGATGGTAGTAGTAGCAACCAATTTGATACATCTTTTATAGAGAGGGGGAAAAATTTAAAACTTATATTTAACTATGGCGGGCGAAGGGGAGGGATCTTTAAGTTAATCAACTAAAAACTGCCATGTCAAAATTATGACACATACGACTTGGCGATATCAACCATATAGGCAATTTTACTCACGCGCATACACAAAACTAAATACGCACACATCATATGCGCACTCACATACATAATCTCACACGCACATTATCATAACTAAGCATAATCACATACGCAACTTTTATTCATCTCCAGCCAGAATGCGTCCGGCGAAACTCGTGTTCTCAAATTCGGTTAGAGAAAAGAAAGAAAGAAACAATTAACAGGCACAGAGAAGATATAGACAGACCGCGTGTCATAAATTCTCAGTCCGTCTGGGTTCCAAGGAAGAGAATCTAATTGAAATAAGATTACACGCACATACATATATGTATACATACAAATCCATACGCACATACACACACATATATACACATACACACCCACACATATACATATCTATACACATATACATATACACACATACATACATATATATATATATATATATACATACATATACATACATGAATACACCTATATATATCTCTGAATCTATTTGAAATATTGACCAAATGCATACGCATGTAGTTGTTCACACATGTAAACATACATACACATACATACACACACACATATATACATATACGCACATATACACACATATACGTACGCACACATACATATATATCCACACACCTACACACAATATTTACATAACACTCTATATTCTTACTGGTGTAATATGAGTTCTAAAAATTAGTCTTACCTTATTTATATTTTAGATTAATTTGATAATCTATTATTATAAATATCATGCGGGGGGGGGGGGGTATCGTACCTAATGTTATTCAATTTGGTATCTTCACCGTTGTAATTCTAGAGGCCCATCGGATTACTAATTCAAGTCTAATAATGTCTATTGGTAATATTTGACATTTATACTTATATTAATTCAAAAACTAGTGTATTACCTGCAGAAAAAGTTTTCATACCACTATCTTATTTTAAGTAAATAACAAATATCCGCGTATCCACAAATACTATATATCACCAAGTCAGTAAATCTGTGTCTATCACAGATATTATTATAAATATTATGGGGGGGGGGGTTACCGTAAGTAATGTTATTCAATTTGGTATCTTCACCATTATAAGTCTAGAGGTCCATCGGATTACCAATTCAAGTCTAATAATGTCTAGTGGTAATATTTGGCATTTATACTTATATTAATTCAATAACCGCAGAATTTTTTTAAAAACACTATCTTATTTTAAGTAAATAATCTGAATAAATAAATATTTCAAAATACCATTATATACGCATACACACAAATACTATATATCACCAAGTCGGCAATTCTGTGTCTATAGCAGATATTATTATAACTATTATGTTGGTGGTGGTGGGGGGGGGTTACCTTAAATAATGTTATTTAATTTGGTATCTTCATCGTTATAAGTCTAGAGGTCCATCGGATTACTAGTCGTTGATTATTTTAAATTTATATTTATGTCTGCACTTAGCCATAAGTTCATCTCGTTTATTCAAGAGGTTATTTCGATCATATTTTAGGATTCTTATTTTAAATTTTTCCCCCTCTCTATAAAAGATGTATCAAATTGGTTGCTACTACTACCATCTATGATTGTATTGGAACTGTGGTAGGGTAATTCAATTTTCTATCAGTCTCAAAAATGTAATTGTCTGAGTGATGCTTGAAAAAACCGAACGGTTGAAATAAATTATTGCATCGACAATTATGTGATTTCGTGTTATTATATTTTATTATTGCTCTGTTTACTACATTGAGCTCTCATACCCGGATTTCCTCCTGGAATTATTCCACTATAACACAAATATGTATATATATATATATATATATATATATATATATATATATATATTTATATATATATACATATATTTATATATATACATATTAATATATATATACATATATTTATATATATATATATACATATATATATACATATACTTATATATATATACATATATATACATATATTTATATATATACATATATGTATATATATATACATATATATATACATATATTTATATATATATACATATATATATACATATATTTATATATATATACATATATGTATATATATACATATATTTATATATATAGACACATATTTATATATATACACACATATTTATATATATACATATATTTATATATATACATATATTTATATATATATATATACATACATACATATATATATATATATATATATATATATATATATATATATATATATATATATATATATATATATATATCGTACGCCATATAATCGTTAGATTTAAATTCTTGGAATAACGTTCGCATTTTGATTATCTTGAATCTCTTATATATATATATACATATATATATATATATATATATATATATATATATATATATATATATATATATATATATATATATATATATGAAAGAGAGGGGGAGAGAGAGAAATAAAGAGGGGGACGGAGAAAAATGATGAGAATAAAATACACAGTGTGCCATAAAATAGAATTTGTGTAGAAAAAATGTATGGAAAGACAAAATTAAAACACCGGAGGAAGAAAAACAGACAAGATTGACCGGTTTCGTTCGGATATTCGAACGTCTTCATGGAAAGTAATGATTTGAAATTTATTGAGAAAATACGCAAAACATAGAAAATTAAACGCAAAACCAGATGCTGTCGCGTAAATGGCGGTGTATAAATACGCAACGCGCTGGACAGAGGGAAAACGTTAATTGGAAAACGGAACAAAAAATGAATAATAAACAATAACAATAAATGGGATCAGAAAGGGTCAGCTGTGATAGTTCAGTAGAGTATATATCACATTGTTTGAGAGTTGTCTTTCACAATCTTTGGTTAAAGAGTAAGAGCCAAACGTGGGGTTAACGTTAGACGTTGATTAGGGAAGGATGAGGGAGCTTCTGGTGCACTTGTGACGTTATAGAGAGGATTGAGTGGTGAAGAACAGTCAAATTCTTGAATAACTGCCACCTTATTGATATGGAAGATGGTTTCGGGGTCTTTACGTGTGTATACCTGTATACTGTAAAGTTAAAGGAATCCACCTCCAAAGATTATGTTTCGTATTTTTCAGATGGGGATTGATAATTTCTATTATTTTAATTATTCGGACTACTATTCTGATCTGCTATGTTATTCTCACAATGTCCCGGTCGGAGTTGGACACAGTGCACTTGAAAAAGGTCGGAGGTTGCATCAGCCGAAACGTTTTGACAAAGCTACCAGAATCAGAACAGTAGTCGATAAAACAATCTAAATAATAAAAAAGTACAAAGATTATTAAACCCATAATGATATTGGGCCGTCTTTATTAATAATTTTTACGACTGCTCTTAATAATAATAATAATAATAATAATAATAATAATAATAATAATAATAATAATAATAATAATAATAAGAAGAAGAAGAAGAAGAAGAAGAAGAAGAAGAAGAAGAAGAAGAAGAAGAAGAAGACTACTACAAAGAAACAAGCAACGAATTGCTTTCATATAGAAAACGATATTTCAACTTCCTGTGTGCGAAGCCGCCATCCGGATAACCTGCTTGGATCGAAGAACCACTTCTTTTAGTATTACATTTTAAGCCATAGGTGGTCAGGATTTCTTTTATGGAAATAGCTCCAGACAAGGCACGAAGCCACTTGATGTAAGGAGCTAACAAGAACGAACTATGATTATCATAAAGACAGGAGATGCATATTGGCCTTAGTTTGAAAAGAAATAAAGCTATAGGTAAGACAAAAACAGTCAGCGAGAAGAGAGTTCCACAAGCCTGCAGTTCTTGGACAGAATCTACTGGAATAGGAAGCTGCATTACAATGAGGTATCAAAACAGGAAATTGATGGAGACCACTGGACCAACGTGTCAATCGAGCTGGAACAAAGGAAATAGTGAATAAACTACGTAACTCTAAAGAGCACATGCCATGATAGTATTTATCGAAAAGACTGAGACTAGTAAAATCACATCTGTGAAAGAGAGGGTGCAGAGAAGAAGAAAGGATAGGGCCAATAATATAGCAGATACGTTTCTGCACCTTATCAAGAAACCTCAACTGGGACAGAGATTCACCAGCCTAAATATGATAACAGTACTCTATATATTATTTACAACTGCATCTATTTGACGCAATTTCTCTTCATTTGTATTCGACTCAATTAGTTTCAGCATTTTCTTAAACAACTGCAATCAGTTTTAACTAAAAAAACTTAAAATTAAGAGAAAGCTCCCAAGTGCGTATATGGCGGGAGGAGACAATATTTATTTCACAAGATTTTAAAAAGTTATTTAAAAAAAATAATTGTGGCTTCATACAGTTCGCAAAAGTGTCAGTAAATCGATCAACACCATAGATGTGCGTATACTTGGCATAGACGCTACCATAGTCCAGCACGGTATCCATTACGTCTATTATTCACCGCCCACTTGCAATTCGATAACACTGTATTTCAATACACAGTATTAACGATTCGTCACAAGATCAATTAGATGCGCCATCTACCGACGGAATAGAAAATATTGAACATTGACTCCGGGGATGAAACTATTGAAATCTCTTTAGAGCTGACTAGATTAAAAATCTGTGACGACTTTGATTAAAAGAATGAAACTATTTTCTATCGACTATCAGCACGTGCGTTAAAATAGCATATGTATATTTTTCTTTTGATATATTTCCTATAATAATTGTATAGAATTGCTCGAGTTTATATAAATAAAAGGCAATGTTATATGCATTTTAGATATCTCTATATCTCTTAGAAAGGCTTTATTCACTGATAAGTGGGTCAGACAATCGGTCTGCATTTCTCCCTTTTGAAATATCTGAACGTATAGATTATTGACCGTTTGTTTGCTTAAAGACATCCACGCATCTCTATCCGTAAAGAGGGTGTATCCGTGCGTTTTATTATAGATAAGTTGGACATAGCATTGCAATTGATCTATTATGTTAAATTTTCAATAGCATTTTCGTTAATCTGTCATGTTTAAGTTGGGAATAACAGTTTAGTTAATCTGTAATGTTCAAGTTAAAAAGTGTATTGTTGTTGATTTGTTATGATTACGGTAGAAATAGCATTTGAGTTGATCTTTCATGTTTAGGTTTGAAATATAATTTTCGTCGACCTGTCAAGTTTCAAGTGAAAATAGCATTTCGTTTATAGTGCATGCTTACATTTGAAATAGCATATTTGTTTATATGTTATGTTTAACTTTGAAACAACATTGTAATTCATCTATTATATTTGATTTTAAATAGAATTTTCGTTGATCTGTTATCTGTGAGCTTGAACTAGCATTTTCATTGATCCATAGTGGTTAAGTTGGAAATAGCATATTCGTGTATCTGTAATGTTTAAGTTGGTGATAACATTTTTGTTGATCTGTCAAGTTTCAGTTGAAAATAGTATTGTTGTTAATTTGTTATATTTAAGTTTAAAATAGAATTTTCTTTCGATCTGTGAATTTTAAGTTTGAAATAGCATTTTCGTTTATCTGTAATGTTTAACCTTAAAATGCTTTATTTTTATATTGGTTCGAAAAAAGGAAAAAACGTTACATAGAAGTAATATAAAGTAGTGTAAATGATTTTTGGGAAAAAATATATTTATTGAACCAAAGTAAATGATTTTGAAAATCAGCAACAAATAGCATACCATTTTACATGTATAACAGAACGCTACAATATATGCATCTAAATAATCATAATACACTGGAGAATCATAAAGTAATTTATACTTACAATTATTATGAACGGATTTAAAAGATAAGGCTTTTGAATTTAGCAGATGATACACCGATGACACTCGCCAATGACATCGAAGATACTGGTTTTCTTATTTAGCAGATGTGCTGATGCAACATCATACAAATATCTACTCACACTTGCCAACAGGCTCGTTGCAGATGTGAAACAAGTTGCAGTTTGACACATTTTTGTTTAATATTATATTAAATAGACCTTTTGTTGAAATGTGTTATAGTTGAAAAATAAATTATTTAAAATAATATTTTAATTGATCTTTCATGTTTGAGTTGAAAATAGCATTATTGTTGATCTGTCATGATTGAGTTTGAAATATAATTTTCGTTGATCTGTTATGTTTCATTTTGAATGGAGTCGTTATTAAGCTTGAAATAGAATTTCATTGGTCTGTCATATTTAAGTTTGACATTAAATTTACGTTGGTCTGTAATAGTCCAGTTGCAAATATGATTTTCGTTGATCTGTTCTAAATAGCATTTCCGGTGATCCGTCGTGTGTAAGCTTGTAATAGAATTGCATTAGTCTGTCATATTTAACTTTGAAATTGCATTCACGTAGATCTGTAAAAGTCCAGTTGGAAACAGCATATTCGCAGGTTTGTCATGTTTAACTCTCAAATAACGGTGTCATGACAAAGTTTGAAATAGCATTTCCATACGTTGACGCACATATTAAATCAATTCACTGTTATTCAGATATGTTCCAGAGTCTTTATAACAAACTCTCTTTATAGGTCGGTTTCACATGTTTAAGTAAAAAAAAAACATGTTGTTAATTGCCACATTTAAGTAAGAAATAGCATTTTCGATAGACTATCACGATTAAATTTGTATTATGATAAAAGTGTATAGTAGTTTACCTCAAGCATTGCTAGTAAAAAAGTATATATGTATTTAATAAGACTGTAAGCAATGCGGATGCAACCAGAATGGTGAAAGAGAAGATGAACAAAAACTAATAGTTCGAGAGAATATGTGATATTTTTTTTGAAAAAATATATCTATTTATTTTTCAGTAAATTTTTCATTTACTCTGAATACAATCCGGGATGGTGGAAAATATTTTGATATTTCGGGAAAAAATATCCTCTTCTCAAAAAACAAAAACAAACGTTCTTTCCGTTTACAAATAATCGTCCCAAGATAGCTGTTCCTTAGAGGATACGAGATTCGCAGAAAATATAGGTTGAGCATAATATATAAAGTATGTTATCATTTATTAAATAATATTTTGTCTGATCATTTTAATGTTCGTGGCGAGCCACGCAGATTGATAGGGCGTATCTTATTCTAAATGAGTTCAAACATCCTTAAAAGAGGTTTAGTTTGTCTCTCGGTCACATTGAAGTTTGAAATACTATGTTTGTTTTCTGTCACACTTTCGTTCGAAATAGAATTCTCATCGCTAAACGTGTATATTTCCTGGACGCATCTTATATGAATAGACGCATCTAATCAATTCAATGCTTACGTTTAAAATAGCATCTTCGCAGTCTGTCATGCTTAAATTCTACATAGAGGGCGAGTCTTTAAAAATGCTACGCATGTAATCATTAATAAAATCTACAATCGTTCCTGCAATCAAAATTCGGTAAAAATAAATGTTAATCTACGTCTGACTTGTCCACCAGGTTCAAGGCATGAATTCCAACAGTCTTTGTTTCATCGGCGTTCAATAGTATGGGGGACACTTTTGTAATCGTTTCGTCAGTATTAAGTGTAAACGTACTGCAAATATATATATATAAGTTATAATGGATTTCCCGTACACGCACATTATAACTTGTTAGCCAAAAAAGTCTGTGGCTTCTTTATCTTGTGAGAAAATTGATCTTTTGCTCAATTTCAGCCAAATATAAATATTCTGTAACGAAACATGTGTTAATAAGTTGATTAAAATAAGTTGGAATTCTGAAATTTTAGTTGCATATTTTTTTCTGAAACAACATAATATATTGCGTCGTAGTTTTTTTTTTGAGGGGGAGACATAATAATGGTTCACCAATTGCCAAGGCCAAAGGCCACTCGAGGATTAGAGTTAGTGAGCTTTTTAGTTGGATGATGAGACAGTACTATGAAATAATTGAGAATTTCGATTAATTTATAAGACGCAACAGACATTTGTTGACATTCCACTTGAAAACGACTATGTGGTAGTATGTAGGGAAATATTCCCGCGATAACGTGTTCCATAGAGTTACATAGAGTTCTGGGGAAAAAACTCCGAACATGGAACTTTGTTCGATTTTAGGTACACTGAAGAAAAAAGGGAAAGTTATTTGCAGTGTTGGAAGAGGGAGGAGTTTTGCTGAGGTCTTACTGAAGGGGGTGGCAGGGCAGAGGTTGAAGCTCAGACGAGCACCTACTATGGAAATACTGATAGAGTAGGAGAAAGACTAGTAACGTCTCTTCTGTGAAAAAGAGACTGTAGAGAAGAAAATATGCCATCTATACTACTAGGTTGCAAAGTCGATGTTGTACTCTCTCAAAAGGCAAGGGTGATCAGAGCGTTGGAATCATCCATTGAGTTCTTAAAGTTAAACCTTAAGGTTAGAAGAGGTAATAGACGATTCCAACTGAAAAGAATAAAGAAAATATTGTTACAAAATAGAATATTTCAATTACTACATAATAGTAAAATGACGTAACAATATTTCCAACACATTTTTATAAAAGGCAAATGATTGTTGGTAAAATGACGAGATATTTAAAATCCCCATATATTTATTAAACTCTCTCTTTC
>OY744523.1:35768599-35781099 GCA_963556195.1 Sepiola atlantica | reverse complement strand
ATCATGTGTTTATGTTTAGAAATGTACCTAATCTTTTTAGCCCTAATTTACTTTATGATTTACTTTGATTCGTGATAGGGGAATCTCGAATCAAAGCGTGGTAAACGCAATTTAACTGTCGACGACATTTTTATGGAAATCGCTTCAGAAAAGGCATGAAGCTACTTGATGTAAGGAGCTAACAAGAATGAATAATGATTATCAAAAAAACAAGATATGCCTATTAGCCTTAGTCTTGAAAAGACCAAGGCTATATGTAGAAGGAAAGAGTCAGCAGGAAGAGAGTTTCACAAGCTTGCAGTTCTTGGAAAGAAGCTATTGGAATAGAAGCTGTGTTACAATGAGATATCAAAATAGCGAATTAATGGAGACCACTAGACCAACGAGGCAAACGAGCTGGAACAAAGGAAGCAAGGAACAGATCATCCAATTCTGAAGAACACATGTCCTAATAGTATTTATAGAAACGATTGGAGCTAGCAACATCACGTTAGTGAGAAAGAACGTGTAGAGAAGAAAGAAGAGTGGAGCCAATCAAATTACAGATACGTTTCTGCACCTTATCAAGAACCCTCAAATGGGGCAGAGATTCACTAGCCCAAACATGACAGCAGTACTCTATACATTGTCTGATAGTCGATGTGTAGAGATAGAGAATAGCCTTAGGTGTGAGAAAGTATTTGGAGTGATAAAGAGAACCGACTTCATTAGAACCTTGGTTCAGTTTTTGATTGGGTACGAAATGGCTCGTTTCCTATAATCCTGAAAGACATCTTTGACAAAATGCTGAATGAGGGAAATATTTTCCACTTCTCTTGATATATTTCTTTCTTTTAATTTAACCGTGTTTCTAATAAAATAATTATTGTTTTCTAATATTAAAATCCAAAGAAATTCATTATTTATCACCTTTTTTGTTTTTTTATAGTAAAAAAGGGCTTATTTTTTCTCTGTAATAATGGGTATTTCGTCAAAATTACTTAACAGCATGTTACATTTCTGTACTTCAAAAAAATGTGATAATATAAAAGCATTTATCTTATGTTGTGCAGATCGATTTTTATGAGAATCTAATTATTTATAAAGCAAAAAGTAATGTATTCTCTTGTCAACCAAAAAGATCCTTACACAAACGAATTATATTTCTACGAAATTTCAAGATTTTTTGCATGAAGTTTTGCTTTGACGGTGTACGGTCTTTATTTGACAACAATCTATGCCTGCATTTGTTTAAGTATGTTTTAAATTATCCGATAAACGCGTGTTAGCTTTTCTTTGCTCTGAAGCTGACATTAAATCATAGTATTATATAACTTTGATCTGTCAATATATAATATATATGTGTGTGTGTGTGTGTATGTTTACTTTAGGATTATTTTAGTGTAATTAGTTGGTATATATGCATTCCGAAAGCGTTCGATACTAAGTTTGTCTAAAGTCGGGCTAGTATATATATATATATATATATATATATATATATATATATATATATATATATGTGCGTGTGTGTGTGTGCGTGTGTGTGTGTGTGTGCGCGTGAGTGTGTGTTTGTGTGGTTTGTTCGGCTTACATCGACAAGAAGAGGTTTCGATATGTGAGGAATTGTTAGATAATGGCTCTGTGAGGCCGGACGTATGTGTGGGAGATCGTTTGGTTTGGCTTGCGCGATTTAGTGTGGGTTAACCCGTACAACAGCGTGCAAATAGGGGTTCTCACAGTCGGAGCTCACAGGCGTTGATAGGACCACCACATTGACGAGACCTCAGGTCAAGGGTCAAGGTGTATCTGCGCATAAGGATTCTGTGACGTCACGGGCTTTTGTGTGGGAAACTGGGTTTTGTCAGTATGGGTTTTGGAAGCAGGCCGAACAGACAATTTCCCTATGTAGTCATGAAATTATTAGGGGAATTAAATTCCCTAACAGAATACAGGCATGAGATTTCTTCTCCCCACCCTCCTCGAATGGCTAAGGACTTAAGCTAGGAATTAACTACGATAAAGTAGTAATTTGGTCTCTCCCTCAACGTAAGTGAACCATCTTCAGCGGCGACAGTAACTGACGCCTGAAATAAACAAATCAAAATTTAAAAGGTTGTTTGCCTCTGAATCGTGGTATGAAGGGTTTTTTTGTAGACACAGCGGACGGCGATGTTCACGGCAGTACAGAAGCGAAGGAAAAACTCAACCACTAGACGACTTCGAGATGACACCCCTCCACGCGACGAGGAAGAGAAGGTACGGGAAATTAAAGACTATGCAACGGAATCTGCAGAGTTGTTGTATTTTAAGAGGTCATAAAGACCGAAATCTCGACTTGCCAATGTAAGCTGAACAAACAACATACACACACGCTCACACACTCGTAATGCAGACGTTGCACAACAGTAAGGTAAAATTCTCATAATCGGTAATATCGTTAACCTGCAGTAAAGTATTTTATTATTATTTGTCATATCCAAACTAGTTGAAATACTTGAAACAACGTTTTTAAATAATAAACATTTCATTGATAGGTATCTTGTAAACACGAGACAAAACTTTTATTTATTCATATAAATAGATAAATATTAACATTTTGGTAATTGTGTATCAAATTTATGTATCGCTTAAATATGACCGTAATGTAATGAAATAAAAAGAATGAAGAAATCGCATGAACGAAGGTGTGTTGGGGGTCTATTTTATTACAATTTAGAAACGAGTGGCAACTTGTGGAAAATACAGTCAGTCACCCAAAAGTAAAGGCTGGTAAGGAACATTTGAACACATTTTCTGTCCACGAGATCAAAATAATCATTGAAACAATAAAAAAGAAAATGTGGTGTCGATAGTGGGAAGTGAGAGAGAGAGAGGGAGAGAAAAAGAAGCAAGCAGTCCCCTTTTCCTCTTTCTATTTATTCTATTTGCTTATGCCTTGTCCGTATATTTTTCTTTCTAGCACGCAGAGTAAGTTTCATTTTAATCATCTGCATTCAAATTTATTGAAAAAAAAATTCAAAAAGGTTTTAGTAATTTCGACGTTTTTTATTAAATAACTTAGCTTCTATTTATATCGACAAAACTATTGTATTTATATCGAAAAAATAGTGCAATAAAATTACAAATAAATAACACAAAATTTATGTTGAAATGTTTAAATAGTTGACATGCAAATAAGGAAGTAAATAGTGCATTATTTGGATTATTTGGACTACTTTTTTCATCTCAATAGAAAGACTACGTTGTATCATTGATTTAAATAACAGAGATTTGTTTTGATGTAACATAAATGTAATAAATAAATTTAAAAATTCACATTTCGTCATTTTTATATATACATATATGAATATATATATATATATATATATATATATATATATATTACAATATTCATTATAAAAATGTCAACATATATATATGTATATATGATTTTTTTATGTGCACAGACATGTACAAAATCTGCGACACTAGAATGTCGATGTTATCGATCAACAGCTATAATAAACTGAGATCTCATGAGGCAGAGTTAGAATCCGATCTTAATCTTAAATCATATTTAGAAAGAATATTTTAAAACCCGGTTGAAATTCTTTGGATTACTATCCTATTAATGTTTTACCTGGATTATTATATATATATATATACATATATATATATATATATATATATATATATATATATATATATATATATATATATATATATATACGCCAGCTCCGAATCTATTTTCTGCGAGAATAATAAGCTATTTCTGCAAATCTGATGTAACAATCACCGATTAACTTCCGACTTCCAGACAAAACTCATCTGAACCAAGGTTTTCACATATTTCTTCTTCTCTTTCTGAAGATGAGGTTTACCTAAAAAATTCAAAGAACTCAACAATACGGATACTATCTTAATTTGTACACCACGTTAATACATAAAATATCCATCGAAAATTATTGAAACCATTCAATATTGTTGTTTGTTCTATTTACCTTACCTCGTCTCAACGGGTGTTCTACCATAATGCATTGTCATAGCCTTCAAATACAAAATACTAAGCCCAACGCTTCAAGCAAATTACAACATCTTTCTCATATATATATATATATATATATATATATATATATTCGGCAACACAAACTCCATGCATTTCAACCTGATGATTCCCTACGGGGATGAAACGCGGAGGCCTCTGTGTAGCTTAATTGCCATAAATATATTTTCATAACTTACTATATGAATATATATATTTATATATATAAATATATATATATAAATATATATATATATATATTAATATATATATATATATATATATATATATATATATATATATATATATATATATATATATACAAAGAGAGATAGAGAGAGGGAGAGAGAGAAAATATCCGTCCTAGTTTTAAATACCCTGAACAATTCATAAACGTAATGCAAAACTGTTGTGAAATTTGGGCAATATTTATTGATTCATTCTAATACAGATTGATAAAATTTCACAAAAATCGAAGGTATCTGAATTTTCACATAATCTTGTAGAATTTTCTTAGTCTTGTTTTGCATGCAACTAAATTAAACTAAATATCGCCCACATTACCCACCCTTGCGCCAGGTGTTCAAACTCATAATGATCGGTTAATTAGTTTAGCGGTAGATCTTATACATACAAATATATATACACGTACCTAACTTTATATATATATATATATACTAGAACAAACTGTTGTCCTAGGATGGGGATAAACAATAAATATAGCATTAGTTTTAAATTTTAATATTTGTCTTTCCTTGGGGTGTAATGTAACGGTTTCGGTAGCCATCGTTAAATGGTAAATTTTACAAAAATAAATGATGTTTCCACGTTAATCACCCTGTTTCCTAGAATACATATACCATAATTCATAATGATAAGTTCAGTAGTTTAGGATTTTATCAAACACATTCATATTATTGACGCTGAAGCGCACACACCGATCATTTTAAAAAATATATTACTTAATATAACTTTATATTACTCAAAGATTTATGTAGAACATTTATGTTCTCTAAATTTGTTGTATCAAACTTAATTTAAAAGGTTTTTAGGGAGAAGAAGTGTGGGTTGGTGGCGTAACCCCTCAATTGTAAAGTTTACAAAAAAATAATGTGCCCATGTTACTTACAGTATTGTCGAGAATATATATTCCAAAATCATAATCATCGGTTATGAAGAAAAATTTAATATAAAAAAGTTTATATATACATACCAGTTAAATGTTAACAGTTACAAAAGAATAATAATAATAAGCCCATGTTACTCACTCTACTTTTCAGAATATGTAGTCCAATATTCATAATGATTCGTTTATTTGTTTAGGAGATATTTTTTAGGGGCAGGTGTAGGTATCTCACCGAAAAGTTATGAAGATCGGTACATAAGAAATAAATAAATAAAGTAAAAAAAAATACATTATATATATGCACTATCTAAATGTTAACATTTACAAAAGATAATGTGCGTATGTTACTCACAGTATATTTTAGAATATATGTTCCAAAATTCGTAATCATCCGTTCATTTGTTTAGGAAATTACGCTGCCTGTCTGTCTGTCTGTCTGTATGTCTGCCTGTCTCTCTTTTCCCCCTCTCTCTCTCTACAGATATATATATATATATATATATATATATTTAGTATTTCATGTATCCACATAAAAAATTTTATGTATCAATTTTCAGTATTTACTTCAACAGTGCTCGATACGTAAGTAGAGCTAGGTAGTAAGCTATGAAAATATATTAATAGTAATTAAGCTACACAGAGGCTCCCGCGTTTCATCCCCGGGAGAGGGGGGGTCTTCAGGCTAAAATGCATGGAGTTATTTTTGCCGGGTGTTTTTATATATACGGTTAGCTAGTTGACCAATCAGATTCGTTGTTGTACTTTCAGCCAATCGTTGGGTTTCCTGCGAACACAGGACTTTTTGGTGTTACTCTCTATATCCTGTTCCTTTGTTCTGTTTTCTATAGATTTACCTATATACTTTTTTATTTTGTTGTGTCAATATAATATAGGCATCATCTGCTCTTGCGGGCAAGTATTGTTGAATATAACAGACAGCTTATATCTGGATATCCTTTGGTAGATCCTTTCAATACTCCGAATCAGAATCTTAGTTATATATATATATATATATATATATATATATATATATATATATATATATATATATATATATCAGCCCCCTCTAACAAAGGCCGGGCACTCTGTAGTGACTTTAATAACAAGCAGTACACATGGCTACATGCACGATCCGAACGCGGTCGTAGATCACTTTAGCTGCTTGGTAAATCTAGCCGCCGTCGCTATTTACATTTAAATTCCTCTCTAATTACTGACTAATTGTCTATGGCCGATGGGATAAGACTCTTGACTACGAATCAGTGGCGATTTGTGATCGTGGTTCGCGCCCGCCGACCGTTGAGAATTAGTTCCTGCACTGAAGATTGCGTTAGCATGAAACATCGATGTTTGTAGGTATTAAAATAATTAATATTTATTTATAAATATTATATATATATATATATATATATATATATATATATATATATATATATATATATATATATATATATTAAATGATAGTGAAAATAATCAAATATAGTGTTACATAATGAACAGATTTATTTTCATATTTTCATAATATGCAACAAAGCAGAAAATTGGTCCATGTGAGTTCTTTTAAATACGGATTTTTCAAAGAAAATACATTCTTCTCATCATAAGTTTAGAATTATATAAATTCGCCTGAAATATTTTCCTAAAAATTATATAAATCATTTAAGTATTTTAGGAGAAACAAAATCCTTTTTAATTGAAATTGTAAATCTTATAGTTCCAATATCTGATAAATAATGAACGTCATAATTCCCAAAACTGATAAGAATAAATTGAAAATCAAATTAAAAGTTTGAAATTACTATACCTTTATGTCTAGGCGTTCAGAAATCGACTCTTATGTTGTAAGATATAGTAGGATATATTGAGAAATTTTCCGTGTAGAAATTAGTCAGAGGTCAAAAATATCCAAACGTGGGATAAAAATACGTAAATAAAAATAAAACAAAATACCAGGTATATGTGTATATGATCAGAATACTAGATATCTGGAATTTCTACACAGCAGAAACATCTGGAAAACAATAGATTGAAGTGAAATGCTATTTATATGCCGGAACAAGTACAGCGATAGTGTTAACTAAACATTAAATGCAAAGATAAAGTTACACCGTTAGGCAGCTGACACGAAAACTTAGATCGGATTTAGACAAAATGAAACGCATATTTTATATATTATACATACAATGGAATAGTAACAGCTCTATCTAGTTGAAAATAAATTGTAAACGACAAATTATAATAGATATTATCTGATAGAGAAAGGAATTTGTGAAAAAGATGGATGATGAAAAATGTTAAATAATTATGATAAAATTAAAATTTATAAACTAGATAATCACATCAAGAGATAAATTTAATTAACAAGAATAGATTGTTTTAAATTTATATTATCATGTAATGGGTATTATTATTATTTTCTATGTATTTATTGTTATATTTATTTATTGTTATATATTTAATCTCAACAAAACACTAAATGCAGAGAAAAGGTTATACGATTAGACGGTTGACTAAAAAAGTTAGATTGTATGTTGGCAAAGAAAAAAGGAATCTGTTGTATTTTATAAGTACAATGAAAACGAAAGAACTTGGTAAACGAAATAAAGGTATAGAAGGGAATCTATAAATCTGGGATGAAATAGATCTATGATAAAAGATTTTTCAATTATGATGATAAAATTAAAATTTAGAAATTTGATAATAAATTCAAGAGGTATATTCAATTTGCAAGAATAGATGGTTCTAAAAATTATATGATTATGTAATACGTGTTATTATTATATTCGAGTTATTTATTTAGTTTTTTTATAGATTGTTTCTATCATAATAATCAGTATTATTAAAATAATTATTATTATAAAATTTAATATAATTGAAAATTTTAATACAATAAAATAAATTAATAAAATATAATAAAGTAATAATATTGATTAAAGTTGGTAGCATTGGTATATCAATAGTATATGTGAAAGGGAAACTGAACATTGAATTGCAAGGCGTTTTTTTTATATAATTATAACTTATTTGCGTTCAGATTTCACCTTAATCACAAAAGTAGTGTGTGACGTTGGTATATAACAATATTTCGGGGTGTGTGCCCCTTTATAAAGCGTTTCTATTTCTTAATATCATGCTACTCTCTGCCTCGTGCGTATATTTGTTGACTGTAAGTATCTGTTTCGATGGATACTGCACCCCATAGACTGGTATTGTCTTGGCCTTCGGGGCTTGATTTACGCCTGTCTATGGGGCGGGTCATGTGCAGTTCTAGGAGGTCCACCCTCCCAGGCTTTGCCTCCCCTCTTTGGGGAGGAGTAAGTTTATAGCTTACAGCCTGAGGCGCCCTTATCGAGGAATGCCGACGGGGCTTCCCAGGTAATTTCTAATGGCCAGAGTGCTCACCTTCTCGGGCGCTGATTTATCAAATCCCACTTTCCCGACCTTGTGTCACATCTTACCGCTGTGGAAGGTAGATAAATAACTATACTCGTATCGATGCTGAATTTTGAAAGCTACGTTTTTAAAAAAATCACTAGTAATCGTATTCTAATCTATCCTGATATATATAACACAAAATTCTTGACTGGCTTTAATTTGAATGTGACCAGAACAACAGGGCACACACAGCAAAAAACAATTTAGCTATAAGAGTCTGTTATTACAGCTAGCTATATATTTGTAATATTTAGTTCCTATATATTTGTAATATTTAGTTCCTATATCGACTCCTCATTTGCCTATTTCGACGAGAACCATTTTTCTGTTCCACTGAATTTTGTTTCGAACATATCAGGCCATCCCGAAAGTTCAGCAGATTTATCAGAAAATCTCCTTGCCAAATTTCAGTCAACCATACCAGAAATGCCAAACGATTTCCTCAATAAATACAACATCTCCTTCTTCGTGTTTTTCCAAGCATTAAACAATATTTCTGAAAGAGTTGCCAGATTTCTTTTCGCGCATGAACGCACAATTGAATAAAGAATAAACCCCAAGAAATAACTTGAATTTCTTCTTGACAATAAGCAAAGCTAAACATTCTTAGTCATGCATGTGCTGTTTGAACCTAACAATTTACATCGAGGAGGAATCACGCTTCGTCTCCAGGGTTACAGAGTCGCAGTCGGAGTCAGAGTTAATGGTTTTGGAAGGAGTCGGAATCAAACTCGTAAGAATGTTAGGAGTCAGAGTCGATTTTTAAAAAATATTCCAAGAAGAAACAATCAGTCTGAATATCGGGACAAAATTAAATAAAGAGTCGGAGTCATATATTTACGAATTCTAGGAGTCTGAGTCGGAATTTTTGGAATCTGAAGTGTCGAAGTTGGACCTTATATCTTCCAATTCTCTAACCCTGTTCGCCTCAGAAGTCATTCATTTTGCATCTGCATTTTTCTAACTGTATCCATTAATTAATTGATGTTTTTTTTGCTAATCAGATAAATAACAACAATAGTTTAAATATAATCGGGAGTTAGCTGAATTCGCAAATAATAGTTAACTATAATTAAGAAAAGTCTTTTTTCGAGTGAAATATTTAACAGAATTTAATTGGTATGTAGATATTATATTAATATTGATATTTTTGTAAAAATCGCTTCAAACAAGGCATGCAGCTAACTAGAATGACAGATGATTACTGCAAAGACATAAGATGCCTATTTGCATTAGTCTTAAAAAGACCAAGGTTATAGGTAGGAGGAAAACAGTCAACAGGAAAGGAGTTCCACCAGCCTGCAGTTCTTGGAAAGAAGCTACCAGACAAGGAAGCTGTATTACAATGAGGTATCAAAACAGCAAATTAATGGAGACCCCTAAGCCAACGAGTCAAACGAGCTGGAAAAAGAAGCAGGTAATAGATCACATAATTCTGAAGAACACATGCTATAATAGTATTTATAGAAAAGACTGAGACTAGCAACATCACGTCTGTGAGAGAGAGGATGCACAGAAGAAGAAAGTGTGTGGCCAATCAAATTTCAGATACGTTTCTCACCTTATCAGTATTAATATTGTATTAATGGTGTAAAACTTCTGTGCGATGTATTTAAAGCATTGAATTGATAAGATATTTGGAAAGGGAGATCCCCAAAGAGTCATCACGACCAAATAATAATTATTTATTTTTCTTGCTTATTCACATTGTTTAATACTAGTATGTGCATATTTTTGTAGACGAATATTCGTTTGGATAAATTAACAAAGTGATTCAGAAATAGGATATATTATAGACAAATGGGTCAGCAGGGTAAAGGCGGTTAACTTTTGGGTAATTTTGGGAATATTAGCGGAAGTGACGTCAGACGAATAATTTGAGAACATGACGCTCTGTTCGACGTGGATCTTTCGGTTTGACTAAACAGTATTGTAAGATTCCTGACGAGTGCTAAATGTTACAAAGACATGCACTTCTAGTAACGTGTCTCTTTCTGTCTTTCTCTAAGAACCATAATAATTAACTAACACTTCGCCCGGTCATGGCTGATAGTACGAGAACCATCTACCCCTATTTTTTTAAATATAGGGTTCAGTTCGAAATTCTTTGTATGTTCCGAGTTCCGCATAAAATTCCCAAGTTCGGAAAGGTGCACCCGAAGAAAGTCGGCGGTTATTTCGACCGAAACTTTGTTTTAATTGACCATTTTTCCTTGACTTACGTCATTACTCAAATCTAAATACGAAATTTCATTTTCCAAATCCCTAATCAAAATTTCTTTGCCTTTCTCTCTTTGCCTGACCATTTTGGCGTGCAGCTCTAAAGCGAACATGGCCGACTAAATCATCAATTCTCCTGTAAGTACGTGTTAAACTGATTATTATGTTAAATTAGCGTGGGAAAGATTCAACCGACTTTGATTGCCGCTCACAACCGGGGCGTAGACACTGAGAAGCCAGCCGAAAAAGAACCAGGTATGTTTGGAATTTGAGTTAAGCTGTTAATTATGTATTAACAAAAAATTTATAAGCAAAATGTTTTTTTTTTTATGGAAATCACTCCAGACAAGGCATGAAGCCACTTAATGTAAAGAGCTAGAAAAAATACTACTTGGATTTCCTCTCGGTCGCTTCCCAACAACTTCTAATTCATAGGTAAGTTTTGCGATGGTGTCGTTGTTTGCTCTGCCTCAGCACATGCCCAAACTAATCTGAGCCACTATTCTCTCATCTTGCCCTCAATCGGTGCTATGCTGTAGCGCCTTCGGATGTCTTCATTGCAGACATCGTCGAGTAATATCATTCCAGACATTCAGCGGAACATTCCGGTTTTCATAACGGCGAATCTTCCAATTTTTTATGGAAGTCGCGCCAGACAAGACATTAAGCCACTTGATGTTAGTAGCTAAAAAAGAAAATACTACTTCAAGGTCAAAAACTAACTAACGATAGTGTTAGATAGATAGATGGCGATGCAGAAAACAGACATTCTTCCCATCGTTCATGGAATGTGAGGACTTACGGACAAAAAAGGGGAAGCAGGATACGATGCTGCCGAAAGTAAACCCAAAGTTCACTTTCTACTTTCCTTTGATATGCAAGGTCTGCGTGGTGATATCTAATACCATTACATAAGATTTTACAAGATTTCTTAGATTAAGTATTGTTATTTATATGATTCACATATAAAGAACTCATTACTGGTGTCTGTTTTTAGCCATTTTAACAGGCTTTGGTGTGTCTTTAAATGCTTCTTGGAAATTCGAATTTGGGTAAATCATTAAGTGGGTAAAACATGCTCTGTTGCTGCTTACCGTCTTGCTACATCTGACTCCGCCTTAATTCTGCCGACAGCAATGCTCTATTTATATATGGTATATTTTCGCTGAGCTGTGCGACCAATAAAATATATCCAGTGTTTAACACACTATATTTGACGATAAGCCTTCTCACGATTTTTATTTTTAACTTCCGGTCATGAAAGATAAGCCATATTATCTCCCTAACTAATTTCCATAACTAATGCTACGCGAAGTCTGTTGTGCTGTTACGTAGCTCATCGTCACATACTTCGTGCTCTGTTTCTCTACTACAAAACTGAACCATGTATTAAATCTACTAACTGAAAATGCAATCCGCTGACCTCCCCCCCCCCCCAGATCAGAGAAAATATTGAATCGTTGGTAAATAACATTTGTAAACTATCTCTAACATACTGAAAACTCGGATCTACTATGATCAATTAAATATGGTCTAATGTATCGGAACTATATGAATATATTCAAAGCTTTAAGCAAGACATAAGCGCTTTACGCACGGCTGTCTTATGTCGGTTCGACTGGCGAAGAATGAGTAAAAATGTTGGTATTTAATTCTTCCTGTGCTTACGAGATATAGTTATCTCGATCCTTTCTGTTTCTCTTTCCTTCTCATCATATA
>OY744523.1:35738599-35763599 GCA_963556195.1 Sepiola atlantica | reverse complement strand
TTTTTTGCATTTATTACACTGTAGTTTGTAAACACAGTTAGTGCGAAGGCACAGACCTGTGTTGGAGATAGGGCAATTGGCCAGGGAGCAGGGTTCGGGTATGTGGTTAGTGTGTTTATTAGATAGATGTTGGCGTAAGGAGGTGCCAGTATGTGTTAGTTGTATGTTAAACCATATTCAGCATACTCGTCTAACCCACCAAAATAAGTCACTCCATAACCTAGCATTATTAATTAATAAATCCAAACACATATAGAATGTATACAAATAACATGCAAATATTAAATAAATAATTCATAAAATAAATTAAACAAGTAAATAATAATAATAAAAAAAAAAAATAAATAAATAAATAAAAAAAAACAAAACAAAAAAAAAAAAAACAACAAAAACAAACAAACAAATATGTAAAGAAATTGATGAATATATATAGATAAACAATTAAACAAACAATAATACATAGATATGTATATATATATGTATATATGCATTTGTGTATATATGTTGTATATATATACTAATATTGTTATACAGATCTCCACCAAAAAAAAAAAAAAAATTTTTTAAAATTAAAAAATTAAAAAAAAATTAAAAAATTAATTATAAAAAAAATATTTTAAAAAATCCAGAGTTACTCCCCTTTATCTTATAATAAATATCTCAAGTTAATAAGTTAATTCGTTAATCTAATTTGACGAAACTCACAATTAGTAATTAATAACACTTCTTTAATAGATGATAATCGAAATCGATAAGTAGATAGATCTAGAATATTTAAAATATGAGACTAATTACTTTAATTTATATTAAAATTCTTAAATTACGATAGAAAGATAAACAAAATAAAAATACGAAGATAAAACAAAGTAAATATTCAAATATAAAAAAAAAATAAAAAATAAAAAAAATGATACAATATATATTATCAAAAATAACAGTTTATCGAACACCATACACCTAACCAACATTACACTAATATTCTAAACACCAATCATATATTTAACATAATATTAAAATAAAACTTAACTTAATTTATATACCCTGTGAAACTGTTTTTTTTTTTTTTTTTTTTTTTTTTTTTTTTTTTTTTTTTTGCTGCGGTCTATATCTGGCAGCCATTTTGTTTTGTATTATTCTCTACACAGTCGGAGAAGAATAAAATATTATTCTTCTTCTGGTCTAATTATTTTTGAAAAAGGGATGTCTTTTCCCGAAATATCAAATAATGATTTTTAATCACCCGGACAGCTAAAACACTCTTGCTGTTATGTAAGAAAAAAAAAAAAAAAAAAAGGAAAAAAAAGGAAAAATAAATAGTAAGTCTTATATCGTATTCGATTTATTTTTATTGTTTTTGTTCCTTCCCTTTCAACTTGCATCTTACCCGGAATTGCATTGCCCACAGCCTTTCAAAAACTTACTACTAATATATATATATATATATATATATATAATTATTAATGACAATATATGTATTAGCATATACTGTCAGTGCCCTTTTACTTTGCAGTCTCCTTAACAAATTCAGCTCGATGATTGTCAATTAGTGACAACAAAGCAAATATAAGTCAGGTTCATATTATATTCCATATGATTATTGTGTAATGTTGCAGGGACGATATTAACATAAAAATGTTTGTCACAAGACAAATGAAACGGACCGTAAAAAATATATCCCACAGAAATGTTATCATTTTTGGAAATGTGAAACAATAAACATAAACATAATAAAATAAAAACATGGTTATTGGAATATAATATGAACCTGGCATATATATATATATATATATATATATATATATATATATATATATATATATATATATATATATATATGCTTTTGAAAATGATTCGCGGAAAACTCTCTAGAGCTCTTTCGACAATCATCTCGTCAGGACAAACCGATAGTATAAATCAATCAATAATATTAGCGACCATAAAAAGCTAAAGGGGAAATATGTGGTAAGCGGATGATTAGAAGCATTACCAATTGCTTCTACTCTGTTTGATTATGCCTTTCTTGGCATTTTGACTAAGATCAAGGTGTAGTATCTGTTCCGATGGATACTGCACCCCATAGACTGGTATTGTCTTGGCCTTCGGGGCTTGATTTACGCCGGTCTATGGGTCTGTCCTGTGCAGTTCTAGGAGGTCCACCCTCCCAGGCTTCGCCTCCCCTCTTTGGGGAGGAGTAAGTTTATTGCTTACTGCCTGAGGCGCCCCTACCGATGAATGCCGACGGGACTGCCCAGGCAATTTTTAAACCCCACTTTCCCGACCCGACCTTGGGTCACATCTTACTTGTGGGAGTAAGATAAAAACTGGCCTTGTGCCTAACTCCTGGAGAAGAGTAAATCAATACTCTGTTTGATTACGCTTTGTTTATTCTACAAGCCCTGCTTTTCCTCAGATGTTATTTGAGAATAATTATTCCCAAATACCATCTAAGGGAAAGGATGAAATTCTTATTCTTCCTGATGAGATTTCAGCTTTTAACAGCTGTAGATCGATAATATCGACATGCTAGTGTCGCATATTTTGCACATGTCTGTTTAAAATAACAATCATATACATAAAAGCTATATTTGATATTGAGCCGTTTTTATAAGCTCGTTTGAAATTCTTTGAATTCCTATTCTGGGGATATTAACTTTACCTGGATTACTATATATATATATATATATATATATATATATATATATATATATATATATATATATATATATATATATATATGAATAGATGAAAGGATAGAATTATCCGACGGCATTTTTTTAATGTATTTATCTTTGACATATTTACATAGCTTCCCTCTCTACATGAACCATACTACTATATATATTTCTTATAATTTATAAACTTTCTCGTCTTTTGTAATTTTTTGCATTTTTTAGATACAAATTTGTAACTGTGCTGTCACAATATTCTAAAAAACATACATAACTTTTATATAGGCAAGCAATATTTCTTGGTGTATTTGTTCATTTACTACCTGCTCATCGCAGGAAGATGTGACACAAGGTGGGAAGGTTGGGGGAAGTCAGCCGTCTCGAGAACGTACTCTAGCTCCAATAAAATAGTCATGAACAAACCCGTCGGCATTCCTCGGTAGGTTCGCTTAAAGCGATGTGCAATAAACCAACTTTTCCGACGATCGACGATGTAACGCCAGGGAGCTTGTACCTTTTGAGCCGGATCATACCCCACAACGACAGAAGTCGGCCTGTAGAAACACTTGGTCTGTCAAATTTAGTACGGAGTTGAACCTCGGCAGGCAAGACGCCGCAAAGTGCAGTTGTATAAATACTACGTTCGTATTTTCGTCTGCATGCATGTTATCACCTTCCACACTAATTAAATTGTTTGGATCTGCATTGCATTTAGATACAAGCTACTAGGCTCATGAAAATAATTTCAAAACCTACCTAGCGAATATACTCGGTGAACCAAGTACAACAGAGATCAAAACAATTGCGCTTAAAGGGACGGTTAGAATCCGACAAAGATCTCTCAGTGTGAGTCTCTGACATAGCGGGTAAATGGTTGGCACTCGGTAGGATGTCCCTTTTCAAAGATAGAAACATTTTTTTTTAAATTTGTAATGCTATTTATATTTATTTATTGCAAAAATGATATAGACTGTCAATGACTGCCAATGACTGTTAATAGCCATCAATGACTGTTAATGAGACCTGATGCAATTCTCTACCTGTATAAGAGTTCAATACCTCTTAAGATGGAGTACTGTTCCACATCTGGGAAGGTCCTCTCAGCGCACCCTTTTCAGTCTTTATATAGTATAAATACGACTTTGAAATCTAGTGAGTGATGTCCTATTCTCCCACCTACTGCTTTTTATCACACAGAGAGAGGGAGATATTGCTAGTCTTTCTCTACTCTATCGTTTTTTTTAATGGATGGTGCTCGACTGAATTTCAATCTATTGTCCACCTTGTAAAACATTCATAACAAAAACTCGTCTAACTACAATAACTGCAAATAATGTCCCTTTCTTTCGCTGTGTACCTAAAACAAAACGGAACTTCCATGAGCAAAGTTTCTTTCCAGGACCTGCCTGGCTGTGGAACACAATAACATGGGGCTGCTTCCCAGTATACTAGAGCACGGTTGTATTAAAGTCCAATCTTGTTGAACCATCCTCTTAAATAATAAAATTCCAACCTTCATGGTGTTGTCTCACCGTCAACCTGAAAAACTCATTAATTTTTATCCTCGAGTGCATTTTGACCCTCTATAAGCAGTGACGCGTTAGTGTATAAAGAAATGTATCTGTTTTCATTAACACACAAGATTATTTCCCCTTTTATTTCGACTTTTTTCTTATTTTTGTCATTTTTATCCGCTCTTTACTGTTTTTTATCTGCAAACGTCTACGTCATCTTTAGACATATGAAAATATAAATTATTTTGAAAATTTGTAGAAATGTTTTCATGATAAAAATATATTTTCTTTATAGAAATCGTTCCAGAAATGGTATGACGAAACTTGATGTAAGGAGCTAACAAGAATGAAAGATGATTATCGCAAAGACAGGAGATACCTATTTGTCTTAGTCTTGAAAAGACCAAGGCTATAGGTAGGAAGGAAACAGTCAGCAGGAAGAGAGTTCCACAAGCCTGCAGTTCTTGGAAAGAAGCTATTAGAATAGAAAGCTGTATTGATGGAGACCACTAGACTAACGAGTCAAACGAGCTGGAACAAAAGAAGCAGGTAATAGATCACATAATTCTGAAGAACACATGTCATAATAGTATTCATAAAAAAAGACTGGGACTAGCAATATCATGTTTGGGAGAGAGAGAGTGTGTAAAGAAGAAAAGGTGGAGCCAATCAAATTACAGATACGTTTCTGCACCTTATCAAGAACCTTTAAATGGGACAGAGATTCATACATGGTCTGATAGTAGATTTGTAAGGATAAATAATAGCCTTAGGTGTGAGAAAGTGTTTGGAGCGATAGAGAGAACCGACTTTACGAAACGTAGAAAGAGCAATAGATCTAATGTAGGAACTCCAAGAAAGATTTGATGAGAAAGAAAGACTAAGAAGTTTAGACTCGATTTCTCCTAAAGAGCAGAGCCATTCATGAGAATCCCAGGAAGAAAAGGGGCACGCCTACGATTGAAAGACACGAGCTTAGTCTTAACAGGATTAAACGAAACAAACCATTTCGTACCCTAATACACAACTTCTAGATTAGCTGCATATTTCGACTGATCTGTGGGAGAAAAGCAACACTAGAATAGAGAGTGGTATCGTAAGCATAGATGTTAATTTTCTGAACAATAAACACTAAAAAATCATTTATGTAGAGAAGAAAATATAAAATCATACATAGCAGATTAATTAAATTGTATCGATTCAAACATAAGCTTTTTTTCGCATTCCTTTGTGGTTCATTCCTTTCTTTTTTATTTCTATATTTTGTCCAATTTTATTCAAACTTCCCGATAAAAAGATTCATTTTATCGGTCGTTTCTTCATTTATCCAGACAATCAGGGTTTTCAAGTATATCTTCAATTTTCTAGAACAATGATACGCCAGAAGAAAGTTCAGTAAAGCAACCAAAAACTCCTGGAAAGACTTACTTTAAAAAACATTACTTTGGATCGATTTATTATAAAGCACACAGAAGTTTATTCCAAAATTAACATTTTTAATATTATCAGAAAAAAGCAACACGTCTGTCTCCCCCTTATCTACATTTTCTAAATACGTTCCGAAAAATGACTTGCTACCCCCCCCTCCAAAAAAAAGAGCAGCGAAAAAGAAATACGAAAAAATATATTTTGGATTCGTAAAAACCAAATCATTCAAATCCAGTGGCAGCATCTTAGATTGTTCTTTGTTCCGGAGTAATCCGCATCCATCAATCCTTCTCTCTCTCTCTCTTTCTCTTTCTCTCTCTCTCTCTCTCTCTCTCTCTGTCTCTCTGTGTCTCTCTCTATCTATCTCTTTTCCTCTCTCTCTCTCTCTATTTATCTCTCTCTCTATCTCTATCTGTATATATATATATGTGTGTACATATATATGTATATATATGTATGTGTATATATATATATGTATGTGCATACATATATATGTATGTATATATATATATATATGTATGCATATATATATATATATATGTATGTATGTATATATGTGTGTGTATCTATATATATATATTCCATGATAAATGCCAGTATACTGAAATCATATGCCCTTAATAGGGTTAAGATGGAAATTCATATACACTAAATGTACAAAAGCAAGGAAATTCCCAAATTTTTACACTTTTATTGTCATTAAGGGTATGCGAGCACAACAGGGCTATGTATTTTACCTATAGGAATTTTTCTTCAGCGCACCTCACACACTTCATCCACTTATGCATAGATATTTATACTGTAGTGATGTGATAATGAAATGGTTTGGTTGATATGTAGTCATACCCTTAATGACAATAAAAGTGTAAAAATTTGGGAATTTCCTTGCTTTTGTACATTTAGTGTATATGAATTTTCATCTTAACCCTATTAAGGGCATATGCTTTCAGTATACTGGCATTTATCATGGAATGTCACTACTTTTGTAAAGGCTAGTCCTCAAGACAATGGTAATTTTTAAGTTTTTTTTTAAATTTTCTGGAAAACTAGGATATATGGTAAACTGAAATTAAAATGCCATCAACTAGACCCTAGAACCTCTATCTCTGCCAAAAATCAGCTTAATCCATCAAATAGTTTATGAGATACAGGGTGGCACACACGTACGTACGTACACACGGATAACACAAAATCACTCCTGACCTTTCTGGATCTCTGGGTTGCCTTGACTAATGATGCTGAAATTCTACACACTTATAGAACCTATCAAATCAAAATTTTGTGCAAAGTTTTAACTTATTTGGTTTATTCGCTTTTTAGTTATGACTGATCAAAGAAATAAGATTTCTAGCATAGGTCATTTTTGAAGTCTATTAAGGGATAGAGCGCTATCGCGCCTCCCTTGATATATACACATGAGAGGATGTGTGAGTAGAAAGTCTACGTTTTTTATAGCATCACTGCATTCTGCTGTGAACAATGGTTCTAATGTGATATATGGCTTCGCAGAAGATTTTGGGACTGTAAGTTTTGCTATTTGTTAAGGGGTAACTGTGATTCTGATTACTGTTCGTACACTTTTGTTCAGTTTGGCATTTGCTCTCTTCAGGGACCAAATCACTCTCTTCACGAGTCCTGCATAATGGTTTTGTCGTATATCCCTCTTTGTCGTAGACAAATCATTAACAGTTGAAGAATCTTAATGGGTTGGACATGTATGTCTCTATGTTCGCAACTGAATAGCCAATTTATATCCCAGGGCCGCGTTCTGGCATGAGACATATGAGAACATACATATTGGTGTCAATAGTTTAATTATCTATTTTTTTATATGTATCCTTTTAAGATCCGTTAAGTGTTTTTGGTTTTATAGTGCCATTGTTCATGGTTCGTTCTTGTGTCTATAGGAGAAGTGTAGGGATTCTTACTACGCTTTTCACGAAGTTTTAAAATAGTAGAGTACAAGCTTTTATTTTTCTATCATAGTAATTTTACATTCTTTCCTGTATGTATCTATGTATCCATTTGAGCTTTTAGTCTCTGCAGGATCCACATTACTCTCCCAACTCTCCCTATATATATATATATATATATATATATATATATATATATATATATATATATATATATATATATATATATATATATATTCTCTCCACGCTTCTTTCCTGCTGGTTTCTCATACGTCAGGAACATGCCTTGAGAAACTCTTTGTAAATACATCGTAATAGGATTAAAAATATATATGCTTTTACTTTGTATGTTATATGGTGCATCTTTGGGAATAGGAATAAAGACGTTCTCTTCATAGTTTTCTCAAACTGTTGGTATATTCATGCACTAGTAATATAAGAAGTAGTAGAAGACGAAGAAGTAGAATAGGAAGAGAAGATGGAAATAGAAGAAGAAGAAGAAGAAGAAGAACAACAACAACAACAACAACAAGAACGAGAACAAGAACAACAAGAAAACAAAGAAGAAGGGGGAGAAGTAGAAAAGAAAAAGAGAAAAAGCAAAAGAAGTAGAAGTACAAGAAGATAAAAAAGACGAAAGAAAAGAAGAAAAATTATAAGAATTAGAAGTAAAAGAAGGCGACGACGTTAATGAAGAGTTCCACTTTGAACTATTCTAGATGACCTGTGACCCATTATGTCAACTTTCATACATGATACATTAGTGTATACATATTGTTCTTTTAACTTACACTAGTTTATATCCGCTCTTTTCTTTTTCTGCTGTCTCCTTTTAATACAAACGTCTATGTCACTTTAGTACAGTACCTGGGTATGTAAATTTCCATCTTTAGCAAGCTTCTATATCTTTATAGCTAGTACAAAGAAAAATATTTCTGAAATGTCGTGGAAAAAATATTGCTTAGTATTTTCATAAGACAGCAAGTAACTACGATGAATGCATTTACGTATTGTTTTTTTATTAGCAAACAACATTAGAAATTAATTGCTTAAGCAAAAATAATTCGCTTTAAACTAATTCTTTATACGCTTTATAATTCCTTTTTTGCGGATCATCAAAGAAAAGTTCACTTAGTTTTAAAATATATTTATGTAATTGTTTTAATATTATCATGTTACGTTAATTTCTTTGCATTTATAAATCATGCGTCAAGTTATAAAATATTCTTTAGATTTACGTGAGATTCGTACTCGGATATTTTAGATCGTAAAAACTACTGTCTTAGTCATGTGTATTCTACCTATTTCTTTTTTGTTAATCACTCACATGCTTCTATTTGCGTACGAACAGATAAACTCCTAACATACCATAACTTTTTAATCGCATTTAGATTTATTGATTTTTATTTTATGAAAAATTTATTAAATTTGAAGAAATAATTGTTTAACAAAATGTTTTACACGTTTTCCATTAGTAATAAAAAGAAAACTTGTAACATTTTGCTGACTCTGGCATCCACTAAATCGATATAATATTTAAATGTATTACTACGGATGAAATGAAAATTTACGTTTGTACAGTGATCAGATCATAAGACTTTTGGGGTTATTATACCCCCTTCACTCTCTCTTACCATTCCTCGTCTCATGTGCCCTGTGTGAAGTTAGATTATCAGAATTTTAATATTAGATATAGACATTTAGTTCACATAATTAAATCTAATTTTAGGTTTTCCCAAATTATAATATTAGCTAAACTAAGTGTAATATGGTACAGACATATACTTGTTTGATAATGCAATTAGATTGAGAGATGAGCAAATATTTTTTATGCCGATCGATTTTAATAGCTTGAGAGAAACATATATATATATATATATATATATATATATATATATATATATATATATATATATATGCTTTACACGTTTTCCATTAGTAATTTAAAAAAACTCATAATATTTTACTGAATTTGGCATCCACTAAATCGATATGATATTAAAATGTATTACTGAAGATAAAATGAAAATGTACGGTGTGTACAGTGATCGAACGCACAGCGATCAGATCATAAGACTTTTGAATTTATCACATTCCTCATTCACTCCATTCACCTTCTCTTACCATTCCTCGTCTCATGTGCCCTGTGAGAAGAACAAAAACTGAAACAATCAATTAAGTTAGATTATCAGAATTTTAATATTAGATATAGACATTCAGTTTACATAATAGAATCTAATTTAAGTTTTTACTTGAATTATAATATTAACTAAACTAGGTGCGATTGTTGGATAATGGCCCTATGGGAATCGACGTTTCTGTTGGAAGTCGTTGGTTTGACTTGCGCGAATTAGCGCGGGGGACCCGTGCAGTCGAGTGCAGAATAGGGCCTGTTCTCACAGTCGGAAATCACAGACGTGACAAGGTCACCGCGTGACGAGCCCCCACATCAAGGGTCGATGTGCACCTGCAAGAATCTCTGTGACGTCGGGCCTTTGCGTGGGAAACAGAGGATCCGTGACGTCACTCGTTCTTCGTGAGAAGCGAGTTTTAACAGTCTGAGTTTATAGGCGAACTTATCAGACGTGATTTTACCATGTAATCTGCAACTTACATAAGGGAAATATTTTCCTAAGAAAATACAGGCGAAAGATCTATTTCCCCCCTCCACAAATGGTTAAGAAATAATTTATAAGTAATTACGAAAGCAGTAATTTTCTATCTCTCTATCTCTCTCGACGTTAGTGAATATCTCCCAGCTGATAACTAACGCTTGAAATAAAAAACTGAATTTAAATTTTAAAAGATTGTTTGTCTTCCGACCCGTTCATGGAGCTTTTTTTGCAGAGGCGTTGTTCACGGAAGAAGAAGGAGGAAGGAGTTCAACCACTAGACGATATCGAGACGGCGACCCTCTACGCGGCCTGGGAGAAATGTAAAGGTATTCAAACTATATGATTGATGTTTTTAAAATAACAAGTGTACAAAACGCGTACTGCCGCAGTCCAAGCAGGAAGGGCGCTATGCAACACGATATGGTATAAACCTATTCGTTGTTCGACAATGCAATTAGATTGGGAAATGAGCAAATATTTTCTATATATATATTTCATGTTTACTAACAATACTCAGTGTTGATTACATAACTGTACCGCCGGTCGAGCGATTTGACCCCTCAACTCGCATTCAACATTCTTAACCACTCGGTCACCATGGCGGTCATATTTAAATGTGAGAGAAATAAACCCTATATTGTATTTACGAACATAGTAAGTCTCTATTATTAGAAACTGCTATATGTACAGAATAAAACGAATAAAACTTTGTTTGCTGAAAGAAATAATTTGTTTTTAACAGTAATTCACGACGAGATGAACGTGCATACGTTCATTCACAAAAATACAACGGTTTTCCTTGCCGTTTATTAAAGAGATTTAACGTGGGCTGACTTGCATGTTAAGACAAAAAATGAACGCTGCACAAAAATGAAAATGTCCAGTTTTATGTTATATAAATCGAAATGTTAAGAGTTAGAACGTGTAAATGTCTTTCAATAAGGATTAAATTTTTCAGAAAATCTACAGTCACTATTAAGATTTTTCTGCGATTCAATCTTGGGTCACTGATGGCAATTACCCGTTAAGTTAAAAAAAGAACAGAAATATATTAGAACGTAAAGAAAGAAGTTTGTGTTTTTTAAATAGATGTTCATCGCTTCATAAAACGACACGAATGTTAAACAAACTATATTGCAGTGAATAATGTATTTTTAAAAACTAAAAACATGTAAATATTTATTTTAGTAAAAAATTGTTAAACAATTACGAATTGGTGAAAGCAATTTGCTATTTGACAGCTGTCAACAAGTACTATTTTTATAAAACAAAACAGCTCTCCACGCTAAGATTTTTTTTTATTACGTGACCTTATATTTGAAATGTTATTTTTAACTTTTTTTCAATACAAAAATTGTAAACATGACTATATTTAAAATTATTTCTGACCAGCAATATATCCCCACACAAGCAACACCGGTTTAATACATCTAGTTTATATACCGGTAATATATATATATATATATATATATATATATATATATATATATATATATATAGTACATGTATTATATTAGTTTCTGTAGATGTAAATCCGTTGAAACTCCAGTGCTTGTAACAAGTAGAGCTGTTCTTTAGTATAAATTTTAATTCATACAAACATTATTGGTTATATATGTGCATACATGTTGCGGTTGTACTATTCACAGAGAATCAGCCTCTGTAGGACAAAGAAGACAAGGAAGTAAGATGAATTTAGAAAACTTTCGCATTAAGTAAATATTTTTTGGGATTAGATATTTTTATAATTTTTCTCTGGTCAAGCTCAGTATCGGTTATATTCTTTACTTGTTAACTCTGTCAATTGGTTTGTATCTTTTTGTTATAATGTTTATTATCTACCGTTCCTTCTATTTTATTTTTTTCTATTTTTTATTACCAACTTAGCTTGGATTCCTTTCTTCTCCATTTAACACTTCAAAGTTTTAATCTATGTACATGCATTTTCAAGCATAAATATCTGATTTTTATATAAAATACACACGTGCTAACAAATTAATAGAAACACAAGCACACACATGAACATACATATATATATATACATATATAAACAATAACAAACACAAATATATACGCATATAGATATACAAGGATACACACATATATACATTTTCAAGCATAAATATTTAACTTTTATATAAAATACACACGTGAGCACAAATCAGTATTTTTATATACGTATATATATGTATGTTTAGTTGTGTACTTATATATATATATATATATATATATATATATATATATATATATATATATATATAAATATAATTGCTAAACCTGCCCGGTGGCAATTAATCGATGATGGGGCGTATAGTTCAAAATATATAGTCATGTGTGTGCGTGTTTTTTTATATATTTTATGAGGGAACCAAGTGCTTATAAAAATCAATTCTTTTAAAATGAAAACTATGGTAAATGATAGCAGAACGTTTGAAATTAAATCAACTTCTATTTGAGAACTATTGTAATAATGTTATTTGAATAAATATTCGATTAATAGTAAACTAAAAAAGTATAATTACGCATATTTTTATCAAAGGTGCGTAAAAGTGAGAAACATATGCATTTGCGATCTTGTCTGATAATTTTATTAATAACAGAGATATAGATGGCAAAACGTTTAAAATTAAATCAACTTTAACTTTCTTTTGAAATATAACAACTATTTAGAACCAGTGTAGTATCTTAACAACTTAACCTTTGCGAAAAGGAAGTCTCTCAAATAAAACAATTCCTTGCTGCCCCTACAGTGCGGGAACGGCTGAAGAATACCATCTGCTGACTCAGTTTTAAATACAAAAAAAGTAGAAGAAATTGAAAACGTTGCGAGGGAACTTGAAGGAAGAATTCCAGCATTTGCCAAAAGAATTCAAGAAAAGGATAACAAGCACAGGGCGAAAGTTGAGAACAGACAGTTCAAAAAGAATACAAGATATTCTACCGAAATTTGGTGGGAGAGAATATAACGGTGGAAAAGCCACTGGAGCAAAAAGAGCTAGAAGACTAGTGGAGGCCTATGTTTAAAATGAGGGACCATGCAACCAAGAGGCCAAATGGATCTTAGATATAGCTCGAGGTAATAAAAGCAAGTCAAAAATGCCAGAGCCAAGGATAACGCCTGGACTGATAAAACGAAAGCTAGATCAATTTCAGAATCACAAAAATCTGGCATAGACAATATACCAAATTTTGGGTTTGAAAAAACTAACAGCATTTCATAGCCATTATAGTAGCTGCTTCACCAGACTGCTGAAGGGTGAGGAGGCCACACCAGCATAGCTAGTAAAGGGGGATACGATCATCCAAAATGAGTGAAACACAAAACCCTACAAAATACAGACCGATCTGCTGCCTCACTACAACCTACAATCTCTTCACTGGCCTGGTTGCAGACAGCATCTATGAACACATCTCTTCTGGAGCATACCTGGAAAAGGAACAAGCAGAGTGCAGGAGGAAGTGTTTAGACACCAAGAACCAATTGTTGATCAATAAGACCATCTTTAAGGACTGTAGGAAAAGGCAGAGAAATCTAAGCATGGCATCGATCGATTACCAAAAGGCATACGATAGTGTACGCCACGCATGGTTCCTGCACTGCAATGTAAAAAGTTGAATATCCAGTGTAGCAGCAAGTCCTGGGAGCATATACCAGAAGGAACAGTTGGAAATAATTTATACACCATCGACTATGACTATGCAATCCCTACAGCTACATATCTAGAAAACGGAGCTGATAAACCTGACATCGTGATGTAGAACAAAAGGGAGAAAATATTAATGTGATGCCTCTTGATGGGGGATGACATATATATTTTATAAAATGTAATTATCCACAAACACGCACACACGTATATATTTATTTAAAATAATCAAGTGAAAATAAAGAAGAAAAATCATACTTACATTTAAACCGGGTCTTATTGATATTTCCTAATGGATTAAATGATCCTTTTATGTTCTGTAAAAGAAATAAGTTTAAGTTTAACCTTAGAAGTTATAAAGAAAAGTTGAACAGAAATGTGCAATTATTGTATTGTTCTATACGTTCTTGTATGACACAACTTGAGAAAGTGTTGATCGTACCAACGGGTGATACTTTCTTGACAATCGGTCCGACAATGGCTTTGTTTCCGTCAGAAGAAGCAGTTAGTTTATTGCTAATTGACTAAAGCGCCCCTTACTAGGGAAGGGCAACAAGGCTGCTCATGCAATTTTGTAGGCTACAGGGCACTGGCTTTTTAAAACCTTACTTGATCCTGTGTCTTTCCTCCTGCATAGGAGTTAAATAAATATACACTTCGTGAAATCTCATGGTTTTTAATTGAACCCACCTATGATCAATACGTCATCATCTCGGATTTAATGTCCCATTTGTGGAATATCTTCTTGAAAAAAGATGACGAATACAATTCTTACTTACAATAGAAATTAATTTCAGTAAATCTATTATTACACTAAATCATACTTAATAAATGTTTTTTTTCTCTAGGGCTTCTTTCTTATATATTTTAGTCAAACAAAATACAAGCTGTATATTCCTTAGTTTTGAGATTGAGTTATGTTGCCAAAAACTCATAGCTTACAAACTTACTATATCACTTACACTTTCTTTATCAGTGTATGTTGTTTGACAACCCACTCTTATTTCATACGTCGTCTGTTACTCTCGCTTTTGTATCTCACTCACTCTCTTTCTCCTTTTCTCTCTGTACACTAATAGTCAAAGGTAATAACAAAAAGATATATATATATATATACTATCATCGTCATCGTCATAATCATCTTTATTATTATTATTACTAATATTTTATTACTATTATTACTATTATTATTATTAGTAGTAGTAGTAGTAGTAGTAGTAGTAGTGGTAATTTTATCACCATTATTATTTGTATTACTACTATTATTATTGCCTGCATTATTATGATTATTATTATTTTTATTACTTTTATTATTTTTATTATTAATATTATTATCAGTAGTCGAAGTAGTAATAGTAGTATTATAGTACTGTTATTATAACTATCATTATTATTATTTATTATGTTATCTGTTTATTTAAATGATTATTAGCATTCCCATTACTAAAATCTTAACCTTATTCTCTCGATTCCACCCGCTTTATTTTGCTATAAATACTATTATTATTAGTAGTAGTAATAGTAGTAGTAGTAGTAGTAGTAGTAGTAGTAGTAGTAGTTTTTATCACTGGTGCTGCTATCACCATTATTATATTATATTAAACTTTAATTATTTTAGTTATTATAATTACTTTAATTATTTTATCTCCTTGGCTTAAATAAATTAATAAAATGAATAAATTAATAACAAGAATAAACCTTAGAATTAAAAAACAGTATGAAACTAAAACAAAATAAAAATTTTAAAAATAACCCAAGAAGATTTGATCTAAAACCCCACCACCTACCGCCAACCTAAATCTAAGCCAGACTTGAAATTGTGTCTTCCTGCCTACCTAGAAATGAACACTTCCAGACTATGAAATACCCCTTTTTTCTCAACTTCCCTCCCCCTCCTCTTCCATCTTTTCTCTCCTTTCTTTTCTTTATCCTCAACAAGTATATTTTATTTTTTAACGTTCTCACGTCTGATCACATGACTTTCCAAATCAAAAATGTTCTTTTTCCTTTCCTTTTTCTTCTTTTTCTCCTCCATTTCATTCTTCCCAAATATGATCTGAGGTAAGGATCGGATTTTAATTCTCACTGACAAGATCTCAGTTTCTAACAGCTGTAGATCGATAACACTGACATGCCAGTATTGCAGATTTTGTACATGTCTGTATTAATAAACATAATCATCTATATATATATATATATATATATATATATATATATATACATAACGGCAGCAAATGGTTATCTATGCAGGCCTTATTATTTTCCTTGTGAGCTTCTCGACCAGGCGAGCAGTTTTCTGTTTTCTGAAAAGTTCACCCCAAACAAAATAGTCCGCCACTGTAGACGTAAGGAGCTACTGAGAATTAGGGTGTAAGTTTTGGGGGTCATCCTAAGTTGGGAGCTGTGCAGCTAGATGTCTGTTTACATTAGTTTTAATTTTCTGCATGTTGGAACAGTCGGAGAATCAAGGAGTTCATCAAGGAGTTCAAGAGGCAACACAAGGAAAGAAACTATTGGAGTAGTAGGCTCTCCAGCATCTGCGGACCTCCACAGTGAATGGATGGTACTTAACTGATTGTCAGGTTCGGCTAGTGTATTTACGCCGAGATGGCATTATAGCAACAAGTTCATCAGAGCACAATCCATTGAAATACTTATAAACAGGCACATGATGTAACATTGCGGCTATGAGACAGAGGTTCGAGCTTTATATATATGTAGTAATAAAGATGGATATATATACTCTGTTTGAAGATGACCTTATATATATATATATATATATATATATATATATATATATGCTAGAATCATGTCACCCGTATATATATATATATATATATATATATATATAATACTCTTTTATTAAGCACATTTATGAACACAAAAGATCGAGAAGATTATCATAATAGATCTAACTAATTATTTATATTTTCCTACAAAATTAAAAACAATATTAATTTTAAAATACCTAAATGAGTCCAACAAGTTAGACGTCTTGCATAGTTTTCCCATCTTAACGAAACTAATCTTTAAAAAGACATAATAAAATTAACACTGGATAATTTTAAATAATGAAATCTAAAAATGCATTTTTAAAATCAAATCAAAATAGAATTCTTACGTACGTTTTACATTTCTCAACACACAGAAACTTTTTTTTTCAACCATTGTTTAACCAATGTTTATTTACTTGCGTAAAGCTTTTTTTATTTTGTTAATTGAATTGTCGTTTTGAAAGTCTCAAACAATATTTGTTTATCAGGAAACGTGGTAAATAGTATCATTTAATTCCACGGAGGAGGGGGGGGGTGATAGTAAATTATATTCTTAGTTTTATGTTAACAACGAGAACAAAAGAAAGACGTAAAATTAGTTACTGACTAAAATTTTGAACCTTTTTAGTATCCAAGACTCTTGTCGGTTGACTCTCGAAGTTATTCTTCCTATCGTTAACCAGTTAAGTTTCTTTTTGCTCACAGAGTCATATTTTTGGAATAAGTTGCCAGATCAGATTAAGAATAGAAATAGCGTTGATCAGTTTAAAATGAGGTTGGATGAATTCAGAGAAAGTGGTAGGAGGAAGAAATTGAGGGGGGCACTTTTGGGAGTTATCAAATGAAATATTTAACAGAATTTGATCTGGATATCGATATTATACTAAGAGTTTTTTTTTTTAACAGTTGAATTGAGAAGATAGTTAAAGATGAGATGCCCAAGGAGGCATAACAAACAAATAAATAAAAAAGAAAACAGGAAGCCGTAAAATTAGAACGTTACTGACCTCAATTTTGAACCGTTTTAGTATCCAAGACTCTCGAAGTATTTACTCATGAAAGGGTATTAGAAGACAGTAGGTGTTTACCTTTCTTCCTACCGTAGGAAGATGTGACACAAGGTCGGAAGGTGGAGTTTGTAAAAGCCAGCGAACAAGATGCGCAGTCTGACCCATAAAAAAATGCCTGATCAGCCCCGTCAACATTTCCCAGTAACAGCGTTCCAGGCGATTAGCAATTAACTTACACCTTCTCAAAGAAAGAAATTAAAGCATGGGAGGGTGGACCTCGAACTACACAAGACCATACTTAAGGTTTACGGATGCAAGGTAATCCCTACTCAAAAATGGCAACACTGTGAGACTGATTGTCGGAAATGTATCCTCGAATGGCATGAATAAAAAGTACCCAGGTTGAGCAAGAAGAAGATAGTAACATTTTAAATGAGTGATTAATTTCGGTTAGACGAGCTCGTGGCTCCTGGCTTGGAGAGGGTATTGACGACGATCACATCTTTGGATGTACGAAGATCCACGCCAACAATTTCATGTTATAAAGTGGCAAATGAGAAAATTGGATAAAAATGAATGTTATAAATGATTCAAATAGGGTCAGCATTTAGATAGAGTGTTGTGAATGAAAGAGAGAAAACATAGGTTAACGAACAAATCACATTTATATATTTATAAATTTATAGGAAGGTGAAAGACATTTTAGTGAATAAATAGTTCGTAGAAAAGTTAATGTTCTCGTATTTGTAGAATGTTCAGTCAGAAAAAGACACGAGTGTTAGAAGTGTGTACGTCTATGTTTGTTTTATGTCAGTGTGAATATACGTGTGTGATTAATAGAGAGTGTAGCATTGGTTGTGTATTTGCTTTTGAAGCCAGAATTCACTTTCTATTCGACTATTGAAATGGTTCGAAATTTTAGGATCACAAAGTTATTTATTAATTTTTTTTTTTTTATAACTCTTAGCAAAATCTTAAAATAACTTAGTTGTTTCACAATAGATTCTCGTAGATATAATTTCATAATCAATACAGGATTTTTAAAATTACATTAAGTTTATGCTATAACATTTTTTACTTCAATAGATATCCTCTTAATAGTAAATTAAGAATAATAACAAACCAATGTGTAATTATCAAAGCTACGTTAATGTGAGAAATATACACAAACACGTGAAGTTCCTATGTACTTGCCTCTCCACAAGGAAAGAGTTAGACACAAGGTCGGTTTTTAATGGAAAAATCCAGCTCCCCTAAAATGAACACTCTGGATTTGAACAAAAATACAAATTTTCTCAGCCTAAGAGGACAGAATAGATTAGATGTAGTATTAGAACAGATACTATACGTTGCTCCTAGCCAAAAGGCCAAGGTGCGTGATGTTGTCTCATAATTTTCTTGATATAGAGGGAATTCAAATGAAAAACGCTAACGAAATCAAATATAATATTTCAAGCCACTTATTGCTGGTGATCTCGCTCGCTAAACTATATACTGAATGAATAACATCCTTTGATATTACGCACACGGCAATAGCTATTTATACATATTCATATGAGACAGAGACACAGCGCATATTATTATATTAGAGATTAATGTAAGTAACAACTGCCTTCTCTATAGATCTAATATGTTGACAATTCGCCCATGCATGAAGTATTGTTGCCATATCTGGGCTAGTGCACCAACCACTAGTCTAGCTCTCTTCTTTAGACAGGGTCCAAAAGAGAGCCTATACTCTAATAGATCCCACATTGTCTATCAGGCTCCAGCCCTGTCCCATCACCGCCATGTTGCATCCTTGTGCTTGTTTTACAAGTACGTCAATGGAATGTGTTTGGGCAAACTGCTGCACTCGTGTCACCCTAAAGTCAATATACCAGACCAACCCAACAATCAGCAAAATCCCACCCCTTCAATATAAAGGTCTTCAGGTGCTGGGAAGTATTGTAGTCGAATGGATTTTTTCATTGAAGATCTTACTTTTGGAATTCCCTCCCATGTTCCATGTTTCCCTGACTGTACAAAAATGCAGAAATTTAAATTTAATGTAAACAAACATCTCACTGATAAACACCTATAAATCTGGCCCTTAATTCACAGTAGCCCTGTTACGTTTCAATGGCAATGTGCCTTGTTTGGGGTGAATATAAATAAACAACGAGGTTAATCTCTCTCCCTCTCTCTTCTCTCTCTCTCTCTCTCTCTTTATCTCTATCTCTCTCAATCTTTCTCTCTCCCTCTCTTTCTCTGTTTGCTTCTTTGTTGCCTCTTCTATCTATTAGGAATTCGATTCACATCTGATCAATAAATTCAAACGACATTAAGCTTTGCCAGTATTTTTAGATTAATGACCGCTTGGAAATATCAGGTGCCGTTATTTTAGAAAAAGACAGACAGGGGTGTTATCAATCTGGACCGGTAACTCGTCTAACTGAAGTTAATCATTTATTTAAAACGTTATTCTCTTGCCATACCCTCTCTAGCCTGTACCGAGTTCGCATCCAGTTCATTCCACAGAAACACTTTTATCAAAACCCACACGTGACCTCCTGGAGAGGGGGTAAATAAAATACTCTTTCTATAGGATCACACACCCGATCAATAGTGTCAGAGACCATAAGACATACACAGCAAAGACTCGTCTTGCCACCAAAACGAAAAAAAGACTTTCCTTTCTTCCTCAATATGCCTAGTGAATAGCAGAATATCACTGGACAGAATTTTTATTGCAAAGGCTCCCACCTGCTAGACACATTGCCGCAAGACTGCTTCTCTTCTGGTTACAACTTGGTGGTCTTCAAATACAATGTCAACCAATTACTGTCATGGACGCCCCAAAAGTAATCAAATACAGTTCATATCCATAATCAAGGTAAGTACTCCTATAGTATTCCTCATCTTTTGGCTGGTATTCATTCCAAAGTGAAAAAAATCGACCGTCGACAGAGGTGTTTTCAATCTGAACAAGTAAGTTGCCTAACTTTCAATGTGTCCACGGTTGTTATTTGTGATTGTTATTAACATTAAACAGATCATATCATTTGCTATCAGATAATACTATCGATGAGGACCACCTTCTCCACAAGCTCGCCACAGAGATCCCTCCACGAGCTCGCCTGAAGTCACAACACCCATTCTCGGAGCATGCCCACAAGCTCCTGCTTTCAACACCCGGTGACGTCACAAAACGAATCTGGCTGAAAAATTGCTGGACAGAGGAATGGCAGGCAGCAGATAAATCAAGGTTGCACAGATTTGTGAAGGACCCGGATAACGTACCAGGCATGGACTTCCCTCGCCGGCAGTGGACAATGCTCAACCGCCTCAGGACAGGTGTCGGCCGTTTCGCTGCGACCATGAAAGGGTGGGGACTCAGGGACTCGGTTGTCTGCGACTGTGATCACTGTGAACAGACAGTAGACCACATAATGGAATCATGCCTTAAACATCGACCACCCAACGGTGAAGCAGGCATAGCTGCACTAGATAACAAAACATTTGCATGGCTTTTCTCAACCGAGCTGGTGATCTAACAGTGAGATGCTGTGAAGCAAACGAAAAAAGAAGATGATACTGAACATTTCATTTCCCTGTGGAAAGGAACAAAGTTTAAGACGTTTTCTGCTAAATAAATTTTGCTTAATACTTTCCCAAAAACGAGTATCAGATGGGTTTCCATTTGGAAATCTAGGCACTGTATGTCATAATCCCATTACCGGCAGATACATGAATTTGATGTTGCCTGGAAACTTCCTCGGCATATATATTTATTCATGCAAACATTGTTTTAAAAAAAAACAGAATTTGTCTGTTTAATTATACCTTTTTTATTATTTTCAATTTTCTGGTGGTATTTTTTGTATCAAAAATTTTTTTAAATCAAAATAAAATAACAAATATTCTATAGGTTTCACGAACGTTTTTGATTCTTTGTCGTATCATCCTCAGGTGTCAAAAGTAAATGAATAAAAAAGTTGGAGAAAGAAGAGAATTTTTTTTAAGTCGGTGGCGAAACGTGCAGAGAAAGTTTTTTGTATTGTTCCAAGAAAGTCGTTGATGATTTAAATCAAGTTATGTTAAGCATTTTAAAATGTTACCACTGGCTTCATATGTGATGTTGTTAATTTTATGTTGTAGTGTTTTTATGTAGATAGCTTCCAATATTTTTAATTTTTTTAAATTGTTTTCGGAATGTATTATTTTAGTGTTATGAACTAGACTTTGTCTTAAATCATAGGTAGGGCAGTTATGTTTTTGTAGATTTTGGTAAATTGAGCTAGAGTTTACAAGATGCATGATGAGGCGGCAGGATAGGGTGGTGTTTGTTAAACAAATGTAGCTATTAGTTTATTATATATATATATATATATATATATATATATATATATATATATATATATATGTATATTTATATATATATGTATATATATGTATATATATATTTGTATATATATATATATATATTTGTATATATATATATATTTGTATATATATATATATATATTTGTATATATATATATATATATATATATATATATATATATATATATATATATATATATATATATATATAAGTCAGTTCATATTATATTCCAATAACCATGATTTAATTTTATTATTTTTATTTTTTCATATTTCCAAAAAACATAACATTTCTGTGAGATATATTTTTTACGGTCCGTTTCATTTGTCTTGTGCCAAACAACATTTTTATGTCAATATGAACTGACTTATATTTGCTCTGTTATCAATAACTGACAATCATCGAGCTGAATTTTTTAAGGAGACTACAAAGTAAAAGGAACTGATAGTATATGCTAATACATATATTGTCATTAATAATTATATATATATATATATATATATATATATATATATATATATATATATATATATATATATATAGTTGATCTCTTTAGTTATTAGTTCATTGCATAAAGCGATGGGGTTTATAAGATATTGCTCAATAAAAAATAGAGCTTTATTTTTAATAATTTCATTTTGTATAAATCTTTTTTTCATGTTTTTAGTGTACATTTTTAGCTTATGAAACGCTAGCGTCTGCGGGTATTAATAATTTAATATTTATTTATAAATATTATACTAGGTCACTTTAAGAAATTAAAATTGAGCACTCTCGGGGATGTTAAAAATAGACTGTCAAAAAGCTCTAATGTAATGTTCTGAATACGTTTGTCGAACACTCTCGACTAGTCTTCCAGACTTCGGCATGGCTGTAAACGCGAACAAGCAAAAAATTAAAATCATGATTTTGGTTATGGCGTTATCATCAGTAGTCTGTCTCATTCAAAAGACACGAAGTGAATGGGATGATGGCTTCGACTTATTTGCTTCCCATGTCTATTTTTAGCAATGGAAGTTTGTCTGTGTCAAAATATGTCATAGCCAAGTTTGGCTACAGTGGATATATATATATATATATATATATATATATATATATATATATATATATATATATATAGAGAGAGAGAGAGAGAGAGAGAGAGAGAGAGAGAGAGAGAGAGAGGGGGAAAAAAGAGTGATAAATATGAGACGATTGTCCAGATTTATTTCAAATTTCAATTGTTCAATGCAAGGTGTATTCAGTAATGAACTAGTGTGTATTATTCTTTCCTTAAGCCAAGGCTTTTCAAAGATCGAAATCTTATCATCAGAGGAGAAATACAGATGGATAAGTTGGCTTTCGAAAAAACTAAAGTTCAAATATTTGAAAAATATGAAAATTATTATTAAAAATTATTAAAATAATTTTTGTTGAAAAACGTATTGAATGAATATATATATCGTTGAATATAAGAGACAACTCATGTCTAGATATCCTTTGGTAGATCCTTTCAATAGTCCGAATTAGGATCTTAATTTCGGAGGGGAATTGGCTGATGAATTTGTCATAATTTTGATTTGTCTCCCAAATACTTTCGGACTCATCTGGGTCCATCTTTGGGGGAATGGGGTTAATCAGGTATAGACCATGTGTTAGTATTTATAGAAGGTTTTTGGCTGGAATTATGTACTAAGTACGAAACTATATTTGGAGCTATAAACATTTTAGAATATTCTTACTGATATTAAAGTTAATTCTATTAATTAGGGTTTTTGGGTTTTTATATATAGGGCTTCTAATATATAGAGTTTTTGTTTGTTAGTACAAAATTATAACTAAGATCCTAATTCGTACTATTGAAAGGATCTACGAAAGGATATCTAGACATAAGTTGTTTCTTATATTCAACAATACTTGCCTTCAAGAAAAGATGCTGCCTATATATATATATATATATATATATATATATATATATATATATATATATATATATATATATATATATATATATATATATATATATGGGAAAATGAAAAAGGAAAACCAAAAAATGGATGTTTTTTATGTGTACATCAACGTTTCGTCTTTATTTATAAGACTTCATCAGGATGATAATATATAGAAAAATGTCATGCAAGTACAAATACATGTAGGATTGACATATTGGGAGGAAAAAAAAAGTAAAATAAAATAATGGCCACTACTGGGTGGACGTCCGTACTTGGTGGAGAATAAAAATGAATGTTGAAGAAAATGAGTGGGGAAGAAGTGGAAAGATGGGGGTGAGCAAGGACTACTCAATACTGATATATATATATATATATATATATATATATATATATATATATATATATATATATATATATATATCATTATTATAAATAATAATGCTAGTGCCATTGAACAAACACTTAAACATTCATACATGAATACATATAAATGTTGCTACGCATTGCCACGCAAGGAATACAGCTTATCCATCATAATTAAGAATACAGAATTAACGTCAAAGCAAAATTCAACATCAAAGCATCAAAGCAAATAGTTCAAATCAATCATATAAAATGATTTGCATGCTGTGGAAGAACATTAACTCAATGATCTTTATAATAAAACAGAAGAAAACCTGTCCCAGGACAGATAAAATAAATTACCCGAACAGAACAGATTTACACCACGTTTATGTCCCCTTACGAAGAGTAAAATTAACATATATGTACTACGTAAACTTATGTTTAGAATCCTTATTCCAATTCTGATCAGAATCCATTACATGATCTTAGTCCTAGAAAATGTCTAAAATTTAAAGCTTAAACTTAGATGGTCTTGAGAAGAAATTGAAATTCAATCCAGCAACCTTTACTGGTCGTTAATAACTATTGATTAAATTTAATGAAAATCTGAAATATTTGAATTTTAAATTGGGAGACTGATTATAGTATGTCCCTAAAAAGCTTTTGAAAAACTTTAGAAAAACTGAAATTTGGGAAATATTTATTAATTGATGTCTAATACCTATTATTAAAATTTCGAAAGACTTTCAACTTCTCTTTGCATAAAACTTAATTGACCTAAATACATCCCA
>OY744523.1:35693599-35733599 GCA_963556195.1 Sepiola atlantica | reverse complement strand
TTACCTTCACTGACCAAGAAGAGAAGTGACAAAGTAACTGATACTGCATTTTAAGGTGAATTATATTTAGAAAAGTAGAAATTAATATTTTTTGGAATATCAGTAGCAGTTTTAGCGTCGAAACAAGTATGTAAAGAAAGTTATGAAAAAAATTTAAATAATGTTCGGAATGATAAGAAAATGTAGATAGAAAGTAATCATTTTAAATGTTACTCCGGTCTGTGTTCGAAATTGATTTCGAAGCCTTTTAACTGTCGTGAATTAAACAAGGAACGTTATTCGTATCTGACGTATAATCATGATTATAAAAATATACTTAAATATATCGAAGAATGCTAATTTAAACTGAATGTGAGCAGAAAAAAATATAAGTATCTGTGTAGTGTGTATTGCCTCGAAGGTACTGTGGCGTGCTGCGATTATGTAAGTCGGCGAAAATATAAACATGTTTTCTTAGAAATTGTTGCGAATAAATATATATATAGAGAGAGAGAGAGAGAAAGAGAGAGAGAGAGAGAGCAAAAGAGAGGGAGACGGTGGAAAAGAGTGAAAGAGAGAGAGAATGGACGGTCATAATAGGTAAATGTAAAGAAGAAAAGAAAAGGTTTTACGTAAAATACCCCCAAATAAAAAAAAGAAGAATACATAATGTGAAGATGAAAACACGAATGCTGAATTAATGTTAAGTATGTATTGATGGTCAAAAGTGAAACAATCAGCTTGAAAATGAATACATGTGTATATATGTGTATATCTGTGTATTGATATTTGCGTATATATTTGTGTTTGTTATATTTTATTTTTTATTTTTTGATAAATGTACATATATATATATATATGTTAGTTTATATATGTACTTGTGTATCTGTTAATTTATACACACGTCTTTATTTTATATTAGGATCAGATATTTCTGCTTGAATATGTTTGTAAATAGATCAAATATGTTAAATAGAGAAGAAGGGAATCCAGGCTAAGTGGGTAATAAAAAAAATGTTAAATAGAAAAGGAAAAAATTAGAAAGCAGGTAATAAAAATGATAAAAAAGATAGAAACTAATTGAAAGAGTTCGCAAGTAAAGAATGTAACCCGATACTTAATTATAAAAAATATCTCATCCCCAAAAAAGATTTATTTAAAGGGAACGTTTTCCAAATTCATCTCACTTGTCTGTCTACTTTGGTCTGTGAAGAGTACAACCGAAACATGTATGCACATATGTAACCAATAATGTTTGTATAAATAAAAATGTATACTTAAGAACAGCTCTACTTGTTATTGAGCACTTTTTGTAAACACTGGAGTTTCAACGGATTTACATCTACAGAAACTAATACAATACGTGTACTATATATATATATATATATATATATATATATATATATATATATATATATATATATATATATATATATATATATATACGAGAATAGTCACTAATCCAATCCAAAAGACTGATTCTGTGAGATTTTCCTATCAATATCTCCCATTATTCATCCATTTCCTTTTTACTTTATAAATCCTTATATGAAAACATAACTGAACATATATCCGTTTTTATCAATGATATATTACCTTTCTAGAGTTTTAGCTTTGAATATAAATCTTGTTCTTTCAATCGATATTCGTTTTCGCGGTTTGTTTTAGCATATCTTGTACTTGATATGAAAGCAAAATGGTTGGACAAAAGAAGATTAAATTTTTTATTTTTGTAAAACTTTGGAAATCTCGGGTTTTCTATAACATTACATATTACACAATGATAACTAAGGTCACTTTTTCATTATTGAGGAAAATCATTTCAAGGGCATTGGCAGAGAGACAAAAGTTTATTAGTACTTATTCTTATTACTAGCAAATATACTCGCCCTAGTCAATTTCATCGTTACTTTAAATCTAAATAAACAAATAAATTGAACTGAAATAAATAATCTATATTTATTGAATTTAAAAACTAAAATCCTTAGCATATATCCATATGAAGACACGCACAACTGTGAGTATTCCGTGCCAAACCGCGTATTTTCTGAAAGTAATTAACTCGAATTACCTTTTATCATTCTTAAGAACATTGTGCTACAAACTACAAGAAGAAATGACTATTCAGAATTAAATATTGATTTTATAGGACGGAAGCTATGGACGACAAAAGTTAAAAAATAGACCGGTTTTACTTTATTATATGTGTGTTTTATACATGTATAAAACACGAATCCAGTCAAACAAAATCTTTTAGACTCACGTGAGATACGAACTCGGGTATGGCAAGTGTAAAAAACTCGAAGTCAAGCATCTTAGCGAACGGCCACGAAGTATGTTTACATTTAACAAAATTCGTTTCTTCCTCCTCCTCTCTCTATCTCTCTCTCTCTCCTTCTCTCTGTCTTCTCCCTTATTAATGTGTATTCTGCCTATTCCTTTTTTGTTAACCAATTACATTTTTCTATGTGCGTACGAACAGACAAACTAAAAAAGTATCATAACTTTTTAATTGTTTGTGGATAGATTATTATTATTATTATTATTATTATTATTATTATTATTATTATTATTATTATTTACTCACTAGAAGTTCTCACATAGGTCAATATCAGTGATTGCTCACTAACAATAACCAGTCGTGTTCCCTGGAGTCTTCTCTGAGATTTGCGTGGCAATAAGCCTTCCCAAAGTCTCAGTAATCTCTGTACCCTTCTAGTGAAGGTCTAGTTAGTGTTCTCCCTCTTCGGTCATTCAATCTCCCTTGACACTTCACGAAAAGATGTGTGGTATCAGTCAGGGCTGGTGCAATAAAAGTGTATAGGTTTTCTAGGGCGGTAGTTTATGAGATTTCTGGCACGGCTGGTGCCATCAAGGTGTATAGGTTTTCTAGGGGGGTAGTTTATGAGATTTCTGGCAAGGCTGGTGCCATCAAGGTGTATAGGTTTTCTAGGGGGGTAGTTTATGAGATTTCTGGCAAGGCTGGTGCCATCAAGGTGTATAGGTTTTCTAGGGGGGTAGTTTATGAGATTTCTGGCAAGGCTGGTGCCATCAAGGTGTATAGGTTTTCTAGGGGGGTAGTTTATGAGATGTCTTGCAGTTTAACTTCTCTTTGGTTAATGTGGTGTGCTTTCCATATTTTTGTTTTATTTCTATTGCAACATCCATGTGGTTGGTTAGCGTTCGTAGTTTATGTGGGTTGGTATTATTATTATTATTATTATTATTATTATTATTATTATTATTATTATTATTATTATTATTATTATTATTATTATGCGTCATGCCAGATTTCTTAAATTGCGTCCAATAGTTTTTATGCCTGTATTTTGTTATTCGTTTTTAGTAGTAGGGGGGGGCGAAAAGGGGGAGTAGGAGGAGCAATTTTTTGTTGGCCTATTCCATACGTTATATTAAATCAATAGATTTGAACATAAAAAAGTAAATAATTATTTCTTTTTTGTCGAACTTTTGTTGTCTAGATTATTCTATACCATTCCATACAAGAAAAAGAAGACAGAGTAGCAAGCATTGTCTCATTTCAAAGACGCAGATAATTCAAACATGTATTGGCACAGATACGCCAAAAGTTAATTGCCATTTCTCTGCAGTAATTACTTATCTTTTTATAACCAATTATTGTTCTGTTATCCCGAAAAGAAAACGCCATTTCGAAAGACATTCAACAATACGACTTCGCTTATTGATCGAATATTTCCACACGACTCTGCCGTTATGTCTTTGCTAGACAATAATTCTTTCGTTATTAATCAATATGTTGAAGATGCCATAAATCATAAATATATATATATACTTTTCTAACATTTTCTATAAAAAATCTTGAATTAGATAATATATATGCATATGAATATATGTAACTATGCCTTACATATATTTGAATGTATGACTAATATATGCATGCTTATATATAAAGAGACAAAACATGTGATTTTCCCTCGAATACTTATCTTTTTATAAATAAACTCTATCACTGAGATTGATTACTCGGGGCTAACAACTAATATAACAATATTGATTAATATATATAAATATATATATAAATATATATATATATATATATATATTTATATATATATATATATATATATATATATATATGTTTGTATGAGTATATATTCATTGACGTATACATATGACTATATATAGTTGTAGCATGAACATATATCTATTGCAAGTAAGCTAGAAAGAGGCATCTATGTTTAATTTACGCAGGAAATCATCAGAGTAAATGCGCTGAATTTTTGTTAGCTATTGCTTTTATATCTAAGTAGTTTTTACTTTAGCAAACTAACCAATCAGATTAGTTGTTATTACTGCATTACGGACTAATCTCAAACAAAAGCTTGGTTTCCTTTTGTTAGAAATAATTTTCCTCTGTTTGGAGTCGGATCTGGCGCACCTACTATTTTATAGTTTATATTTGATTGGCCATCCAAGAATAAAGTTTTAATCAGATGTTTCAACTTTGACAGAGATAACTTTGAACCTGACAAATCTCTAATTGAATATGACAAGCAATGTGTTTCCTTTGTATCCTTGTGCTACTTTTTTCTTAAAATACCTATTCTGACTAGAGATATTGTTTAACTGGAGAATTTCTCTCTCCTGATCTTAACAGAAATGTGAGTTTACGCTTTAAGTAATAGAATAAAGTACGGTGTTTCTCTATTTCAGCTTTCAGCGTTTTAAAGAAACATTACACTATTAAAAGTGATCGTATACCATAAAACTAGGTACAATATTTTCTTCTACAATCGACTCTACTTACACACTGGTTTCGATTACATGTTACAGGAGGTGCATTATACATATTGAGTGCAGTATTGTTAAAGATACAAGAATCCTTTTAGTATTCCTGAATAGTGGATCATCGTCGCATTCTTGCATTCTGAATTTTAAAGACTTGTAAATGTTGAATATCGGGCCGGGTGTACCGGAAATATCACCTGAAAGGAATAAAACGTACTTGACACAGATACGCACCTGGTCGGAAGAAACAAAATACGGTCGATTGACATGGAAACACCACTTTTCGGAAATAAAATAATTGTTTATTGATGGAAAACCACCTGCAAAGTTTACTCTTATCTACAATGGTTTGCTTCAGACGAGAATAACCCGTTGCTAAATAAACGCCATACGATATTTACAGATATATGCATATATCTCTCAAATTATTATGTAAACCACCCCGAAATCGAGAGTAAACTGGCTATTGAGTTCGAGAAAACAACTCTGTCAACTTCTGTGCGTGCCTTTCTCACTTACCGCATTCGTTCACTGCCACCGACAATGAAGATATTTTTAATTTTTATGTTTCAGTGTTTGTTATTATTATTTTAAACACAGAATAAATACAACATTTAGCTTTCGTTTTTCATTTCAATATATATATATATATATATATATATATATATATATATATATATATATATATATATATATATTGATTTTAATAATAATGTCGAGGTAGCCTTAATTACCAAGGACGGAGAGGCCTATATACTAGAGCGGAGAGGACTATATACTTATTACTTCCTTACTTTAGTAAAGCAGTTAGAATATAAAAAAATTCGAATGGATGAAAAAAAAATGGTGGTGAAATCGAGATGTCTTTCGAGTCGACACATTTTCAAGATCTCTCGTCGACTAAAATGTTTGAAAAGCGAATTAAAACCATGGATTATCGAATAAGCGGAAGAAAAAAAGGGTACATAACCGCTTTACTAAAGTAAGGAAGTAATAATTTATTTCTCGCTTTAGTATTATAGGCCTCTCCGTCCTTGGTAATTATGGCTACCTCGCCATTATTATTAAAATCAATTTTAAAATGTTGTACCTATAAAAACTTATTCATATATATATATATATATATATATATATATATATATATATATATATATATAGTAAGTTATGAAAATATATTTATGGCAATTAAGTTACACAGATGAATTTTAGCTTGACGATTCCCTCCGGGGATGAAACGCGGAATCCTCTGTGTAGCTTAATTCCCAATCTAATCCGACGGAAGGATAATCATTTTTTAATTTTTTTATTCCCATACTCTGTAGCTACTCACATACTATTATCTCCAAATTCTAATGTGTCTTATATGAATGTACTTAATTCTGTGTTTGATTTAAATGTGTTAAATAATTTATATATATTGTCTTATTGCCTGTCTATTGATTTCCCACTGAAGAAATTCTTGAAATCCCATGCTGGCCTGAAGTTTTGGCTGTCGTTGTCTTTTTTCTCTTATCTGTACTTACTTGTGAGAGGAAATCTTATCTTCAACTTTCTGTTTCCTCTGGAGTATATAGTAAACTTATTGTATATATATATATATATATATATATATATATATATATATATACATGGAAGTTTTTTGTTGTTTCTTTTAAACCTGCGGGGGCTAGGAAATACCCGACTAGTACACGGGCGCAGGCTATTTTACCCCTCTCGGTGTGTTGGACCCGTAAGACCTTGTAAGGCCATCCATCTAAGAGAAGGAAATCTCTGGCAATAAAACCTTCCTACCAACTACTTACGCTGTGGCAGTAAACCGTTGGAAGGGAGGCCTTCTTAGTCCTGATCGACAACCTTCCTAGAATTGGAATCTCAAACAAAATATCCCGTTTGCAAACCTACAATTGCTTAATAAGTAGATAGGTTCTGTCTATCGCCGGCCCTTGCACTCCTTCTTTGTCTATTAGCCAGGCGCAGAGGTACCAGCACTGGGACGCCTCAAAACACCCAGTGCCCGGCCTTGTTTTCTTACTAGGACAATGAACGCCGTTTCTCTTTCGTTTTTTCGTCACTATGTCTTACATGACCAGTCTGGGTCGCTCTTGTTGCGACAGGTTGATGGTACAGGTTAGAGAGATTGTCTGGCTACTGTTTCCGACTGACATGACAGGAGTCTAAACTCTTAGGTAGCGCTAAAAACGGCTGCTCCATCATCAGTTGCATAATACCGTGGGGAAAGGGACCCTGCAATTATCTCCGGTGGGCTTTCCCGAGGCCACAACCCCCATGTACCAGGTCGCGACTAATGGACTGGTTGTGTGAGCTTATTAGCACCAAATAAGGACCCACCTTGCCCAACCCACTCTATAACAAAACAAACATGTCATTACAAAACAATAAAATCAAACCTAAACCAGACACCTAACAAAAAATACTTTCGCCTCCGTCCTTGAGACCAGCATTCACAAACATCCGGGGACTCAGAACCAACATCAACGACGTAGAAATCTTTCTCCTGACAAACTGCCCGGATATCCTAGCTCTAAGTGAACCAAATCTTAAATCCTCAATCTCCTCTCATCACTTTGACATGACTGATAACCTCCCACTCTACCGTAAATACTCTGACAAACATATGCACGGGCTAGGAGTTTATGTTCGGAACACCCTCCCCCTGACTAGAGAATGTAGGTTAGAATCAGATGACCAAGACTACATATGCTTTAGATTGACCTTACATCACAGCGTCAATTACTTATATTTCTTATACCGTTCCCCTTCAACCCAGGACTGTACCTGCTAAACTCTGAAAGCATAGATAGAGCACTCTTAATTGACTCGAATGGTGAGATACATGTATTTGAGGATTTTAATGCACACCACCGTGACTGGTTGGGATTCTCTAACCTTACTGATGCAGCCGTATAATTTCTTATTAGCTCACTCCGTCTCTCAGACTGTCGATTTTCCGACTCGCATCCCCAATTAAGTAGACCAGCAAGCCTCACTTCTAGACCTTTTCTTAACCTCAATACCCAAGGCTTGTGTGACAAAAGCTCATAGCCCACTCGGGAATGCTGATCACATTGTGCTAAAGACTCGTCCAAAAGCTGATGAACCGTTAAAGCAGGCTGATTGTGAGTCTATCAGAGATCACATCAGCGACGCCCCATGGAGGGAAACCTACTCACTCCCTGTTGACCAGTGTGCAAATGAGTTAACCGAATGGGTCAAAGCAGGCATTGAAGCCTATGACCCCATGCGAAAATTCTTTAGCAAGCCCCTTCTCCCCAATGGTTCACCTCAGAATGTGCAGCTGCCATTGCTGAGAGGCAACAAGAATTCCGTAAATTCGGCTGCCATTAGTCAGCTACTAATAGACATAAATTTATAGAGTCAATAATTAAATGTAAGGTCGTGATAGACGAAGCGAAGAGAAGGTATAATAAGTTAACAAAAAAACGCATTCAGTCACAGAAACTAGGCACTCGTGATTTCTGGAAAATCTACAATAGTGTAGTGAATAAGGGTCAATCAACGATTCCCCACTATCAAACCACAATGATGTCGTTTGCACGGCCACTGATAAGGCTGAACTACTTGCCCAGCGTTTCACCTTAAACTCCACTTTGGACTCAGATAACCACGGCCTCTCCAAATTCCCATTGCGGTCTGAAGCCGCACTTGATAACCTGGTCATCACCCCATCCCAGGTCAGAGACATCATAAAAAACCTTGACACCTCCAAAGCTTGTGGGCCTGATCTTATACCTGTAATAGTAATAAAGAAATGCTCTGCTGAACTGGCCCCTGTCCTCTCCAAACTCTACAATAAATGCCTAGCTGAATCTTCCTTCCTCGATAGCTGGAAATTGCCTCTGTGGTACCAGTCTACAAGAATTCTGGGAATAGAACCGATCCCCAGAACTACGCCCAATCAGCTTACTGTCGATCTTTGCTAAAATCTTTGAATCCTTAATCAATCTAGCGATAGTACGACACTTAGTTAATGCTAAACGTCTTTCTGACCGCCAGTATGGATTTAGACAAGCACGATCTACTGCAGACATCCTAACGGTCATCTCTGAACGCATGTATTGTACACTCGACAAGGCAGGTGAAGCTAGGGCAGTAGCGCTTGATATATCCAAGGCCTTTGACAAGGTATGACATAAAGGAATTCTCCTGAAAATACGCTCATACGGTATTACTGGGCAATTACTTAATATAATTAGATCCTTCCTAACCAAAAGAAAAATCCAGGTTGCCCTCGATGGCTGTTCATATAAGCAGCATGACATAATTGCTGGTGTACCCCTGGGATCTATCCTTGGACCTTTGTTGTTCCTGATCTTCATAAACGATCTCCCTGATGACATAGAGCTTGAGATTGGTTTATTTGCTGACGACATGACGCTTTACTCTCGCCATGTTGGCAAAACAGACGCGATCATATCCGAGGCAATGGCTGAATCCTTAGAAAATTACCTCCAGGCTGTAGTGGATTGGGGTCATAAATGGTTGGTAACTTTTAATGCCGCAAAGACAAAGCTCCTTTCCTTCAATAACTACAAGAAACCTCTCCAACCACCGATTGTCATGGCAAATAACACCCTACCTGAGAGTTCAACATTCAAATACCTCGGCCTAACCTTCACAGGTAACATGAATTGGAACAAATACATTGAAGACATTACCAAGACTGCAGCAAAGAAGGTGGACTCCCTCTACCTTGTTAGTAAGCTGCTCACACCTGACATTATCCTGTATATCTACAAAGCCACCATCCGCCCATGCATGTAGTATTGTTGCCACATCTGGGCTGGTGCATCATCTACTAGTCTCTCCCTCCTTGACAAGGTCCAAAAAAGAGTCGGCAACCTAATAGATCCCTCACTGTTAACCAAGCTCGAGTCCCTGTCCAATCGCCGCAATGTAGTATCCTTGTGCTTGTTTAACACATACATCAATGGATTATGCTCCGATGAATTGGCAACTCTGGTGCTCCCTCAATGTAAATTCACTAGACCAGCGCGACAATCAACTAAATCCCATCCATTCACTATGGAGGTTCCCAGATTCCGGAGAGCTTTCTACTCTAATAGCTTCTTTCCTCGTGCTTCTGGCCTCTGGAAGTCCCTCTCTGCTTCCTGTTTCCCCGACGGTACTGACATGCAGAAATTTTAAACTAATGTAAACAGACATCTCGCTGCACAGATCCCAATTTAGGTTTACCCCCCCCCCAAAAAAAACCTTTCTCAGTAGCCCCTTACGTCTACAGTGACGGCTTGCCTTGTTTGGAGGAAACTATGTTAAAAACAAAACTTTTTAAAAAAATTGCAATTAATATATTTTCATAACTTACTACCTAGCTAAACTCTCTCTCTCTCTCTCTGTCTCTCTCTCTCTCTCTCTCTCTCTCTCTCTCTCTCTCTTTCTCTCAGAAACTGTTATCCTATTTTTCAGAAGTGAGATAAAATGTTAAGCTGTATCTGAAGAGTCTGCTGGGCGGCATATTAAATAAATTATTACATATAACTAGCATAATGTTTTGTGTATATATATATATATATATATATATATATATATATATATATATATATATATATATGTGTGTATATATATATATTTGCATGTATGTGTTTGCGCCTGTGTGTATGTAGTATATATATATATATATATATATATATATATATATATATATATATATATGTATAGATGTATATTTTTTTATATGTGTATGTATGCCCATATTTATACGTGCATAAATACATATATATATATATATATATATATATATATATATACATCATGTGTGTATATGAATACATATATTAAATGTGTCTATGTATGCGTAGATATGTAGATGTGTATACATATACATATATCGATATGTATACTGTGTATTCATGAATATATGTATGCATATATATATATATATACATCATGTATATATATATATATATATATATATGTGTGTGTGTGTGTGTGTGTGTGTGTGTGTGTGTGTGTATGTGTGTGTGTGTGTGTGTGTGTAGAGAGAGATTATGTATATTTAAGTACAACAGAAAATTTTATTGGAAAGACAATTTACTGTTTTTTATTCTCACGTTCAGCCAACTAAATCGATTTCATCCACCCTATTATTATTTTCGGTCGGTCCCTAGAGACTTCGGCAGGGAGTAAAATAATTTTGAATAGCAAGGGAATTCGATTATTTTACATTAAAAATATCTGATCATTAAAAGAATGGACAGTCTTAAGTCTAGTTACGAAAGTAAAAAAACATCCATTCAATTAGTGTTGCATCCTCACAAATTTTTTTAAAACATTATATTTACAAGTTGATGGCAACATAAGTTAGACCTAAAAGACGAAGTCAGGAAGTGTAAGTTTGAGAAAACGTGAACAGAATTCGTTTAAATACGAAAACTAACACATTTGTTTGTATATAGCCGATAAAATAATCAGTGGTTGCCTAAATCTCATGCATAAATAAATAAAGGAGTAACTAAATATGCGGGTACAAAACTCTTCCTGTTTAATATAATAATTCACGTCGATCCAGTTAGATAGTTACTTCTGAAGAATTAATTATCAGTTCAGTTCAGATTGATTAAAATAAGTCTTGAATATATATGTTACTATTTCATTTATATACATTATATTTTAGCCTGAAGATTCCACCCGGGATGAAACGCAGGAGCCTCTGTGTAGCTTGATTGCCATAAATATATTTTCATAGCTTACTATCTAGCTCTACTTGCGTATCGAGCACAGTTGAAGTAAATACTGAAAATTGATACATAAAAATGATATCTCCTTATAAAATTTTTATGTGGATACATGAAATACTAATACATTATGTTATACAATACCTAATAGACTACCCGTTCAATGATGAGTATAAGCAATAAATATAGCATTAGTTTTAAATGTTAATGTTTTGTTTTTTTTATTTAGGGAGATGGTACTGTTTCGGCAGCACTTGTAAATTATGAAGCTTAGAAAATAAATAAATAATGTGCAAACATCATTCACACTGTTGCCTAGAATACGTATTTCATAGTTCATAATAAGTTGAATAGTTTTGGAGTTTACCAGGTTGAATACGTTCGTTGATCACTTTAACTGCGTGGGTAAATTTAGCCGCCGATTCGCTATTTACAAAGTTAAATTCCTCCCTAATTATTAACTAATTGGCTATGGCCGAGGGGTTAAGACTCTTGATTACAGATCAGTGGCGATTTATGATCAGCGTTCGCGCCTGCCGCCAGTTGAGAATTAGTTCCCTACACTGAAGATTGCGTTAGCATGAAACATCGATGTCTGTAGGTATTAAAATAATTAATACTTTTTTATAAATATTATTATTAGCTCCTTTCACCAAAGGCCGGGCACTCTGAGTGACTTTAATAACAAGCAGTACGAATAGCTGCATGCACAGTCCGAATACGTTCGTTGATCACTTTAACTGCTTGGGTAAATTTAGCCGCCGATTCGCTATTTACAAAGTTAAATTCCTCCTAAATTATTAACTAATTGGCTATGGCCGAGGGGTTAAGACTCTTGATTACAGATCAGTGGCGATTTGTGATCAGGGTTCGCGCCCGCCGACCGTTGAGAATTACTTCCCCACGCTGAAGATTGCAGTAGCATGAAACATTGATGTCTCTAGGTATTAAAATAATTAATATTATATATATATATATATATATATATATATATATATACAATGACCAAACTAGGCTAGCAGAGTCTAAAATACAATCAGTACTCATTATAGATATTATACCTTTTTTGTACACATTGAACTATGATCTCAGTAGATCCTGGTGGTAACATGTAAGAAAATGTCACTGTTTTTAATCAAGCATGCCTAAGTGTGTATATATATATATATATATATATATATATATATATATATATATATACACTTAGACATGCTTGATTAAAAACAGTGACATTTCCTAACAAGAACTCGCCCAAACTGCAAACGTTTCGACTCCCATGAGTCTTCATCAGACACGTGAGGAGTTACGCAAATTAAAATTGGTGAACTTATTAAGAAAGTCGAGTAAACAATTTGTTAGTTTATTTTTTATTAAAAGCATTTTAGAATACTTTCTGGCGCGTTATAATGAGCTTGGTTGTGGATAGGTTTGTTTGCTCGAATGAGTAAGGCTTCGATTATAGGGAGGCGCAGGTTTCAATTTGAGACAGCGAGGATAGCAGTGTTTTTTTCAACGTTTCTAAAATCTTTTTTTTTTGTGGGGTGTCATGTCCTACCAGATGTTGGTAAATGGAGCTATGGGGGGAAGATAGGTGATATGTAAGGCGGCGAAAGATACTAGTTCTAGTCATATCAATATATGTATTGTTTTTGGAGACACATTCTCCCATTGGACATTTGAATACATGAACAACATTACTAGTGTTTAGTAAACTGTTATCGAACGTCGGGTTATTTCTTATTAATAAATTAGTTGTTTAAAAATTTTTTATAGTAAATAGTTAAACGGGGCTCATAGTTTTTTTGTTCAGTAAGGGAAATATGTTTATGTATGATATTTTTAATTATTTTTTCATCTACTTGATAATTAGGGTGTATCTGGTTGCAGTAATATAGATTGATATTTTTAGTAGTAGTAGTAGTAGTAGTAGTAGTAGTAGTAGTAGTAGTAGTAGTGTTTTTGTTATGGCGGTTTAAGAGTGTTTAATTTGCTAGTTGAACAGAACATTAGATTGTTGGTCTGCAACTTGAAAAAATGGATCAAAAAAGAAACAAACAGGAATATATATATATATATATATATATATATATATATATATATATATATATATATATATTATTTATATTTAGAATTTCTATATATATTCAAATATAAATTTTATAACATAAAGTAATTATAATAGCTCAATAGTGTAAGGCCAGAGCTATGTTATATTCAATATTTTTTATTTAATTTTGTACCATATTAATGTTATGAAGGACAGATTCCCATCATTTCATAAAACTTGTTTTTTATTCAGCATACAATTGTTTCGGCTTACACAAAGATATTTCTAAAATGTGCCTGTGCATCTATTTCTTAGTGTAACTATCTTCAGTGCTGATTATATAAAACAAAACAACAAAAAACAATGACCAAACTAGGCAAGCAGAGCCTAAAATACAATCAGTACTCATTATAGACATTATACCTTTTTTGTACACATGGAACTATGATCTCAGTAGATCCTGGTGGTAACATATACGTATCTTATGCTTTTCACTGTTTGTATTTCTAATAATGCATCATCAGCTTACGGTCAATATTTAAGCTTTCTTTCCCTGACAGTTTTATACATATGATTTAATTTTCATAAAGATAGCATATATTTTAAATTTAAGGGCGTTATGCTCTCATAGCTCTCTTAGGGGTGCATCTAGAGATTCGGTAACACGTCCATTGTCTTTCCCGGTAAATTTTACATAAGAATACACTTTTAGATTATATGTAGATTCTTTAATCTTTCTTTCTACAGGAAACACACAAACACATACGTATACACACATACAGGAGTTATATATATAGAGACACATATATATATATATATATATATATATATATATATATATATATATATATATATATATATATATATATATCCTAGCAGGTCTACCCGGCGTTGCCCAGGGCAATAAAAAACAAAACAGAAGAGGTATAAAGTGTGTGTATCATCTTTATATTAAAACTCATATCTCTATATCTCTCTGTCTCTTATTCAATCTGTCTCTCGCTTCTCTTTTTCACAATTCTCAGTGTTTTCACATTCCTCCCATCCAAATTTCTTTCACCTGCACCCAGCCAACCTTTCTTTGTTTTAATGAATTAAAAATAAAATAGAAATTAATAAGAATTGTTAAAAAGAATCAATAAAGTGCTCGATCGCAAGAATGTGAGAGCTAGCATAAAAATTATTTATTTAAAATCTATATGTTACATATTTCAAAGATATGGCATGGTTTTATTGATATGGGTTGAATTTTTTCTGTTTTAAAAGCCCGTTAGAGTCAATTCAAATCATCAGCGACTTACAAAATGAAAGCAAGTCGAGTGGAGTTCAAAGATCCCGGTGAATTTGCTCAAACGTCCCTTTTGGAAAAAGTACTGATCCAATAGGGACGGACTGTATGTTGATATGGATCTTAATTGTAACTTAGTATTATTTTGAATAATTTAATTGTTAATAACTGATGGTGTATGTTACTCTGCTCCAATGATGTATTCATATTAAGGAGTGAATGTGTGTGGAATAGTTTATTGGTCGGTGAGTGGGTTAGATTTTGGGTGAGAGTGGTTCCTGTTATTAAATGGTTTAAGTGTTATAATTATTATTTTTCAGGGAGTTTCTTACATTTGAGTGTAAAACTGTCTTTATAATTGCAGTTTATTAGCTATCAACGAAGAAGACGACAGCTTATCTGGTGGCATCAAAGAGCTTCCTGCTCCCTATTACATATTGTTATGGTATCTACCTTACAGACTACATGAATTCTTCTGCTTCGCTATAAGTACCGGGAGCACATGCCTCTCGGTGTTGAGTCCACACCAGCCCAAGTGATCTTTATGTAACGCCAGTTGCTTAGAGACTTTAGACGGGTAAATACCAGTCAAGGATTCATTCTCGACAATCAGTCCAGCAGGAATTGAGCGATTTCGGTCGCCTTTTACTTGTCGGGCTGAGGTATTAGTCCTGGGTAGTCCGAGGAGGTCCATCCTCCAAGGCTTTGCCTCCCCTCTTTGACGTGGAGTAAGTTTATTGCTTACTGCCTGAGATGCTCTGACCGGGAAATGCCGACGGGCTGCACAGGCAATTTTTTATAAGCCAGAGTGCTCCTTCTTTAGGGACGCTGGCTTGCCTTTCCCCCACCTTCCGTCTTTGTGCCACATACTCTTGCGGTGGGAAGGAATGAAATACTTTGATCCACTGGACCATTTCGGTGGCGTTTTATTTGTTGTGCTTAGGCATTAGTCCAGGGTAGTTCTAGGAGGTCCACAGACAGTAAATACCTAGAACTACCCCAGTCTAATACTGGCAGCAAGACTGATGCTTAACCACTCTCTTTATATGCTGTATTTATACTTTCTTCAATATAGCTTGTTTTATTTAATCCACAGTTCGTGTCTTCTTTCCGGATACCTTACAGGTCCACAACAATATATAAACATTAGAACAACTTAGGCGAGTTAACCAGAGTTTCGATGTTAATACATCCACTTGTTAGATAAACTGAATATTGAATTTTAAATTGTTCCCATAAGTAATCAGACAGAATAAAATTGTCCAGCAAATAAAATAAAAAAATTCAAAATTTAAAACATTAACTTTTCACAAGTAAGAAGCTTATCATTATCTACAACCAACTAACATCAACCCCTACTCAAATCCCCGGCCTTTTGGCTAAGATCAAAGTGTAGTATCTGTTCCAATGGATACTGCACGCCTGTCCTGTGCAGTTCTAGGAGGTCCACCCTCCCAGGCTTTGTCTCCCCTCTTTGGGGAGGAGTAAGTTTATTGCTTACTGTCTGAGGCGCCCCTACCGGGGAATGCCGACGGGGCTGCCCAGGCAATTTTTAAATGGCCAGAGTGCTCACCTCTCGAGCGCTGGCTTTTCAAACCCCACTTTCTCGACCCGATCTTGGGTCACATCTTACTTGTGGGAGTAAGATAAAACTGGCCTTGTGCCTAACTCCTGGGGAGGAGTAAATAAAACCCCTACTCAAATCCCATACACAGTGGAAGGGCCTGGGTGAAAACTCGTATACATGCATGAAATACACACATGCACGCAATAAGCATAAAACTTACATACTCCTCCCTACCTTTGCACGTCCTAACATTATGCTTACAAGGCAAACGAGACCTATATTCACACACATTTTCTCGTTGACCAGAAATGAGTTGACTACCAACCAATTACACATACATATCACCATATTTTAAATGTTTACATACACATATTATATGGAAACAATTTGCAATAGTGCACACACTGTTTACTTAATTACATATGCAAATATACATCTAAATTAATAAAAATCTATCTCAAATTATACAGTCACTTAAATAAATTTGAATTTTTATCATATTTAAGTAGAGTTTAATAAATAAATTCATACTCAGACCCGTTCATTAAAAAATGTAATTTGTTATTAACTAAACTTATTGATTTCATACTAAATGGGATAAATGAATAAATATTTTCGAGAAAACATAATATCATAATCATGAAGTAACATATATCCTTTACATCAAAGAGTATATACACAAAACATATCTCTAAAATAAAACAGGCCACACAAAGTGATAAAACTTATAAATCTATCCCTACTAGTGTATTGAAATAAAATCATTTTTATTTCTATAAAGCTCTTCTTTGTATGGAGCACTTTTGAAAAAACTTGGTTCTAACTTCATTTTATCAATATACTTGAACTTAATTAATTAATTTATATATATATATATATATATATATATATATATATATATATATATATATATATATATATATATATATATAGTAATCCAGGTAAAGTAAACATCCACAGGATAAAAATCCAAAATCCAAAGAATTTCAACCGGGTTTATGAAGAGATTTTCATTTTCCCTGCTGAGATCTCAGTTTAACAGCTGTTGATCGATAACATCGACATGCCAGTGTCACAGATTATGTACATGTCTGTATAAATAAATAAAAATTAAATATATATATATATATATATATATATATGAGTATGAAACATGAGATATCTCAAAACTAAATAATAGTAAAAAGGAGGTAAAATGGAAAACCACAACGTTAGTAGCCGAAAGTATGTTGTACTTTTCACTGTATTTTACAGCCGAAATCGGTTAATATGAAGAGTCTTTTTATAGAGATGGTTAAGACATGTTAGCAGTTAAATGTGACAATGACCAAACTTCTGAGAAGTCTTCAGTCTAGAGAGATAGCAATTAAATGTTTGTGACCCCTGTTTCCAAATCTAGATAAAGGGAGAGGGGGGAGAAGAAAAGGGGGCGAAAATTCGAAGAGAAAAAAGAAAGGGAAGAGAAGAAAAATATAGGGAGATAGATTGGAGATGTAGTCGCATAAGATAAACACAGAAAGCACGTCTGATGGGAAGGGCAGTTGAATGGCCAGTGGTCACCCATGAAAAGAATGTACATCAGAAATATTCTCTCTTAACCCTTAATTGTTTTTGTTATATTGGTTTAAAAAAAAACATTCCATACGGGTAATATAAAGTAGTATAAATGATTTTTTGGAAAAAAATATATATTTATTGAACAAAAATAATTGATGTTGCAAATGTGCAGCAAATGGCATAAGTGGTACAAAAAATAATATTATAAAAGATATCGAATAAAAAGATATCAATTGTCTTTGGCCGTAATATCATAGCATAAACAAATATTATACATGCATGAACAGAAAACACATTATTATATCTATAATATCATACCTTCACTCGCCCGTGACATCGAATATATTGATTACCTATTTAGCGGGTGTGCTGATACAACATCATACTAATACCTACTCACACTTGCCAACAGGCTCGTTGAAGATGTGAAACAAGTTGCAGTTTGAAATATTTTCGTTGAATATTATATTAAATAGGCATTTTCTTGGAATGTGTCATATTTGAAACAAAAAGCATTTAAGGGTTAATAATATTTGATAGAAATAAGGAGTAATGCTAATATCTCACACAGATGTGTCTAGCCTGTCTCTACTATACCATTGTGTTCATGTTAAGTGCTCGACTGATCTCCAATCCCTGGTACCTATCTGTAAAACATTCACAGCAAGAACTCATCTAGTTACAACAACAGAAAAGAACTTTCATATCACTCCCTCGTTACCAAAAACCAAAGGAAACTTCCATAAAAATTGTTTATTTCCAAGAACATCCCATCTGTGGAACATGATACCAAAAGTCTGCTTCCCAACTGCCTACAACATTGTCGTCTTCATGTCTAATGTGAACAAATATTTGTTGCGTCATCTTCTTGGATGATCAATTCCTCTTAAGTAATCTTCTACCCATTCCACCGTTTGTTTTCAGTTCTCCCGTGGAGGTGATCATCGTCCATCTGACGATTTCTTTAATCCTTATCCTCGAGTGACTCCCTGGCCTTGATAAGTGCTGACCAATTAGTAAAAAAAATCTCCGAATCAGAAAATTGTTTGCATATTAGAAGACGAACAAAAATATGCTCTCTCTAGTCGCATATATTTTGCTAGTATACATGATGAACGAACAAACACATACTACATTGCCCCACAAAGGAGGAGGTAATGCTTCAGAGGATTGTCTCATAACAACAGAACGGATACTACACTAACCCTTCTCTCCGAAGCAAGAATTAATGCTTGGGAGGATGATACCATGACAACAGAACAGACAATACTACACTAACCTTCCTCCCATGAAAAGAAGTAATCATTGGAATGGTGGTATCATGACCACAAAACTAATACTACACTACCTCCCTAGAAAAAGTAGGAGGTAATGCCTGGAGGATAGTATTATAACAAACGAACATATACTACACTGCTACTGAAGAGGAGGTAATGCCTCGAACGATGATCTCATGACAGTCGACCAGATACTATAATTTGCTCAGAGGATAAGGTAATGCCTGGGAGGATGATCTCCTGACAACAGAACTGAGCATTGAAAAATCGTACTTTAATTTAAACTAGTGTAGTAAACTGGATTGAGCAGTAAAGGATAATAATAGTATACTCTCAGCTTTGGACAAAATCTCCATTAGTAATAGAAGTAATAGTATAGTTTAGGCAGATACAAAATCTCCATTAGGAATAGGGTTAGATAAAGCAAGAATAAAGATAGGAACCAAATTGGAAATGACAGGAAATGCAATAAACACAACAAAAAGACAAATAAAAGTCTCTGTTGTAATTATTCTTTAATTCCCTTAAACATTGTCTCTACAGTTTTTTTGTGAAGAAATGCTGCATTGTTGGGAGAGTTATTTCATGAGACGAGGTGATACAGGGATGGAGTCTAATGGTATAATAATTATTAAGGTTTCTGCTATCAGTGCATTCTCCATTCATTTTCATTGTAGTAACTAATAATACAGTGATCTACCCTATTGCATCATTAGATGGACTCTTCCAAACACTTTGAATAATGTTAATGGTGGTAACAGAGGAATCGACATAAAATATCAAGAAGCAATCTCTGCCAACACATTACTTCTGTACTTTCTGTAAATACACAATTCTTGTTAACTACCTCCTTGTTGTCTTATTTCTGTTTGGCTCTTTAACGCTAGGCAGATGGAGAGAAGAAGGGAAAGTTCTTTGTTGTTGTGGTAGATACGTTGTACATGGATGAGCCAGGGATTGGTGCTCAGTCGAGCTCCTTCCATGGAAGTAACGTTTGAACTGGCTTCTTCCGTAGGAGGACGTTTCTAGGGAATATCGAATTCACAAGCGGTTCCCAATAGCATGTATATTCCCGTCAGGCGAGATGACGATGGTTTTTGCAGTTCTTGCAGGGCGGTATCGATATCCTTCTACATACTGGTATTTCCAAACGGTTACCCATCTGGTACTGGGCAGGCTCTATGTTGCTTAACTTCGGTGATCTAATGAGAACCGGTGTTTCAACATGATTATGACGTATATAAACAAATAACGATAGAGTAGAGAATAACTAGGAATGTCACTTCTGTAGGAAATGGGGGGGGGTGTATATAACGGAAGAGATTATGAAGTCGATGTTGTACTCGCTCAAAGCAAAAAAAGCTATGAAAGCTACCTGAAAGCATATTACATCTTATGGCATATCTAATTATTATATAGGTAAAGGATTGTATCCGGAGTAAGGTACTTTGTGGAGTGGTAGAATGATCCAACCATTTTGCAGTAACCTAAATAACAGATTGGATATACAGGGTAATTCATAAGTCACTTAGCTATTTATTTTTGAAATTCTAAAGTTAAAAACTACGGTAATACAAAATAGAAAGTTTATTCAACAAATTTATTTATAGGAGTTTAAAATTACAGCAAATTTTAAAAATGTCCACCTTTGTTCTGTATGCATAGCTCCATTCTTTTTTGCAAGGAATTTACGACTCTTTGTTACATATTTGATTGATTAATTTTAATTTTAACAAACTCGGCAGTGATGTTTGATTTGAGGTCGTCGATGTTAGTTATTGGCGTGGCAAATACTTGGTCACGTAAATATCCCCACAAAAAATAGTCCAACGGCGTCAAATCAGGGCTTCGCAGAGACCAATTGATAAATAGCTAAGTGACTTATGAATCACCCAGGTTTTCCATATTATATTTGAGGTGAAAGTATTGTAACGTTGTGTCTTTTAAAACGTTATTTAAAAGTTCTTAACCCTGTTTTTCTGTTCTTTTCTTACATACACATTTACAGCCTCGTCCTCTCTTACAGTGTATTGTGGTGGTTGTGATCGCTTAGTGGTTTCATCAGTGTAACTAGCTGAAACACACTTTCTTCACATAGAAAAGGAGACTTAAGACATTTGTTGAAGGTTTCATTATGGTAATTTTTCTGGATAAATTATTCTATGTGAGAGAAAACCTGGATTTCTCGAAATTAAAGTAACAAATTTTTAACTGACTCTTGGGGACAAATTAAATAAACACAACGGACAGACTTTTTCGGAAGGGGGGCATTTTCTCTTTGAGTTTTCTTTTAAGTTATTACAACATTACTCTCGATGTGTCTCGTTCGCGTTCTATGGACCAACTCCACTAAGGGCCTTTGCTTTCTCACTGTTTTAAAGTTTTTGCAGCATAATTATTCCATGTCTGTTTCACTTGATCTCCCATACAGAACTCTCTGAAAAGCCTTTGTCTTTTCACAGTCACAACGCGTGATGTCACTTATTTCAACTAGTCTGCCTTGGTGTCTAACCTTTATTGACCCCATGCCTTGTTTTTTTAACTTCGCTTCATTCTGTCTGTTATTCTTTCGTGGGGAGTGATTCATTTCCCAAAGTGTATGTCAAGCTTAACCTGCACTAACTCAAACTTTTCAAAATCGATACTAGTTGAGTTTACTTTTCTCTGGCTATTCATAATGTAAAACTATGGGTTTAGCAAGACAAGGGTCTTCCTCAAGGAGAGAACAATTAATCTTAACTGAGAAAAAAACAAGGAGCTGAGCGTTAGTTGTGAAAGGAGAGAAGCTTGGTTTTAGGGGTGTCAAAAGTAACAAGCCACATTTTCCCCATTGCACCATGTGCTCTGGATCAGAAGAGAGAGAATCAGCAGTGCTATTCGAAGTGCTGCCATAGACAGTTGTATCATCGGCATATACACCAAAAAATTATCTCACGATATTATTTGTAAGATCATTAATAAAGATAACGAATATTGTTGGGGCCATAATAGATTCGGGGTTGCACATCAGCATTAATAATGTCTTCCTCAGACTGTAATTGTTGAGAAGAGACTCCCAGCTATTTCATAGTTAGCAAGTTAGTGAAACAATCCTTTGTACTCGACTATATCGAAAGCTTTTGGTATAACAATAGCTATTATCATAGAAATAAAGCCCTCATCAAAAAATGTAATGATCTTATGCGATATTAGAATCAGCAGTTGATCTTGCAGGACAAAATCCATATTGCCTGTCACTAAGTAGATTGTTTTTGTCGAGGTAGTTTACAACGTCTTGATTTATCATAGACTCAAAAAACTTACTCATGAAACACAGGAGACTGATCGATCTATACTGAGATGTAGACATTTTTAAATACTAAGCAGACCGAAGGAATTTCCCAAAGAGTTGAAAAGTATTTCTCTTTTACATAACGATTGAATAGTTTTGTAAGAATTTATGAGCAAGTTCTTGCAGCATATTCATAATCACAATGACTGGAATGTTGTCAGGACCAGCTGCCTTGATGGCATCGAGGTTCTTGATTAGTTTGGCAAAGTTCCGGACAGATAGATGGATATCATTTAGAATATCCTTAGTCAAAAGTGGACATTGTGGAAGTAAGTGGCCCTGATCGCAAATGATTGAATTTGAAGCAAAGTTCTTAGCAAAAATATTTTCTTCGTCTTATGTTGAGGAAATCACTTCTGATATATTTATGATGATAAGAATAGAAGTCTTACTTTTGCTCGGAACCCTGTTTGTAATTCTCTGTAACGTTTTAGAATAAACCATCTGCTCAGCAATTCTGGATTTAACAGATTAGGCCTAGGATTCTTTTGTGCTACCTATAACCCATTTGAATCAGTTTTTGGCAGCCTGGATTTCGTGGGGAAACAAAGTTCTTTGATTTCCAATCATCTGTATATAGCTCCCGCGTTTCAACCATCCCCCCGTCGGACTAAAATGCATGGAGTTAGTTTTGCCGGGTGTTTTTATATACACGACTAGCTAGTTAGCCAATCAGATTCTTTATTGTTCTCTTAGCCAATCGATGGGCTTTTCACGAAGAAAGGTTCGGTTAATTTTACTTCCTATTTCCTATTCTATTGTACTGTTTTCTATAGAGTGGCCTATCCCTGTTTCTTTGTTGTGTCAATGTAATGGATGAACTTATTTTAACATGTGGTTCATTGTATTTCTATTTTAGGTTTTAGTTTTTAAGTTTTTAGGCTTTTATTTATTTTTATACTTATTTGTTTATTTATTTATTTATGTATTGTTAGCCTAAGGTAAATTTAATTCTATGGAGGCAGCTGTTTGCTATATCACTTCTATAGTTTAATAGATTTTGGTGGTATTTAAAGTTTAGGATTTCAAATTTCTCATTCAGACATAATCTACACGGGTCGTCTAAATGTCTACATGTACTGGCCTCTTGCATTATTTTCCATTCAATTATTGGTCAGCGTCCATTTTCTTTGAGCTCCCAATAATAGTTTGCTAGTGCTGTTTTAATTCGACGTTCTCTGTTTCTAAATTTGTTTTTGTGGTCATAATATGTGGTTTTAAAATCTAGGGAGGTTATACCCACATAGTACTTCTTGTTATTCGATCTTTCTTTTGCAAATATTGTGGCTTGGTAAACAATACTTTTGGTTAGGCATTTATTTTGTAGTGGACAATGTATACGATTTATGCAGTTACATTTTTTCTCTTCATTGCTAACTTTTTCTTTTCTATTCGGGTGATTACTATTAGGGTTTTGGTTATTTCTATTTCTAGTGCTTATATTTTTGTTCTTCTTAGTGTTATTTTTGCTATATTTGTCACTTGTTATGCAATTTGTTATTTTTTGTCTTCCTCACTGCTGTTCTCTTTTAGTATTTTGTTGTTGTGTGTCTTAATTATCATTTCTATGTCTTCGCAGCAGCTGTAAGACAGTTTTAGGTTATTTTTATTGAATATTTTATGCAGTAAAATAATTCTATTAGTAAATCAATTCCGTCTAGAATAAACAAAAAAATTTAAAAGACCTAGAATTAAACCAATGGGTGAATATTGCCGAAAAAATCACTTGGTTTAATAATTCCAAAAATAAGAACAAATGTAGTTTCCTACAATTTGACATAGTGGATTTCTATCCATTATATCTCCTTACAAGATTTTATGTGGATACATGAAATAGTAATATATATATATATATAGTAAGCAGTGAAAATATATATGGCAATCAAGCTACACAAAGGCTCCCGTGTTTCATCCCCGGGGGGGAATCGTCAGGCTAAATTCATGGAATAATTTTTGTCAGGTGTTTTTATATACATGGCTTGCTAGTTAACCAATCAGATTCTGTGTTGTTCCCTCAGCCAATCGTTAGGCTTTCACCGAACAAAGGCTTTGTTTGTGACGCGACTAGGCCTATCCTATTTTTTGTTAACAATGTGTTTTCCTATATCCTGTTTCCTTTGTTTTGTCAATACAGTGGGCGAATTTATTTTAACACGTGGTTTCTTGTATTTCTATTTTAGGTTTTATATTTTAACTTGTTCAGTTTTTTATTTATTTATTTTTATTTTTATTTTTTTTTTAATTATTTATTATATATCATCCTAAGGTAAATTTATTTCTGTGTAAACAGCTGTTTGCTATTTCGCTTCTAGAGTTTAATAGGTTTCAGGGATCTTTCAAATTTAGGATTTCATATTTTTCATTCAGGCATAATCTACACGGGTCGTCTAAGTTTCTACATGTACTGGCCTGTCTTACTATTTTCCATTCAATTATTGGTGAGTGTCCATTTTCTTTGAACTCCCAATAATGGTTAGCTAGTGCTGTTTTAGTTCGACGTTCTTTGTTTTTAAATGTGCTTTTGTGGTCATAGTATCTGGTCTTAAAGTCTAGGGATGTCATACCCACGTAGTATTTCTTGTTATTTGGTCTTTCGTTGGCAAATATCGTTGCTCGGTATACAACACTTTTAGTTAGGCATTTATTTTGTAGTGGACAAAGTTTACGATTTATGCAGTTACATATTTTCTCTTCATTGCTAACTTTTTCGTTTCTATTCGGGTGGTTATTACTAATGTTTTGTTTATTTCTATTAGTATTGTTTTTGTTCTTCGTAGTGTTATTTTTGTTATATTTTCCACTTTGTCTATTTTTTTCTTCTCTATTGTTGTCTTTTAGTATTTTGTTGTTGTGTGCCTTAATTATCATTTCTAGGTTTTCACAGCAGCTGTAGGATAATTTTAGATTATTTTTATTGAATATTTTATGTAGAGGGTTTGTTGCGGGGAAGTGCTTTTCAATCAGATTTAGGAATTTTTTGCCTAGTTTAGTTTTTAGCATCTGGTTATAGGGAGGGGTATAGTAGATTATATTTTTTTTCTTTTGTTTTTATTTTTAATTTTGTTTATAGGTGTCCTGTTTTTTATATTTAATTTCGGTATTATGGTAACCACTATTTTTTAGAGCTGTATTGTAAATGTTGATTGATTTTTTAAAAACGCTTTCGTTGCTAGAATTGTTGATAAGCCTACTTTCGATCGAATTCGGGATATGTTTTATGATTGATGGGGGTGATTAGACTTTGGGTGTACGTATATTGGGTTGACGTTATCTTTTAGGTATGGTTCGTAGGTGTTTTCACTTAAGTTTAATTTGACGTTTAGAAAGTTCGTTGTTTTAATGTTAGCCATTACTTCTACTTTAAGGCCTAGTTTTTTCATTTCCATATGTATAATTTTCTTGGAGTTTTCTCCCTTTACTTTGTTGGAGTCTCTTATTATCGCTAATCCATCATCTCTATAAAGGCCGATATCCGTATTATCGAATATATTTGTGAGTGTATATAAAATGAATAACCCCACAAGATCAGATGCCTCCGCAGAGTCAAGGGCACCCATGGCCAAATCAAAGGAGTTTGTCATATTCGTTTTAATCCATTGGTCCGCGTTGTTGATTAAAACTGATCTCCTACATTTTTTAATGATGTGAATTTCATCCTTGGATATATCGGTATATATCTCGGCGAATTCTCGGGCGATATTGAAGAGTTCTTCTGATATGGATGGGTAGAAGTCCACTATGTCGAATTGTAAGAAGGTACAATTGTTCTTATTTTCTATACTGTTAAACCAAGTGATTGCGTCGGCAGTATTCACCCATTGGTTTAACGACGCAATCACTTGGTTTAACAGTATAGAAAATAAAAACAATTGTACTTTCTTACAATTCGACAGGACTCATCAGCATAGAGATATGAATATTCACTACTGGTCAGGCGATTTGAAACCCCGGATTTTGCAACTCAAATCCCGACGTCTAGAACCACTCGGCCAACGCCGAATAGCGAATAAACAGTGATAATTTTAACACTTTATCCGGCAGCTTGACGTCATAAGAGCGTTCGACTTAATGAAAGGAACGATGCACATATAGCTAGCGACGTCATGCTGTGTTAATGCTACACTGACAGTGCTCATCTAGACGGGTTTTCTAGGAACTACAAATACTAAATATTTGTTTTGTTTATTATTTATGTACGTATCGTTTCGTCCTTTATAATCGGGACTCATCAGCATAGAGATATGACTATTCACTACTGGTCATGCGATTCGAAACCCTGGATTTCGAGTATTTTGCAACTCAAATCCCGACATACTATATATATATATATATATATATATATATATATATATATATATATATATATATATATATATATTAAAATCAGTTGTATATGTGTTGATTAGTGTAAAAATGGGTCCATATGCATCACAACTTGGGTGTTAAGAGATATATATTTATGTAATTTTTAGCACGATGGCTAACTGTATATCGCCATATTGTTTTTTTCTTTCTGTATTGTCTAGCTGTATTAATTAGAATCATTTTAATCAATATATTTTTTTTTAATACTTTATAGCACATTAATATTGTTAGTTGCTCGCAACAGTTGTGAATATTTCCACTGCTGTGAATTAATTAACTACGCTTTATTGATTATTTTTCTTATTATTTTTCTTAACTCAATCTGGATTATTGATTATGGATAATGTTCTTAAAGGGAAAATTGTATTTTTTGTCAGCAAATAAAATTGGTTTTCAATCTTAATTGGTTGATGAACAAGAGTCTTAATTGTCATATGAGGCCTCCTAGCCCGTCGCTTGACCTCTTGGGTCCACAAAAGCACTTTTTGAAACGATTCCTCAACACAATGAACCTTCTGGGAAAATGCTTCTGTTGACCCCAGGGGTCAAGCGATGAACTAGGAGGCTTCAGATTATAATCATGACTCTTCTGCAGAAGGATGCTAGCCTCTCGAGATAATATGGATTATAGATAATGCATGGGCGATTAAAGTAAATACAACTTAGCTTTATATTGTCTAGTGACTATTCCCGATATGAATCCTGCAACTAGCAGAAAAGGGTAATGCTGAAATCGCTAGCTGTCCGGGAGTCCCACCTAAACTGATTAAAAGCGAGATCTGAAGAGACTCCATAAGTGGTGTGAAAATCATGTAAGAATGTAGAGCTAGGGTAGAATTAATCCACTACCAAGAAAGAGAATAAGCTTGGATTTTGAATTTTGCACATGCAGAGTGTAAGTCTTTTACGAATTTCAATATTTAAGTGTGTATTCCTTGTTGTCAGTATAATTCAGAAAAGATAACTTAAATACAATTCAAGGGAAGTAACCCTGACTTTACTGATCTAATATCGTATTTAATTGATTTAGTTTATAATTTTGTGTTGCTTGAAATTTGAGGTGATAAATTAAGAGGTAAAATAGTCGAACTTAATGCCGAAACATAAGCATGGCAGTGACGGATCCATTCATCTGCATCTGAAATACCTCAAGTGACAAACATCTATACGTTACATCGCATTTCAGAATACCCTGATATTCAGCCCGTGCTGAAGGAGAAGCCTCTCAAGGAGCTACCCTCGAGTTCGGTGTCCTGTATAATCAGCCGGGAATGTGCCGACCAGGAAAGCGCTATGACGTCGCCTTCTACCAAGAATACTTAACTACTAAATTATTTGTCAATTATCAGATAAACCAAGCGTGAAAAAGACTCCAATACCAGCGTTGAATCTCCTGTACTTGAAACAGGCATGCCAAAAGGTAAGGTCTTCTATGGCCTATTTAGGAAACGAAGGGGTTACAAAGCTAGCTGACAAAAATGTCTACCTCTGAACATAGTATAGATCAACGAATATCCTTGTTCTTTTTATGTTTATCCTGAGTTGCATGTCCTGATATTTTAACCGCCTAACACGGGTGTACTAAAACATCTCAAGCCAGTAGTTTCTTAGAAACTAAACATAAACACTTTCATCCAGCAAAAATAAACATTTTGTATTGGAGATATGAGAAAATTTTCCATAGTTTAATGGTTTTCTTCTCGAGACGAATAAAATACAGAATAGCTCACTCTCAAAAAACCACGTATTTAAAAGCACGTCACAGCTTCTTGTATATGACAAGACTAAAAAATTGTATGTGAAAGGATTTTTCTCTGGTGCCATTTTCTCCACCAAATTCTTCTATTTTCTTCAAACACACACGCATTTTAGGAAATTGTGCTGGTAAGATTTCACCAAATTATGTGTCATAGACATTAATTCATTTTTTATTGATAAAACAAAATTGAAACTGAAACTATTACCCCTTCCGTTGAAGATGAATCCGATATAATTAAACTAGATGAATTCAGAAAACATTGTGTTTATAATTGCTTTGACAGATCTGACTTGTATATAAGTATCTTTGTATATAATGGCTGCACCTAAGCAATCAAAATTGTTAATAAAATCAAATAATTGAATTAGATTTTTTGAAAACTGACAAGAAGCAACAAACCAAATGAAGAGTGGAAAAAGTAAATAGTGTCTCCTTGACAACAGAATGGGATTGTTTGACTTGTTTATATTTAGTAGATACAGGAACTGAATATGAGTGTAACTACAATATATAAGAGTGTTGTCTCTATTTACTTGCTTACTCACTGGGCTTGCGTCAGACACAAGCTCAGTCCTTAATGTGGGGAAAATGCGACTCCCTAAAAAGGGACGCTCTCGATCAGGACAAAAAGTAAAAACGGCCTTAGTTTTGAATGGTTTCTTCTTCACTGACCGAAGACAGAAAATATGAAGTGTAGTATCAGAACACATGATACACTTTGCTTCTATCTAAAAGGTCAATGATCAAGTCATAACAAAGGTGTTGTCATTAGGATCTCAATTATGTTTTAGAAGATTCCAGCTTAAGGAAAACCAGGTTGACATAAACTGTCTTTACTATATAAGAAATAAGAAAGATGCGTCTTCGATTATATTTAGTAGATATTGTTAGTATTTATTTTCGTTACCATCACCACCCTGTAAGGGAAAATAAATACACTAAACAATGTTATGGGAACAGAGAATGAGAGCAAAAATACGACCAAATACAAATATACTTTCTATTTACATATTGACAAGCATAAAATGGACTTGCAACACAACATAAAAGAACATACAATAACATAGCTTGTTACTCACTACTCGTGGTGGTCTCAACCATACATTGTAGGGTACGAATCTAAGACAGAGTTTCTTTATATTCACCCACATGGAATCCTGTCCTAGCATGGTGAACTCTACTCTCTCTCCTCCAGTTGTCTAGATCTTTTTTCTAAAGGAGTATAAGTCACCGGTGTCCTTAGCAACCGGTGCCATTCTCCCCTGCTCTCCTGCAATATCATTAATACTATGTAAACTATTACTGGAAGTGTCAATTGTAAAATACACATGAAACAATGGTGTTACAATAGTATCACGGTTAAATAGAAATGGCCTACTTTCTTATTAGTGCCAAATCTGAAATCAGAAATTTTGACCGGTCACAATGGCATCACCAATTAGATCTCATTTCCTGTTGAAAACCTGGGTTTGCTAGAAATTAGAATGAAGTGTTTTGTGAAGTCACATAGATAATAATACAGTAACTAGCAGGAGAAACTCACTGATAACATTCCTATCACAAACGCTTTCTCTCAGTTGTCAAGAATCCATCCTTTTAGAGTAGGTTGGCCTCTATGCATGCAATTCAGTTGCCTGTGCATGCAGATTAGTTCCAATTATAAAAATCAGCAATTATGATCTCAGATCTTTTCTCTCTAGAAAATGGCCTCACAACACACAAAATATTTGACACGCTTGAAAGCTGATCAGTTTTCATCTCTATTGTTACACGTTTTTTATTGATTCCATAAGAATCTGTCGTCACGAGTCTTACTACAGCTTTGTGTGTAAGGGGAACAGGACTACCCGCCTCTTCCCCAGACGCTGTTGGCAGCCGATTAGTAATAAATGTCGTCATAGCTGAAAGAGTGGTGACGGCATTTGTGTTCCTCTATCGCTTGTTCTCTTCTCTCTTAGAACTCAGCCGGTGCGGACGCATTCTAGACGGTCCATGCCGGATCCGTAGTGAGCACCACCATTCCTGGGATACAATAAACAACCACAGTTCATTGTTTTCGTTTACCAGAGATGTGAATAAACACGTGTACAGCATAAAGGGTGTTGTTGCTTATTGAAAGCTTAATTAGGTAAGGGTACGGTACTACTTACAATATAGAGAACTGGAAGAATCAAATCACTATAAGACGATCAGACATGTATTAACTGCACTGAACTATGTTACAAATTGAAGAAAAATATCATTATTTAATTACAGAATGTAATTAATATACAATATACAACAATAAGTCAATATCAAATGTTTGATACTATCATGAAAACTACAAAAATGATTTGCCTAGATTATAGTAAGCAGGTTACAGAAAAGGCACACAGACTTCAGTTGAAAACACCAACTAAAACGTGTATAAACAACAATAGTAGTAGAAATAGGAACTCAATTATTTTTTTAAATATCGATACTTACATTACAAATCAAGTTTGAAATGTGTTTGCATTAAAAACTAAGAAATGTTTATTCCTCTTGGTTATATTCGATATTTTAAAGGAATAGCACACATACTTTGATTGAAAATGATAATTGTAAAATTATCTTAAAATAATGGTATCAAATTATAATAATTCGGATCTTGGTGGAACACGTTCATCCAGCTTCAAGCCCAAGTTAGAAAGAGATAAAGCCTCGATTTTGAATCTAGCACTACTCATATAAGAATATTTTTTGTATTTCAAAATGTAAGATATCATCCTCAATTGTTGTCAATATAATTCAGGGAGGATAACCTGCTTATGGTTCAATGGACGTAACTCTGGCTGTACTGAGCCAACAATGGCATACAATAGTAGCGTTACCAATAGGTTCTTAATTATTTTTCAAAGGTGTCAGTTTAGGATAAAATGTTGAATGTTACTACAAGAACTAATAAACGTACATTAATTATGATTATATTTGGTGAGGTGTGTTATGAGTGTCATGTATATCTTTGTAAATATTGGAATCGGTGATACAAACTAAAACTCCTGTTCGATCTATCTTATTTTTTACTAACGAGTCAAGCTTAATGAGATGGGTGGATTTTGAGTTGAATGATGAATAATGTTATGAGAGGATTGAAAATGAGAAATGAAAAAGTTATGGAGACGGTTTATGCCAAGACATTGGATTGTAAAACGACTATGTGGTAGTCTGCAGGGAAACAATCCTGTGCAATGTATTCCACAGACGGGATATTCTTAGATAGAAACTCTGTTCATGGAAATTCTGCCTGATGCTAGGCAGATGAAAGAAAGAAACGAAAGTATTTTTCAGTTATGGTAGAAGACGATTTCTTGTTGTGAATGTCTTACGACGAGGAACCAAAGATTGGAGCTCAGTCGAGCATCTTTTATGGAAATAAGTATAGAGTAAAAAAATACTGTCAGTCTCCTTAACGACCATCTATGAGGAAGATAGCAACTTGTACTCAACTAATTGTACACAATAAATCGTTTGCAATGGGTATTGTGTTGGCATTAAATAATACCAAATAAATTAAAATGTTGTCTAACTGACAAACGAAACCCCACCATTATATTTTAGATCACGAGAATGACACACAGAGTATGACTGGTGTTGGGGTAGCTTTTTCTAATACGTGGAGTCCCAGATCACGTGACGACTCGGCTTTCACCCATTGTTTAATCTAGCCACGAGGTCACCCATATAATTCAGAAGTCAACTTTGCACTTATTTTCTGTGACATGTTGTCGGTCTCCACACATGCAGATCAGTTCTGTGAATGTGCCACCTCCGCATTTTAGTTGGTCTACCTTTACGTGTATCCACGTATTAGGAAGCTGTGACATGTGTGCATAAGTTCGCTGTATTGCTTGTAAGTGTAAATAAATCCTGTTACATTTTGTATAAGTACGATTTTTGTTCTTTTTATTTATCTTTTCTTTAGGAAACACGTATCCCGTTCAACACATGCCCGCATGTAAGTGATGATGATGATGATCATCATGATGATGATGATGATGATGATGATGACAATGACGACGATGACGCTGACGATGATGATGATATTGATGATGATGATAATGGTGATGACGATGATGCTGATGATGAGGAGGAGGATGACGACGTCGACGATGATGATTATGATGATGATGATTATGATGATGATGCCGATGATGATGATGAGTATGATGATGATGATGAGTATGATGATGATGATGAGTATGATGATGCCGATGATGATACTGATGATGATGATGATGATGATGATGATGATGATGATGATGATGATGATGATGATGATGATGATTATTTCTATCTCACTTGTAAAATCTAAGTAACCCTATTAATATAACCCTATTTATATAAAGTTAGGCATGTGTATACATTTATATATTTTCATGTACAGTATTCACTCCTAAACTAATTAACCGATCAATATGAAGTTTAGCAATGTTAGCGAGGCGTAAAGGGTTGTAATACGGGCTGTATTTATTTTAATTTAGTTTCAAGCAAAAAGGGGTAATAATGGGTGGAAGAATTTCGTGAAAATCCAGATATCTCCGATTTTTGTTGAATGTTAACAATAGGTATTAGACATCAATTCATAAGTATCCCTTAAATTTTATTCGGGAGATGTATTTTAAAGGGTGTCAGGGAGCTTAATATGGGCCTTACCTCCATTTGAAAATTCAAATATTACAGATTTGCATTAAATTTGATCAACAGTCATAAGACACCAATTAAGCAAGATTTCCTTGATTTTAATTTCTTCTTAAGATCCATTAGACATCTTCTAATATGAAAACAATGTAATGGATTTACATCAAAATTGAAATAAGGATTCTAGACATAAGGTTTAGTATCATTATATCTTAATTTTAATCTTCGTTAGGAGACATAATATGGTGCTACCAGATCAGGCAAGCTGTCTGAAAATACTGGCTTCTTGACCTAAAATACACCAAACATTGATGTTATTGTTTTTTTTCCTTTCCCTTTGCAAAACTCAATCATGTTCTGCAAAATCAAAAACAAATGCAACAATTTTCCTCAACAAAGTAACCAAACCAAACACCATAAATAAATATTTGAAAATATAAAGAACTTGATGCATAAAACTTTTACCGAAATGACTGGATGTAGCATTAAATAACCCTAAAAGGGTTGATATGCCGTAAAAAACAACCAAACTAGGGGACATAAAAAGGTGCACCAAACTGTTTAGTTCGGGAAATTAATTTTACCCGTCCTGGGACAAGTATTCTTCTAGTTGTGTTATAAACAAAAATCTGTTTGGCCTTGGATCTGTTTAATTCTTGATAGCGAATCTTTCTGCGTCAGCTTCAGCATTAACGACCAAATGTTACATTAAGAAACGTCTTTGCGATAAAATACAAAACGAAATTGAAAAAATAAAAATACACACACAAAAAAAACGTCTTTTTTTTCTTCTCCATATTTTTCCTGCGATTCAAGAAATCACTCCAGACTGTTATGCCTTATCAGCTTTTTCTGAGCTTTGATTCGTGCAGCTGTTGCTGACTTCAATTCTCATTACCATCGCTCATCATAAAACTGGATCACCTCACAAAACCTCCTCACACTCCCCGTTCTCACATCTGCACATAAAACCTTCCCTCTATTTGGGATTCTAAAACGTTCTTCACATGCAGTCGTATGAGCCAAAGTGGTTGAGTATCCACGTGTTTACATACATCGATTTCTAGAAATAGAAATCTACAAATATAAGTGTTATGACACTGCAATCCATTTTTGGCTTGGGGTGAAAAGTATAGTATCTGTCGTGATACTACGCATCATTTTTTCCGTCCTCAGTCAGTGAAGCAGAAATCCTTCCAGAGTGCCCCTTTTGTGGGAGCTACATTTCTTCATATTAAAGTTAGACATTGTGTCTTTCTCTGCCCTCGTGGGGAGGCGAGTAAATAGGGGCACTGCAATCTGTTAAAATAGTGCTTCCCAAAATTATGATTTTTAGTAGAAACCTGTTGCGAAAGGGTTAGGGTTAGTGTTAGGGTTAGGGTTAGTGTTAGGGTTAGGGTTAGGGTTAGTGTTAGGGTTAGGGTTAGTGTTAGGGTTAGGGTTAGTGTTAGGGTTAGGGTTAGGGTTAGTGTTAGGGTTAGGGTTAGTGTTAGGGTTAGGGTTAGTGTTAGGGTTAGGGTTAGTGTTAGGGTTAGGGTTAGGGTTAGGGTTAGTGTTAGGGTTAGGGTTAGGGTTAGGGTTAGTGTTAGGGTTAGGGTTAGGGTTAGTGTTAGGATTAGGGTTAGGGTTAGGGTTAGTGTTAGGGTTAGGGTTAGGGTTAGTGTTAGGGTTAGGGTTAGGGTTAGTGTTAGGGTAAGGGTTAGGGTTAGTGTTAGGGTTAGGGTTAGGGTTAGGGTTAGTGTTAGTGTTAGGGTTAGGGTTAGGGTTAGGGTTAGTGTTAGGGTTAGGGTTAGGGTTAGGGTTAGGGTTAGTGTTAGGGTTAGGGTTAGGGTTAGTGTTAGGGTTAGAGTTAGGGTTAGGGTTAGTGTTAGGATTAGGGTTAGGGTTAGTGTTAGGGTTAGGGTTAGGGTTAGGGTTAGTGTTAGGGTTAGGGTTAGGGTTAGTGTTAGGGTTAGGGTTAGTGTTAGGGTTAGGGTTCACTGATATGTGAAAAACATTGTAAACGTAAAATATTAGACATAGATATCAAATGATTTTACATAGCAAACCCATTGTAAATAATTTTACAATATATATATATATATATACAGTTATATATACAGTTTATCAGCTGTTCAAATATTGGCCGCGAGGTTTAAGACGTTGGGTTGGAGTTGAAAAATACTTATAATCCAGGGTTTCGAATCGTGTGACCAGTAGTGAATAGTCATACTTCTACGCTGAAGAGTCTTGATTGAAAAAAGACGAAACGTATACGTCCGTAGATAATAAACAACAACAAATATTTTCATATTTGTCGCTTCTTAATAATTAGTAGAGCACTTTAGTAGTAGTGCAAATACAGCGTGACGTCATTTGCTTTATAATGCATCATTCCTTAATATAAGTAGAATGCCTGTGCCGCCATCGCCGCTTATAAATGTATTTAATCTACCATAGTTTATCAGCTGTTCAAATATTGGCCGCGAGGTTTAAGACGTTGGGTTGGAGTTGAAAAATACTTATAATCCAGGGTTTCGAATCATGTGACCAGTAGTGAATAGTCATACTTCTACGCTGAAGAGTCTGATTGAAAAAAGACAAAACGTATACGTCCGTAGATAATAAACAACAACAAATATTTTTCATATATATATATATATATATATATATTTGTTATAATGGAATAATTCTAGGAGGAGATCCGGGTATGAGAGCTCAATGTGATAAACAGAGCAAGAATAAAATGAAGTATAATAACACAAAATTACATAATATATATTAAGATTATGTAATTACATGTTATTATACTTCATTTATATATATATATATATATATATATATATATATATATAGAGAGAGAGAGAGAGAGAGAGAGAGAGAGAGAGAGAGGGACATAAATTTATTTTACTACTTTACGTGATAATTTCCCATGGCCGTGGGGTAAGAGCGCTGGCTTGCAGAGTCGAGGCTGATTCTGTACTGGTTCGTGCCTTACAACTGTCTGAAATTGTCACCTCCCACACTAATGATAGCAAAAGCTTGAAACACCGGGGTCTGCAGGTTAAAATATATATATATTTATTTAATAAAATATTATACATATATATATATATATATATATGTATAAGCCGGATGACCAGGCATTGATTGAGAAACCGTATGTTCCCATGTTCCTCGTCGATAACCTTATACTACTTATTTTATTATTATTTTCTACATTTTGTTTATTATTATAATAAAGCTGTGTTGATAAACATTTGTTTCTCGATGTTTTTTCCTAGATATTTGAATCACACAAAATACATGCTAAAATATTCTTTAGTTTTGGGATTGAGTAATTTTTTTAAAAAACGTACTTTTGAATAGTTCTAATTTACCACAATTTAAAATTAACTAACAAGGTCACCCATCTCTTATTAAGTTTTTATCTATTAATCTAATAATCTCTAACCATATTTTATTTGACCCCTACCCCGCTCTTCTTTGGTATGATATTCATTATTTATTTTTTTCGTTTTATCATAGATAACTCCAAACAAGAAAGGCTGCCACTGAAGACGTAAGGGGCTAGTGAGAATTAGAGTGAAAGTTTTGGGATCATTCTATGTTGGGAGCTGTGCAGCTAGATGTCGGTTCACATTAGTTTTAAATTTCTGCATATCAGTACAGTTGAAGAAGCAGGTCGGCAGCACAAAGAAAGAACCTATTGGAGTAAAAGGCTTTCCGGCATCTGGGGACCTCGCCAGTGAATGGATGGGACTTAGCTGATTTTCGGGTTGGTCTAATGAATTTATGTCAAGGGGGACCAAAGGTTGCAAGTTCATTGGAGCACAATCAATGTAAGTACTTGTAAAACAGGCACAAGGATGCAACATTGCCGCGATAGGACAGGGATGAAGCTTGGTGGATAGTGAGGGACCTATTAAGTTGACAACTCTTTTTTGGACCTTGTCTAAGAGGGAGAGACTAGTGGATGACACACCAACCTAGATGTGACAACAACACTCCATGCATGGGTGGATGGTGAATTTGTAGAGATATAGGATAATGTGAGGTGTGAGAAGTTTACTAACACGGTAGAGGGAGCCCACCTTCTTTGCACCGGCCTTGGCAATGTCTTCAATGTAGTTGTTCCAATTCATGTTACCTGTGATTGTTAGGCCGAGGAGTTTGAATGTTGAACTCTCAGGTAGGGTGTTATTTGCCATGGCAATCGGTGGTTGAAGAGGTTCTTGTAGTTATTGAAGGAAAAAGAGCTTTGCGGCATCAAATGTTACCATCTATTTATGACTCCATACCACTAAAGACTGGAGGTCGCTTTCTAAAGATTCAGTCATTGCCTCGGATATGTGCACGTCTGTTTTGCCCACATTTCGAGAGTAGAACGTGATGTCGTCAGCAAATATGCCCATCTCAGACTCAATGTCATCAAGGAGGTCGTTTATGAACATCAGGAACAGTAGAGGTCCAAGGATAGATCCCTGGGATACACCAGCATTTATGTTATGTTGCTTGGATGAATGGCCATCAAGGACAAAATGGATTTTTCTTTTAGTTAGGAAGGATCTAATTATATTAAATATTCGTCCAGTAATACCATATGAGTTAATTTTCATGTAAATCTCTTTATGCCAGACGTTGTCAAAGACTTTGGATATATCAAGTACTACCACCCTAGCTTCGCTTGCCTTGTCCAGTGTATGATATATGCGTTCAGAGATGACCGTTAGGATATCCACAATAGATTGTACTGGCCTGAATCCATACTGATGGTTAGAAAGAAATTTCGCATTAACAATGTGCCGGGTTATTGCTAGATTGACGAAGGATTCAAAGATTTTAGCAAAAATTGGGAGTAGACTGATGAGGCGATAATTCTGAGGATCAGTTCTATCTCCAGAATTCTTGAAGTCTAGTACCACAGAGGCAATTTTCCAGCTATTAGGGAAGCAAGATTCAGCACGGCATTTCTTGTAGAGTTTGGAGAGGACAGGGGCCAGTTCAGCAGAGCATTTCTTTATTACTATTACTAGCATAAGAATAGGCCCACACGCTTTGGAGGTATCAAGGTTTTTTATGATGTCCCTGACCTAAGATGGGGTGCCTTTTCAAGTGTGGCTTTAGTCCGCAATGGGAATTTAGGGATGGGGTGGTTTGCTGAGTTCAAAGTGGAGTTTACGGTGAAATGCTGGGCAAAGTAGTTCACCATCATCAGCTGCCGTGCAAACAACATCATTGTGGTTTGATAGCGGAGGAATTATTGATTGTCCATTGTTCACCACACTATTGAAGATATTTCAGAAATCGTGGGTACCTAGTTTCTGTGACTGAATGCGTTTTCTGGTTATCTCTGTATACCTTCACTTTGCTTCACCTATCACTACTTTACAATTATTTCTTGAGTCTATAAATTTCTGTCTATTCGCAGTTGATTTATGACGGCTGAATTGATCGGAATTCTTGCTGTCTCAATGCAATAGCAGCTTCACATTCTGAGGTGAACCATTGAGGGTAGTGAGGTTTGCTGAAAGAATTTTCGAATGGGGACATCGCTTCAATGCCAGCTTTGACCCATTCGGTTAACTCATTTGCACACTGATCAGCAGGGAGTGAGATTTCACTCCATAGGGTGTCGCTGATATGATCTCAGATAAATCAAAATCAGCCTGCTTGTAGTATCACGTCATTTTGAGCAATGGCTCATCAGCTTTGGGACGAGTTTTTAGAGTGATATCAGCTATTACTGCAATGTGATTAGCATTCCCAAGTGGGCTATAAGCATTCATCACACAAGCCTCGGACAGTGAGGTCAAGAACAAGTCGAGAAGTGAGGCTTGCTGGTTCACACAATCAGGGAGGCGGGTTGGGAAAGTGACAGTTTGTGAGAGTGAGTGAGCTAAGGAGAAATTATACGTAGAGTTACCAGCTGCGTCAGTAAAGCTGTAGAACCCCAGCCAGTCACGGTGGTGTGCATTAAAATCCCCAAATACATGAATTTGGACATTCGAGTCGAGTGAGAGTGTTGTATCTATGCTTTCAGAGATAGCGTTAGCAGGGTACAGTCCTGTGTAGAAGGAGAACAGTATAAGAAATATAAGTAACTAACGCTGTGATGTAAAGTCAATCTAAAGCACATGTAGTCTTGATCATCTGATTCTAGCCTATGTCCTCTAGTCAAGCAGAGGGTGTTTCAAACATAAACTCTTATCCTGTGCATATGTTTCTCAGAGTCTTTACAGTAGAGTGGGAGGTAATCAATCACGTCAAATTAGTAAGAGAAGATTGAGGATTGTATGTTTGTTTAACTTAGTGCTAGGATATCAGGTGAGTTTGTTAGGAGAAAGGTTTTTACGTCGTTGATGTTAGTTCTAAATCCCCGGATATTTGTGAATGCTAGTCTCAAGGGCAGAAGCTAAGATGTTTTTTGGTGGGTGTTTGATTTAGGTTTGTTTTTTAATTTTGTAAGGCAATGTTTGTTTTGAGACAGAGTAGGGAAGGCAAAGATGGTGCTTGTTTTGTACAAATAAGCTCATACCATCAGTTCATTAGTCATGACTTGGTGCATAGGGGTTATGACTTTGGATAAGCACACCGGAGATAACTGTACGGTCCCTTGCCATGCGTAACATAGCACATACAGTTACCCACGATATTATACAACTGTTGATGGAGCAGCCGTTCTTAG
>OY744523.1:35566099-35691099 GCA_963556195.1 Sepiola atlantica | reverse complement strand
TTTCACACCTGACAGTATCCTATATCTTTACAAAGCCACCATCCGCCGATGCATGGAGTATTGTTGCCATATCTGAGCTCGTGCACCATCCACTAGTCTCTCCCTCTTAGACAAGGTCCAAAAAAGAGTCACCAACTTAATAGGTTCCTCACTATCCACCAAGCTCAAGCCCCTGTCCCATAGCCGCAATGTTGCATCCTTCTGCTTGTTTTACACGTACATCAATGGATTACGCTCCGATTAACTTGCTGCTCTAGTGTCCCCTTGACATAAATACACTCGACCAACCCGACAATCTGCAAACTCTGATTCATTCACCGTGGAGGTCCCCAGATGCCGGAGAGCATTCTACTCCAAAAGCTTCTTTTCTCGTGCTGCTGGACTCTGGAACTCCCTCCCTGCTCCCATCTATTAACTGTGAAGATCCCCATATGCCGGAGAGTCTTTTATTCTAATAGCTTCTTTCCCTGAGCTGCCGGCCTTTTGGACTCTCTCCCTGCTCCCTTTGTCTCTAACTGTGCCGACATGAAGAAATTTAAAACTTATGTGAACAAGCATATCGCTCCACAGCTCCCAAATTCAGATGACGCCCAAAAAACTTACACCCTAATTTTCAGTAGCATCTTACATCTAAAGTGGAAACTAGCCTTGTTTGGGGTGAACTAAGTTAAAAAAATATATATTTTTGTGCAAAAGAAAAAACTCATGATCACATTTCGACAATAATACCAAAAAAAGTTTTAAGTAAATCAAAAGTAAATTTTAAAATTGTTTCCCTATGTTTGTCCTCTTTGATTCTACTTTTTTCTTTCTCTATTGCATGGGCACATTATTGAAATGCTCCTTCATTCTGCAACATTTACCAGTAATTAATTTCTTTCTCGGTAATGAATTAGCAATGTCTATTTCAGTTAGCGACCAACTTGTTTGTTCGCTGTGAAATGTTAAAAAAAAAAACAACTGTCCATATTTGAAAAAAAAACTGTCAATATTTGTTATGTTCACTTAAAATTTTACAGAATTCAATTAAATCACTCCGCATTTGAAAAATGTGATACAAAACATTTCCTATCCGTCTTCATAACTCGGGTTATATCAAACGTTGCATAATCTCTGTGGACTTTCTTTGTTCTCCTTCGATTGCCAGATTAATTTTCCAGTTCCCTTAACTCAATAACTGACAAACGTATTCAAAGTGGTGTCTTTATCAAGTAAAACATGGTAAACAATGATCATGAAGGCTTCCAGATTCTTGTTCTCCCTTTTGATCACCCATGAAAGTCCATACATGTCGTTCTGTTAAGTTTTTGGACTAGCAGGGGTTGGCTATCTTAATTGTGCAATATGATGCAAATAAAACACACCCACACCCACACGTATATATATATATATATAGAGAGAGAGAGAGATAGAGAGAGAGAGAGAGAGAGAGAGAGAGAGAGAGAGAAGGAGAGAGATTGGTGCTTTTTTAAGTAAGGAAATTGACAACATCTTTGTAGCACGGATTAGAATGTATTAACGTGAACTATTTTGAAAATCAACAATTGTGCAATTTAAATGAAAAATTCATTTATTTAATTTTTTTTGCAAGCTTTCGTTGTAGAACAACTTTGTCATGCGAGGCTGTCTTATAGTTTTTTTCTTCTTTTCTTCCTCCTCATTTTGATGGCATTAACCCCGAGAAGAAAGAAGACAAAGAATATATATATATATATATATATATATATATATATATATATATATATATATATATATATATATATATATATTTCCTTGTCTTCTTTGGTCAAAACATGTATGCACAAATGTAACCAATACAGTTTGTATAAATAAAAATGTATACTATCGTCGGGAATTAACTTCCTGCACTGAGGATTGCATAAGCATGAAACATCGATGTCTGTAGGTAATAAATAATTAATATTTATTTTAAAAATATTATTATATAGCCCCCTTTACTAAGGACACTCTGAGACAGTTTAATAAAACTCATTACGAGATACAACAAGGTTTGTTGTTGTTGATCACTCTTCGCTGCTTGTTATAAATACCCGCCGACTTGGCATTTACAAAGTTAAATTCCTCCTAACTTCTAAGCTAATTTGTGGTGGTCAACAGGTAACGCTCTTGACTCAGTGGCGATTTGTGATCAGAGTTTGCGCCTGCTGCCCGCGGGGAATTAATTTCCTGCATTGAACATTGCATAAGCATGAAACATCGATGTCTGTAGGTAATAAATAATTAATATTTATTTATAATATATATACATATATATATATATATATATATATATATATATATACTAGAAGAATACATTACTCGGGACGGATAAAATTAATTATTCTAATAGAACAGTTTTTCACCACTTTTATATCCCTTTACGAAAAATTAAAATCAAGATATAATGATACTAAACCTTATGTCTAGAATCCTTATTACAATTTTGACTAAAATCCATTACTAGAAAATGTCTCAAATTTAAAGTTTAAGCTTAAAAGGTCTTAATAAGAAATTAAAATTAAGGGAATCTTGCTTAATAAGACAATAGATCAAATTCAATGCAAATCTGAACTATTTGAATTTTCAAGTAGAGGGTTGTGCTAATATTAATACCTCTTAACCCCTTTAAAATACTCCAAAGAAACTGAGATTTGACTAATATTAATTGATGTTTAATAACTAATATCTAAATTTTACAAAAATCGTATCATACTGTATTTTTACGAAGGGCTTCCACCACCTTTTGCATAAAACTAAATTGAACTAAATATAGACGACATTATGACCGCTTACACCTAGCAGCGATGTCCCAAAATTCATAATCACTCTTTAATGTGTTTATCAGTGAATCATGTACATACAAATATATAAACATATCCTAAATTTATATATATATAATTATTATTTCATTTATAATTATATATAATACTAGACCACCCGTGACCCGTTGGGTCAGTTTGTTATATTAGCTATGGAATTCATGTATGAGAGTGACACGTGTGGCATAAAGAAAATAGTTTTTTTTTTCATAACAGAAGCATTTCTATGTAAGTATATTAAAATGAAAAAAGAATATAGATAGATTTCTATGAGTCGTTCTGTTTATTATAATTGTTTTTTTTTTTGATGTAATATGTGTAAAACATATGATTCAAATATTTGCTGTTTAAAAAACAACAAAAGGAAACACTATTTAATGTAATAGAAATGTGTGCATTTACCGATTCAGCCTTCTCGCGCACGTAACGAAAACAGAGGGAGTAGTAGTGGTGAAATCTATGAGAGGTAAAGTGGGAGGTGTTTTTTTTACATAACAGAAGCATTTCTATGTAAGTATATTAAAATGAAAAAAGAATATAGATAGATTTCTATGAGTCGTTCTGTTTATTATAATTGTTTTTGTTTTTTTGGATGTAATATGTGTAAAACATATGATTCAAATATTTGCTGTTTAAAAAACAACAAAAGGAAACACTATTTAATGTAATAGAAATGTGTGCATTTACCGATTCAGCTTTCTCGCGCACGTAACGAAAACAGAGGGAGTAGGAGTGGTGAAATCTATGAGAGGGAAAGTGGGAGGTGATTTCGTTCACCGATCGCTGATATTAATAATGATTGTTGTTGTTTTGTTTGTTTGTTTTTGTTTTTTAAAAGGGAGGAGGTTTTTTGAAACTGCGACAGACTTTACGAAGTGCTCCCGTTGAATGTTTTTAGTCGTCAAGAAAACAAAAAAACTATTTGATGAAATTAAATGAAATTGTTTATATTAAAAGCGATATAAAAATTTCCAGAATGAAAAATTTCATGCGTTCGTTAATCATAAGAGATTAACGGAATTGGAATAGCAGATTTAAGACGATGCTATTTACGCATGCGCAACCGGATGTTGAAAACCGGAAAGCTGAAAGCTGATTGCAAACATACAAGACCAATAGAGTTTTAGTATTATATAGATTATAAGGGGATATGATATATTGTGCATATATTTTCAGTATTTACTTTAACAGTGCTCGATACGTGAGCAGTAGTAGTAGTATATATATCTATAGCGTCAGTGTTTCATTTAAGCAGAAAATCATCAGGCTAAGTACGTGGATTTTATGTTAGCAATTGTTTTTACGTTTAGGCAGTGTTTATACATGTTAACTAACCAATCAGATTTGTTGGTATTAGTCTTTCACCGGTTAACGATTTTATTGACCAATGGCCGAACTTTTCTCAAACAAAAGCCTGATTTACCTTTATTTGACACCCTTTGTTTTTGTTTTAATATTACCTTCGGTGCGCCCTGTTTTTAAGTGTGTCAAATTAATAGGTGATCTTATTTAGGCACGTGCGTGATTGAAATTATTGATCGTTTCTATGCATTTTGGCATTCGTTAAATATTCATTGAGTCTAGTTTTTATTTATTTTATTCTATTTATTTATTCATTAAATGCTATATATATACATATATATATATATATATATATACATATATATATATATATATATATATATATATATATATATATATATATATATATATATATATATATATATATATATATATATATACTTATCCTAGAGTGAAGTTTATTCCGTGTCAACAGTTAGTTGCTATTCCACTTCTACAATTTGGGAAGTTTTTGAGATCTTTAAAATATAAGATTTCTAGCTTCTCATTCAGACATAATCTAGATGGATCGTCTAAATATCTGCATGTATTGGCCCGTCATGATATTTTCCATTCAATTACTAGTCAGCGTCCGTTTTCTTTGAGCTTCCAGTAATAGTTTGCTAGTGACGTTTTGAATCGATTTTTTCTTTATTGAATATGTTTTTATGGTTGTTATAGCATTTTTTAAATTTAGGGATGTTTCTTCTGCATAGTATTTTTGCTATTCGGGTTTTCTTTGGCAAACAATGGATTGATAAACAATCCATTTGGTTAAGCAGTTATTTTGCAGTGGGTAAAGTGCACGAGTTCTACAGTTACAGTTTTTCTCTTCATTATTAACTTTCTGATTTTTATTTGGGTAGTTGCTATTAGAGTTTGAGTTATTAATGTGTAGTGGTTACATTATTGTTCTTTTTAATGTTGTTGCTATATTTATCACCTTTTCAACGCATTTTGTGTTTATTTTTTCTCTACGACTCTCATTTATTGTTTTGTTATTGTAAGTTTTGATTATCATATCTAAGTTTTCACAGCAATTGTAGCACAGCTTGTAGTTATTTTAGTGAATAATTTTTCTGCAAGGAGTTAGTTACGGAAAAGTGTTTTTCAGTAAGATTTAGGAATTTCTTGCCAAGTTTAAATTCTGATTATAGGGTGGCGTAAACCAACTGATGTTTCTCTTTCTTCTATTCTATTTCAATTATAATTATTGGTATCTTGTTAGTGTTTCATTACTGAAGAAAAACATCAGGCTAAATGCCGGGCAATATATATACAGGTTGGTTGAAAAGCATATCTACACCGTGTGTGGAAAGGGACCCACATTTGTTAAGTTCTCGTAATGTATTACTAAAATAGAATTCTGTCAGGAAATAGATATCATAATAGAATCTTTATCATGGGATTTTATTTAGAATTCAATATGAACACCAGGCTTCGTCAACTGCTTTTCAAACCGCGTGGGTACAGCATAAATTGATTTCACAATGATTGTTTTACTAATGAGTCAACACTTATCAAGACTATTGAAACATTTGTGGATAAGTATTAATAGATAGATTAATAGTTGAATGATGTGGAATACAATGATAGCATTACAGATCTCCATATACCACCTATTCAAACCAACAGAATTCGGAAAACAGCAATTTCTCCTTTTACAGAAACATACCTCATGGAATGTGAGGACGAGACGACAAAATAGGAAAAATCGATAATTAAGAAACAGCCGCATGATTCGTCCTTTAGTCCTTACACTCAATGAGATATGTTTCTGCTAAAGTAAGAAGAATTACGGTGTTCAGGTCGACTGGTGTAAAGCAATAAGATAATATTTATATGCAACTTACGGAAGTATCGTTTCGTTCAACTCCAAAACGGATTTTGTGAATAACGTGTGCCATATCTATTATGGGTGGTTGGTGATCAGCTGCATGTGTTGATACGTGGAAATTTCCGGGGACCTGGAAAAATTAAAAGATACAACGTAGGAAAACATTAGTAACATTTTATGGGTTATCTAAATAAAATTTAAAGTAAAAGAAAAGTAATACTCTTTTCTTTATATATAAAGGACGAAACCATTGTCTGTGGATAAACATATTTTATATAAACGACGGTGTAGGTTATGAACTGGAGATGTGCTAACTTGGTATTGTCACACTTGTTTCTGGTGCTATCTAGTTTCGTCTCTGTCATCGTCCGTTTTCATACATTGAACGTATATCTGTATTACATGTTTATCTGTAACAGATAAATATGTACATTATACATCTGTTTTATTGTGTAATTTTCAACATTGTGTGCCATGTACCCTTGTGCTTATTGAGTCATTATATGTTGTTATGTAACTATCTGTTTTCGTCTCTGTCATTATCTGTTTTCATACATTTAAGGAATATCTGTGTATTACCTGTGTGTCTGTATTACCTGTGAATTGTATTAGGAATAAAGTGGAGATTGTCGCGAGTGAAAAGTACTATTTACACACACACACACACACACACATATATATATATATATATATATATAATTAGATAAACAATATTACATATATATAATAATTGATCAAGTTCAAATATGTTAATAAGATGAACATAAACGAATATTTTCAAAAGTGCTCAAAAACAAGTGGAGCATTTATAAAATTACATAAATAATATTACAGTCTTACGTCAATAAACCAACGTTTCGATGCTACCACATCTTTTCGAAGACTGAATAAAAATAACTTCATTCAGTCTTTGAAAAGATGTGGTAGCATCGAAACGTTGGTTGATTGACGTAAGACTGTAATATTATTTATGTCATTTTATAAAAGCTCTACTTGTTATTGGGCACTTTTGAAAATATTAGTTTTATGTTCATCTTATTTACATATTTGAACTTGATCAATTATATATATATATATATATATATATATATATATATATATATATATATATATATATATAAAGTTATTTCCCTTACCTGAGAACTAATCCTATAAATATAGCGAACCGATATTTATAAAGATATATCCTCTCAGAAACGATCGTACTTGAACTCTTGGGGCGCAAATAAATTATCATGTTATAAGGTTTACACAATATCTATGTTATATATATTATAATAAAATACACTTATGGCAAGTAAGCTACACAGAAACATTTATGTTTCATTCCCAAGAATAATCATAAAACTAATACAATGAAACACAAACATATTTGTGTAGCTTATTTTGCATAAGTACATTCTAATACTCACACTAAACTCTACTCATGTATTGAGCACGGTTGAAGTAAAGGTTGATATATATATATATATATATATATATATATATATATATATATATATATATATATATATATTTTCATGTATCCATGAAGATTCCTCCAGGGATGAAACGTGGGAGCCTCTGTGTAGCTTGATTGCCATATATATTTTCATAGCTTACTATATATATATATATATATATATATATATATATATATATATATATATATATATATATGCAAACATTGTTAAAAATAACAGAATTCGTCTGTTTAATTATACCTTTTTTATTTTTCTTATTTTTATGATGGTCTTTTTTGCATTAAAATCAAAATAATTAATAAATGCCCCATAGGTTTCACAGGTTTCACGAACGTTTTCGATTCTTCGTCGAATCATCCTCAGGTGTCAAAAGCAAATGAACACACACACACACATATATATATATATATATATATATATATATATATATGACATACTATATATATATATATAACAAGAATAAATATTTAAAAGGGACTTATTTTAATATTTAACTACAGTTTCACGGTAAATCCGATCGTCAGAAGTGCTTTTCTATTTAACTTTTCTGTATAGATTTAATACGAGCTCAAACCAGCAAGAATTTAATTGCAACATTAAAATTTTCAACGTTTTTTTGTTTCAAACTTGATTGGCATAACGTCAAGAAATTATCTAAAACAATTCTAAAATTTGTGATTAAATTCAAAATATACGAATAACAAGTTATACTTTTTTTCATCATATTGTAATGAATTACAAGGTGGTTCATTTTATCTATAGCCATGTTTGCTGACTGAGATGGAATATTTTTACCAAGCTGCACTAAATATTTGAACTTCATTTGAAATTAGCCTTAAACATTCCGTGATATGAGAGGGTTTTTTTTACATTCAAAATCTCGGAATCTTTCTACTTTTTTCTTTTATTTGTAATCTTAAGCTTTTTCGATTTCTCGAATTTGATTCTTTTGTTAAACATTTTAAATTAAGCAAAAGAAAATAATTCGTCCATAAGACAGAATATTTTTATTTTTAAAGTTGAGATTAGCAATTCTTTTATCTGTATTTGACATCTAAATCCATTGTAGAATAAATCGAAAAAAATAATTAAAAATATCTCCTCAAGCTAATGGATGCCACCGTTGTGCTGCATTGCCTCTTCTTCCTTTCCATGTACTGTCGAATCGCAATTCTTAATTGTCATCATGTGATCTTGTCGGCTGGGATGTTACAAACTTAACGCAATAAATGACCGTACATTTCTTTATTAAACTCTGACCAGGAAAAGGTTTTTTTTGTGAACCATTGCACCAAATCACCATTAATATTTACTCAACCACTCTCCTCCCCAGATCGGGGCGGTTCTGTCTCATGGCATACGAGACGTTCGCTCTTGCCAAAGTCTAGCCGGAAAAGAAGCCGTTAGACCTCTCACTTTTTGCTCGCGACGTCACAGTCACGCGAAACAGTTGTCTATGAAATCAATTATGGCGACTTCAAAACGGTTGATTTATCATAGTCGTTTATGCACTAATAATATCATAAATGGTATGCACTAGCAATTTTCATCAATTACGGTTAAAAAAACAACTTGTGTGCAATTACTTGTATACAATTAATAGTTTATAATAGTTATACTAATTCGGTATTATATGATATAAAAGGGTTGATATGTCGTTAAACAAGCAAGACAAAAACGAAAGCATATATTATTAATTCTGAACCTTACAAAGAATGAGTGTACCAATGTTTGCTATGTACAGAGTGCGTAAAGTGTTTATTTGACTTTTTTATTTTCTATATCTCATCAATATAAATATAATTACACAATAAATGAAGTTAACCAATTGTTGGGACTCTGAAGGCTGAATATTGGGATTTAGCAATGGAATCGTTTTTTTAGACTCGCTTGACCTTTCCTCTACTAAGTTCACAAAAAATTAAAGGATTAAGATTATCAAAATATGAGAGACATTTAAAAAAACTGATAGCATTCGAACACCTGAATTAATTTGGCAAGTACAACACACCATTGGTGGTAATACTAGAATAGGCATGAGGTTGATTCCAAAATACCCTGTGTCAGAAGTCCACAAAGACATCGGACAGGTAACGGTCATTTTAAATCTGAAAAGATAGTAACCACCCTACAAGGCTCACAGAGCGTATAAATGGATGGCGGATAATTTTCATCATCACATGATCCTTAATAGTTGGCCTCCCAGCTTCCTAGATCTCAATCTTTTGTGTTAAATACCTAGGCAGGTTGTGCTGAAAAGGTCATTCGACTAGAATAGATGCACTTGGTATGGACACGCGCCTGACTAAAAGAAAACAACATAACATGATAAATTGTCAAAAATAAAATAATTGTTAGTTGCAGTCGGGCCACCTGGTCGGATGAAAACCACATAACATGGTTGATTGTCAAAAATAAAATAAGCGTTAGTTGTAGTCGGGCCACCTGGTCGGATTAAAACAACATAACATGGTTGATTGTCAAAAATAAAATAAGCGTTAGTTGCAGTCGGGCCACCTGGTCGGATGAAAACAACATAAGATAGTTGATTGTCAACAATAAATTAATCGGTGGTTGAAGTCGGTCATCTGGCTGGGAAAAACAAATATGATGGATTGTCAAAAATAAAATAATTGTTGATTGGAACAACCTGCAAAAAGCTAGCGGCAGAATGAAACACACTGTCGTTGAATAAAACGTTATTGGGGGCGTGGATACATTGACAGTAAAGTCCCAAAGTGGGCCTTTAAAGAGGGGTCACAATTTCCTTTTTAATAACAACCCGAATTTATACCATCAGTTGATTGGCGATTTGGACCCAAGAATTCCTTCACTAACCCACACAAGCCCGCCCTTTTCTTTCTTTTTGTATAACCCTTTTTCTGTGTATTCTACTTTATTTTCAAGTTTAAATATTTATAATCAAATAAAAAGCAACCAATCTCTTACAACTGAAACAACAACAACAAAACAATTCCAGGATTAACAAGTTCTTTATCTGTATTTTTCCATCTAACTCCAATGCAAGATAAACCGAAAAATCACAAAGATATCTCCTCGAGCTATATTGCTGCTAACTGCAATTTGCTCTTTAGCCAACTATTCGAAATAGTACAAAGAGATCTCCTCTAGCTATATTACTGCTAAGTTCAATACGGTTAGAACTGATATGTTATCAACGCTCTTAAGCATGAAACCATGGATCTAATGTGAGTTTTATTGGATAAAAGATAATGTTTTACCCGTTTGTTATAGTAATGAGTCACCACTTATCAAAGCTAAAAACATTCGTTAAATTAAATATATGGGTCCACAGTTGAATGACGATGAATACTATGAGAGGATTGAAATATCCATGTAACACACACTCAATATAACGATCGACACAGAAAACAGCACTTCTTCCCCCTTTATCGGAAACGTAGCATATGGAATGTGAGAACTAAAGGATAAAATAAGAAAAAGTTACGCTTTACCGATTTCATGTTATTAATTTTAAATCAAATACAAAACAATCAATCTGTTACGATAGAAATAACAAACAAAAAACAATTCCGGGATTAGCAAATTCTTTATCTGTATTTTTACATCTAACTTCAATGCAAGATAAATCGAAAAATCACAAAGAGATCTCCTCGAGCAATATTGCTGTTAACTGCAATTCGCTCTTCAGCCAAAGGGCGTAGAATGAAATAATTACGAACGAACAACTAGAAATAGTCTTCAAATATGTCTATCATCGGAATTATATAAGCATCGTTTCTGTCCTTTTTCTCTTCCCACTTATTTTGAGAAACAAAGAATTTGATTTCACGCATGCGCAAGAGATTCACAAAAAAAGATTTCTTTGTTTTGTTTGAAATTTCCTTTTTAAAAATCGATAAACTGTGAAATAGAATCTTTTGAGAAAATATGCAGAGCATTGAAGAAGCTTTCCTCTTCAGTTGATTATTTTTCTTTCCGATTTCATATCTTTGAATATTTATAAAGCAAAATGTCACTCGTGGAGCTGACCTTTCCTTTTACAGGTACTTAAAGATGAACAAGGCATAATCTATAAAATATATTTAAAAAAGAATAACCTAAGACATTTTAAAGGCATTCATGACAAGGAAATATCCAGCCGCTTGTCATAAACACATGACAGAACTGATAACTTTCTCACGGGTTATTAATAGGGACGGATCCGCGATTCGCAGATCCTAAATGCACGAGAATGTTACAGTCAGCTACAAAATAAAGAAATGTGTGGTTTATAATATAAAGGAAAATTAGATGTTGCGTATCTCTTCATAAGAGAGGAAAAGACGTGGCGCCAGTGATTGAGGTCAGGCGAAGGGAACTAGGTTTAAGATACTTACCACTTAAGTATCTTTTGATATGCTATTTTTTTATTCCCTGTCTATTGTAACCAATTGTGCGGTTTTTTTGGTGGTGTACACTCGCATTTTCATTGATGAGAGCACGTGACTAAAATTTTGAATATTATTATTGAAATAATTCTTATCCACCCGATCTGACAATACTATTACAAAATGAATGTCCTGTAATTTCGTTTCTGATTTTCCCTAAATTCGATTTCAGTTTTTAACTCGTTCTTATTACGGTATCTGAGAAGTGGTCACTGGCGTCCCCAAATGACTTTAATGGTTAATCTTATTGACGTCATCGGACTGATATCTGACTTACCTCTTTTCAAGGGTCCACGATTGGCAGACCCAAAATTCACGACAATGCTACACAAAGATACAAAATATATATTGATTCCTATATAAATTAAAGTACACTAGCAATTTTTTGCTAGCCTTGGATGATGGTATTATGATAAACGAACATATACTACACTAACTCTAAAGAAAGACCTAATGCATGGGAAGATAATATCATGACGAACAGACATGCAATATATCCCCTCCACCAAAATGAAAGAAAGTAATCTCTTGGAAGATGGTATCATGTCCACAGAATAGATACAACACAAGGCCCCCCCCCCGAAAAAAATTAATAAAAGAGGTAATGTCTAGGATGATGAACGAACTTATACTACACTACCTCCTCCTGAATTGAGCATTGAAATATAATACAGTAGTCTGCTAAAATAGAATACTACATGGACATGTGTTTCACCATTAATGTGGCTCATCAGCGTGGCTGACTATGACAAGATTCGAATTTTCAACCACAGGGACTGTCATCGAGTGCGTTACCAGCATTCTACGAGATCCTCTCTCAAATTACGTGATAATCTATCGCTTATATATATATATATATATATATATATATATATATATATATATATATATTGACTACGTTGCTTGAGTATGTAGAAGGAAAAATAATCCCTCTTTTTTCAATCTGAAGAAACAGATTCTTGATCCCCTCTACCTGTGTGTTTTTCTATTTGTTTTCCCTTTTCTCAGTAATTATGGCTAGTTCGCCAATCTTATATATATATATATATATATATATATATATATATATATATATATATATATATATATGTGTGTGGGGGGGGGTCTTGTTCAACTATGAAACTACAGTGTTTATAAAAAAGGGCCTAGTAACAAGTAGAGCAATATTTTAGTATACATTTATATATTTATGCAATCATTCTGGCTATATACATGAATACATGTTTCAGCTACAACCTTATTCAAGGTTTTGCATCATCAGGTCGCTAACAGAGAAGACTCAAGAAAGACGAAACTTTCGTCTTTCTAGAGTCTTCTCTGTCACTGACCTGATTCTAGAAAATGTCTATAGTTTAAGGCTCAAGAGGTTGACATTCAGGGAATCTTGATTAATTGATAAATTTGAATAAAATAACGGGTCTGACATGTACATGGCGCCACTATTAAAAATCTGTATAATTTTATAAAGTAATAACCTTTAAATAACATGTGTCAAAATTTGAGCTAAATCGAATTATTTCTGCGGTTTGTGTTTTTGACTCATTCTCACTACTGTATCAGTTTATTCAAAACAATGGAAAGATCTGATTTTCGTGTTTTTTTTTTATAAATCATGATTTCTGATGGGAAAAGAAACTGTTCAAGCAAGACAATGGATTGATAAGTGATACAAATGCTACTGAACGCTCAAGTCGCTCAAATTCGGTAGTTGTCCCGGGAGAGATAAAAAAGTCCACAAACTTGTTTTGGCCTTTTGTAAATTGAAGTTACATAAGATAGCATATGAGTTGAAGATATCAGAAGGCAGTTTATTCACCATTTTGTACGAATATTTGTTAATGAATAAACTGTGTTTAAAGTTTGTTCCACGTTTGCTTATGGCAACAATGTGTGAACAAGTCAGAACGTTGTTTGCAATTGTTTAAACGTAACAAAAAGGAGTGTTTGCATCAATATGTGACAATGGATGAAACATGGATCCACCACTTCACTCTGGAGTCAAATCAGCACTCAACTGAGTGAACCGCAGCAGGTGACAGCCGTCCAAAGCGACCAGAGACGCAAACATCAGCAGATGTTGGCCTAGTTGAGCATTATTAATATAAATAGCTGCAGAGGTTCGGCTTCAGACAGATAGATACCAAATCTCCATTATATATATTTTTCATTGGAATCGCTCTAGATAAAGCATGAAGCCACCTGATGTAAGGGGCTAAAAAAATACTACTTCAAGGTCAAAAACTAGCAAACGATAAGTGTTAAATGGATAGATTTTGATCCAGATGACAGCAATTATTTCCCCTTTGTCAGAAACATAGCACATCGAATTTGAGGAGTAAATGACAAAATAAACGAAGCGAGAGTTACAACGCTGCCGAAAGTAAACCGAAAATTCACTTTCTACTCTCTCTCTCTTTCTCTCTCTCTCTCTCTCACACTCTCTCTCTTTCTCCTTCTCTCTATCTCTCTCTCTCTATATATATATATATATACTATAGATAGAATAGTTATCCACGGACACGTGTTTCGCCGTTACTGTGCTAATTAGCGTCTCTGACTATGGCAGGATTTTAACCCTCGATCATAGGGACTGTGATGCCCAAGGTAGTGTGTTCATCGATTACCTTGAGAAAGGAAATACCGTCAATGCACAGTGTCAAAAGTCGGTTTCCACGATGGCTAAACTACATGAATTCATCCTATTTTTTTAATCTTGCCCGCAGCAAATACTGGCTAATTGCAGACATCAAAAGAATACGCCAGGGAAGTAGGTGTTTGTCATTTAATTAATAGATCATTTCCAATGAAGAAGTGATATCGCTAGGGCGTATTTTGTAATCAAAGAAAAATCGTTCTGCAAAAAAGAAATCGAATTGTTAGAGAAGCGTTTAAAACACTGTATTACCCTAGAAAGAGACTATGTTGATGAATAAAGTCGAATTTTGCCAAAAGTTGTTATATTAGTTAGGGGCAGATAACGTTTTTTCGCATTGTTCCAGGATAGTCGTTGACAATTAAAATTCAGCAACGCTGGAATGGCACTACAGAATGCGAGAAACGTTCGCTACGCATTTCTCCACCGTCTTTTTTAAAAATTTCTTCTTTCTCCAGCTTTTTGTTTATTTGCTTTTGACACCTGAGGATGATTCGACGAAGAATCGAAAACGTTCGTGAAACTTATGGAACATTGTGTAGCTTACTTGCCATAGATATATTTCATACTACTATACGCATTTATATATATTTATATATATATATAATTATTTATATACATTTTATAATTATGCATATATATATATATGTATATATATAAGAGGTTTATGTAGTTTTCTTATATATATATATATATATATATATATATATATATTTGTATACCTATATCTGTCTCTCTGTGTCTGTCTCTCTCTCTCTCTATATATATATATATATATATATATATATATATATATAATATGTATTTGTAATGTAATTGTTTTTTCTTAGCGTTCGTTGTTTTTTTTTTATTTACTCTTATTTCGATTGTTTCACTTCCTAAGTGATTAAGATGCAGAAAATTGCATTATTAGTCGCCCTTAATTTTATAGAAGGTATCTATCGTTAATATATATCTTTTATTAATTTTATACGTCCATAAAAGTAATTCATGGACACGTGTTTCTGGCTCACAGCCGTCATCAGCATGGCTAACTTAGACAAGGATCGAACTTTCGATGTTGATGTTAATAGTCTGGCGTTGGCCTTTTGGCTAAGGTCAAAGTGTAGTATCTGTTCCGATGGATACTGCACCCCATAGACTGGTATTGTCTTGACCTTTGGGGCTTGATTTACGTCGGTCTATGGGTCTGTCCTGTGCAGTTCTTGGAGGTTCACCCTCCCAGGCTTCACCTCCCCTCTTTGGGGAGGAGTAAGTTTATTGCTTACTGTCTGAGGTACCCCTACCGGGGAATGCCGACGGGGCTGCCCAGGCAATTTTTAATGTCTCGAGTGCTCACCTCTCGAGCGCTGGCTTTTCAAACCCCACTTTCCCGACCCGACGTTGGGTCACATCTTATTTGTGGGAGTAAGATAAAAACTGGCCTTTTGTCTAACTCCTGGAGAGGAGTAAATCAATACTACCCCCAGGCTATGACGCCTTGCCGGAAAATATGTACGATTTTTCTCGCTTAAATATTTAATGTATGTTTATATAATGTTTTTATTGGTGATCGCAACGTCCCTTGTTGTTGTTTTTTGCTCACTACCAGAAACATATATATATATATATATATATATATATATATATATATATATATATATATATATATATATATATAAGAGGGTAGTGCAGTATTAGTGCAGTTCCAACGAGAGAAAAGTATATATGTAAAAGAGTAAGGCTACGAACATTTGTAAAAAAAAATTTTCAACATTTATTTATTATTTTGTTATTTAATCATTTTATAATTTTATATAACGCGTTTCAAACGGTGGTCTGCTTTCATCAGATATGTAAATCCAAAATGGATTTACATATCTGATGAAAGCAGACAACCGTTTGAAACGCGTTATATAAAATTATAAAATGATTAAATAACAAAATAATAAATAAATGTTGAAAAAAACATTTTATAAATGTTGGTAACCTTACTCCTTTACATAATAAGAAGCCGTGCAAAATATATTATATTTTAATTTGAGAGGAGAGAATTAATTTTATAATTTCATTTTTTTTTCGATTTGGCAATTTATTGTTAAGTAAGATTTGTTTAATTTGATAACTAATTGACATTTTACTTTTTTGCTAATAGAGAAATATATTTTTGAAGATGTTGCCAGATGAGATTAAGAACAGCAATAGTGTAGCACACTTTAAGATGGACTTAAATGAATTCATGAATGGTCGGTTTTTAGTATTAAATATGATACAGAATATATTAATATTGTACGAATAGTGTAAATATTCAGTGCGATTATTTTGTTCAAGTGTTTTATTAAGTAGATATTGAAAAAAGGGAGATGCAATATTCAGTGCAATGTTTTCTTGAAAGGGTTCAATAGAGAAAGTTGTTAAAAAGAGAGATGCTCAAAGAGGTATGAAAAATAAATAAAAGTGGTAATAACAATACTCTGAAACATGGAAACAGTCTTACCTTTTTGATGAAAAAATTGGATGTAAAGAGGCAGCCATTACCGTTATTAATTTCCATTTTTTGGTTTTCGACATAACCCACGTCATGTCGTCCCATATCATCTTGAATGTCTAAACCAATAACTGGAAAGACAAAAACAGTAACATTTTTTTAAATGTCAATTTTTTTACAAATGGGTTACTGCTTATTAAGGCCAGGAGGCCATTCGAGGATACGTGTTAAAGATATTGTCATCCACCATGAGCGCATTGGAAAACATTGGGTGGAATAGGCAGAAAACTACTTATGATGAATGGATTATGTAGGAAGACGGCTCAACAAGTATTTGTTTACATTAGACTTGAAGACGACCAGCTTCGTGTTTTTAGTTCCACAGATGGGATGTTTTAGGAAATAAACTTTGTTCATGGAATTTCTTTTGGGTTTTTGGTACAGAGAGAGTGAAAGGAATTTTTTATGTGGTCTCAATATTACTAAAATGGCTCTAAGTTATGTCTTTATTATTTGTAAAATTCAAATTACTGCAACATATTTATGTAAAATACTAAAGATATATACCAGCCCAAGATAAAAATTTGCAGACCCTCATTATAAACCATTATTACCTGGGATGGTTTATAGTACAAAATAGACTAGTAGAGTCACCCAATGTTTTCGAGTAGATTTGATCATAGAAAGAATAACAAGAATCAGTGCTCGTTAAATTCTGAGAGTCAACTTGATCTGGATTCGCATTTAGGAACCTTTTCAATTCTGAAAGCAATATTTATCTAGATTTTTCAATTATTTGAATACTTGAACTTATATTAATCTGAATCTAGATGTAGGAATTTTTAAAATTCTGTAAATTATGTTGATCTAGATTCCGGATTTTTGGAATCATTTTAATTTTGAAAGTCATTCTGATCTGCATCCGTATATCAGAATTTTTTACCTCATAGAAACCATACTGATTTAGATCCGGATATCAGAAGCGTTTGAATTTTGGATGTGATCCTGATCTAGATCTGGATCTGTGAACCTTTTAAATTCCTGAAGTAATCCTGATCTCGTTTTAGATCTGGAAACTATTTTTATTCTTGATGTCATCCTGATCTGGATCCGCATTTGGGAATTATTTAGATTTCTTTAAATCATCTTCACCTGGATACGGATATAGGAAGAACTTGAATTATAGAAGGCATCCTAGTCTGTATACGAATCTAGGAACTTTTTGATTTCTGGAAGACATCCTCCTCTGGATACAGATCAGTTTGTCTTTCTGGAAGTTATCCTAATTAAAATCCGGACTTTGGAAGATTCTTAATTCTCGAAATGATCCTAATCCGATTCCGGATCTAAAGAAGTTTTGTTTAGTTCTGAAAGTCAGTCTGATATGCATCCGGATCTTGAAAGCTTTTGTAATTACAGAAAATATCCTAATCCGGATCTTGGAATTACTTGAATTCTGTAAATCATTCAAATGTCAAAAATTAAAAAGTCGACCAAAGATAATTAACTCTGTATTGAGGAATACAGAGTTACTTCCCCTTTTTTAGACATGGCGTTCTTTTGAAAATTATTGTGGTCGGATAAAATAATTTGTGAAAGGACTTAGATGAATTATATTTTCTTGCTAAGAACATGTACCAACGTTGCAAGAGAAAACTGACAGACAAGAATCAAACAGTGATTTGGTAGGATGAAATATATCGATGACAAAAAACAACAAAAAGACTTACTTTAATTAATATATTGATGATGATGATGTCGCATAACGCCAAAGGGACGTCGTTGGGGAGTCTGGCAGATATTTATCTGTCATGACTGTTCTGTGGGTATGAGAGAACCTGGTGAAGCCTATGTCCTCTCCAGGCCACATGCAGCACTTGATATTCCTCATTGGTCACTCATGTAGAACTGGGCAGGCTCAATGTCGCTTAACTTCAGTGATCTAACGGGAACCGGTATGTCAACGTGATTATACCGTATCATTAATATATTAGATATGTTTTTCGTTAATAACTATTACTGGGTAACGATAGTGAGGTGTAAACTTAGTGACAAAAATTGACTAACAGGATGAATTCGTCTATGTCTTTGTTCACATGCTGGTGTGCTCTGTTCACCAGCTATTTTTATAAATGCTAAATAAATCTCTTGAGATATCAGTCGATCTTGGAATCAGCTTTTTCTTCCTAAACGTACTTGACTTCCTATAAAAAATACGACATTCTGATCAGCCGCCCTTGTACAGTGATATTCAATACTTCTTCTTCTTCTTCTTCTTAACAACAGATTGGGTGCAAGTTGTCTATTGCAAGTCTTAAATTAAAGTCATAGGAGCTTATCAAAGCAAGAGGCTTCTTCAAGAGCGCTCATTTTTGCCTTGATAGAATCGACTTAGCAATCTAGTGGGATATTATGTTTTCTAGGTATTACGACCCCTTTCTCACATAAGAAACGTTCCTAGTATTTCTCTATTCTATCATTACTTCCAGTGAAGGTGTTCGACAATCTCTGATTATTCTCTTTAAAACATTAGTCACTTTATTATAACAGCAAAAGACACCATTCTTTCTCTCTGTACGTAAAACTAAACAGAATTTCAATGACTACAGTCCGTTACCAAGAACTTACCAGCTGTGGAACATATTACGATAAGACTGCTCTGCTGCAGAGTTCAACATGGTCGTCGTCAACTCCAATGTCAACAAATACTTGTCGAGCCGTCTTTTGAAGTAATCCAATGTTGTTCATTCCATTCATCGTTTTCAATCCTCTCATAGTATTGTTCATAATCCACCCGATAATCTCATTCAATACTTCTTTTTCTTTCTCTGTCGGATTTTAACAATTTCTATTGACGTCCCTGGATATTTGACTCTCGATCTGTGATTTCTTTCTTTTCCTATCAGTTTATAACCTCGGTGTTTTCCCTAAATATCTCGCTAATAACAATCTGTTGCTTTTATTGGAGGCTGAGTGACAGCAAGTGTCTACACAGTTATTCCAATACTTTCTATTCGATTATTTTTGTAACTCACTTGGTGTTCTAACATCTGCCGTTACCAGTGCTTTCTCCCCTGCAGCAGTCAGTAGTTGTCTTTGGAATCTGAGTGACAATAAAATTCCTCAGTATTCCAATACTCTCTATTCATTCTAGTTGAAGTCTGAACAGTGCTATCCCTCCTCAGTATTTCCATGCTATCACGACCCCCTTTTGTTTTTTGGATGCTTTTAGTAAGCATGAAAGAACAGGCATACACATTTTATATCTCTACATAAAGTTAGGTATGCATGTATGTTCATAAATTTTAATGTACAGGATTCACTCCAAAGTTAATTAACCGATCATTATGAATTTTTTTAAATTTAGTTCTATGCAAAGGGGTTAAAAGGGGTGGAATTACTTAGTGAAAATTTATATATTTCTGATTTTTATGAAATTTAAACAACAGGTATTAGATATCAATTAATAAATATTCCCCAAATTTCAGTACCTTTGGAGGATTTTTAAGGGGCAGGATATAGGCCCAACCTCCTATTTGAAAATTTAAATATTTCAGATTTACATTCAATTTGATACTAGAATCAAAATCATGTAATGGATTTAAATAAAAATTGGAATAGTCATAAGGTTTGGTATAATTATATCTTGATTCTAATCTTTTTAAGGGTACATGAAAATGGTGCAAAACTTTTCTGTTTTGAAAATTCATAGTACCCGTAGTAACAAGAGTATTCTTCTAGCTTTATTTATATAAATGATTTGGCATAATAGTCAAAATGCTCGCTAATGTGCCTGGAAACCGAAGTTCGATCCTCAGTCGAGTCATACCAAAGACTAAAAGAATTATACTTGATGCTCTCTTGCTAAATATTCATCATTATAAGGTCAGGATCAAGGGTAGGTGGAGTAATCTTGGCAAATGAGTGGCTTCCTTTCCATACATATCGCTGTAGTCGCCAATGAAAACGAAGTCTTTGGATTGCTCTCGACTATGGTCAAACCCTTCACTTTTTTTAATGTGTCCATTTTTTATATGAAATCCTATTATCGATATTTAAAATGTTATTTAATTATTTCCTTGATTAATGTGATATTTAATTATGATTTTATTAATTAAACGTTGACAGCGAGACAAATTAACGCAAATAAATCACGGCAATTATGAATTGATTTTCTTTTCATCTTTAAAAACATTGAAATTAAAAGAGAAATTGACCTGATCGAACTGTGAAATAATTCAACCTAGACTCATATTATATTGCATGAATTAAATATTGATTCGATTTTGTCACAAGCAAACGAAATTATTTTCATGAATATCAAGTAAAAAGAAAATGTAAACGCAAAGAAATAATAGAATCGATGAAGATGAAATGTCTGTCCAATTTATACAAATAGAAAAACAAAAAAAAATGGGGCGTGGAATAGGATGTAGATGTCTCATTAGTTGGTTGGAACTCGATTTTGAACAAAAACGGAAATGATCACCTCGACAGCCATACGTCAACAAACATGTTATTATTTTTAAACTATAAATTACTGATTCTATAAATTTATAGTTTTTAAATAAATAATTTGTAATTTTAGCTGTCACAAACTTAACTTACCTTGACACATATATATATAATATATATATATATATATGTATATATATATATGTATATATATATATGTATATATATATATATGTATATATATATATATATATATATATATATATATATATATATATATATATATATATATCTTATACACGCGTCGTTAAAGACCACGGAGTTTTCTCTCTTCGCTATCTTTCTTGTTAATTTCTCAACGCGGCGAGCGATTCGTCGGCTTTCTGGTGTTAATTGGTAGAGTATGGCACCTAACGTTGTATCGTGGGCCATTCCTCTAGCGCTTTCGGTCTCTCGACCGTCTTCAGGAAATAACAAAAATAAATTTTAAAAATAAATAAATAATAAATAAACGAATAAAGATATATATATACATATATATGCAAATTAATAGATATATAACTAATAATAAAACTATAAATACGGCTCTTAGTAATAAGACACAGCCTCCTGTAAAAAGGATATGTGGTTTGTCCAGATGGTAATTGTCCGTTGAAGGAGTGTCCGTTGAGGCGATTTTTGAGAAGACGAAAAAAAGAACATCTTCCGTAGGCCGGATTTTTTACTTCAATTCCATTTAAGTGCGCTCCATCTACGTTTTAGATTTCAACATTTTACTTTTGGATTTATTTCTTTTTGAACACCTTCTCCATATTGCTCCTACGGAAGATTTTCTTTTTTTTCTGTGTTCCAAAATTCATAAAGGTCGGTTAATTGATTTAGGAGTGAATCCTGTACATACAAATATATAAACATATAAACGTTCCTTACTTTATAAATATATATATATATATATAATATTTAAAATTATCTTTTCTGATTTTCAAAGTCATACACAAGTAGGATTTAAGCTGATAAATCGGACTTTGCTTCTGACTTGCCGATATCAATTTGTTTTTTTTTGTTTTGTTTTAATTTTTTACTAAAAAGTCACCACTTATCAAATACTTAAGAGGGTGATCACAGTAAAGTTATCGGCAAAACCACTGTTAAATTATCCTACTCTATGGTCCAAAATATAATGGCATCCAACTATAATAAAATTAAAACACTTTAAGCTGGTAATGACTCTGCCACACGGGTCCCACGTTGCAAGTACAACAAAAAGGCTGAATTCCCTCTTAGAAATGATTGCATGTATATCTAGTTTATGTGTCGTAAAATATAGAAACATCTGTATGTAAAGAGGCGTAAGATAATGGATATGTATGAAAACTAAGATGTGAAGAAAGCATATCTGGATGGCAAAGCTATGAAGTTCATAGAGAAGTTTTGTTACCTTGGTGAAAGAATTGGAGCACAGGGTGGAGCAGATGCTAGTGTGATTGCAAGAATTAGGAGTGGATGGAGTAAGTTCAGGGAACTTCTGTCATTATTGACCAGCAGAGCGTTACAACTGTCGCTCAAGGGAAGAGTCTATCAGGTATGTGTATGCAGTGTGATAATGTAGAGTGAAACCTGGCCAGTGAAGGTTGCGGATATGCGTTGCATGCAGAGAAATAATATGAGAATGGTACGATGGATGTGTAATGTGAGTCTTAAAGGCTCGCTTAGTTCTGATGACCTCAGGGGAAGATTAGATCTGAACAGAACGGTAGTCTTCGATGGTATGGCCATGTTGAAAGAATGGGTTGGAGTTCTTGGGTTAGCAGATGTAAAACAGTTGAGGTAGCAGGTTTAGTTTATAGGGGAAGGCCAAGAAAAAACGTGGGAGGAAATAATAAAAATGGACCTGAGGGAAAGAGGGATAAATAAGAATCTGGCCAATTTCTGAAAGCCGTCTAATGCATTCCAGCATGTAAAACGGGCGTTACACCGAATATGATGATGATAATAATAATAAAAATAACAATAATAAAGTAAGTAGCAATGGCAGTAGTAACATCACTAACAGTACCAATAATGACAGTAGATCCATTAATAACAGAAATAATAATAACGAGAAGGAGGGAAGCACTAATATAAATTCTTCCTCATCATGGGGAAGTCTCAAGGCTACCCGGCTAATAACACTCTGGAAAAAAATTAAGAGAGGTCAACATCATTATCTGCAAATTCATGGAGGGAAGATAACAACGTTGCCTCTGCACATGTACAACCGCCATTCCTTTCTGTATTCTAGACTAAACCTTCCCCGACTTTGCATGCAACTGCTGGACGTTGTTGCTCTGGATGCTGGAAGGTGATACCTGCAATATTGCAGATCTAATGAATAGCTACGAACAACGAGGAAAACTTAAAGCAAACCAAACAATTTTGAGGTACGATCTTCGTGAGATCTGTATAAAAGTTCGATTCAATTGGAAATAAGAATACAAAAATCAGCAGCGGTCTGCCTAGCTATACTTCCTAACCGAATGCCATGAGCAGCAGTTAACAATGGGATTTTCCTCAATCGAATAAAATCATAAACAGAGACTACAACAAATAACTAAGTACGAAGTTCTTCTTAATAAGATAACTGTCATTTCAGAAAGTATTAAATGCGAAGTTATTCTCAACAACTACATAACAGTTATTTCACAAGCAACTAAATGCGAAGTTCTTCTTGCCAACTACATAACAGTTATTTCACAAGCAACTAAATGCGAAGTTTTTCTTGCCAACTACATAGCAGTTATTTCACAAACAACTAAATGGTAGGATCTTCTCATATCTACTACAACTGCTTGCGATACATGCTGTAGACAAAAATAGGGCATGAACCTTTACTAACTCTTTATTTTGTTGTACACGTGTGTCAGAATTATTGACAGTTTTGTATGTCGTATTAAGCTTTACTTGTCATTGAAAGGCGATGAAACAAAAACTGTTGGACATTCGTGGTTGAAACATAGTGAATAAGTCAACCATGGACTGAAGTTTGAAAACTGTTGTACATTTATGAATGAAACTTGGTGGGCAGGTCAAGTATAGACTAGAATTTAGTTGTACTGAATATAGCTGGATTGTAGAAAGGATGGTTAATCTTATTAACGATCCAATCGTTGATATTTTGGTCGATCATCCTGTATAATTTTTTTTCTTTGGTAAAATAAAGATGCTTTTCTGTTTCCATTTGCTTCTTCCGACATTTTAAGAAGACAAAACATAAAAGTTTGAAGGCCTCATGAGCATTGCTATGTGTATATTTACAAAATAGGCAGAAACAATTGTTCATAAATAAAATGTTTTTGAATGAATTAAGATTATATTATTTATCATGTGAGTTTTTTACATGTATTTTGGTGTGCAGTTATGTTTGTCAAGACTTCTGAAACTTTTTCCACCTTCCTTCCCCAAGTCTTTGGAATATTATGTTTTCCTATTACTATTAAAAGAATTACTGCTCTGATGATCAGCAATGTTAAACTAAAGTCTGTATATTTCTCTTGACTTTGCTGTGAAACGCGCGTAAGATTTAGAAAATATATTAAATTTGGAAAGAATAAATAGATCAAAGATGTTGTTTGTGAGACTCAGAAAAAATACAAGTATTCGCCGAATTATGAAAATAAAGACATAGAAAGAATTAATAGAAATTATGATTTTTTTATGGTCATTGGAATGCAATTATATATATATATATATATATATATATATATATATAATGCAAATAGATTTTGATAGCTGATTACTTCTAGCTCTGTATTTCAAAACAATTCCAAGACTATACCTGAAGCACATCATCACAACCAAAATCAGTCGTATCCAGGTGTGACTGCAATGCAAAAGTTCACATTTGAAACATATAATTGAATTGCGACAAAACAAAAACTGTTGGATATTCATAACTGAAGCTTGGTGAACAAGTAAGGCATATACTGAAGTTTATTTATAGCAAATATTGTTGGATTTCAGAACGAATTATGCATTTTATTAACGATTCTATGGGTAAATCTGTCGGGGTTTCACCCGATATAATATTTGTATTTTCCTCTCGGTTAAATAAAGACGTTTTTCTTCATTGCCTCCTGCTGCTTCCACAAACATTTTAAAGAAAAGTAAGTTAAAATTTTGAAGGCCTCCTGAGCATTTCTGAAATCATATCTTCTGGTTGTGTACGTATGTTTCCTATTACGATCTGATAACACAGTGGAATGCCTACAGATAAACCTCGTAAAAGACTAAGAGAGTTTGCAACACTTGGCAAAAACACAAACCGTTTTATTTTTAAAGTAGAAAAGGTCTGTCTGTAAAAAAAAAACAACTGCATAAAATTTACTTTGATGCCGTCCACAAAAGCAGAACTATTCCACTGATGGAGGAGAAACGGCTTGACGTCGTCTCCAAATATTTACAGTATGTTTTTGCAGATAAAAAATAAAGACAAAACAATGTCTCAAAGTAGAAAAAATACACAAAGAAGCCCCTTGAAAAACAGAACACACGACCATCAAAAGAAACCATTTACGCAATGAACTGAATAATGGTTAAAGAAGTATCGTAGCAACATAAAGAACCGCTTATCTATGATTGTGCCTCCTCTTATTTAGTTTTAAATGATTCTATTAACATATACAATGATTGTTTGCAGTCAGAAAAACAATATGAAATGAATCGAGAAAAACAACTTTAGATCTAAAGCATTAGAATACCACTTACTATTTGAAAGTCAGTCAAGTCGCAGAGCCTAGTATGATGGTTCCCAACCAGTGGTATTGACCAATGTCGAAACTAGGGAATAAAAACCCCACTTCAGCCAAAATCTATGATACTCTTCTAGAAAAATACAAGTATTCTTCATAAATGCGCTTTTTTTTCAATCACCAAATATCATAGAATTATCCAATTTTAATTAAATGTGCAGCATTTAAAGACAAAGCTCCTGTTCTTCAATAACTACAATAAACATCTTCAATCTCCGATTGCCATGGCAAAAAACATCCTACCTGAGAGATCAACTCCTCGGCCTAACATTCACAGGTAACATGAATTGGAACAAATACATTGAAGACATTGCCAAGACTGCTGCAAAAAAGGTGGCCTTCCTCTACTGTGCTAGTAAATTTCTCACACCTGACATAATCGTATGCATGGAATATTGTTGCCACATCTGGGTTGGTGCATCATCAACTAGTCTCTCCCGCTTAGGCAAGGTTCAAAAAAGAGTCGCCAACTTAATAGGTCCCTCACTATCCACCAAGCTCAAGCTCCTGTCCCATCGCCGCAATGTTACCTCCTTGTGCCTGTGTTACAAGCACTTCAATGGATTGTGCTCCGATGAACTGGCTGCTCTGGTGCCCCCTCGACGTAAATACACTAGACCAACCCGACAATCAGCTAAATCCCATCCATTCACTGTGGAGGTACCCAGATGCCGGAGAGCCTTCTACTCCAATAGCTTCTTTTCTTGTGCTGCCGGCCTCTGGAACTCTCTCCCTGCTCCCTGTTTCTCCGACTGTACTGACATGCAAAAATTTAAAACTAATGTAAACGAACATTTCGCTGCACGGCTTCCAACTTAATATGGCCCCCTAAAACGTACACACTAATTCTCAGTAGCCCCTTACGTCAAAAGTGGCAACCTGCCTTGTTTGGGGTGAATTTTTTTTAAACTAAAATTTTAGATATATGTATACAAATACATATAGATATGACGAGTGTATAAAAAACACGAAAATATATATGTCTGTATTCATTAAAAAATATTTATTTATAAAATAATAATTATTAAACTCCGATTAGTTGAGCCCTCTGTCAGAAATAAAATTGAAGATTCAAAGTTAGCTATCATAGTGCTAGGTTCTCTAGTATTCTGTTAGAATCTCATTACTTGTGTTTATCTTTAAAATACAAGGTATATTTCTCTCGCATTTCAAAGCGTGATCGACACAACAACCTGATGGTAAGAAGTCAGGGTTAATAATACTTCGACCCAGTGTTCGAATCGTCCGACTGATAGTACGGTTACGAAATTCCATACTGACAAGTGTATAACAAAACACGAAACATATGTCCATGGATATTAAAAAAATATTTATTTATTTATTAAATAATTATATATATATATATATATATATATATATATATATGTGTGTGTGTGTGTGTGTGTGTGTGTGTGTGTGTGTGTGTGCGTGTGTGTGCGTATATATATATATATATATATATATATATATATATATATATATATATATATATATATATATATATATATATATATATATTAATCCAGGTAAGTTTACACCCACAGGTTAAAAATCTAGTGGATCCTTGCTATATATTTTAAATAAAAGTGCTCAATAATAAATAGATCTGTTTATAAGGTATATATTTTTTTATTTATATAAACATTATTTGGCTACACATTTGCACACATGTTTCTGTCAGAGCTATAAATAGTCACAACCCTTCGGACTAAAACCTTTTCACTATGGTTCTCAGTTAAAAAGGTTTTGGTCTGAAGAGGTCTGACTATTTATAGCTCTGACCGAAACATGTCTTCAAATGTGTAGCCAAATATCGTTTGTATAAATAAAAAAATTACATACAATACATATATATATATATATATATATATATATATATATATATATATATATATATATATATATGTATATATATATTATATTATATATATATACTAGTCGTACCCGTAACCTGTTTGGTCACGACAACTATCACTGTTTATTCTATTGTGATTCTATTTGAATATTCATAAACTGTGGCATATTTGTGATGAGATACTTCTTGCATAATCAAAAATGATAAGTCTGTTTACTTCGACATTATCCTTATAGATAATATAAAAGTGTCAACTATCAGTTCTGTTGTACAGGAAATGTGACCTGGCAGTAATAAAACATTCTTGACACAGATACGCACCTGGCTGGAAGAAACAACACGTGGCTGATTTACACTGTTTACATGGAAACACAACTGTTCGGAAAATAAAATATTTGTTGATTGATTCAAAGCCCCTTGTAAAATTAATCTGTAAAAGGTTTCCTGCAGATGAGAAGACTCAGTCGCTAAATAAACACCCTAGGGGGGTGACTATATTGACAGCGGAGGCAAAATCCCAAAATATACGTTTACAGGTGGATATGTGGGTGTTCCAAATCATTATATAAACTAACCTGAACTGAGATCGATAGTCGACTAGCGATCGAGTTCGAGTAAACAACTTCTGTTAATTCTCGGACTTCCTCTATCCGTCTCAGTCACCCGACTCGTTCACCACGACCGAATAATAAAGATATATCATTATATTTTTATACATCAGTGTTTGTTATCATTCTTTCAAGCACAGCAGAAATACAACATAAGTCAAATGACTTATTATTTTGCCATCTAATTTACATACGTGTCCGTTGTGCGTATAGACACTATGTAAATTAGAGGACAACACTGAAAAAATAAGAATTACTCTAAATGCTCACAGTGACATTAGGAAATATTACATGGTGGTTGAATCAACATAGAGTATTGATTTACTCCTCTCCAGGAGTTAGGCACAATGCCAGTTTTTATCTTACTCCCACAAGTAAGACGTGACCCAAGGTCGGGTCGGGAAAGTGGGGTTTAAAAATTGCCTGGGCAGCCCCGTCGGCATTAGCCGGTAGGGGCGCCTCAGGCAGTAAGCAATAAACTTACTCCTCCCCAAAGAGGGGAGGCGAAGCCTGGGAGGGAGGACCTCCTAAAACTGCACAGGACAAACCCATAGACCGGCGTAAATGAGACCCCAAAGGCCAAGACAATACCAGTCTATGGGGTGCAGTATCCATCGGAACAGATACTACACTTTGATCTTAGCCAACATAGAGTAGGGGGTGCAGGAGAAATACATAGATAGCTAAGTAAAAGATGGGTGGAATTATTAATAATTTACATATTACGGCTAATTAGAAAAATGAAAACAGATTTTTCTTTAAACATAACTCAATCTCAAAACAAAGTTATATATATTTTTGACTTCAAACAAGGCACACTGCCACTGAGACGTAAGCGGCTACTGTTATTAAGGGTCAGATTTATAGAGACATCCTAAGTGGGGAGTTGTGTAGCGAGATGTTTGGTCACATTACATGTAAATTCCTGCATGTTGGTAGAGTTGTGGAAACAAGGAAGGAACAGAGAGGGAATTCCAAACATAAGCTGTTCGAGAAAAGAAGATATTAGAGTTGAAGGCTTTCCGGCATCTGGGGACCTCTACAGTGAAGGGGTGGAATTTTTCTCATTGTCACGTTACTCGGAGGTATTTACGTAGAGGGGGCATAAGTTCAGCAAGTTTGTTGAAGCGCATTGCATTGAAGTAGTTGTAAAACAATCATAGGAATATAGTAAAAAGCCTGAGAGAAACAAACGTTGATTGACTGAGTGTTTGTCTAATAATAAAGAGATAGAGTTGTAGTTTCTTTCTTTCTTTTTGTTTGATCAGAACTAAGTCAAATTATGATCAAATTCGAGAAAACCAATTCCGTCAATTCCTGTTTTTCCTTCACCCCTTTTATAACCCCACTCATTCATCGCCAACCAACAATAGAGTGTTTTGGGAGGTAGACTCCCATAACCATATCTATTCTGAAACTACATTACTCAGTGTACTTGGATGAGTATATTTTATTTTGATCAAAGAGGGTACAACATTATTGCTTGGTCTGCATTCATAAAAATTAAATACACCGTTTTTTTTTTGGAAAATTGCAAAATAATGACAATGTCATAATATTGGATGCTTCTTAGTTATAATATATATATATATATATATAATATTTATAAATAAATATTAATTATTTATTACCTACAGACATCGACGTTTCATGCTTACGCAATCTTGTGTGGAGGAAGTTAATTTCCGACATCAGCGGGTGCAAACTCCGATGACAAATCGCCAGTCACGAGCGTTTCCCGTTGGCCATCACAAATTAGCTTAGAATTAAGCAAGAATTTAACTTTGTAAATACCAAGTCGGCTGGTATTTTACAACGAGCAGTAGTGATCTACAACAACAAACTGTGTTGGAGCTCGCAATGAAGCTAGTAGTACTGCTTGTCATTAAACTCACTCAGAGTGGCCGGCCTTAGTAAAGGGGGCTTTTAATAATATTGATAAATAAATATATATATAGTTATACATATATTAAAGAATATATTTACTCACATTTTACTAATTTTAACAATTTAACCTGAACTCAATGTGTTACCAAACCGGTCACATGTTGTCTAGTATATATATATATATATATATATATATATATATATATATATATATATATATATATATATATATATATATATAGTTGGTTTATACAAGTTGCAAATGTTATTTACAAAACACGAAAGGATGTTCAACTGTATTCAATCGTAAAATTTATTTTAATGAGTTTCTTTTCACTCTTGTAAAACAAAACTCATTAACATAAAGTTTTATTTCAGATCTGTTGGTGCATGTGATTCAGTATAGATCTCTTGGTTTTGAACAATTAACTATTAAAAGGAAGATAAAATGGGTTAATATAAAACTATTGTGATTACTCTGCTGTAAGTAATTTAAAATATATTTTACAGGGAAAATTGTTATTTTTCTCTAGTGATGCGTATAATCCACATAATTCTGGAGTGTTCCTTCTGAATGATATATCATCTAAAAGTGAGAAAAAGCGGCAAATATATAGTTTTGCCGAAAAAAGAAACACACACACATATATAATTTTTTTAACATAGTTCACCCCAGACAAGGCAGGCTGCCACTGTAGACGTAAGGGGCTACTGAGAAGAAAGAAAATGGAGAAGGTTCGGGGGGGGGGGGGTCAACCTAAATTGGGATCTTCGCAGCGAGATGTCTGTTTACACTAGTTTTAAATTTCTGCATGTCAGTACCGTCGGGGAAACAGGGGGCAGGGAGGAAGTTCCAGAGGCCAGTAGCACGAGGAAAGAAGCTATTTGAGTAGAAAGCTCTCCGGCATCTGGGGACCTCCACAGTGAATGGATGGGGTTTAGTCGATTGTCGACTAGGTCTAGTGTACTTACGTCGAGGGGGCACCAGAGCAGCCAATTCATCGGAGCACAATCCATTGAAGTATTTGTAAAACAAGCACAAGGATGCTACATTGCGGCGATGGGACAGGGACTGGAGCTTTGTTGACAGTGAGGGACCTATTAGGTTGGTGACTCTTTTTTTGACCTTGTCAATAAGGGAGAGACTAGTAGATGATGCACCAGCCCAGATGTGGCAACAATACTCCATGCATGGGCGGATGGTGGCTTTGTAGAGATACAGGATAATGTCAGGTGTGAGGAGCTTACTAGCACGGTAGACAGAGCCCACCTTCTTTGTGGCAGCCTTGGCAATGTCTTCAATGTATTTGTTCCAATTCATGTTACCTGTGAAGGTTAGGCCGAGGGATCATACTGTTATTTAATGTCAATTTCAGAGTAAACGAAATCTTACACATGTTTCTGGAGAAACGTCCAGAGGATACTTGAACAAAATCCAAGTTATCATATGAACAACCAATCCCGATCCTCAGGGGTAGTTGCCAGATAAAAAAAAAACACACAACATCCATTAAATGTAAAACAAATACACATAAAAAACCTTCAGATAAATATCAGAAACGTCAATGTCGATATAGATTTTAGAAGTAGTGCTCTCCCCTGAATTATTTAATTTAGTATAATTCTAGCAAACATACACAAATTTTAATTATATTATTTGTACTAAGATTTTCGGATAATTTTTTTTCATTTATCCATTTTTTTTACTTTTTTATTCTAGTGTATTTAAATACACTTTTTCTATTTAGTTAATCTATTCAGTTATCTATTAAATTGTAGAGAGTGGTGGAGTTTTATTATTTTAATATTTCTTTAATTTGAAACTGATAGTTCGCAACGTTTAGCAGAAAACTGATACTTAAATATTCTATTCATTTATTATTTTATGTTTCTTATTATTTATTTATATTTTTATTATTGCTTTGTAAGGCATAATTTTTATCATTAACATATTTTTTTTATTTTGTTTATGGATATTTTTTTTAATTCGTAACGAGTGACTTTTTATTTTTAAATTAGTGTATACATTATTATCATATTTACGGAATTTATTGTATATTATATTAATCTATTTATTTAATTAATATTTATATTGTTGTTTTATTTGTTAATTTGTAATTTATTTTTTACTTATATTTTTTTAATATTTTTAATATTTTTTTAAATTTGAAACTGATAGTTCGCAAGGTTTAGCAGAAAAGTGATACTTAAATATTCTATTTATTTATTATTTTATGTTTTTATATTATTTATTTATATTTTTATTATTGCTTTGTTAGGCATAATTTTTATCATGAACATATTTTTTTTTTATTTTGTTTATGGATATTTTTTTTAATTCGTGACTTTTTTATTTTTAAATTGGTGTATACATTATTATTATATTTACTAAATTTATTGTATATATTATATTAATCTATTTATTTTAAATTAATCTTTATATTGTTGTTTTATTTTTTAATTTGTAATTTATTTTTTACTTATATTTTTTTAATATTTTTAATTTTAATTTTAATTTAAAATTTCATTAATTTGAAACTGATAGTTCGCAAGGTTTAGCAGAAAGCTGATACTTAAATATTCTATTTATTTCTTATTTTATGTTTTTTTTTATTTATTCATTTATATTTTTATTATTGCTTTGTAAGGCATAATTTTTATTATTAACATATTTATTTTTTATTAATTTTGTTTTGGGACTTTCTTTTTAATTCGTAACGAGTGAGTTTTTTATTTTTAAATTAGTGTATAAATTATCATTATATTTACTAAATTTATTGTATATATTAATCTATTTATTTTAAATTAATCTTTATATTGTTTTATTTGTTAACTTGTTATTTATTTTTTGTCTTATATCTTTTTTTAAATATTTTTTAAAATTTTAAACAGGTGATAAAAAGGATTCCACAATAACATTGCAAATATGAGTGCTCTACTCTGAATTATTTAAATGTATAACTCGAATATACACGAAATTTAATTACATCATTTGTACTAAAAATGTTCGGATCATTAATTATTTGTTTTATTCATTTTTCCATTATTTTTATCATTATGTATGGTATTTTACTTTTTATCTATTTATTTCATCTTTTTAACCATCTATAAACAGATAATTAATAATCAGAATAACAACAGTAACAAGAACAATAATAATAGCAGTATCTAAAACACGCGTTCTTGGATAGAAATCGGTTAAGCACCTCAGCCGTTCTCCTTAGCAGGGTTAAATCTAAAGGGAGAGTAGGGTCGACAATATTAAGCATGTAAACTCTGACTTAGCTTTACTATTTTGTATTCATTATTTCTTTTCAACCCGGTGTATTTATTCATTCCTAAAATTCATTCATAATTTTTCGCTAATGAAAATAAAAGTGTCATTGTCTTTCTTAAGACTCGACCGAATTTAGAAACTTACTTATTAATAAAACATCACCAATATATTGGCAATGTTTTAATTATAGTTAAGCTTCTGAGTTTGGTCGAGCCGTAAGAAAGAAGATGACACTTTTATTTCATTTTGCAGAAAAATTATCAATAAATGTTATAAATAAATGAAATGGGGGAAGAATAAATAATTAATCAGAAATAGTAAGAATATGGCAGATTTTGTCACGCTTAACATTCATCAACCCTCCCTCTAGATTTAACCCTGCTATAGAGAACGGCTGGGATGCCTGACCGATTTCGTCGGAGAATCAAGCGAACATCCTGATTTTATTATTGTTATGTTTGCCATTGTTTTCTGGTGCGCTTTATTATTTCTGGTCCTGTTTTTTTTTGTAGCCATTGTACGAATTTATTTTCATTATCAGCTCTTGGCCTTGGCGAAGGAAAAGGGTGCGGAAACGTAATTGCATGTGCATAGGCTGATTTAAATGAGTATATAATAACGATTTATTTAGAAGTTCTACTTAGTATTGAGCACTTTTGAAAATATAGCTTTTAAGTTGATGTTATTAATATATTTGGACTCATTTATATATTAAATTCAATATTACAAAATGTGAAGCATCGGTTAATTTTTCTTCTTTGCGAGTCTTTGAAGCAGCAGTTTCCCAATTTTACGCAGTCCTTTGCATTATTATTGTACTCTGCAAGATTTGTCAAGCTGTATCGGTTGGGCAGTAGAGGAAAGACAAGTTTTGAATTGTATGGTCCTTCTCGCAACATTCACAGATGGTTTGGTCAGTTTTGTAACCCCATATACTCATTGCAACTTTTGATCGCCACATTCCCGTTCTCGAGCGGTTAAGTGTTTTTCACTGGAGCCAGGAGGGATTGTCTCACTAGGAGGATTGGATGAAAATGAATTAATTAATGAAAATATGAGACATAAGTTAGATGCAAGAGAATGTATTTATTTTCAAATTAATGAAAACAATTATATGAATCCAAAAATTCTCGGTCTTCAAAATCCTTTTTTTAATGATATAGAGATAATTATTTTTCTCTTCATTGTCGAGATTTAAATCCATATTCTTGGAGGCTGTCTTTTAAATGTCCTGATATTTGTAGTGAAAATGTTGGCACAGTTATAAAATTCAATATTACTAGATTTGTATCATCGGTTAATGAATATATATATATATATATATATATATATATATATATATATATATATATATATATATATATATATAGTGTGTGTCAATTTATATTGAAAAGAAATCATAAAGTGCTCAATCGCAGAGGAGTAAAAGCTAATATAATTTGTTTGAAAACTATGTGTTACATATTTCAGAAACGTACCATGGTTTCCTCCAGATGGGCTGACTATTTACATTTAAATAAATTACATATATATATATATATATATATATATATATATATATATATATATATATATATATACATAAATATATAGTACCAAATTTCGAACCGTTGATAGCGGACCTGGATTCTGAAGAAGACACCTCTCAGGCCAGGCTAATGTCCCCAGTCCTAATCCTACTCCTATTAGACCCCATACAAATGAGACTATATACCTAGGCTCAACAGTGGGGTTCATCAAGAATAGAATGTCTAGGCACAAATACACTTTCGGAAAAATAGATCTTAAGAATCGTACAGCCCTGGCGTCACATATTTGGTCTCTTAAAGATCCAAATACCCCCTATACATTTAGTTGGCAGATAATAAAAAAGGTTAGATCCAATAAGCCTATGAACAGATTGTGCAAATTGTGTAGAGTCGAAGCATTAGCCATCATAAAATACAACGGTCGATTACTAAACGTGAGAAAGGAAGTGCTGTCTCCATGTGATCACAAAGTTTGGTATAAATATAACCATTTTAAGGTTCCTTAGTCAGATACAATTATACTAATTCACCTCAATCACCCCCAGTCTAGACACTTGGAACGTTCACACTGTCCCCTTATGATAGCTTCCGTTGGGGTAGTAGTCCTTAAGCCCTTCTCCCATTCCCACATCCCTTCTTCACAACCTTTATCTCTCCCAATCCTCCATTGTTCATGCCTTGCTCTTCACTTGGATCAAAAATTTCGTTTTCTTATCTGCTGCTAAAATAAGCCTTAACTAAGATTAGGTTACTCCTCACCTCGGTTTGTCTAATAAATGACCTCTAAGATGACAAACTATAACTGATGATTCATAACTTATAGACGCCACCCCCAACTCTAGACAACTAGGACTTCTTATTCCCGTTAATCGAACATTCAACATTGATAGATGATCATTCTATACCGACATTTCATTTACTTAAGAATAGAGACTGTAGACCAAAATTGAGGAACCGACTGACAATCACATCACAGCATTGCTTAAAATGATAGCATATATAAAGGGGAAACTGAATTATCTCACTTACACTATTCGTGAACATTGTAAGGCCGAAAATTGAATTGTCTCCCTTTTATGACACCGGCCTGTCTGACCGGTGCAAAGTGACTTGATTCCAATGGACGCGCCTTTGTAGATCGTCAACGTGTCTACAATCTAAAAACTTGGAATGTTTTCGTCGCTTTATGAGTGTTTATTTTGATTAAATCTGACACTCCTTCGATCTTTTCATGATCCAATTAGAACGACTACGATAATTCCCCAATTCCCTTACAAGCGAAAAAGTGACATGCTTTTGGAGATCGCCCGTTTTTGTATTCAACGTTATTAAGAAGTAAGACTCTAATATCATTATACGTCATTCAATGTTAGTATCGATCCGTATCTAAAAAATAAAACTTACATTTAAAAGTAAAAATATAAATGATAATATTGCCTATACATCCTGGCTAATATTATAGAGATAGGATTGTCTCTGATTGCCTCGTTGTGTCTTCCTTATGTTACCCTGTGATATATATATATATATATATATATATATATATATATATATATATATATATATATATATATATATTGTTTTTGTCTGATGTCTGAATTGTCTCTAACCCTGTACCATTGTATATAATATATAGGTATATTATTTGTATATTTATACATATATATATATATATATATATATATATATATATATATTTCTATGCATAAATTTGTGTATATATGTGTGTGCATAATATTATATGTCAATATTTGTGCTATATTTATGTTTGAACTCACGTATATTTTCGTGATGCATTGTATATGTATAAGCCTTTAATATGTTACTTTTGTGATGGCAACACGGATTTTGAGTGTCCTTTTCAAATTTAAGACGATAGATTATAATTGTTGGGGAAAGCACTCGTTCTCTTATTTCTTTAAAATTATATATATAAGTTTTTGAATTATTTTAGAATTTCTTTAAACTTTTCAGAACTTGCTAAGCCTCTATCTATCAACTCTCGAGTAATTCGCTTTTACATTTAGAATACTGGGAGTTTGTGTTTTCCGGGCGGGGAGTGGGTGGATTTATGGATACCTACACGTGTTAAGATAGAATAATTATTCTTTAGTTAAGTTTTTATCTATAATTAAAGTTAAACCAGCACGTACAAGATGTCCGCTATCTTCGTGATAATTTTGATTTTATTACTGCTTAATTTATCATTATTATTTTTAAATGGTGTCTCGGTATGGACTATCACAGATACCCTGTGCTGACGATGAGATCTGATATTAATAAAAAAATATATAGTCTCAGAAACGATCATACACAATTTGTTGTTATGTTCGAATTCTTGGAACGTAAATTGATCATGTAATTGCTTTTGCAAAAATTTAGGCTATATATATATATATATATTCTGTTGATGGTTTTATTCCAAATTGCTACCGAACCCGGTTTCAACTTCCTTCGGATTTCTACCCCTGGGATATTTGTAACAAGTTAATTATATATATATATATATATATATATATATATATATATATATATATATATATATATATATATATATAAAGATAGATGGACGAGGAGTTATAAACATGCACGAATGTCCAAATGTATATTAAACTTCGATTGTTCAATGCAAGGTATATTCTGTAATAAAATTATGTTTATTATTATTTCCTTAAGAGAAGGCCTTTCAAAGATCGAGATCTTATCATCAGAGGAATTATACAGATAGATAAGTTGGCAATAGAAAAGCCAAAATTCAACATTGGCTTAAGGAAAGAATAATAAACATAATTTTATTACAGAATATACCTTGCATTGAACAATCGAAGTTTTATATAAATTTGGACATTCGTGCATATTTATCACTCCTCGTCCATCTATCTTTATAATTGCTCTATCTCGTATATTGAGCTTTTACCATTTAACTATAGGTTCTTTCTACTAAAAGTTTACTTTTAGTTTCATATTTATTATATATATATATATATATATATATATATATATATATATATATATATATATATATATATATATATATATGCCTCGCCGTAAATTAAATAGAAGAGTGTGAGAAAACATTGTAACATCGTTTTCGTGTTTTTCGAGTCTCTAAATGTATATCAATCTTTGAGAGAAGGATGCTTCCAGAAATGGTAAGATAATCCTCCAACGGAAGAGTGACAAGTAAGTGTTTCTCTTTTAGCCTTATGTAACGTGTTATCCTTAACGAAGATGTTGGTTCTCCCCGTAAAGAAGTGTGGGGCCAAACACGTCCCATTATTAGTTTAACTTACAGATTAATAAGAAATCAATTCTGAATCAGTAAGCGAATTATTTAAATAGCAAACAAAACAATATAAGAGACAGACTGGAAAATCAATAGATACGTTTTGTTTGTTTTTTTAGTCTGTTTTTGACTCGAATTATTTTTTAGCAATCATAGTAGAAATCGATGGAAGGAAGAAAGAAAAAATAGATGAATATACGTTATTAAACAACAAGATTTATTTTTCTGCTTTGGGATTGTTCCCCCTTCTTTTGCAATGTTAATTCAAAAACACAAGTGTTTTCAACTGTATTCACTCGTAAAAATATTTTAATGATTTTCTTTTCAATAAATATAGTTCTTTTGTATACGTCCATCCATGCATTAAAACTGAAGGAAACAGTATAAATCAGCAGCTTTCTTTTAGAATGACAGATAATTACAAAAGGAAAACATATTCAACGTCATAAAAAGTATTCAATCTCTTGCCAGTAACCTAACAAATAACGTCTAACTCTAAAAGCTGTTTTATATTTCCATTGAAACATTAACAGCTCTTTGAGAAAGAGAGAGAGGGAGAGGTGGAGGGTAGTAGATAGATTAAGAGTTTCTATATAAAAAATGTTGGGAATTATTTCTCGAAGTCAACAAAACAAAAAATGCCTAAAACAAATACCTATGCAACAAATAAATGTTAGCCAAGGTAAGATAAGTTACTCTTCTACCTACATGGATAATTTTATTGCGTTTTAACTTATTTTAAAGCGTTTTTTACTTTCAGGAAAAAGAGAGGTTCGAATAGTCTATGTTAGAATGAAAAATAAGATGATGCGGTGACCACGTGATGCATCGAGAATCGCTTTAAAATAGAAAATTAAACAAAAATACAGATAATAACTGTCACTAATCAGTCGCAAAGCTTATGTTAGAACGAACTGTATATTTTATTAGCTGTATTTATTTCTGTTCATAAGTGTTCAAATTTTTCCAGACTATTAATCTTTTTTCAATCTTCTTATAGTATTCTTCATCATTCAACTGACAATAGATCAATCTCATTGACCCTTATCTTCGAGTGTATTTTGGCCTTGATGATTGGTAATGTGTTACTGAAAAACAAAATACAACACTTTTATTATGGACGTTGGCAATTTTCACATGGTACCACCTGTGAGTAGCTGATTATATACGAAAGAAACAATCCTGTATAACAGGGCACAGCGAGTCAAAATATCATAGCATATACATTCGACTACATACAAAATAATCACGTTAACACACCGGTTTTCGTTTGATCACTGAAGTTAAGCGACGTTCAGTCTGGTCAGTACTAGATGGGTGGCCATTTGGGAATACCTGTGTGTAACACCTAGCTATGGGTAAATAGTGCCGCCGATTCACAGTGCCTACCGTGGCGACTATGACACAAACCCTGACTGACAGACACCAATAAGATGGAAGGTAACCATGAAAGGGTTCCTTCTCTAGGAGTGATCAAAAACCCTGATGATGATGATGATGATGATGATGATGATGATGATGATGATGATGATGATGATGATGATGATGATGATGATGATGATGATGATGATGATTGTTACACCGGCCGTTCTTACACAGGAGAAACAACACCGGTTGTCACTATAAATAGTGCGAGTCACCAGAGACACAGAGAAGACAAAGCACAGTCTTGTAACTGTCTAGCCAAGTGCTAGTCACTTTCTTACTTTGTTAATACACTTGTTAAACCAACCCTCGACTTGACTTCCTTTATTTATTATTTACTGTTGGACAACTTGATGATGATGATGATGATGATGATGATGATGATGATGATGATGATGATGATGATGATGATGATGATGATGATGCATTCCATTTATAAGATGAAGGTTAATGTGCATATGAATTCTATAGGGGACGTCAGTTTTAGAGATTTCTACAGTAAAACTGACTGACTGTATTCACCTGGCGTTGCCCGAGGTGCAGTGATGTCATTTCAGTTTTTAATTTTAATTTGTGTGCACATTTTTTACCTTATACAGAAAAAGTAATAAAATGTTAATTGTAAAAGGGGTAACTCGTTTCATATTCTTCCATTTAAAGTTATTCCCCTTGCTGGATTTGCTTTTTCGGTCATAAGTGAAAAATGCTTCCATATTATCAATTGTCTGAGCGGGACTACATAATTTGCGTCAATAAATTGTAGCAAAGTACGTCATTATAGTGCTAACAACATGGTAAACAATAACAAATTAAAATTGTTTAGAAAGATTCAAATTGTCTAGTTAAATACCATTCAGATCGAACTTTTAAAATTTCTCAAAATAACTTTATATTATTTATATTCTAGTTTAGCATGATTATCAAATAATACGAAATATATAATTAAGTTTTGATTCATTTGAAACATTTTCTGATTAACTTTACTTTTCATTATTTTAATTATTATATTGTAATAGTTTTTAAATTTATGATTGCAATTACCCTCTTATTTAATGCTGTTCTTCCATATATTTTTCAGCTATATTCTTTTACTTTAAAATAAACATTTAAAAAACTCCTTAATTTTTTAAATAAAATATATTTTCTTCGATTACTAAAATTGTTGTTAATTTTTTTTAATTGGAATTTTAGAATACCACATGATATAAAAATGTTAAATCTCATTATAACCTTTAAGATACAATTTTTTAAACGGAACAAATACCGATATAGTATTATTTCCTCACTAGCGAAACCCTGTTGAAATTCAACGGCACTTTCTACATCAATTTGTATAATTTACTGTTAATAATAATATCACTTTTGGAATAATAGCTGCCTGTTAGGGGCAATACTATCAAGCAAGAAAATTACTCTTTCTTCTTTCATAAAAATAATTGTAAAAGTCAGCTAAATATTCTTTAAATAAGTACAATGAATATTTCTCGTTTTTATTGATTTAAAAGTGTAACAATGAAAAACAATAAATATTCTCTGTTTTCTTACTGTAAAAATAATTGTCAGCTTCAAATCAATAAAACGAATGTCAATTTTTTTAATATATTTAGCTAAAATGGTACTGCTGTAGTCGACAGGATGATATAATTTGATTTCAGAATAATTCATTTTAAAAAAGGGTAAAGTCGTAATTGTTTCATTTAAATAAATTAGATTAATCACGAATCACCATATTTTCTGATCGGACGATATAATTTGCTTTAATGCGTTTGAAAGCTGATAACGTACGTACCAACATGAAATGCCTTATCGCATTATAATATAGGTAATATAAAATGTATGATGTATTTGTAGTATTACTTCCCTTTCTCAAACACAATTATACAGCCTCACACCAGAAGGCGTTTTTCAGTCCCGGGTTATCTGCCCTTGGAAACGCCAGACAGCGTTACGCTCAGGAAATATAAAAACCACTGCAGGGGCAAAATTCATTCTCTTCTGGCTGATCTCGACACCGACACACCCTCGACCTTGGTGTAGGGGTAGCTTTGATAAACACTTCAACATGTGTGCGTTTCATCCAAAACACTATCCTGGTATGTGAGAACTTTTCTCCACTCACACGCATACGTACAGAATACTCTTCTTCTATTAACAATCCCAAATGGACACTTTGTCTCTACGTATACACATACGTACGCACACATATGTATACACATACAAACGCATAGATAATTTGATATACACTTACTTTGTATACGTTTTAATGAACACTATTTCATGGTCTGTTCGGCATACAATAAACGTGTTATTGAATCATATATGGTTTTCGAGTTGCCCATGCGTCGTACCGGCGCTGCCAAGCATTGGCGTAAACTCCTACATATTCTGTGTAAAACCATTACCAGCATATCCAGGACGTTGACGCATAATCGCACGAACAAAATAGAATCACTTTTATGTTTCTATTGACAGCGTGTTTTAGTTTTCAATGTATTGAATAATTTTCTTTGCGAAAGCATAACTATTTTATTTTTATTATGAGAAGCGTTTAAACACTCAAAACGATAATATCAAGTTAAATAATTATTTAAAAATCAAAACAAACTGATATTTATTTACACGGAGTCTTTTTGCTTCAACATGAATTTACTCTAAAGAAATGGTTGAAACATAAAAGATGTGTCAGTTCTAAAAACAACATATTGAGCCGATAAAATAATCATTTAGAAGTTTTTTTGTCTAAAACCCTAAATATAGAAAAAAAACTTTAGTAAGTAATGATACCTGATTGATTTAATTTAAATTAGAAATTAAAACAAAATTAAAACGTCCATATTTTAATGAATATTTTTAATAAATGCAATAAAAACAACTCTACTTATCTCCCTTAGTTTGTCAGGGTATTTACTTCCTTTTCACCGCAGGAAGATGTGGCACAAGGCCGGAGGTGGGGAGAGTCAGGCCATCATTCCTAAAGAAAGAGGACTCATACCTATAAAAATTGCCTCGGCAACCCCGTCGGAATTCTCCGGGCGGGGCGCCTCAAGCAGTAAGCAATGAACTTACTTAACCCCAAAGAGAGGAGGCAAGGCCTGGGAGGGTGGACCTCATCAGACTACCCAGGACGAATACCTCAGCCCGACAGATAAAAGGCCACCGAAGTGCCCCAGTTTGAGATCGACTGGTATACCTGCGGACGCGACTTGACGCTAAATGAATGGCGCGCGTTTGTTAGGTTTTATTAAAATAAAATCGAGTTACCTCCCTCGCATTTTCAGCCTACACTAAAACAGCGCCAAAATCATAGTATTTAAAGTTCTCAAGACATTTATATATTTTTATATTTAAATTTCCGATTTTCAGTATCATTTTCTACCAAAAAGTTCCTGTTATTTTTTTTTATTCGCACATTCATAATATTATTTTTTTCTAAACGACGGTCACGAAGTATAACAATGGCTATTAAAGATAGTATTTCGTACTCAAAATGAAGGTAGTAAAGTTCGGTGACCTAAAAACGTGTGTACCTGGTAAAGGTACCCTCCCCCTGGGATCAGAGTGAAATACGGACCTATTTTACCCTAGTAAGAGGCTATGGGATTGACATCCTAATATTTTATCATCGGCGTAAACAAACAAAAAACAAAAACCAACCCGAATTCACTTCAACAACAAAAGCTAAAACTGGGGCCATAAAAATTAGCTCTCAAAAACAGTCGCAAAAAGCATAAAATGTTGATCACGTGTGGTGCTCTCAACTACGTCGGCCAAACAACTGTGAAACAATATAAAAGCAGACCGTGCAACAAAATATGTCTCTTTCCTTTTTTTTCCTTTTTCTCTTGCCTCTCGAACACTTAACAGAAAACACAAATTCGGCTACCCTCGCTCAAAGGCGAGGGGTACCAGCGCGCAGGCTGACTACTAAACACACATACACACACACACACACACAGAGGCTTACACTCCTATCATTCTTCAACACACGCAACCACACATTTCTGACAAAGGCACACACAAACGTACAAATGCCTAAACGAATTATCAACTCTCACACACACGCATTCGTACAAACACGAACAAAAGGCGACACGCACATTCACATACTTTGACGTATTAACGCCAAACCTCACACATGGCTATACCACACGCAGACATACACATTCATACATCACATATATAAACATTTATCGTTTCTCTACATGGACACTTGAAATGAACACTTAATGCTCTGCAATTTGTAAATATATAAATATTTTGTCACTTTTAAACTACGTTTTATTCTTCCTTCAACTTATGCATGCTTTATCTTTCATTTAACTTTCATCCATTGTTTTCATGTGTTATCCGTTTTCTCTGGGTTTTAAATATCTCTTTAACAAATTAAATGGTCCCTACAAGGCCAAACTTCCAGGCATTACTTTCTCCTTGTAGAGATGGGATTAGTTTATCGCCGGTCCCCTAAGGCGCCACTACCGGGAAATCTAAACAAATCCAACGACGGCAAATTTTGCACCCAAACAGAATACTCTAATTTTAGGCATAGCTGGATTCCACACAACCAACTGAGGTCATATCTAATTTTACTGCAATTGTGGTGATGGAGTGTGTGCAATAGATCTTATAGCAATTCATCGTGGTTATCCGATTCCATAGTCTTCACTAATATCCATTATACCACCGGTGTATCGCCTCTTTACGTGAGCACTTGTTTTATTTTCTGCTTTGAAAGTTTTATGTTGGACTTTTTGCTGTGTTCATTCTCGTTCGGCAAATTTATTCAAACCGTATAACTTCAGTGTAATCAAATCAAGTCGAAGTTTTAAGCAGTAATCAGTTCTGGATAAAGAATCGCCTAAGTTAATTAACATAATTAGAGGTTCATTAAGAGTGGACATCTTCATCACAAAGTAAAAGAAAAATTGGAAAGAAATTGTTTTCAAATACTTTAGACTGACTAACCTTTCAGCTAAATTTTAAATGTAGGTTACTTCAACAACAAAACACGAAAGCGATATATTGAGTTGGCCAAAAAGTGTGTTCGTTTTTTTTAATGTCATCTTTCTGGTCTACTAAAAATTGTTTTATATTCGTGTCCTTCAAATCCTGTATTTTGGTGTAGCGAGTATGTTGACGTCACTGTGTAATAAGCCTCCGAGCAGAGAGGGGTCTTACATTTTTGCTTGTATTTCAGGCTATGAAATAGAAGATGAAGCAAAGCACTATCGACATCTGATGCTTTTTTTACTACAGAAACAGAAAAAAAATAGAGAAATCTGCATAAAGATATGCCATGTGTATGGGGAGAATGTTGTTGTGCCAGAAATGGTTTGCTCGATTCTGAAAAAGAAAATTTTCAGTGAGAGATGCTCCTCAATCTGGCCGACCAAAAATAATCGACAGTAACCAAGTGAAAGCCGTAGTTGAACAAGACTGCCGTTTGACAACCATACAAATCGCAGACGTTTTCAAGATTTCCAAATCTCGCTTGGAAAATGAATTGCATAAACTCGATTATGTTTCTAAACTTGATGTTTGGGTTTCCTAAAACTGACAGAAGCAAAAAAAAACGAACGAACATTTTTGGTCAACCCAATACTAATAACTTATATCTAAATGAATAAATACGAAAGTTTGTTTTATTTATCATTGCTATACTACCATCAAAACAAGTTACTGTTATTTAAATCAATAATAGAAAGTAATATTTATGCGGTATATATAGTACAGGTGAACAATTAAGAGACAGTTATTTGAATTCATAATTTACATAACTATTTTTCAAACAGTTAATACTAAATTAATGTTTGATGTTATTAATTTGGAATGTTATTGTCATATGTTTACGATATATATATATGAAATAGTTTAATCGATATTAAAAATAATTAATTAAAGTAATTTAATAAAAAACGGATAAATGGTTAAAACACTTTTTTAAATTAAACTGACAACGCTAAAAGCTCACTCTTTCGTTCTTTCTTCTCTCTCTCTCTCTCTCTCTCCATCTCTCTCTCTCTCTTTCTCTCTTACTCACGCGACTTCTCCCGTTAGCGACACCTATTTTGTTTTTATGGTGTTTAAATTCAGTGATTTGTTTTAATCTCGTAGACAAAACTTTTCACAGTCGTGTTTAAACGTTTCTTTGCGGCCTATAGGGGGCTGACTTGATTTCTAACAAGTTGCCATGGGTTTCTAAATTGTAGGTTTAAAATGACCCCCCTACACACAACATCAGTCAGGCGAATTGATTTCTTCTTTCTTTTGAAGTATTTACGGTCTTATTTAAAAGATTAATAAATTTGTATAAAAATTACCAAAATGTTAATATTTATCTATTTATATGAGTAATGCGAAAGTTTTAGTCTTGCGTTTACAAGAAACTTATGAATGAAATATTTATTGTAAAAAATATAGTTTCAAGTATTTTAGGTAGAAAATTTTGTGAAGTGATAGCGAGCTTGCAAAGCCAGTTTCAATCCATGAAATTCAATATATGTATGTATGTTTACGTGTGTCTATGTGTTGCAGGGGCCGATGAATGGTGATCAGTTTTACCACTTTTCAGACGAAAAGACAATATTGCAATGCGCAAAGAAGCGTGACAAAATCAATCTCTTTCGATTGTTGTTATCAATAGCTTTCATTTTACAAAATCAATATTTGATTCTGGTTCGTCAGTTTATTTAGTGGATCGATGTAAGATGCTTTTAAAAACAATAAAATGTAATTCGATTTAATTCCTTTCTAAATATACTTTGATTGTGGAGGAATTATTTTCATACGGACGCAACTCTGTATTTGTCTAAAGAGAGTCGTTTTCCTTTCTCTGAAGAAAAAATTAATATTTTGCAAAGAACAAAAAGGACATAATAAAAAGCACTACTATTAACGCCGGATACGCAAAGATAGTTAAATACATGAATAATCAAATTATTTTGACATAAATGATAGTGGTTAGACTGAAAGAGAAATTGTCCTGAAAAGGACAGAGGTATTTGTCGTAGTTCGTTATTGTCCTGAAAACAGTAGCGTATGTTCTGAAAACGACAGCGTAATCTCAAGGCTCGTTAAGTCAACAGGTGGACAAACGCATTTAATCGACATCAAGTCCAAGTCGACAGAACGTTAACAGGAGCAGCTGATCAAGTAAACGGCTGTACTAATGGCGTGGTCATATAAGTGGGCGAAATCGCGATAGCTATGACAGTATCAGCTGATCATGTACGCTAGTGTAATTAACAAAACTACAACAAACCTCCTGATGCTAGACAGAAAAATAAATTCGGCCAGTAATTTAATACGATACTGGAACAGGGGATAACATACGATCCTATATCTGAATAGGGATCGACAAGGGTGCTTGAAGATTAAATAGACACCACACTTTGAATTATTTATTCTCAAATAGAAAATAAATTTTACTGTCAGGCCATTAAAAATGTGTTGACTATGGGTCGTTGATCATCCTGTGTTTTTCTACTCTTAATTTGACCTATTTGCTCATCACATTCATATCAGCAGTCGCCATAATACCACATTTACTTTATGAACTACTCTACTTCCCCATAGACTGGTATTGTCTTGGCCTTCGGGGCTTGATTCACGCCGGTCTATGAGTCTGTCCTGTGCAGTTCTAGGAGGTCCACCCTCCCAGGCTTCGCCCCCCCCCTCTTTGGGGAGGAGTAAGTTTATTGCTTACTGCCTGAGGCGCCCCTACCGGGGAATGCCGACGGGGCTGCCCAGGCAATTTTTAAATTCCACTTTCCCGACCTTGGGTCACATCTTACTTGTGGGAGTAAGATAAAAACTGGCCTTGTGCCTAACTCCTGGAGAGGAGTAAATCAATACTCTACTTAAAGTATCCCCAATGGTTTTTAATCGATTTTATTTACGAAAAGACTACGGTTTGATCTTAACGATCACTGTCGGCGAGCTGGTCTTAGAGATGTTCTGTTCTCTTGCTGTTGAATTCATGTTTAAACATCGATTGGCAAGAAATTAATTTAACATCCGGCTTTGTTCCACCTGGAAAGGAAGATTGTGCAAACTAATTGCCCGTTTGTTATCAAGAGGGTGACTATTGTAAACCGCTCACAATATATACACACCGCTGCAGTATTGCAATCTGGTTTACAAATACATATCGATAAGGTGTATAGAATTATGCAGATGGAGAAGTCTGTAGTTATCAGGGTACAAATTTCCAGACCGCTTTCTCTAAGTTAACTAATAAAACCATGTTAATTATTAGTAGAGTTTCTCTTTAGAATGTCTTCTTTAGAATGTCCTCTTTCAGTGATCAGAATTATGTCGTTAGTGTTTTAGCGGCATTTAAAATGACAGCAACATTAACAGAAATCCTTCCAATGTATATAAAAGATCTAATGAATGAATAAAACATGTATCTGACTATATTGGGCACCCAAATACATTTTAGTAGATTGTTAGAATTTTAGCGGCATTTAAAATGACAGCAACATTAACAGAAATCCTTCCAACGTTTATAAAAGATCTAATGAATGAATAAAACATGTATCTGACTATATTGGGCACACAAATACATTCCAGTAGATTAACGCAGCCATTTTTATTCTAAATGGACGATTGATCAGCTTTTATTTAAATGGTTCGGTTTGCACTGATCGCTACACAGATGAATGCTTTGTTCAGTTATGCTTGATCTTCTTTCAATTTAAAATAATAAAGATAATAAAAGTATCAATAATAATGATTAATATATTTTACAAGCTTTCATACTTACTAGATTATTTTTTCTCCGACAAATATAAGTAATTCATAGACTGATCATCGAACGAAACCCGTATCTAAAGGACGCCCACGCCATCTTTTGGACAAAGGATCAATTAATAAGCCGGTAAATGTAACACTATTTAAATGTGGTTCCAAAAAAGTATGGTTAAAATCGGAAATTTCCAGCTACTTTTAAATTTACGTAGAGAGTTTTAAATTCCATAGAAAATTTTAAGTTTATAGTCGGACTAACGTGTGCTGGTAGTTGTGTTATGGGAGAAAGTATGTGAGAGAAAAGTCAAAGAGTTCCTGCTTCCGAGAATAAGATCAAAGTGATCAGATGCGGGTTTAGAATCCTCCTTCACGCTATGGTGTTTGGAAGGAGAAGATGCAGTTTATCTTGGTGTACTTGCTGCAAGTTACCGTGAGAAGTAAATCAAATCCCAGAACAATTAGGCATGGCACACACGGTTCTTGGTTCTACGGAACCCACCCCTCAAATTTAAAAAAAAAACCCTTAGCTAGTGGAGTAAATGATTTCTAACCCCGTTTTGTTTGTTTTTTGGGGTATTAGAGATCCTCCAAAGATGTCTACTTCCCACATTTATTTTGTTCCCGGTCAGCCCATAATTGTTGTACTATATCTTGGAGGACACCATCGATTTCAATATTACACCCCGATCTTTTTTTATTTGTGACACCCTACTAAGCCCCTGTTTTATCTAGAGACTAATCTGCTTGTTTTCAAAGCACCATGAAAACAGTGGGCGGCCAAACTGTTCGCAGAAGTTGGGAGGGCCTTACTCACTTATATTTTTTCTTTTTTAATATTTGTAAATGGTGTCCTACTCCACATGATTTTGTAAATAAAATCTTTTTAAAGCAAATTAGGGATCATCTAAGTAAAATAAAGCCAGAGTGAATGTGGTATTTCGGTGTGTTTGTCTAGCATAGAGTAAACCCAAAAGTTTTTGACAAAACCTCATGACTATTGACCTTCCCCAAAAACGATTCGGGTTTCATGCCTAGAGCAAATGGTGAACTTAATGATTAATGTTTTTGTTTAAAAAAAAAACCCTTGTTGTGAATGTATATTTTTGGTTGAATAAAATAACTATGAAGATCTATAAACAAATTGCAAATATAAGTTCAATATTTAATTAAATAGAGGTCAATATATAAAGAGAGATATTTCGACGATTCGGAACATTTTTTCAAAATAAAAGTATTATGGTTGTTTACAGCTGTTTCAAAGCAGCGTTTACTTTAAGTCATACAATGAATTATAACATATCAATGATGATTCGAACAGCTATTTCTGACGACGAAAGGGACGACGAGCAATCTGTGGGGATAGAAGAAGCCCCCCCCCCCGCGCTATGCTTCAAAACAATACAACATAATATATAATCAATCGTGCTAACCACCAAATTTTGACACCACAAAACTCTCTAATAATATTCGGTCGTTATACATGAAATGGTACTTTATGAAATTGTGGTGACAGTGGGGAGTAACCAAGAGATATGTGACAACAACTTGCATATGTCCGCTGCAAGGAAACAGTGGATGCGCGCAGGAGTGAACCTGGTACTGTTTGATTTCAAGACGACGGTCATAATTATGCAAAATAACATATTTTATAATAAAACCATGATTTAGTAATTTTCTTTGAAAAAATAATTAACAAATAATATCTTTTTATCGTATTAAGCATGAAAATTAAACTTAAAATAAACATGGCTATACTTCTCCCCCAGAAAGTGCCCAGAGTGAATAATTCAACATCTTTTCCAGAAAATAGATTTATTTAGGCTCAAATATAATTTATTAATAGATTTTCATTACAAATAATAATCAATAAATATTGATAAAAATAAACAGATTATTTTCCTAGCTTTAAGGCATAGCTCATTGGGTAAAACTAATTCGAGCTCCCGGCACTTGACAATGTTTACATTGAGATATCACTTACATTCAGTCAGTGTTGTATAATAGCGCAAGGGTAGAGGCGCCGACTGTCAGCTCTACGGTTGAGTTTCAATCCAAGCTTGAAGCACTACCTAGTCTAGCTGAACTGAGGAGTTGTGATACAGCGAAACAGTCTGTATGTGGACGACTATATAAAGCTCCCTTTCTTGGGTAGAGCTTATTTGTAAGGATATCGCTAACTGCCATTAGCTGAATGGTGCTGAAGAGTCTATCTGATCCTACCAGCCGGCATGACCAGATCGATTAAACCCAGGTCTACCCAATAGACACTGTAATATATAGTTTTCTTAATAAAATAATGTATATTAGCTCTTGTAGAACCTTCTAGTGTCCAGAACTATAGTTTCTGTGTACTTATCAGTTTTCTCTGTGAAATAACAACTAATTTCGTTATTGTTTTTTTACATGGTAAAGTAAACTTGGATAAACTGATAACTGATGTTTGAAGATTACCTTTTATTCAGACTATTGATTTTTGTAAACCATACGGTTGCATGTGGTTATATACACGATTTTTCGCCAAAAACTGATCGCCATTTTTTTATTTTTTATTTTTAAAGTTTTTAAAGTATTTAACTTTTGTTAATAATAAGATTCTAGAGCTAATTATTTATTTTTTTGTTTATGAATGCATACGTGTATAACTGTATATTTACATGTATATGTATATTTGTGGGGAAATTATAAATAGGGGCACCCGCCCTTATTTCGAACAGCCATTTTATTGAGTTTTTCTTTTAACTAACTTGTGATACATGCTATATATACATGAGATATATGCATATATTAGTGCGAACGTGAGCATCAGCAGGAGCTAATTGAAGTATTAGTATGGTTTTTAACAATGTAAACAAAACGATGAGTTTTATTTTTTTTTTTTCAAGTGAATTTAATTATAAAAGTTATAAAAATGTTTGAAACCAAAATTCTCAGAGAAAAACCGGAGTTCGATTTTGTTTGGTTTTGTTTCACAATGTTAATAAATGTTTTAGTAAGTAAAATAGATACGCTATCTAGATACGTATGTGTAATTTGTAGTTTGGCAAAATATGTTTGTTTATATTGCTATTTGGAGCTATCTGATGTCCAGGCGACCGAAGATAAAACATATGCAACACCTAACTTGTAATATATTTTAATAAGACCACAATTGTTTTTTTTTTTAAGTGACGATAATTATAAATGCTGTAGCTTGTGTTGGAAGGATTAGAATCAGTGGGTGAAATGGGTAGATTATTACTTAAGAGGAGTTGATTATCCAAGATGACATGTATCTGCTTACACAACCCGTGACGACAACCATGTTGTAATTGGTTGGGAAGCAGCCTACTGGGATTTGTTCCACTAATGGAATTTCCGTTTGGTTTTTGGTACAAAAACGGAAAAAGAAAGTTCATTGCTGCGGTTGTTGCCAGACGAGTTCTTGCTGTGAATGTTTGTTTGGGGGGAGGATCAGAAATTAAAGCTATGTCGAGCACCTACCATGAACATAACGATACAGTAGAGAGGGGCTAGCAACATCTGTTTTGCACGAAAGGGGCTGTACGAAAGAGAAGAGATCATTCCCCACTAGATTGTGAAGTCAGTTTTATACTCTGTAAAAGAAAGCATGCTCCGAACGGCACATTCCCATATATGACAACAGTATCTGACCTTCATACAAGTTGGTATTTATTTACCTCCTCTCCAGGAGGTTAGGCGCAAGGCCAGTTTTATCTTACTCCCACAAAGGTAAGATGTGACCCAAGGTCGGGTAGGGAAAGTGGAGCTTGAAAAGCCAGCGCCCAAGAAGTTGAGCACTCTGGCCATTAAAAATTGCCTGGGCAGCCCCGTCGGCATTCCTCAGGGAGTAAGCAATAAACTTACTCCTCCCAAAAGAGGAGAGGCAAAGCCTGGGAGGGTGGACCTCCTAGAACTGCACAGGACTGACCCATAGACAGGTGTAAATCAAGACCCGAAGGCCAAGAAAATACCAGTCTTGGTAAGGAAATAAGAAAAAACGTATACCGTTATTATTTCATGGCATGGGTACATTCGTGCTAAAATTAGTGTTAATCTGTCACTGAAATAACAATCATTTGCAGAGGACTTGTTTTTCTGCTTTGGGATTTGTATCTCGGACGTGATTTTTTCCCCTTTGCAAATTCTATTTACGAAAACAGAAGTGTTTTCGACTGTATTCAATCGTAAAAGATATTTTAATGATTTGGTTTGCAGGAGCGGAAGAAACTGGCATAAACATAATGGTTTTGTTTTACATTTCTTTGGTGCATGGGACTCAGAGTTAATGTGTAGCTTTGTTTTTGAATGATATATACATTTTGTCAAGTGTACCTGTAAAAGATGATTATTTTTCCACTGATAAATATAAGTTGCACATTACTGGAGATTCTTTTTGCATGATATAAAAGGGAAAAATGAACTGGAAATGGGTACTCTTCACACGAAAACTCTTTTTGCAGTAAATATTGTTTATAGCAATGGTAGGATTTCATTTTCTGCAGAAAAGGTCGGGTTTCCATCTCAACTTGAAGCACTTGTCTGAAGCCACACTAAAGAACTGTGATACAGTAGTATGAATGACTATATATACATATATATATATATATATATATATATATATATATATATATATATATATGTATGTATGTGTGTGTATAAAACGGACTCAATTACACCCCTTTTCTTTTTTCTTCTTCTCCCGCTATAACTACTGACTAAATAATGAAAAACAACAAAACTAGTACGACATAACGAAAAAAAAACTAACTAATATAAAACCTGAGACGATGCCAAAGATCAGATGCGCTCAAACTGGCCAATAAAGGAACTCTTAAAGCCATACTCCACAAACTACCATGGAGACCCGAAAACTTCCTCACCAAGTCGAGAAAATTCTGTAGTCTTTAATAAGACTTATATCAATAACAACTTGTTGCCTTGATATATATATATATATATATATATATATATATATATATATATATATATATATATATATACACTGTACCACTGGACAACCATGAATTTTATAACTGTTCTGTTTTTTAATCTCCGGAACAGTTACATGGTAAACAGCTGATGACCCCAGTTTAATATTTCACGATCCAAGTCAGGTCCTCTGTTCTTTTTTTGTTGTTTTTCACTGTTATATACTTGACTTCCCATTTCGTATTTGTACATTTTCCAGCGGTAAGTCCGCTTATGCGAGTGCTAAGTCTGAGATATTTTGGATTTAGTTCGTATCTCTGAGAATTTAAAATGCATTTTCTTTCTTTGTTTAAAATGACTCAAAGCTTCTTTAGACATATATATATATATATGTGTATATATATATATATATATATATATATATATATATATATATATATCAGTAGAATACTCGTCCCAGGACAGGTATAAGCAATAAATAAAGCATTAGTTTTAAATTTAAATCTTTCTTGGGGGGTATGGTAAGGTTTCTGTTGCACACACCTAAATTATAATTCTTTTCACTGTTTTTCTAACTTATTTTTAATTTTTATTTAGGGTTTTAGTGAGTGCACTCCCTAAATGGTTAAGTTTACACAAAAAATGATGTGCCCATTTTACTCACCAGGTTGCCGAAAACATATATCCTAAAAATCATAATGATTGGTTCTTTAAAAAAAAATTTAAAACTTTATACATATGCATTTACTAAATGTTTACATTTACAAAATATAATGTTGCCACATTACTCACCCTATTTTTTAGAATATATATTCCAACACTCATAATGATCCGTTCTGTTGTTTAAGATATTAAAAGTTTGGGGGAGCGGGTTTGGTTAGGCACACCCCTTATATAAAATATCATGTGTCCACTTTACTATCCGGTTGCCGAGAAAATATATTCTAAAATTCATAATGATTGGTTCATAAAAAATTTTTAAATAATATTTATATATATATATATATATATATATATATATATATATATATATATATATATATATATCCGTTGGGCTACTTATACGCATCGTCAAGTGAAAATTATGAAATCAGATTACGCGATGCGAGATTTTTTTCAATAAATTAAACTTTTTTTTTAATTTCGATCATATATTTCGACATAAACATTTTTCTCTTTTTTGTCTTTTTTATTGTCAAGATCTCCCGATTTGCAAGGGTGAAGCCGACGAGAGATCACAATATCTCCTGATGGTAATTGAGTGAGTTTTTGTAAGTTCGATTGGTTGTAGCTTCACGTGGCACGTATCAATTTAATAAATTCGTTGGGCTACTTAAAAAGCATCGACAAGTAGAAATTATAAAATCAGATTGAAAACGAGATTACGCAGAGCAAGATTTTTTTTCAAAAATGAAACATTTATTATTTTCTTTTTTTTAATCGACATAAACATGTGTGTACAGAAGCTACAACCAATCGGACTTACAAAAACTCACTCCATTTCCATTTCTCGCCGGCGTCGCCGATCGGGAGATCTCGACAATGAAAAAGAAAAGAAAAGAACAAAATATCTGTACACACTGACGATTACATGTTTATGTCGAAATATATTATTAAAAAAAATAATAAATGTTTCATTAACTGAGAAAAATCTTGCATTCGTAATCTGGTTCTTAATCTGATTTCATAATTTTCACTTGACGATGCTCAACGGATTTATCAATTACATTATTCTCATGGTCAGGGGATAACACGTCTTTTCAATATATTTTTTTTGTTTCATTTTACTTCAGTCGAAATTCTCAAAAATCAAAGGGAACGTTTCTGGGGCTTATACTTGATTTCTATATGAGATACATAGATATTTGAATATTCTATTAAAGTTCTCCTTTACCTGTCAAACGTTGTGGATTTGAATGACATGATCTTTTTGTGCTTCGCAGCGGACATCTCCGCTACCAGATCAAGTACTACACCATCATCAGAAGGAACCACTTCAGAATTTCGGCCCCTATTCCTCGACTGTTTTTCTGGAGTGGTGGGGACCCTCTGTCAGGAGGTGGTTATGTAGCACTAGTGTCATCTGCCCTTACATGCCATCAAGCCAGATACACCTTTCAGCCATCATCATCATCATCATCATCATCAATAACTGATTTGGATTGCATTGTGACGTAATAAACTACTCTGCATATGGCGTCAGCACTATCTCCTTCATCTCCCTTATTTCACCATCCAAAATTAACTTTTCCATCCAGTTAATATCATCCCTCTTCAGCCATATCCAATAAGATGATTTCTCTGCTGTTTACTGAAGATCTTTAATCAATTTTCTCAATTCTGAGTTGTTACAGTAAAAGTGATGTCGAAATAGGTTTACAACCGTTCGTTTTTTATTTCCTCTTTCCCCAATGGCCAAATGATGGAATTGGACCTTTCATCTTTTATCTTGACACTCCTGTACCAACTCTTTATATCTGATCTATTTTCTTATTTTATGTAGCAGAAAGGTGTTCTTCCTATGGTACTGTTAATTCCAGTATTATTCCTTCTTTCTTTTCTTCACACCACATGACAATATCTGGTCGTTGTCCAGATGATACCAATGAGAACAACAAAAAGTTTTCCAGACATAAACTTAACTTCCAGTTTCTAGTCCATCTGTCATCTATTTTTATAGTCGTTGGATGACCTACTCAGATTACTTTTTGTGCCTGCTTTGTGGAATTTCATTTTCTTTATTTGTTTAATCCTGGGTAATTCTCCATCATGAAATTGCTTTATTGTTTGCTTGATTTGTTCTTGAATTATTGCAAGCACCTGATTGTGACACCACGTATATCTTTCTCTTGCCAGCTCACAGTTTGAGAGAGTATGCCTTAGCGTTCCCTTCTTCCGACATCGACATCTATCATTATCACATATCTTCTAACGAACAAGATTGGCAGATGATGGCATTGCATTATATGTTGATCAAAACAAGAACTATGTCCTTTCCTGTTCTCATGCCCATATTTCTTTCCATCTAATTTTTCGTTCAACAACACACTCCTTCAATCGTAAGCACTGTCTTTGTTGATCACATTTAATAATATTTAAATATCGGTTCTCGTGAACTTCTTTCAAAATTTCTTTCACTACAGAATCCCTGTTTTCCCTTATATTACTCCTGGAAAATGTTTTAAAGTTTCCAAATACATTTGTACCATCTTGCATCGCTCTAACAATATCTGCATGTTCCAACTTTGCTATTGCATGATCGACTGCAGTTTCTGCTCCTCATTTTCGTCCCAGTTCTTACTGCAGGTGGATTATCTTTGAGGTTTTCCTCACGAGAAAACCTAAGCATCATCACTGTACGCACTTTAGCAGCCTTATATTCTTCTACAATAGACGCGATATGCAGTTGTAGTTGATTATTTCTTCGAAATATTACAGTATCATTGAGCGATTTTGGCAATCTCAACCATTTTCTTATATATATTCTGCATTGCTGTTCTATTCTTTCAACTCGGGTCAATGGTATCTCATACATCTGTAAAGGCCACGTTAACCTAGGGTACAACACATACTGTAAGCACAAACATTTGAATTTCCCAGATAGACCAATCTTATCTATAGTTTGTAGTCCATCTTCCACTTACTGCTGTATTTACGCTCCCTTCTGTCATTTAATACACCCTTGTACCATCTTCCTAAACTCCTCACTGGTTTTTCTTAAACATTTGGTATCATATCACCTCCTATCTTATACTGAACTTCCTTCTGTTTGCCTTTCACATACGTAACACTTCTAGATTTCTTCACTTAAAATTTCATTTTTGACCACAGAATCAATCTGTCCAATCGAAGAAGAACTTCCTCCATTCATTCAACACTTTCCGATTTAACTGCTACATCATCCATAAATACTAGAAGTAGTGTATCCACTAGTGTATTCCTGCAATCTGTGGCTCTTAATGTCATTTCCATAACAAGTACAAATAAGATCACAGAAATTGTGCAACCTGCAGCAATTCCCACTTCTAAACTTTGCTAGTTTGTTGTAAAACTTCCGGTTGTAAATCCCATTTCGAATTGGTCATAGTATTTCATTATCATCCTTTGCACTGCTTTAAGAATCCAAAAGAAATCCATAGCCTTCTGTATTATCATGAGGTGTACTGAGCCGTATGCATTTGCAAAATCTTACCATACCATAACCACATCTCTGTTCTCTTTTTATGCATTCTGCATAATTTCCCATATTGCATAAGCATATTCAATGCACCATGGGATTCCTGGGATTCCAGCCTTCTGTACCGTTTTTCTACAGATGGGTAATTATATGTACTTTTATGATACCAAACATATCTTGCCATCAATATTCAACAATGATATTGGACAGAATTCTCCCAGTTTTTATAATCTTTCTTGTTTCGGCAGATAGATGCCTTCTGCAACACACCAACGATCTGCTACATCTTTACTTTGCCACATGTCTCTTATCAACAAAAAGAGCTGCAAGCAGAGTAGCAGACAATATTTGTATACTTTGTAGCTAACCCCATCATTTCCAGGGGAACTCTTTGCTCTAGCCTTCTTCACACAATCGTCTAATTCCTTCTTCTTAATAACATTGATATCAAATGGTACTCTTGACTGTGTTGGTCTTTTCAACCTGTCTATATACAGTGTTTCCCTATCTTTATTTTGATCGCTCTATGTATTCTTTAGATGCATTTCCAATTCTTCTCTTGGACATTCCAGCTTCTCACTCTTATTCTCTGTAAAGAGTTCTTTTGCAAACTTATATGGGTTTCTCCTAAAATTCTTCCGGCAACTTTCCCTCTTCTTCTTCCGGTATAATCTTATTTTTTTTCTTCATTTCATCTCGTAACCTTCTTTTAATATCTCCACATAACTGTTTTAATCCATCTTTCTCTTCTACTACTGTACGTAACCATTTTGTCCGCAGATTCGTTTTCTTCCTCTTCAGATCGACAATTTTCCCTTCTCTTCTAGATTGTATTTGGATTCTAATATCTTTCAATTTGGTCGTCTTTTCCAACCCAAATCTCTCTTTTCCTTTCTCGTAGATCGTCTCTGCTAACTTTTCCAATTTCTCTTCTGTACTTCCTTTATATCAAGATACAATCTTAGCTACCTCGCTATCAAACTTTTCATAAGTAGCAATCTCATTGGCTTTTGACCACTTTATCTTGGACTTTTTATTATTATATATTTTTGCTGGCTTAAGTTTCTCAACGGTAGAGTGTTTCCCACTGTGGTTTACGTCCTGGGGATATATGATACACGTCTTATGGTTCATCGACTCGTTCTGTTGAGAACCTCTCTTCTTTATTTATAGTTCTTGAAAAGTATCAAAATCCTTTCCACAGAAAATAAATTTCCATTGCCCATTTTCTTTGTCTTTTTTTCATACCGAGTTCATTTCTATGTTATCTGATTTTGCTGATCTGTTATCCTCCCTCCGTTTCCACAGATCTTTAGGGCCCTTTTCATTATATTGGCTTGTATTAATTAATTTACCTGAATCAGAAGATGACAACCATTTTGATCTACCTGTCGCATGTGTCAAGCATATTTTCTCTAGAAAAAAGTTAAGAACATTAATTTTCCTTTCCCTAATTGACCAGTTAACTTTATTATAGTATATCTTCCTTGTGGTCTCTTGGTCTTACCGAATTCTAGGACAAAAATTCATCTAGTCTGGTGGAGTGTCCAGCTAAGTGGTGTTACTTGAGGTAGCATTACTTAGAGTAGGTGAACCATTCCACGTATGAGCCAGTGTTCAGCTGTGTTGAGAGGATCTTATTTGGGCTTCGAATTCAAGTTTTTTTTTACATTTGGTCAGGGTTTACTTGTAGGGTGATGTATCCTAATGTAAGGATGTCCAGACAAAACCTTGTACAGAGAGACAGAAGACATTCGAGGATGGTGTCTAATAGATAATTCAAACTCTCCTGTATGGTAATTCAAACTTTATGTATATATATATATATATATATATATATATATATATATATATAATTTCATGCTTAATTAAGTTTACTATACTATTTCTGACTGATGTACTACATTTCAATGCTAAATTTAGGGGAGGTAGTGTAGTATCTGTTCTGTTGTTATGAGACAATCCTTTCAGGCATAACTACCTTCTTTTTAGGTAAACCGGTAGTATAGTATCGGTTCTGTTATCATGAGACCATCCACTTTTGAGGGTAGTGTAGTATATGTTCTATTGTAATGATACCATCCTCCCAGGCATTACCTCCTTACTTGGCAGGAGTGGGGCAGCGTAGCATATGTTTGTGTGCCATGATACCATCCTTCAAGGCATTACTCCCTTTTTTTAGGGGAGGGTAGTTCTGTAGTCATGATACAATACTTTCAGGGATTACTTTTTCTTTTTGAGGGGATAGTAATATACTTGTAAAAATTTGTAATACTTATGATAATTCATACAACCATATAACGTCTCCATTACAAAACGTCAGTTGATTTGAAATGACGTATCCAATAACAATCGCAATCTGAAATCGATTTGTTATTGCCGGCCATTATTTGGCCGGTGCAGATAACAAAGAACGGCTTAGAAATATCCATTGCTGTTGCAGATTGCCCATCGGCTTGCAAGGCCATAAGGATTGAGTTGTACATACAGCACCTTCTTGACCTTTTGGCTAAGATCAAAGTGTAGTATCTGTTCTGATGGATACTGCACCCCATACACTGGTATTGTCTTGGCCTTCGGGGCTTGATTTATGCCGGCGTATGGGTATGTCCTGTGCAGTTCTAGGAGGTCCACCCTCCCAGGCTTCGCCTCCCCTCTTTGGGGAGAAGTAATTTTATTGCTTACTGCCTGATGCGCCCCTACCGGGGAATGCCAACGGGGCTGCCCAGGCAATTTTTAATGGCCAGAGTTCTCATCTGTCGGGCGCTGACTTTTCAAACCCCACTTTCCCGACCCGACCTTGGGTCACATCTTACTTGTGGGAGTAAGATAAAACTGCCTTGTGCCTAACTCCTGAAGAGAAGTAAATAAATACAGCACCTTGCATTCCAAAATGGTCACCCATCAAAGTATTGATCAGGCTAAGCTTTGCTTAACTTCAGTTATTTTACCGAAACCATGACTAGAGGAAGAATCGGGTTACACTTAGCTATCAAATAATTAAAGTCATCCACTTTCAAATTATGTGATACTATCAGGTGTTATTCTTAAGGCTACTAAACTTTATATATTCCACCACAGTTTCAGTAAGAGACTGATTGGATTATTCGGTTAAACAAATATTAGGATTTCAAATCATGACCTATGGTGTGGCGTCTGTGTTAGATAGCAAAGGCCGTGGTTTGGGTCGAACAGTTTGAGTGACAACCCAAAAGTCAGAGGTGAACTCAAAGCAGAAGTCGATAAAACTACATGACTTCCGGTCAAGGGGTTCTGTCTTTTTCGGACTGACAAATGAAACAAGCAGATGCAAGGTGGTTGTTCTACGAGAACCCAGTGGAGGGGGCGGTTGCGTACAATGTAGCTTGGTGTAATAAGACAAGCGATCTCTCTCTCTCTCTCTCTCTCTCTCTCTCTCTCTCTCCTGTCATCTGTTTTCTGTTTCTGTTTTAAATAAATCCTGTTAGAAAAGCGAATATTTGAATCCACATCGTTTTTATGAACCTGTGTTTCGCAGCGATGACGACAACCTGGGTTCCAAACGAAACGCAGGTGTATATGTGATTTATACGGACACAGTAAGATCTAATGTAACATCTGTAGCCGTGTATACTGAAGAAATATCCATTATTGTCTACGTGCGCTGATTTCGTGACAAAATAATGTATTTGTGCTGCTTCATTTAAGAGATAAGGACTCGCATAGCTTCCTGTGGCAGATATACAAGTCAAAAAACAAAAACTCATATCACAATTATTAATTAATCTCGAAATAACGGATAGCAAATACATTAATTATTATTAAGATACAAGTTATTTTTATTTAAATTTATTTCACATCATCAAAGCTTTCAAATGTCTATGAGACACACAATGTTTCAAGCATTGATATAACCTGAAATTGCATACCCACTTATATATATATATATATATATATATATATATATATAAGGGAAAATATATTTTTTTTAACTTTTGCTCGCCCTCCAAAAGACATTGCCACTGTGATAGAAGCTTGATTTATAGGAGAAGGGCAACCTGGGTGGAAGGTTGGTCGCAAGATGTTTGTTTACTTGACACTTCTCAGTACAGATTAATGAAAAATAACTGTTATTATTTAACAAATTGTTTCTTTCCTCTCACATGACGTCATCCTCCATCCAGTTCCCGACTGCTATCTATTTTTCACGTTAAGCTGATTCAACCTCTAACATAGGCCAGACAGCTCCATCCTTAAACACTTCTCAGTACAGCCGAACAAAAAATAACCGTTACCCAAAACTAGCTAACATTCAATATATTACAGACATAAATGACTTAAAAGACTGACCCTAACCGTAACTGCAGACCAACCGCTCATTTTTTTCATCTTGTTTATTTATTTGGGAATTCCTTGTCTGCTCTCTGTTTCCCCGACTGTATGAACATGCAAAAATTTAAATGTAATGTGAACAAGCATCTCGATATACAATTCCTACTTAAGATGCCCTTATAAATCTAGCCCCTAATTCACAGTAGCTCTTATGCCTAAGTTGCAATGGGCTTTGTTGTGGGCGAATTGAAGTCGAAGAAAAAAAAATTTCTCGTTTTTTCTTGGACAGGCTTAATGTATAGTCTAGCCCTCAGTGAGATGGCCTAAGTGAGATATGTGGATAAATTTTGAATCAATATTAGTGTTATGGTTCATATGAAGTGAGCATAAAAATATTAATTGGTCATTTAAATGCATAAGTTATAGGACTGACTTTGCCAAATCTTATGAATAATAACTTTAATTACTATAGCATTCAATTGGTTTTAGCAAGCCTTATTAATATTCAATAAAAAAGATTTTTAAGTATCAATCATAAATAATAATGGAGTCGAATTTTCTAATTTAGTCTTTCCTAACATCTAAGTGTCATAGTTTGTAAAATCATTGTGTCAATGTTGACTCCTTAGAGAATATGACATCAACTTATAAATTAGAATGCTTCAGTTGTACCTAATATTTGAGTGGAGTTAAAAATGTAAAACCATAGCAGTTATCTCCCTTTATATATCCGTAATGATATATAAGATGATCGCAAGTGTTGCGCTGTGGACAGTTTTATTTGATTTTTCTGGGGCGGTGCCTATATTGAGGTTGCCTTAAAGATATGTTTTTTTCTGCCGGACGTGGATAATTCCCCCTTCTTTTTTCCCCTTTTTTCTTATCCACCCTTTTTTTCTTTTCCTTTTTTTGGGGTTGCGCCGGACTTGATTACCGAGTTGTTTGAGCTGTCTTTTGAACTTATTTTCCTTTTTTTCCTTTTTAAGTGATTTTAACTAGGTCAATTCCCTGTGGGGTATTGTCAGTTGTTGAGGTCAATATCTTAGATTTGTATCTCCCCTGATGAATTGCCTAGCAAGTACCTATCTAGGTAGCGAAACACGTGTAGGGAACAATAACTTTACAAAATAAATAAATAATAAAATAAAATATGTTTTTGTTGTGATGAATCCTCTCTGGAACAAATATATTCGTAAACTCTCCATATATATATATATATATATATATATATATATATATATATATATATATATATATAATTATTATTTCATGTGCCCACATAAAATGTTATAATGAAATATAAGCTTTTATGTATCGATTTTCAGTATTTACTTGAACAGTGCACACTACGTGAGTTGAGCTAGGTAGTATGTTATGAAAATATATTTATGGAAATTGAGCTACACAGAAGCTTCCTATACAAAACAGAACAATAAACTAGGAAGTAAAATCAACTTAACCTTTGTTTGTGAGAAGCCCAAAGGTTGGCTAATGGAAACAGTAACCCGTGGGAGGGAATAACAACAAATCTGATTGGTTAACTAGCTAGACTAAACAACACATGTATATATAAAAAAAATAACAACACAAACTCCATGCATTTTAGCCTGACAATTCTTTACGGGGATTAAACGCGGAAGTCTCTGTGTAGCTAAATTGCCATAAATATATTTTACTATATATATATAGTCTAAAGAAGCTTTGAGTCATTTTAACAAAAAAAAAAAAAAAAAAAAAGTAAAATGCAGTTTTAATTCCCAGAAAAAACTAACTAAATCCAAGATATTGCAGACTTAACATTCGTTGGGAAATTCATAAATAAATATATATATATATATATATATATATATATATATATATATTGGACTGCCAAATTCAACATCCAGCAGCTCATTAATCAGTTAGTGGATGATTATATCTGATGTGACATCTCGTGAAACTACAGCCACACTGAAGAGCTGTAGATGGCGAAACGCACGTCCATGGATAATATATATATATATATATATATATATATATATATATATATATATATATATATATGCCAACTTCAACATCTAGCAGCTTATTAGTCAGTTGGTGGATGTTTATATCTGATGTGACATTTAATTCCTGATACTCACTTAAATACAACGCCATGAAGTGTACAGGAATGCTGTTTATGAGACAGGATGACCGGTATTATTGATGACGCTTTCGTTCTTGCTCATCTCCCCAAAGATGTTGGAGATTTTCTGCTTCACATGTTTTACTGCCCTTGTGAAAGCTGACTCTAAGCTTTCTTCGATCTTGCATTGATAGCATCAAAGATTTTAAATTATACACTGGCAGCTTCAAGTGATTTTCTAGCTGTTGCATAGATTTTGTTATTTTTTTTTTCATGATGGCAATAAAAAATCGTACATATTTCGGCAAGGTGTTTGTGGTTTTGTGGTAAAACGCCAGACTGCAGACAGTAATATCGTAAGGTTGGATCCTTGCCCAGGTTAGTCATGCTGATGACGACTGATAGCCAGAAACACGTGTCCATAGATTCATTTTATATGTATGTAAAAATTAATAAATATATATATATATATATATATATATATATATATATATGATCCAAAAAAATAGTTACACGTCCTTTTAAAAAGGAAGACGTAATGCAATATTCTTTACTGCTTTGGAAGTGGAAAAATACTAAGGAAAACAGCTATGTTTTTATCATCAGTTGAAACAATAACATAAATTATAAATATATATATATAAACATATATATATATATATATATATATATATATATATGTGTGTATATATATATATATAATGATTATTTAAAATTTCAATGATCAAAAATCAGTCTTTACTCATATCATTTATTTTCGCAATGGCATAATTGACGATGGTCTTACAATTGTTTCACAACGTGCAATATGCTACAATTAAACGCACTTACATGCTAACTTGTTCTTTTATTCATTTTTGTTTCATATTCAAAATTATATTTTAATGTAATGTGAAAGTTTGAATTGTTTTATTTGTAGCAGTTAAATAGATTCTTTTACTATATAAGAACTGCTAAGTATTATTATTAATATTATTATTATTATTATTATTATGTTATTATTTTAGATTAACAACCTCAGTTAAATCACCTACTCCCTTAAAAAAAGACATTCTATTTTGTGAAAACTCAGGAAAAAACAATTTCTTTTAGAATTTAGATTGTGGGATCAGTTTCACATATAAATTTAACCTAAAATGAGCCGCCATTTCTAGCGTTTTAGGTCAGTTAACCAAGAATGTTTCATTTGCTATGTGGGATAGATTCTGTACGTTTTTTGTGACGGGTCTACTTTTTAATCGATTAAGTGGGGTTTTACGACCTTCCCAGTCAGACTTAGGGTAAGTAGAAAAAAGAAAAATAATGAACAGCCCTAAAAAGTTAGAATGGCTCGGAAATACGGATCATTTTACATTGAATTTATATTCGAAACTGATTCCCCACTCTAAATTTTAAAATAATTCACTTAGTTCTGAACTTACGATTATATTTTCGTTAACCCAATAAATGTAACAGTTCAATTTAATTTAGTGAGACGTACATTTCAATGTTTACTTACAAAGTATGACACCGATGTGAGAGTTATTTGCGTCCTGGGTGTGGCACCACATAACATCAAATAAATATCAAAGCGGTATTCTTTATAATTCTCGAAGAGAAAAGAAAGAAGAAAGAGATTCATGTCCCTTTTTCAACTTTCCTTTCGCTTTACATTAGTGTCCTTTTAAAATAAGTTACTTACTAGTCATTTTCTTAAAGTCTGTTTCTAAAATAAGTTCCTAATCGACTATGTTTATGAAAAACTTAAAATAGCATTTTGTCAACTAACGACGAACTAATGCAAATCGGCTATGTTTTAAAAGAGAAATAAATCTTTAGTTGCCTCACTATTTTCAATCAATTAGAAGGAAAAAAATTGAGAAAAAATATTTAGAAAGATCTACTCGTGTAACGTACGCCTCCCAAGTATACTGTTACGTTCATGAAAATATATGTGAACGTTACACGGAGTTTTACGGTAATTTGAAAAGTAAAAACAACAATTCTATAATTAAATATTTAGAAATTTAAAAAGAATCAGAATCGGTAATTGTATAGGAATCGGGAATTTAGAACAGAATCAGTAATTTATCAGAATCAGGAAAAATATTAGAATCTTCTAATCACTAATATATATACACATATATGCATGTTATCAGAAAATCACATTGAAACACAAAAAAGCAAAATGTCAAAGTAATTATTTATATATGAGAGAAATATATAATCTAGCATGTAAAATCATATCACTTGGAAAAAATCTCATTCTCAGACAAAATTAGCAATTGAATATAGCTCATTAAAAAAACCATGTGTCACCGTTTTCATGGGGGATGTTAACCCTCTGCATAGGTTTGTAGTCGACAAATTCGTGGCTCCGCCAACAGGACAAACAACTTGCGGAGATGATATGGTATCCACATTAGCGACATATGTAACCCCCACATCCGGTGGTATTACTTCTAAAAAAATCAATTGAACTGTTACATTTAGTTAGTTAATTAAAATGTAATCATAAGCTAGTAACTAAGTGAAATTATGTAAAATACAACAAAAATAAAAACCATTTATTTCCGCCTGCCAATTCTGAAATATTTAGAGTGTGAATATTACATGTGTAGACGCCTTTTTTTGACAAATGTTATGCTGAAAATTACCGACGTACAGTAGACAGGTGCGAACATTACATGATTTAACAAAACTTTTAGGATTATAAAAAAGTTTTTTGAAAAAATTACCGGTTTAATTTGTGGATCCAGTTTGCTATGTTAGTTTAACATACATTGAAAAAGAATGTCACTTCATACCACCTGGATTTACGTCAAACTTACATAGCGAACTGACCTCCTCGTCCTCATCTAAATATTAAAAGAATTAGTATTTCAATTATTTTATAATTCTTTCTGATGTTTTGAAAAATCGGTAATTTAGGCAATATAGGATAATTCGGTAACTATGAATTGGAGGATCACAATTGAATCATGCAAATTATTTACAGTGAAACTGTAAATACAATTCTTATTTTTTTCAATTTTATGTTATAAATTTATAAAGAAGTAACATACGTGTTCTGATACTAAACTTCATTTTTCTGTTCTCTGTCAGTGAAGGAGAAATGCTTTCTTTACATTATATGGATGGTGGGAATTTTCGATATACAGATGATCTGAACCCCTGATGATCTGAACCCCTGATAATCTGAACCCCTGATCAGTGCGAGTTATCAACACATCTAAGAAGGATAATTTGTTATTATGTTCCTTTTTCATGGAGAATTGTATAGCTGGATGGAAAAAGTTCATCTGGTCAAACAATGACTGAATATACTTCTGATGAAGCCAGAGTATTAACGTGTCATCTACATATCACAACCGCATGATGTGGATCCTAATGCCATTTCACTCAAAGTATTCCATGCATATAGTGGTCAATACTGAGGATAATAGTTAGACCTTTTTCTGCGTACATATGAAATCCCATCACAAAGTATGTAGTTTCTAAGCAAAAAGTTAATATCTCCATCAGATTATCTATATGCAGTTATCTTATCCCATACCATCGTCAGAGTATCATCAGTGGGCACTTTCGTGAACAGACTTATTACAGTTAGACTCACCATCTGGTTTAAATGAATGTAAAGCATTATTGATTTTTTCCACAAAGTTAGCAGAATTCTTCACATGTGATGTTGATTTGTCTGTGAGCGGGTGGATTATATCTACCAGGAATCGGCTCAATGGATTGCATGCTGAACCTCAGGCTCTGACAATGGGCCTTAAAATAATAATTACTTAAGACTTCTACCCGGTCATGACTGACGAAACAAGAGCAAATTACCTTTTTTGATTAAATAAAGGTTTCATTCGAAATTTTGTACACATTCCGAGTCAGACATGAAGATCCAGAAGTTCGACAAGACTCACTGAAGGAGGTCAGAGGTTATATCGGCCGAAACGTTGTAAGAATAACATCCAAGATGAGAACAATAGTCGGAATAATAATAATAATAATAATAATAATAATAATGATTTTTTTTAAATGGTGCTGGCCTAGGCTAACACCAGACAAAATATTTGTAAGGGGTTGAGGAGGATGATAAGACCGAGGAGGGACAGCATAAACCAGATCTCCACTGGAAAAGTGCCGAGAATGCTGGGACCTTGGGGAGGCTTATTGCCACCCAAATCCCAGAGAAGACCAATTGTCCTTACCAGCGAGAAATCAATGAGGTGAAGAATACTGGAAATCTGGGGAGGCTTGTTGTCACTCAGACTCCAGGAAATACCACTAGTTGTTGTCGGTGAGCAATCACTGACGATGATCTGTTTGAGAACTCCTAGTGAGTACAAATAATAATAATAATTTGGTTTGGTTTGGTTTTGTTCTGATGATGATCCAGTGTTTAAATTTTTTTATATTTCATTGTATGACTTAAAATAAAAATTGCCTTGAAACAGCTGTAAACACCTATGATACCTTTGAGTATGTTCTTTATTTAGAAACTGATTTGAAACTGATTTAAATCGTTAAAAATTCACGCATAGATATGGGACTAAAAAGTTTGTATTTTTTGTTTTTTTTTATATAGTTTTAATGGTTGAGAAACTTCCGAGACTATATATATATATATATATATATATATATATATATATATATATATATATATATATATATATGCACGTTTGAACTCGAGTTGAGCACGGTTCTGAAGAAGTGAAGAGTTCCCGAAATATTAAAAATATTATATCATACAGAGTTTCTACCAGACCATCTTGATACAGGTATTACATAACATTATAACATTGTGTAGATAAACAGATATATGTATGTTTGTGAAAAAAAGAATAATAAAATAATAATAATAATAAATAAATATATATATATATATATATATATGTATATATATATATATATATTTAAATTTGAAAATCAATCAAAAAGCCGTTGAAAGCCACTGATCAGATGAAAATATTTTTTTTTTACTTTTGTCTTCAACATTTTGGATGTTTCTGTCATATATTAGTGGAAGTAATCTATTTTTTAGTAATGTCCGTTAACACAATTGTTGTTGTTGTGTTACCTTGTTATGATGACACGGTTTGACTAGACACTCTTACTCAGAACGTGAACACGTGGTTTGCTAATAAGTATTATAGAATGTGCAAGTTCCTAGAAGCATCATTTTTTAAATTTAAATTTGAAAATCAACGTGTTAACGGACGTTACTAAAAAAAAGGTAACTTTTACTAATATATGACATCTTAAGTAGGGAGTTGAGCAGCGAGATTTCTGTTCACATTACATTTACATTTCTGCATGTTAGTACAGTCGGGGAAGCAGGGAACAGGGAGGGAATTCCAAAGGCTAGCAGTTCGAGGGAAGAAACTATTAGAGTAGGAAACTCAGGACCTCTACAGTGAAGGGGTGGGATTGTGCTGCTTGTCGGGTAGGTTGGAGTTATTTACATTGAAGGAACACTAGTACCGTGAGTTCATTGGAGCACATTCCATTGAAGTACTTGTAAAACTTGTTAAGGACAGTAGAAAGAAACTTTGGGTTGACTTTAAGCAGCCTCGTAACTCTCACTTTCCTTATTTTATCCTTTAGTCCTCACATTCCATAAGCGATGTTTCTGACAAAACTGTTTTCTGAATTAGAATCTATCCATTTAACACTTATTGTTGACTAGTTTTTTTTACCTTGAAGTAGTATTTGTTTAGCTCCTTACATCAAGTGGCTTCATGCCTTGTCTGGAGCGATTGCCATAAAAAAACAAGCACAGGGATGCAACATTGCGTCGATGGAACAGGGGTTGGAGCTTCGTTGAGAGTGCAAGAGTTATTAGATAGGAGATTTTTTTTTGGACCTTGTCTAATAGGGAAATACTAGTGGTTTATGCTCTGGCCAAGATGTTGATACAATACTTCATGCATGGGTGGTTTTGTAGAGATATAGGATATTGGCAGGTGTGAGAAGTTTTCTAGCATAGTAGAGGGATCCCGCCTTCTTTGCAGCAGCCTTGGCAATATCCTTTATTTATTTGTTCCAATTCATGTTGCCTGTGAATGTTAAGCTGAGGAGTTTCAATGATAAACTCTCAGGTAGGTTGCTATTTTCCATGGCAATCGGTGGTTGACAAGGTTTCTTATAATTGTTAAAGGTAAGGAGCTTTGTTTTAGTAACATTAAATATTACCATCCATTTACTTACCCATTCCACTACAGACTGGGAGTCCTTCTCTAAGGATTCAAACATTGTGTTGGATATATGTGCATTTGTTCTACCCACATGTCTAGAATAGAGCGTTGTGTCATCAGCAAATATATTCATCTCGGACAGAATTTCATCAGGGAGGTCGTTTATGAATATCAGGAATAATAAAGGTTTAAGGATCGACCTCTGAGACACCCCCGCATTTATGTCATGTTGTTTGGATGTACGGCCATTGAGGACAACCTAGATTTTTCTTTTAGTTTAGAAATACCATATGATTTAATTTTCATGAGAAAGTCCTCCATGCCAGACATTGTCTACATATAATTTTTTTATTCAAAATATTATTTAAAAAATGTATTATATTTTCAAAGATATCTTACAGGATGGTATCCAGGGATATCATAGAAATTCCTAATACGATAATAGATGCTCAATATTGGAACTAGAGAAGTAATAGAGGGTATATAAGAGCCAAAATAAACATAAAAATATCATTCAAGACTGAACATATTTATTTGTTTGATATCTTAAGATGTTCAACTAAGAATTAGATATCCTTTAAACTTAGGCTCTTCAAAAACGATTATTTTCTCATCCGAGAGAATAAAAAATCCTGTAGTTTAAAAAAATGATGCTTCAAATATTTGAAATTTTTTTAAAAGCAAAAACTAAAAAAATCCTGCAGTGAATGAATAGAGATGCGATTCAAACAGAGGCCAAAAAGCGAATGGATTGTATAGCCACCCTCTTTCACTTTCAAAATCAAGTGAGTTTTCATAGGAACAGGTTCACTCAATATTTTCCAACCAATGAATATCGTTTCAAACTTAAAATCTAACAAGTCTATGTCAAATTAATAAGCCGATGTGAACTGAAACACCTCTATAAGAAACGGTGAAATAAGCAGAGTTCTCCAGAGACTCTACCTCTGCACTTCGAAAGGGATCCAAGAACATATGCTCCTCCCCCCCCCCCACGGGTCTTTGAAAGGCGATAAAAAGGACACTTCAAATCTCAGTACAAGCTCACTCAGCTCGAGCACATCTCCACACGCACTGACAAGAGGTCAGACGAACAGAAGTAAATTGCTGCTCAATAACACACACTAACAGAACAAAGTAAAGCTACACATACTTACATCGTGCCACATTGTTTATAACACACATACACATATTACTCACACATGCATATTCACACTAACAAATATATAGACTACACATCTTTATTCCTCGTGTCATCTTATTTTTCTACCAAAAACACGAGTTGTATAAACTTTACTAAATGAACATTTACTGACTAAGAAAAGGTTTTTATATTCATGTAAAGTTGTAGTTCTAAAAATGTTTTGTTATTTAATAATGTTTTCCTTGATTTTCCATTTACAAAACTATGTTTATGTTAAGTTAGCACTTGCTAGCTGGTTACCCTAATATTTCCTCAAATCTTTATTTCTTCCATTGTAATATGCATCCACGTCCGTATATTTCCCATTTCATTTCCTTCACCATTTACAAAACCCAATTCATATGTTAGATTTAGCACTGGCCAAGAAACCTTTGTAAAGACTTTTTTCATACAACAAACACTTTTTTCTTAAAGGAACCCTTCAAATTATTGGGTTTTAGCGTTACAGTTCAACGGTTACAAATGATGAACAAGAGCTACAATTCCGGTGTATATTCACACAAAAAAAAAGTACAGATCAAAATAAGGTGTGCAAAAGTTCAACATGCATCTCACTGTTTTCCATGTTAGTGATGAAAGGTGAGGAACGCAGTTAAAAAAATTAATCCGAAAATCTCTTATATAAAGGCCAGTTGTCTGTATGTTTGTCTGTTTGTTTGTTTGTTTGTTTGTTTGTTTGTTTGTTTGTATGTCCAGATACTCCTCCGAGTGGACCCAACAAACAGTCACACAGTTGACATCATTATGACCGGCCAGCCCCGGGACGTATAATATCTCAGAACCGGAAAAAAAAATGGACTCTTCGGGGGTCGACTGAGCACTTTTCTCCAATGGGGGGTGCCTTTTTCCTCAATTTTCAACGTTGTTTAGTACTAATTTGAGAAAAAAACAATGCTATCATGTAGAATTTTAGAAATAATGCACCGTCATGATTTTAACAGGAAATGACGTCAGAGGAAATCCCTAACGGACCTTTTTTGAACATGAGTTTATAGTGAAGCAAGGGTTGCTTACTTACTAACGGCACTTTTTTGAACATGAGTCTATAGTGATGCAAGGGTTGCTTAACTCCTAACGGCACTTTTTGATACATGCGTTTATAGTGACGCAAGTGTTGTTTAATCAATAACGGCACTTTTTTTAACATGAGTTCATAGTGAAGCAAGGGTTGCTTAATCCTAACCGCATTTTTTCTGTTGACATGATAACATCCTCCTAGGTATTACCTCCTCCTTTTTGAGAGGTGTGAAGTTAGTGTAGTATCAGTAAAATTAAAGTAATAAATAATTATGCTCCCCCACTGTTTTCACTAATGTTTGTATACATATTAAATAACGTCTCAATAAGTAAAGTAAAAAGAGAAATAATTATGCTCCACCATTGTTTTCACTAATATTTGTATACATATTAAATAACGTCTCAAGAAGTAAAGTAAGAAGAGAAATAATTATGCTCCGCCATTGTTTTCACTAATATTTGTATACATGTTAAATAACGTCTCAATAAGTAAAGGAAGAAAAGAGATAATTATGCTCCCCCATTGTTTTCACTAATATTTGTATACATATTAAATAACGTCTCAAGAAGTTAAGTAAGAAGAGAAATAATTATGCTCCGCCATTGTTTTCACTAATATTTGTATACATGTTAAATAACGTCTCAATAAGTAAAGTAAGAAGAGAAATAATTATGCTCCACTACTGTTTTCACTAATATTTGTATACATATAAAATAACTTCTCAAGAAGTTAAGTAAGAAGAGAAATAATTATGCTCCCCCATTGTTTTCACTAATATTTGTATACATATTAAATAACGTCTCAAGAAGTTAAGTAAGAAGAGAAATAATTATGCTCCGCCATTGTTTTCACTAATATTTGTATACATGTTAAATAACGTCTCAATAAGTAAAGTAAGAAGAGAAATAATTATGCACCGCCATTGTTTTCACTAATATTTGTATACATGTTAAATGACATTTTTTGTTTTGAACTGAAATATTTCGCAGGGTTGGGAGAGAGTGAAAAATTAGTTGGGAGTAGGGGGCTGGAGACATTGAGGGGTCGGAGAAAATTTTAGGAGTCAATCCGAACTTTTTAGGGGTCAGGCCAAATTTTTTTGTTTTTTTTGGTTTTGAACTCAAAATATTTCTCAGGGTTGGGGGAGAGTGAAAAATTAGGGGGCTGGGGAGATTTAGGGGTCAGGAAAAATTTTAGGGGTCAGGACGAACTTTTTAGGGGTCAGGCCAAATTTTTTTCTTTTTTTTTGGTTTTGAACTCAAAATATTTCTCATGGTTGGGGGAGAGTGAAAAATTAGGGGGCTGGAGAGATTTAGGGGTCAGGGAAAATTTTAGGGGTCAGGACGAACTTTTTAGCGGTCAAGCCAAATTTTTTTCTTTTTTTTGGTTTTGAAGTCAAAATATTTCTCATGGTTCGGGGAGAGTTAAAAATTAGGGGGCTGGAGAGATTTAGGGGTCGGGGAAAATTTTAGGGGTCAGGACGAACTTTTTAGGGGTCAGGCCAAATTTTTTTGTTTTTTTTTGTTTTGAAGTCAAAATATTTTTCAGGGTTGGGGGAGAGTGAAAAATTAGGGGGCTGGAGAGATTTAGGGGTCGGGGAAAATTTTAGGGGTCAGGACGAACTTTTTAGGGGTCAGGCCAAATTTTTTTGTTTTTTTTTGTTTTGAAGTCAAAATATTTCTCAGGGTTGGAGGAGAGTGAAAAATTAGGGGGCTTGAAAGATTTAGGGGTCGGGGAAAATTTTAGGGGTCAGGACGAACTTTTTAGGGGTCAGGCCAAATTTTTTTGTTTTTTTTTGTTTTGAAGTCAAAATATTTCTCATGGTTGGGGGAGAGTGAAAAATTAGGGGGCTGGACAGATTTAGGGGTCGGGGAAAATTTTAGGGGTCAAGACGAACTTTTTAGGGGTCAGGCCAAATTTTTTTCTTTTTTTTGGTTTTGAAGTCAAAATATTTCTCAGGTTTGGGGGAGAGTGAAAAATTAGGGGGCTGGAGAGATTTAGGGGTCGGGGAAAATTTTAGGGGTCAGGACGAACTTTTTAGGGGTCAGGCCAAATTTTTTTGTTTTTTTTTGTTTTGAAGTCAAAATATTTTTCAGGGTTGGGGGAGAGTGAAAAATTAGGGGGCTGGAGAGATTTAGGGGTCGGGGAAAATTTTAGGGGTCAGGACGAACTTTTTAGGGGTCAGGCCAAATTTTTTTGTTTTTTTTTGGTTTGAAGTCAAAATATTTCTCATGGTTGGAGGAGAGTGAAAAATTAGGGGGCTTGAAAGATTTAGGGGTCGGGGAAAATTTTAGGGGTCAGGACGAACTTTTTAGGGGTCAGGCCAAATTTTTTTGTTTTTTTTTGTTTTGAAGTCAAAATATTTCTCAGGGTTAGAGGAGAGTGAAAAATTAGGGGGCTGGAGAGATTTAGGGGTCGGGGAAAATTTTAGGGGTCATGACGAACTTTTTAGGGTTCAGGCCAAATTTTTTTTTTTTTTTTGGTTTTGAATCCAAAATATTTCTCAGGGTTGGGAGAGAGTGAACAATTAGGGGGCTGGAGAGATTGAAGGGTCGGGGAAAATTTTAGGGGTCAGGACGAACTTTTTAGGGGTCAGGCCAAATTTTTTTGTTATTTTTTGTTTTGAAGTCAAAATATTTCTCATGGTTGGGGGAGAGTGAAAAATTAGGGGGCTAGAGAGATTTAGGGGTCGGGGAAAATTTTAGGGGTCAGGACGAACTTTTTAGGGGTCAGGCCAAATTTTTTTGTTTTTTCTTGTTTTGAAGTCAAAATATTTCTCATGGTTGAGGGAGAGTATAAAATTAGGGGGCTGGAGAGATTTAGGGGTCGGGGAAAATTTTAGGGGTCAGGACGAACTTTTTAGGGGTCAAGCCAAATTTTTTTGTTTTTTTTTGTTTTTTTTTGTTTTGAAGTCAAAATATTTCTCAGGGTTGGGGGAGAGTGAAAAATTAGGGGGCTGGAGAGATTTAGGGGTCGGGGAAAATTTTAGGGGTCAGGACGAACTTTTTAGGGGTCAGGCCAAATTTTTTTGTTTTCTTTTGTTTTTTTTTGTTTTGAAGTCAAAATATTTCTCAGGGTTGGAGGAGAGTGAAAAATTAGGGGGCTTGAAAGATTTAGGGGTCGAGGAAAATTTTAGGGATCAGGACGAACTTTTTAGGGGTCAGGCCAAATTTTTTTGTTTTTTTTTGTTTTGAAGTCAAAATATTTCTCATGGTTGGGGGAGAGTGAAAAATTAGGGGGCTGGAGAGTTTTAGGGGTCGGGGAAAATTTTAGGGGTCAGGACGAACTTTTTAGGGGTCAGGTCAAATTTTTTTCTCTTTTTTTTGTTTTGAAGTCAAAATATTTCTCATGGTTGGGGGAGAGTTAAAAATTAGGGGGTCTGGAGAAATTGAGGGGTCGGGGAAAATTTTAGGGGTCAGGACGAACTTTTTAGGGGTAAGGCCAAATTTCTTTCTCTGTTTTGGTTTTGAACTCAAAATATTTCTCAGGGTTAGAGGAGAGTGAAAAATTAGGGGGCTGGAGAGATTTAGGGGTCGGGGAAAATTTTAGGGGTCATGACGAACTTTTTAGGGTTCAGGCCAAATTTTTTTCTTTTTTCTGGTTTTGAATCCAAAATATTTCTCAGGGTTGGGAGAGAGTGAACAATTAGGGGGCTGGAGAGATTGAAGGGTCGGGGAAAATTTTAGGGGTCAGGACGAACTTTTTAGGGGTCAGACCAAATTTTTTTGTTATTTTTTGTTTTGAAGTCAAAATATTTCTCATGGTTGGGGGAGAGTGAAAAATTAGGGGGCTGGAGAGATTTAGGGGTCGGGGAAAATTTTAGGGGTCAGGACGAACTTTTTAGGGGTCAGGCCAAATTTTTTTGTTTTTTCTTGTTTTGAAGTCAAAATATTTCTCATGGTTGAGGGAGAGTATAAAATTAGGGGGCTGGAGAGATTAAGGGGTCGGGGAAAATTTTAGGGGTCAGGACGAACTTTTTAGGGGTCAAGCAAAATTTTTTTGTTTTTTTTTTGTTTTTTTTTGTTTTGAAGTCAAAATATTTCTCAGGGTTGGGGGAGAGTGAAAAATTAGGGGGCTGGAGAGATTTAGGGGTCGGGGAAAATTTTAGGGGTCAGGACGAACTTTTTAGGGGTCAGGCCAAATTTTTTTGTTTTTTTTTGTTTTTTTTTGTTTTGAAGTCAAAATATTTCTCAGGGTTGGAGGAGAGTGAAAAATTAGGGGGCTTGAAAGATTTAGGGGTCGGGGAAAATTTTAGGGATCAGGACGAACTTTTTAGGGGTCAGGCCAAATTTTTTTGTTTTTTTTTGTTTTGAAGTCAAAATATTTCTCATGGTTGGGGGAGAGTGAAAAATTAGGGGGCTGGAGAGATTTAGGGGTCGGGGAAAATTTTAGGGGTCAGGACGAACTTTTTAGGGGTCAGGTCAAATTTTTTTCTCTTTTTTTTGTTTTGAAGTCAAAATATTTCTCATGGTTGGGGGAGAGTGAAAAATTAGGGGGCTGGAGAGATTTAGGGGTCGGGGAAAATTTTAGGGGTCAGGACGAACTTTTTAGGGGTCAGGCCAAATTTTTTTGTTTTTTTTTGTTTTGAAGTCAAAATATATCTCATGGTTGGGGGAGAGTGAAAAATTAGGGGGCTGGAGAGATTTAGGGGTCGCGGAAAATTTTAGGGGTCAGGACGAACTTTTTAGGGGTCAGGCCAAATTTTTTTGTTTTTTTTTGTTTTGAAGTCAAAATATTTCTCATGGTTTAGGGAGAGTATAAAATTAGGGGGCTGGAGAGATTTAGGGGTCGGGGAAAATTTTAGGGGTCAGGACGAACTTTTTAGGGGTCAGGCCAAATTTTTTTCTTTTTTTTGGTTTTGAACTCAAAATATTTCTCATGGTTGGGGGAGAGTGAAAAATTAGGGGGCTGGAGAGATTTAGGGGTCGGGGAAAATTTTAGGGGTCAGGACGAACTTTTTAGGGGTCAAGCCAAATTTTTTTGTTTTTTTTTGTTTTTTTTTGTTTTGAAGTCAAAATATTTCTCAGGGTTGGGGGAGAGTGAAAAATTAGGGGGCTGGAGAGATTATGGGGTCGGGGAAAATTTTAGGGGTCAGGACGAACTTTTTAGGGGTCAGGCCAAATTTTTTTGTTTTTTTTTGTTTTTTTTTGTTTTGAAGTCAAAATATTTCTCAGGGTTGGGGGAGAGTGAAAAATTAGGGGGCTGGAGAGATTTAGGGGTCGGGGAAAATTTTAGGGGTCAGGACGAACTTTTTAGGGGTCAGGCCAAATTTTTTGGTTTTTTTTTTTATTTGAAGTCAAAATATTTCTCATGGTTGGGGGAGAGTATAAAATTAGGGGGCTGGAGAGATTTAGGGGTCGGGGAAAATTTTAGGGGTCAGGACGAACTTTTTAGGGGTCAGGCCAAATTTTTTTGTTTTTTTTGGTTTTGAACTCAAAATATTTCTCAGGGTTGGGGGAGAGTACAAAATTAGGGGGTCTGGAGAAATTGACGGGTCGGGTAAAATTTTAGGGGTCAGGACGAACTTTTTAGCGGTCAGGCCAAATTTTTTTGTTTTTTTTGGTTTGAAGTCAAAATATATCTCATGGTTGGGGGAGAGTGAAAAATTAGGGGGCTGGAGAGATTTAGGGGTCGGGGCAAATTTTAGGGGTCAGGACGAACTTTTTAGGGGTCAGGCCAAATTTTTTCTTTTTTTTGGTTTTGAACTCAAAATATGTTCATGGTTGGGGGAGAGTGAAAAATTAGGGGGCTGGAGAGATTTAGGGGTCGGGGAAAATTTTAGGGGTCATGACGAACTTTTTAGGGTTCAGGCCAAATTTTTTTCTTTTTTCTGGTTTTGAATCCAAAATATTTCTCAGGGTTGGGGGAGAGTGAACAATTAGGGGGCTGGAGAGATTTAGGGGTCGGGGAAAATTTTAGGGGTCAGGACGAACTTTTTAGGGGTCAGGCCAAATTTTTTTCTTTTTTTTGGTTTTGAACTATAAATATTTCTCATAGTTAGGAGAGAGTGAAAAATTAGGGGGCTGGAGAGATTTAGGGGTAGGGGAAAATTTAGGGGTCAGGACGAACTTTTTAGGGGTCAGGCCAAATTTTTTTCTCTTTTTTTTGTTTTGAAGTCAAAATATTTCTCATGGTTGGGGGAGAGTGAAAAATTAGGGGGCTGGAGAGATTTAGGGGTCGGGGAAAATTTTAGGGGTCAGGACGAACTTTTTAGGGGTCAGGCCAAATTTTTTTGTTTTTTTTGGTTTTGAACTCAAAATATTTCTCAGGGTTGGGGGAGAGTTAAAAATTAGGGGGTCTGGAGAAATTGACGGGTCGGGTAAAATTTTAGGGGTCAGGACGAACTTTTTAGCGGTCAGGCCAAATTTTTTTGTTTTTTTTGGTTTGAAGTCAAAATATATCTCATGGTTGGGGGAGAGTGAAAAATTAGGGGGCTGGAGAGATTTAGGGGTCGGGGCAAATTTTAGGGGTCAGGACGAACTTTTTAGGGGTCAGGCCAAATTTTTTCTTTTTTTTGGTTTTGAACTCAAAATATGTTCATGGTTGGGGGAGAGTGAAAAATTAGGGGGCTGGAGAGATTTAGGGGTCGGGGAAAATTTTAGGGGTCATGACGAACTTTTTAGGGTTCAGGCCAAATTTTTTTCTTTTTTCTGGTTTTGAATCCAAAATATTTCTCAGGGTTGGGGGAGAGTGAACAATTAGGGGGCTGGAGAGATTTAGGGGTCGGGGAAAATTTTAGGGGTCAGGACGAACTTTTTAGGGGTCAGGCCAAATTTTTTTCTTTTTTTTGGTTTTGAACTATAAATATTTCTCATAGTTAGGAGAGAGTGAAAAATTAGGGGGCTGGAGAGATTGAGGGGTAGGGGAAAATTTAGGGGTCAGGACGAACTTTTTAGGGGTCAGGCCAAATTTTTTTCTCTTTTTTTTGTTTTGAAGTCAAAATATTTCTCATGGTTGGGGGAGAGTGAAAAATTAGGGGGCTGGAGAGATTTAGGGGTCGGGGAAAATTTTAGGGGTCAGGACGAACTTTTTAGGGGTCAGGCCAAATTTTTTTGTTTTTTTTTGTTTTTAAGTCAAAATATATCTCATGGTTGGGGGAGAGTGAAAAATTAGGGGGCTGGAGAGATTTAGGGGTCGCGGAAAAGTTTAGGGGTCAGGACGAACTTTTTAGGGGTAAGGCCAAATTTTTTTCTTTTTTTTGATTTTGAACTGAAAATATTTCTCATGGTTGGGGGAGAGTGAAAAATTAGGGGGCTAGAGAGATTTAGGGGTCGGGGAAAATTTTAGGGGTCAGGACGAACTTTTTAGGGGTCAGGCCAAATTTTTTTCTTTTTTTGGTTTTGAACTATAAATATTTCTCATGGTTGGGGGAGAGTGAAAAATTAGGGGTCGGGGAAAATTTTAGGGGTCAGGACGAACTTTTTAGGGGTCAGGCCAAATTTTTTTGTTTTTTTTGGTTTTGAACTCAAAATATTTCTCAGGGTTGGGGGAGAGTTAAAAATTAGGGGGTCTGGAGAAATTGACGGGTCGGGTAAAATTTTAGGGGTCAGGACGAACTTTTTAGCGGTCAGGCCAAATTTTTTTGTTTTTTTTGGTTTGAAGTCAAAATATATCTCATGGTTGGGGGAGAGTGAAAAATTAGGGGGCTGGAGAGATTTAGGGGTCGGGGCAAATTTTAGGGGTCAGGACGAACTTTTTAGGGGTCAGGCCAAATTTTTTCTTTTTTTTGGTTTTGAACTCAAAATATGTTCATGGTTGGGGGAGAGTGAAAAATTAGGGGGCTGGAGAGATTTAGGGGTCGGGGAAAATTTTAGGGGTCATGACGAACTTTTTAGGGTTCAGGCCAAATTTTTTTCTTTTTTCTGGTTTTGAATCCAAAATATTTCTCAGGGTTGGGGGAGAGTGAACAATTAGGGGGCTGGAGAGATTTAGGGGTCGGGGAAAATTTTAGGGGTCAGGACGAACTTTTTAGGGGTCAGGCCAAATTTTTTTCTTTTTTTTGGTTTTGAACTATAAATATTTCTCATAGTTAGGAGAGAGTGAAAAATTAGGGGGCTGGAGAGATTTAGGGGTAGGGGAAAATTTAGGGGTCAGGACGAACTTTTTAGGGGTCAGGCCAAATTTTTTTCTCTTTTTTTTGTTTTGAAGTCAAAATATTTCTCATGGTTGGGGGAGAGTGAAAAATTAGGGGGCTGGAGAGATTTAGGGGTCGGGGAAAATTTTAGGGGTCAGGACGAACTTTTTAGGGGTCAGGCCAAATTTTTTTGTTTTTTTTTGTTTTTAAGTCAAAATATATCTCATGGTTGGGGGAGAGTGAAAAATTAGGGGGCTGGAGAGATTTAGGGGTCGCGGAAAAGTTTAGGGGTCAGGACGAACTTTTTAGGGGTAAGGCCAAATTTTTTTCTTTTTTTTGATTTTGAACTGAAAATATTTCTCATGGTTGGGGGAGAGTGAAAAATTAGGGGGCTAGAGAGATTTAGGGGTCGGGGAAAATTTTAGGGGTCAGGACGAACTTTTTAGGGGTCAGGCCAAATTTTTTTCTTTTTTTGGTTTTGAACTATAAATATTTCTCATGGTTGGGGGAGAGTGAAAAATTAGGGGTCGGGGAAAATTTTAGGGGTCAGGACGAACTTTTTAGGGGTCAGGCCAAATTTTTTTGTTTTTTTTTGTTTTTAAGTCAAAATATATCTCATGGTTGGGGGAGAGTGAAAAATTAGGGGGCTGGAGAGATTTAGGGGTCGCGGAAAGGTTTAGGGGTCAGGACGAACTTTTTAGGGGTAAGGCCAAATTTTTTTCTTTTTTTTGGTTTTGAACTGAAAATATTTCTCATGGTTGGGGGAGAGTGAAAAATTAGGGGGCTAGAGAGATTTAGGGGTCGGGGAAAATTTTAGGGGTCAGGACGAACTTTTTAGGGGTCAGGCCAAATTTTTTTCTTTTTTTGGTTTTGAACTATAAATATTTCTCATGGTTGGGGGAGAGTGAAAAATTAGGGGTCGGGGAAAATTTTAGGGGTCAGGACGAACTTTTTAGGGGTCAGGCCAAATTTTTTTGTTTTTTTTTGTTTTGAAGTCAAAATATTTCTCATGGTTGGTGGAGAGTGAAAAATTAGGGGCTGGAGAGATTTAGGGGTCGGTGAAAATGTTAGGGGTCAGGCCAAATTTTTTAGGAGTCCGCGCAAATTCAGGGGCCGCGATATGTACGTATTTAGCTTCCACACCGGGGCGGCGATAGGTACTTATTTAGCATTCAGCGGTGGTAATAGGTACTTATATAGCATGTGCACATGGGCGGTAATAAGTACGTATATAGTATGCGCACCGGGGCAGTGATAGGTATGTATTTAGCATGCGCACTGAGGCAGCGATCAGTTCATATATACCAAGCGCACCGGGGCGGGGATAGGTACATATTTAAAATTCACACCGGGGCGGCGAAAGGTACATATTTAAAATTCACACCGGGGCGGCGATAGGTACGTATTTTGCATTCACACCGGGGCGGCGATAGGTATGTATTTAGCATTCACACAAGGGCAGCGATAGGTATGTATTTAGCATTCGCACCGGGGTGGCGATATGTACGTATTTAGCTTCCGCACCGGGGCGGCGATAGGTACGTATTATGAATTTACACCTGGGCGGCGATAGGTATGTATTTAGAATTCACACTGGGGCGGCGATAGGTATGTATTTAGCATTTGCACCGGGGCGGCGATATGTACGTATTTAGCTTCCACACCAGGGCGGCGATAGGTACGTATTCAGAATTCAGGGGTGCGATAGCTACGTATATAGCATGTACTCATGGGCAGCAATAAGTACGTACAGTACATATATAGCATGCGCACCGGGGCGGCGAAAGGTATGTATTTCGCATTCGCACCGTGGTGGTGATAGGTACGTATTTAGCATTCGCACCGGGGCGGCTATAGGTACGTATTTAGCATTCGCACCAGGGCGGCTATAGGTACGTATTTAGAATTCACACTGGGCCGGCGATAGGTATGTATTTAGCATTCACACCAAAGCGGCAATATGTACATATTAATTATCTGCACTAGGGCAGCGATAGGTACTTATGTAGCATGCACACCGGGGCGCAATTGGTATGTCTTTAGTATTCGCACTAGGGCAGCGATAGGTACTTATGTAGCATGCACACCGGGGCGCAATAGGTATGTATTTAGCATTCACACCGGGGCAACGATAGGTACTATTTAGCATTCGCAACAAGGCGGCGATAGGTACTTAAATAGTATCTGCACCGGGGCGGCGATAGGTACGTATATAGTATGTGCACTGGGGCGGCGATAGGTACGTATATAGTATGCGCACCGGGGTGATGATAGATACGTATATAGTATGAACACCGGGGTGGAGATAAGTACCTATATAGAAGGTGCAGATAGAGGTGTTACTTTTTATAGAAATATGTCATACTATTACCCTGGGCAATAGGAGAAATGGTGGGGAAGGAACAGCTTTTGCAAAAGGCAAAATTAGAAAGTAGCGGCGAAATGGGGCGACCAGGGAAGAGAAAGGTAGCAGATAAAGAGACGGCTATAGAGAGAGGGGGCGGACATAGAAGTTTGAATATAAAGATGTTACACACACGATCTTTCTTCAAATATATGTTTTTATGACCCCGAGCAACGCCGGGTAGCCCCGCTAGTCTCCTATATAAAGGCCAGTTGTCTGTATGTTTGTCTGTTTGTTTGTTTGTTTGTTTGTTTGTTTGTTTGTTTGTATGTCCAGATACTCCTCCGACAGGACCCAACAAACAGTCACACGGTTGACATCATTATAACCGGCCAGCCCCGGGACGTATAATATCTCAGAACCGGAAAAAAAAATGGACTCTTCGAGGGTCGACTGAGCACTTTTCTCCAATGGGGGGGTGCCTTTTTCCTCGATTTTCAACGTTGTTTAGTACTAATTTGAGAAAAAAAACAAAGAATTTGAGAAATAATGCACCGTCATGATTTTAACAGGAAATGACGTCAGAGGAAATCCCTAACGGCTCTTTTTTGAACATGAGTTTATAGTGAAGCAAGTGTTGCTTAATCACAAACGGCACTTTTTTTGAACACGAGTCCATAGTCAAGCATGGGTTGCTTACTTACTAACGGCACTTTTTTGAACATGAGTCCATAGTGATGCAAGGGTTGCTTAACTCCTAACGGCACTTTTTGATACATGCGTTTATAGTGACGCAAGTGTTGTTTAATCAATAACGGCACTTTTTTTAACATGAGTTCATAGTGAAGCAAGGGTTGCTTAATCCTAACCACATTTTTTCTGTTGACATGATAACATCCTCCTAGGTATTACCTCCTCCTTTTTGAGAGGTGTGAAGTTAGTGTAGTATCAGTAAAATTAAAGTAATAAATAATTATGCTCCCCCACTGTTTTCACTAATATTTGTATGCTCCCCCATTGTTTTTACTAATATTTCTATACATATTGTATACATATTGAAAACTTGGGGTGGGTGTGGGGGGGTGTCAGCATTCGCCGGTGTGAGCGCCTCAGGAGAAATTTGGGGAAGTGGGGGGGGGGGGTATCGGCATTCGGCGGTGGGCCGCCTCAGGCCAAATCTGGGGAGGGTGAGTGTCGGCATTCGGCGGTGGGGCGCCTCAGGCGAAATTCGGGGAGGAGTGTCGGCATTCGCCAGTATGAGCGTCTCAGGCCGAATTTGGGGGAGTGTCGGCATTCGCCGGTGTGAGCGACTCAGGCCGAATTTGGTGGAGTGTCGGCATTCGCCGGTGGTGCGCCTCAGGCCAAATTTGAAGATGGGGGATTGTCGGCATAATGCAAAGTCACGATTTTAGCAGGAAATGACGTCAGAGGAAATCCCTAACGGCACTTTTTTGAACATGAGTTTATAGTGAAGCACGGGTTGCCTTATCCCAACGAAACATAAGTTTTTATTGAAGCAACTGTTGCTTAATCCCTTACGGCATTTTTTTGAACATAAGTCCATAGTGAAGCAAGGGTTGCTTAATTCCTAACGGCACTTTTTTGAACATGAATCCACAGTGAAGCCATGGTTGCTTAATCAATAACGGCACTTTTTTGAACACGAGTTTGTAGTGAAGCCAGGGTTGCTTAATCCTAACTGCATTTCTTCTGTTGACATGATACCATCCTCCCAGGTATAACCTCCTTCTTTTTGAGAGGTGTGAAGTTAGTGTAGTATCAGTAAAATTAAAGTAATAAATAATTATGCTCCACCATTGTTTTCCCTAATATTTGTATACATAGTAAATAACGTCTCAATAAGTAAAGTAAGAAGAAAAATAATTATGCTCCACCACTGTTTTCACTAATATTTGTATACATATTAAATAACGTCTCAATAAGTAAAGTAAGAAGAAAAATAATTATGCTCCACCATTGTTTTCACTAATATTTGTATACATATGATATAACGTCTAAATAAGTAAAGTAAGAAGAAAAATAATTTTTGCTCCACCACTGTTTTCACTAAAATGTGTATACATATTAAATAACGTCTCAATATGTAAAGTAAGAAGAAATATAATTATGCTCCGCCATTGTTTTCACTAATATTTGAATACATGTTAAATAACGTCTCAATAAGTAAAGTAAAAAGAGAAATAATTATGCTCCGCCACTGTTTTCACTAATATTTGTATACATATTAAATAACGTCTCAATAAGTAAAGAAAGAAGAAAAATAATTATGCTCCACCATTGTTTTCACTTATATTTTTATACATGTTAAATAACGTCTCAATAAGTAAAGTAAAAATAGAAATAATTATGCTCCGCCATTGTTTTCACTAATATTTGTATACATGTTAAATAACATTTTTTTGTTTTGAACTCAAAATATTTCTTAGGGTTGGGGGAGAGTTAAAAATTAATGGGCTGGAGAGATTGAGGGCTCGGGGAAAATTTTAGGGCTCAGACCGAACTTTTTAGGGGTCAAGCCAAATTTTTTTGTTTTTTTTTGTTTTGAAGTCAAAATATTTCTCAGGGTTGGGGAGAATGAAAAAATAAGGGGCTAGAGATATTGAAGGGTCGGGGAAAATTTTAGGGGTCAGGCCGAACTTTTTAGGGGTCAGGCCAATTTTTTTGTTTTTTTTTGTATTGAAGTCAAAATATATCTCATGGTTGGGGGAGAGTGAAAAATTAGGGGGCTGGAGAGATTTAGGGGTCGGGGAAAATTTCAGGGGTCAGGACGAACTTTTTAGGGGTCAGGCCAAATTTTTTTCTTTTTTTTTTGGTATGAACTCAAAATATTTCTCAGGGTTGGGGGAGGGTGAACAATTAGAGGGGTGGAGAGATTGAGGGGTCGGGGAAAATTTTAGGGGTCAGGACGAACTTTTTAGGGGTCAGGCCAAATTTTTTTCTTTTTTTTGGTTTTGAACTCAAAATATTTCTCAGGGTTGGGGGAGAGTGAAAAATTAGGGGGCTGGAGAGATTGAGGGGCTGGGGAAAATTTTAGGGGTCAGGACGAACTTTTTAGGGGTCAGGCTAAATGTTTTACTTTTTTTTGGTTTTTAACTCAAAATATTTCTCAGGGTTCGGGGAGAGTTAAAAATTAAGGGGCTGGAGAGATTTAGGGGTCGGGGAAAATTTTAGGGATCAGGCCGAACTTTTTAGGGGTCAGGCCAAATTTTTTTCTTTTTTTTGGTTTTGAACTGAAAATATTTCTCAGGGTTGGGGGAGGGTGAATAATTAAGGGGGCTGGAGAGATTTAGGGGTCGGGGAAAATTTTAGGGGTCAGGACGAACTTTTTAGGGGTCAGGCCAAATTTTTTTCTTTTTTTTGGTTTTGAACTCAAAATATTTCTCATGGTTGGGGGAGAGTAAAAAATTAGGGGGCTGGAGAGAATTTAAGGGTCGCGGAAAATTTTAGGGGTCAGGACGAACTTTTTAGGGGTCAGGCCAAATTTTTTTGTTTTTTTTTGTTTTGAAGTCAAAATATATCTCATGGTTGAGGGAGAGTGAAAAATTAGGGGGCTGGAGAGATTTAGGGGTCGGGGAAAATTTTAGGGGTCAGGACGAACTTTTTAGGGCTCAGGCCAAATTTTTTTCTTTTTTTTGGTTTTGAACTCAAAATATTTCTCATGGTTGAGGGAGAGTGAAAAATTAGGGGGCTGGAGAGATTTAGGGGTCGGGGAAAATTTTAGGGGTCAGGACGAACTTTTTAGGGGTCAGGCCAAATTTTTTTTCTTTTTTTGGTTTTGAACTGAAAATATTTCTCAGGGTTAGGGGAGAGTGAAAAATTAGGGGGCTGGAGAGATTGAGGGGTCGGAGAAAATTTTAGGAGTCAGGCGGAACTTTTTAGGGGTCAGGCCAAATTTTTTTCTTTTTTTTGTTTAGAAGTCAAAATATTTCTTGTGGTTGGGGGAGAGTGAAAAGGTAGGTGCTGGAGAGATTTAGGGGTCGGGGAAAATTTTAGGGGCGGCGATATGTACGTATTTAGCTTCCACACCGGGTCGGCGATAGGTACTTATGTAGCATTCAGCGGTGGTGATAGGTACTTATATAACATGTGCACATGGGCAGTAATAAGTATGTATATGGTATGCGCACCGGGGCAGTGATAAGTATGTATTTAGCATGCGCACTGAGGTAGCGATCGGTTCATATATAGCACGCGCACCGGGGCGGCGATAGGTACGTATATAGCACGCGCACAGGGGCGGCGAAGAGTACATATTTAAAATTCACACCGGGGCGGCGAAAGGTACATATTTAAAATTCACACCTGGGCGGCGATAGGTACGTATTTAGCATTCACACCGGGGCGGCGATAGGTATGTATTTAGCATTCACACCGGGGCAGCGATAGGTATGTATTTAGCATTCGCACCGGGGTTGCGATATGTACGTATTTAGCTTCCGCACCGGGGCGGCAATAGGTACGTATTTAGAATTCACACCGGGGCGGCAATAGGTACGTATTTAGAATTCACAATGGGGCGGCGATAGCTATGTATTTAGCATTCGCACCGGGGCGGCGATATGTACGTATTTAGCTTCCACACCAGGGCGGCGATAGGTATGTATTCAGAATTCAGGGGTGGCGATAGCTACGTATATAGCATGTACACATGGGCAGCAATAAGTACGTACATAGCTTGCGCTCTGCGGCGGCGATCAGTACATATATAGCACGCGCACCGGGGCGGCGAAATGGTATGTATTTTGCATCGGCACCGTGGTGGTGATAAGTACTTATTTAGCATTCGCACCGGGGCGGCTATAGGTACGTATTTAGCATTCGCACTGGGCCGGGGATAGGTACGTATTTAGCATTCACACCAAAGCGGCAATATGTACATATTAATTATTCGCACTAGGGCAGCGATAGGTACTTATGTAGCATGCACACCGGGGCGCAATTGGTATGTCTTCAGTATTCGCACTAGGGCAGCGATAGGTACTTATGTAGCATGCACACTGGGGCGCAATAGGTATGTATTTAGCATTCACACTGAGGCAACGATAGGTACTATTTAGCATTCGCAACGGGGCGGCGATAGGTACTTAAATAGTATCTGCACCGGGGCGGCAATAGGTACGTATATAGTATGTGCACTGGGGCGGCGATAGGTACGTATATAGTATGAACACCGGGGTGGAGATAAGTACCTATATAGAAGGCACAGATAGAGGTGTTACTTTTTATAGAAATATGTCATACTATTACCCTGGGCAATAGGAGAAATGGTGGGGAAGAAACAGCTTTTGCAAAAGGCAAAATTAGAAAGTAGCGGCGAAATGGGGTGTCCAGGGAAGAGAAAGGTAGCAGATAAAGAGACGGCTATAGAGAGAAGGGGCGGACATAGAAGTTTGAATATAAAGATGTTACACACACGATCTTTCTTCAAATATATGTTTTTATGACCCCGAGCAACGCCGGGTAGCCCCGCTAGTCTCCTATATAAAGGCCAGTTGTCTGTATGTTTGTCTGTTTGTTTGTTTGTTTGTTTGTTTGTTTGTTTGTTTGTTTGTTTGTTTGTTTGTATGTCCAGATACTCCTCCGAGGGGACCCAACAAACAGTCACACGGTTGACATCATTATAACCGGCCAGCCCCGGGACGTATAATATCTCAGAACCGGAAAAAAAAATGGACTCTTCGAGGGTCGACTGAGCACTTTTCTCCAATGGGGGGGTGCCTTTTTCCTCGATTTTCAACGTTGTTTAGTACTAATTTGAGAAAAAAACAAAGAATTTGAGAAATAATGCACCGTCATGATTTTAACAGGAAATGACGTCAGAGGAAATCCCTAACGGCTCTTTTTTGAACATGAGTTTATAGTGAAGCAAGTGTTGCTTAATCACAAACGGCACTTTTTTTGAACACGAGTCCATAGTCAAGCATGGGTTGCTTACTTACTAACGGCACTTTTTTGAACATGAGTCCATAGTGATGCAAGGGTTGCTTAACTCCTAACGGCGCTTTTTGATACATGCGTTTATAGTGACGCAAGTGTTGTTTAATCAATAACGGCACTTTTTTTAACATGAGTTCATAGTGAAGCAAGGGTTGCTTAATCCTAACCACATTTTTTCTGTTGACATGATAACATCCTCCTAGGTATTACCTCCTCCTTTTTGAGAGGTGTGAAGTTAGTGTAGTATCAGTAAAATTAAAGTAATAAATAATTATGCTCCCCCACTGTTTTCACTAATATTTGTATGCTCCCCCATTGTTTTCACTAATATTTCTATACATATTGTATACATATTGAAAACTTGGGGTGGGTGTGGGGGGTGTCGGCATTCGCCGGTGTAAGCGCCTCAGGAGAAATTTGGGGAAGAGGGGGGGGTATCGGCATTCGGCGGTGGGGCGCCTCAGGCCAAATCTGGGGAGGGTGAGTGTCGGCATTCGGCGGTGGGGCGCCTCAGGCGAAATTCGGGGAGGAGTGTCGGCATTCGCCAGTATGAGCGCCTCAGGCCGAATTTGGGGGAGTGTCGGCATTCGCCGGTGGTGCGCCTCAGGCCAAATTTGGAGATGGGGGATTGTCGGCATAATGCAAAGTCACGATTTTAGCAGGAAATGACGTCAGAGGAAATCCCTAACGGCACTTTTTTGAACATGAGTTTATAGTGAAGCACGGGTTGCCTTATCCCAACGAAACATAAGTTTTTATTGAAGCAACTGTTGCTTAATCCCTAACGGCATTTTTTTGAACATGAGTCCATAGTGAAGCAAGGGTTGCTTAATTCCTAACGGAACTTTTTTGAACATGAATCCACAGTGAAGCCAGGGTTGCTTAATCAATAACGGCACTTTTTTGAACACGAGTTTGTAGTGAAGCCAGGGTTGCTTAATCCTAACTGCATTTCTTCTGTTGACATGGTACCATCCTCCCAGGTATAACCTTCTTCTTTTTGAGAGGTGTGAAGTTAGTGTAGTATCAGTAAAATTAAAGTAATAAATAATTATGCTCCACCATTGTTTTCACTAATATTTGTATACATATTAAATAACGTCTCAATAAGTAAAGTAAGAAGAAAAATAATTATGCTCCACCACTGTTTTCACTAATATTTGTATACATATTGAATAACGTCTCAATAAGTAAAGTAAGAAGAAAAATAATTATGCTCCACCATTGTTTTCACTAATATTTGTATACATATGATATAACGTCTAAATAAGTAAAGTAAGAAGAAAAATAATTATGCTCCACCACTGTGTTCACTAAAATGTGTATACATATTAAATAACGTCTCAATATGTAAAGTCAGAAGAAATATAATTATGCTCCGCCATTGTTTTCACTAATATTTGAATACATGTTAAATAACGTCTCAATAAGTAAAGTAAAAAGAGAAATAATTATGCTCCGCCACTGTTTTCACTAATATTTGTATACATATTAAATAACGTCTCAATAAGTAAAGAAAGAAGAAAAATAATTATGCTCCACCATTGTTTTCACTTATATTTTTATACATGTTAAATAACGTCTCAATAAGTAAAGTAAAAAGAGAAATAATTATGCTCCGCCATTGTTTTCACTAATATTTGTATACATGTTAAATAACATTTTTTTTGTTTTGAACTCAAAATATTTCTTAGGGTTGGGGGAGAGTTAAAAATTAGGTGGCTGGAGAGATTGAGGGCTCGGGGAAAATTTATGGGGTCAGGCCGAACTTTTTAGGGGTCAGGCCAAATTTTTTTGTTTTTTTTTGTTTTGAAGTCAAATTATTTCTCGTGGTTGGAGGAGAGTGAACAATTAGGGGGCTAGAGAGATTTAGGGGTCGGGGAAAATTTTAGGGGTCAGGACGAACTTTTTAGGGGTCAGGCAAAATTTTTTTGTTTTTTTTGTTTTGAAGTCAAAATATATCTTATGTTTGGGGGAGAGTGAAAAATTAGGGAGCTGGAGAGATTTAGGGGTCGGGGACAATTTTAGGGGTCAGGACGAACTTTTTAGGGGTCAGGCCAAATTTTTTTGTTTTTTTTTGTTTTTTTTTGTTTTGAAGTCAAAATATTTCTCAGGGTTGGGGGAGAGTGAAAAATTAGGGGGCTAGAGAGATTTAGGGTTCGGGGAAAATTTTAGGGGTCAGGCGGAACTTTTTAGGGGTCAGGCCAAATTTTTTTGTTTTTTTTTGTTTTGAAGTCAAAATATTTCTCATGGTTGGAGGAGAGTGAAAAATTAGGGGGCTGAAGAGATTTAGGGGTCGGGGAAAATTTTAGGAGTCAGGACGAACTTTTTAGGGGTCAGGCAAAATTTTTTTGTTTTTTTTTGTTTTTTAACTCAAAATATTTCTCAGGGTTGGGGGAGAGTGAAAAATTAGGGGGCTAGAGAGATTTAGGAGTCGGGGAAAATTTTAGGGGTCAGGACGAACTTTTTAGGGGTCAGGCCACATTTTTTTGTTTTTTTTTGTTTTTTTTTGTTTTTTTTTGTTTTGAAGTCAAAATATTTCTCAGGGTTGGGGGAGAATGAAAAATTAGGGAGCTGGAGAGATTTAGGGGTCGGGGAAAATTTTAGGGGTCAGGACGAACTTTTTAGGGGTCAGGCCAAATTTTTTTGTTTTTTTTTGTTTTGAAGTCAAATTATTTCTCATGGTTGGAGGAGAGTGAAAAATTAGGGGGCTGGAGAGATTTAGGGGTCGGGGAAAATTTTAGGGGTCAGGACGAACTTTTTAGGGGTCAGGCAAAATTTTTTTGTTTTTTTTGTTTTGAAGTCAAAATATATCTCATGTTTGGGGAAGAGTGAAAAATTAGGGGGCTGGAGAGATTTAGGGGTCGGGGACAATTTTAGGGGTCAGGACGAACTTTTTAGGGGTCAGGCCAAATTTTTTTGTTTTTTTTTTGTTTTTTTTTGTTTTGAAGTCAAAATATTTCTCAGGGTTGGAGGAGAGTGAAAAATTAGGGGGCTGGAGAGATTTAGGGGTCGGGGAAAATTTTAGGAGTCAGGCGGAACTTTTTAGGGGTCAGGCCAAATTTTTTTGTTTTTTTTTGTTTTGAAGTCAAAATATATCTCATGGTTGGGGGAGAGTGAAAAATTAGGGGGCTGGAGAGATTCAGGGGTCGGGGAAAATTTTAGGGGTCAGGACGAACTTTTAAGGGGTCAGGCCAAATTTTTTTGTTTTTTTTTGTTTTGAAGTCAAAATCGTTCTCATAGTTGGGGGAGAGTGAAAAATTAGGGGGCTAGAGAGATTTAGGGTTCGGGGAAAATTTTAGGGGTCAGGCGGAACTTTTTAGGGGTCAGGCCAAATTTTTTTGTTTTTTTTTGTTTTGAAGTCAAAATATTTCTCATGGTTGGAGGAGAGTGAAAAATTAGGGGGCTGGAGAGATTTAGGGGTCGGGGAAAATTTTAGGGGTCAGGACGAACTCTTTTGCGGTCAGGCAAAATTATTTTTTTTTTTTGGTTTTTTAACTCAAAATATTTCTCAGGGTTGGGGGAGAGTGAACAATTAGGGGGCTGGAGAGATTTAGGGGTCGGGGAAAATTATAGGGGTCAGGCGGAACTTTTTAGGGGTAAGGCCAAATTTTTTTGTTTTTTTTTGTTTTGAAGTCAAAATATTTCTCATGGTTGGGGGAGAGTGAAACATTAGGGGGCTGGAGAGATTTAGGGGTCGGGGAAAATTTTAGGGGTCAGGACGAACTTTTTAGGGGTCAGGCCAAATTTTTTTGTTTTTTTTTGTTTTTTTTTTCTTTTGAAGTCAAAATATTTCTCAGGGTTGGGGGAGAGTGAAAAATTAGGGGGCTGGAGAGATTTAGGGGTCGGGGAAAATTTTAGGGGTCAGGACGAACTTTTTAGGGGTCAGGCCAACTTTTTTGTTTTTTTTTGTTTTGAAGTCAAAATATTTCTCCGTGTTGGAGGAGAGTGAAAAATTAGGGGGCTTGAGAGATTTAGGGGTCGGGGAAAATTTTAGGGCTTCAGGACGAACTTTTTAGGGGTCAGGCCAAATTTGTTTTTTTTTTTTTTGTTTTTAAGTCAAAATATATCTCACGGTTGTGGGAGAGTTAAAAATTAGGAGGCTGGAGAGATTTAGGGGTCGGGGAAAATTTTAGGGGTCAGGACGAACTTTGAAGGGGTCAGGCCAAATTTTTTTGTTTTTTTTTGTTTTGAAGTCAAAATATTTCTCATGGTTGGGGGAGAGTGAAAAATTAGGGGGCTAGAGAGATGTAGGGGTCGGGGAAAATTTTAGGGGTCAGGCGGAACTTTTTAGGGGTCAGGCCAAATTTTTTTGTTTTTTTTGGTTTTGAACTCAAAATATTTCTCAGGGTTGGGGGAGAGTGAACAATTAGGGGGCTGGAGAGATTGAGTGGTCGGGGAAAATTTTAGGGGTCAGGACGAACTTTTTAGGGGTCAGGCCAAATTTTTTTCTTTTTTTTGGTTTTGAACTGAAAATATTTCTCAGGGTTGGGGGAGATTGAAAAATTAGGGGGCTGGAGAGATTTAGGGGTCGGGGAAAATTTTAGGGGTCAGGACGAACTTTTTAGGGGTCAGGCCAAATTTTTTTCTTTTTTTTTGGTTTTGAACTCAAAATATTTCTCAGGGTTGGGGGAGAGTGAACAATTAGGGGGCTGGAGAGATTTAGGGGTCAGGGAAAATTTTAGGGGTCAGGACGAACTTTTTAGGGGTCAGGCCAAATTTTTTTGTTTTTTTTTGTTTTGAAGTCAAAATATTTCTCATGGTTTGGGGAGAGTGAAAAATTAGGGGGCTGGAGAGATTTAGGGGTCGGGGCAAATTTTAGGGGTCAGGCCGAACTTTTTAGGGTCTGCCCAAATTTAGGGGCGGCGATATGTACGTATTTAGCTTCCACACCAGGGCGGCGATAGGTACTTATTTAGCATTCAGTGGTGGTGATAGGTACTTATATAGCATGTGCACATGGGCGGTAATAAGTACGTATATAGTATGCACACCGGGGCAGTGATAGGTATGTATTTATCATGCGCACTGAGGCAGCGATCGGTTCATATGTAGCACGCGCACCGGGGCGGCGATAGGTACGTATATAGCACGCGCACAGGGGCGGCGAAAGGTACATATTTAAAATTCACACTGGGCGGCGAAAGGTACATATTTAAAATTCACACCGGGGCGGCGATAGGTACGTATTTAGCATTCACGCCGGGGCGGCGATAGGTATGTATTTAGCATTCACACTGGGGCAGCGATAGGTATGTATTTAGCATTCACACCGGGGCAGCGATAGGTACGTATTTAGCTTCCGCACCGGGGCGGCGATAGGTACGTATTTAGAATTCACACCGGGGCGGAAATAGGTACGTATTTAGAATTCACACCGGGGCAGCGATAGGTATGTATTTAGCATTAGCACCGGGGCGGCGATATGTACGTATTTAGCTTCCACACCAGGGCGGCGATAGGTACGTATTCAGAATTCAGGGGTGGCGATAGCTACGTATATAGCATGTACACATGGGCAGCAATAAGTACGTACATAGCATGCGCTCTGCGGCGGCGATCAGTACATATATTGCACGCGCACCGGGGCGGCGAAAGGTATGTATTTCGCATTCGCACCGTAGTGGTGATAGGTACGTATTTAGCATTCGCACTGGGGCGGCTATAGGTACGTATTTAGCATTCGCACCAGGGCGGCTATAGGTACGTATTTAGCATTCGCACTGGGCCGGCGATAGGTACGTATTTAGCATTCACACCAAAGCGGCAATATGTACATATTAATTATTCGCACTAGGGCAGCGATAGGTACTTATGTAGCATGCACACCGGGGCGCAATTGGTATGTCTTTAGTATTCGCACTAGGGCAGCGATAGGTACTTATGTAGCATGCACACCGGGGCGCAATAGGTATGTATTTAGCATTCACACCGGGGCAACGATAGGTACTATTTAGCATTCGCAACGGGGCGGCGATAGGTACTTAAATAGTATCTGCACCGGAGCGGCGATAGGTACGTATATAGTATGTGCACTGGGGCGGCGATAGGTACGTATATAGTATGCGCACCGGGGTGATGATAGATACGTATATAGTATGAACACCGGGGTGGAGATAAGTACCTATATAGAAGGCGCAGATAGAGGTGTTACTTTTTATAGAAATATGTCATACTATTACCCTGGGCAATAGGAGAAATGGTGGGGAAGAAACAGCTTTTGCAAAAGGCAAAATTAGAAAGTAGCGGCGAAATGGGGCGACCAGGAAAGAGAAAGGTAGCAGATAAAGAGACGGCTATAGAGAGAGGGGGCGGACATAGAAGTTTGAATATAAAGATGTTACACACACGATCTTTCTTCAAATATATGTTTTTATGACCCCGAGCAACGCCGGGTAGCCCTGCTAGTCTCTTATATAAAGGGCAGTTGTCTGTTTGTATGTTTGTTTGTTTGTTTGTTTGTATGTCCAGTATCTCCTCAAAAACTACCCGACGACATGTCAAAAAGTTGACATCTACAGGACCGCACAAATCCCGGATGTAAAATATCTAAAAATCGCGAAAATCGATTCACTCGCTGACACTCAACCGGACCACTTTCCGACAAAAGGTAGCAGTTTTTTCCGTATTTTTCACGAAATTTCAACGTTAATATGTAGTAAATTCGAAATAATCTAATGTATTTATGTACTAATCCGATAAAAATGCAGAGTCATTGTAAACATCCCATAATCCCTTGCCGGATGTACCCGGTCTTGCCCTAAATTGTGTCCGGTTGTATCAGATCATCCAATAACTTCTGTCCGGTTGCATCAATAACAACATAGGAATCCTACGTTAAGAGTGTGTAGTGAAACAAGGGTTGCTCAATCACATCCTAACCTGTCCCATAATCCCTTGCCGGATGTACCCGGTCTTGCTCTAAATTGTGTCCGGTTATATCAGGTCATCATGACGTCAGAGAGTGGCAGTTTTCCTTTCTGTCATTTTTCCCTCTCACACTTTCTTTCTTAATTATTAATAGACGCTAATATTCCTCCCCCCCCCCCTCCCTCCCTGTGGCCGTTCTGTTATCATGATAGGAATTACCTCCTCCTTTCTGGCATAATTGGGGGGGGGGGTTACGGTATTCGCCGGTGTGAGCATTACCTCCTCCTTTTTTGAGAAGTGTAGAGGTAGGGTAGTATCGGTTCCGTTGTCATGATGCACTGATCCCATGCATTACCTCTTCCTTTTTTGAGAAGTGTAGATGTAGAATAGTATCGGTTCCGTTGTCAGGATGTGCTCATCCCATGAATTACCTCCTCCTTTTTTGAGAAGTGTTGAGGTAGGGTCGTATCGGTTCCGTTGTCATGATGCCCTCATCCCATGCATTATCTCCTCCTTTTTTGAGAAGTGTTGAGGTAGGGTCGTATCGGTTCCGTTGTCATGATGCCCTCATCCAATGCATTATCTCCTCCTTTTTTGAGAAGTGTTGAGGTAGGGTCGTATCGGTTCCGTTGTCATGATGCCCTCATACCATCCATTATCTACTCCTTTTTTGAGCAGTGTTGAAGTGTGAGCGACTCAGGCGAAATCCGGGGAGGGGGAATGTCGGCATTCGTCGGTATGAGCGCCTCAGGCGAAATCTGGGGAGATGGAATGTCGGCATTCGCCGGTATGAGCGCCTCAGGACTATTTGGCAGATCAGAAGGAGAGAGGATACCTAAGGGATTTCAGTAGTGCTCATGAAGCCTCCTCGATTTTCAAAGTACTCGGCGTTGTCCGGGAGAAAAGTGCTCAATATCCTAGATAGAGCTACTGTAGTGATAGGTTTAGAAAATATTTTAACGCCATCTTCGTTCCCCTTTGGACAATTTTGCAGATGAAAACGAGGGAGGATACCTAACTGATTTCAGTAGTCCCCAGGAGGCCTCTTTGATTTTCAAAGTACTCGGCGTTGTCCGGGAAAAAAGTGCTCAATGTCCTAGATAGAGCTACTGTAGTGATAGGTTCGGATAATATTTTAACAGAATCTACGCTGAAAAGGATGGGGGAATGGATAAGAGTTATTTCAGTAGTCTCCAGGAGGCCTCTTTGATTTTGAAATACTCGGCGTTGTCCGGGAGAAAAGTGCTCAATATCCTAGATAGAGCTACTGTAGTGATAGGTTTTGAAAATATTTTAACGCCATCTTCGTTCCCCTTTGGACTATTTCGCAGATCAGAAGGAGAGAGGATACCTAAGGGATTTCAGGAGTGCTCATGAAGCCTCCTCGATTTTCAAAGTACTCGGCGTTGTCCGGGAAAAAAGTGCTCAATATCCTAGATAGAGCTACTGTAGTGACAGGTTTAGAAAATATTTTAACGCCATCTTCGTTCCCCTTTGGAAAATTTTGCAGATGAAAAGGAGGGAGGATACCTAACTGATTTCAGTAGTCCCCAGGAGGCCTCCTTGATTATCAAAGTACTCGGCGTGGTCCGGGAGAAAAGTGCTCAATGTCCTAGATAGAGCTACTGTAGTGATAGTTTTGGAAAATATTTTAACGCCGTCTTCGTTCCTCTTTGGACTATTTCGCAGATCAGAAGGAGAGAGGATACCTAAGGGATTTCAGGAGTGCTCATGAAGCCTCCTCGATTTTCAAAGTACTCGGCGTTGTCCGGGAGAAAAGTGCTCAATGTCCTAGATAGAGCTACTGTAGTGATAGGTTTTGGAAAATATTTTAACGCCATCTTCGTTCCCCTTTGGACTATTTCGCAGATCAGAAGGAGAGAGGATACCTAAGGGATTTCATGGGTGTTCATGAAGCCTCCTCGATTTTCAAAGTACTCGGCGTTGTCCGGGAGAAAAGTGCTCAATATCCTAGATAGAGCTACTGTAGTGATTTGTTTGGAAAATATTTTAACGCCATCTTCGCTCACCTTTGGACTATTTCGCAGATCAGAAGGAGAGAGGATACCTAAGTGATTTCAGTAGTCCCCAGGAGGCTTCCTTGATTATCAAAGTACTTGGCGTTGTCCGGGATAAAAGTGCTCAATGTCCTAGATAGAGCTACTGTAGTGATAGGTTTGGATTATATTTTAACAGCATCTACGCTAAAAAGGATGGGGTAATCGATAAGAGTTATTTCAGTAGTGCTCAGCAGGCCGTTTTTGATTTTGAAATACTCGGCGTTGTCCGGGAAAAAAGTGCTCAATATCCTAGATAGAGCTACTGTAGTGATAGGTTTGGAAAATATTTTAACGCCATCTTCGTTTCCCTTTGGACTATTTCGCCGATCAGAATGAGAGAGGATACCTAAGTGATTTCAGTAGTCCCCAGGAGGTCTCCTTGATTATCAAAGTACTCGGCGTTGTCCGGGAGAAAAGTGCTCAATGTCCTAGAAAGAGCTACTGTAGTGAAAGGTTTTGGAAAATATTTTAACGCCATCTTCGTTCTCCTTTGGACTATTTCGCAGATCAGAAGGAGAGAGGATACCTAAGGGATTTCATGGGTGTTCATGAAGCCTTCTCGATTTTCAAAGTACTCGGCGTTGTCCGGGAGAAAAGTGCTCAATATCCTAGATAGAGCTACTGTAGTGATAGGTTTGGAAAATATTTTAACGCCATCTTCGTTCCCCTTTGGACTATTTCGCAGATCAGAAGGAGAGAGGATACCTAAGGGATTTCAGGAGTGCTCATAAAGCCTCCTCGATTTTCAAAGTACTCGGCGTTGTCCGGGAGAAAAGTGCTCAATATCCTAGATAGAGCTACTGTAGTGATAGGTTTAGAAAATATTTTAACGCCATCTTCGTCTCCCTTTGGACAATTTTGCAGATCAAAAGGAGGGAGGATACCTAACTGATTTCAGTAGTCCCCAGGAGGCCTCTTTGATTTTCAAAGTACTCGGCGTTGTCCGGGAAAAAAGTGCTCAATGTCCTAGATAGAACTACTGTAGTGATAGGTTTGGATAATATTTTAACAGCATCTACGCTGAAAAGGATGGGGTAATCGATAAGAGTTATTTCAGTAGTGCTCAGGAGGCCTCTTTGATTTTGAAATACTCGGCGTTGTCCGGGAGAAAAGTGCTCAATATCCTAGATAGAGCTACTGTAGTGATAGGTTTGGAAAATATTTTAACGCCGTCTCTGTTACCCTTTGGACTATTTCGCAGATCAGGAGAGAGGATACCTAAGTCATTTCAGTAGTCCTCAGGAAGCCTCCTTGATTATCAAAGTACTTGGCGTTGTCCGGGAGAAAAGTGCTCAATGTCCTAGATAGAGCTACTGTAGTGATAGGTTTGGATAATATTTTAACAGCATCTACGCTGAAAAGGATGGGGTAATCGATAAGAGTTATTTCAGTAGTGCTCAGGAGGCCTCTTTGATTTTGAAATACTCGGCGTTGTCCGGGAGAAAAGTGCTCAATATCCTAGATAGAGCTACTGTAGTGATAGGTTTGGAAAATATTTTAACGCCATCTTCGTTTCCCTTTGGACTATTTCGCAGATCAGAAGGAGAGAGGATACCTAAGTGATTTCAGTAGTCCCCAAGAGGCCTCCTTGATTATCAAAGTACACGGTGTTGTCCGGGAGAAAAGTGCTCAATGTCCTAGAAAGAGCTACTGTAGTGATAGGTTTTGGAAAATATTTTAACGCCATCTTCGTTCTCCTTTGGACTATTTCGCAGATCAGAAGGAGAGAGGATACCTAAGGGATTTCATGGGTGTTCATGAAGCCTTCTCGATTTTCAAAGTACTCGGCGTTGTCCGGGAGAAAAGTGCTCAATATCCTAGATAGAGCTACTGTAGTGATAGGTTTGGAAAATATTTTAACGCCATCTTCGTTCCCCTTTGGACTATTTCGCAGATCAGAAGGAGAGAGGATACCTAAGTGATATCAGTAGTCCCCAGGAGGCCTCCTTGATTATCAAAGTACTCGGCGTTGTTCGGGAGAAAAGTGCTCAATGTCTTAGATAGAGCTACTGTAGTGATAGGTTTGGAAAATATTTTAACTCCATCTTCGTTCCCCTTTGGACTATTTCGCAGATCAGAAGGAGAGAGGATACCTAAGGGATTTCAGGAGTGCTCATAAAGCCTCCTCGATTTTCAAAGTACTCGGCGTTGTCCGGGAGAAAAGTGCTCAATATCCTAGATAGAGCTACTGTAGTGATAGGTTTAGAAAATATTTTAACGCCATCTTCGTCTCCCTTTGGACAATTTTGCAGATGAAAAAGAGGGAGGATACCTAACTGATTTCAGTAGTCCCCAGGAGGCCTCTTTGATTTTCAAAGTACTCGGCGTTGTCCGGGAAAAAAGTGCTCAATGTCCTAGATAGAGCTACTATAGTGATAGGTTTGGATAATATTTTAACAGCATCTACGCTTAAAAGAATGTGGTAATCGATAAGAGTTATTTCAGTAGTGCTCAGGAGGTCTCTTTGATTTTGAAATACTCGGCGTTGTCCGGGAGAAAAGTGCTCAATATCCTAGATAGAGCTACTGTAGTGATAGGTTTGGAAAATATTTTAACGCCGTCTCTGTTACCCTTTGGACTATTTCGCAGATCAGGAGAGAGGATACCTAAGTCATTTCAGTAGTCCCCAGGAAGCCTCCTTGATTATCAAAGTACTTGGCGTTGTCCGGGAGAAAAGTGCTCAATGTCCTAGATAGAGCAACTGTAGTGATAGGTTTGGATAATATTTTAACAGCATCTACGCTGAAAAGGATGGGGTAATCGATAAGAGTTATTTCAGTAGTGCTCAGGAGGCCTCTTTGATTTTGAAATACTCGGCGTTGTCCGGGAGAAAAGTGCTCAATATCCTAGATAGAGCTACTGTAGTGATAGGTTTTGGAAAATATTTTAACGCCATCTTCGTTTCCCTTTGGACTATTTCGCAGATCAGAAGGAGAGAGGATACCTGAGGAATTTCATGGGTGTTCATGAAGCCTCCTCGATTTTCAAAGTACTCCGCGTTGTCCGGGAGAAAAGTGCTCAATATCCTAGATAGAGCTACTGTAGTGATTTGTTTGGAAAATATTTTAACGCAATCTTCGTTCACCTTTGGACTATTTCGCAGATCAGAAGGAGAGAGGATACCTAAGTGATTTCAGTAGTCCCCAGGAGGCTTCCTTGATTATCAAAGTACTCGGCGTTGTCCGGGATAAAAGTGCTCAATGTTCTAGATAGAGCTACTGTAGTGATAGGTTTGGAAAATATTTTAACGCCATCTTCGTTTCCCTTTGGACTATTTCGCAGATCAGAATAAGAGAGGATACCTAAGGGATTTCAGGAGTGCTCATAAAGCCTCCTCGATTTTTAAAGTACTCGGCGTTGTCCGGGAGAAAAGTGCTCAATATCCTAGATAGAGCTACTGTAGTGATAGGTTTAGAAAATATTTTAACGCCATCTTCGTTCCCCTTTGGACAATTTTGCAGCTGAAAAGGAGGGAGGATACCTAACTGATTTAATAGTCCCCAGGAGGCCTCTTTCATTTTCAAAGTACTCGGCGTTGTCCGGGAAAAAAGTGCTCAATGTCCTAGATAGAGCTACTGTAGTGATAGGTTTGGATAATATTTTTACAGTATCTACGCTGAAAAGGATGGGGTAATCGATAAGAATTATTTCAGTAGTGCTCAGGAGGCCTCTTTGATTTCGAAATACTCGGCGTTGTCCGGGAGAAAAGTGCTCAATATTCTAGATAGAGCTACTGTAGTGATAGGTTTGGAAATATTTTAACGCCATCTTCGTTCCCCTTTGGACTATTTCGCAGATCAGAAGGAGAGAGTATACCTAAGTGATTTCAGTAGTCCCCAGGAGGCCTCCTTGATTATCAAAGTACTCGGCGTTGTCCGGGAGAAAAGTGCTCAATTTCTTAGATAGAGCTACTGTAGTGATAGGTTTGGGAAAATATTTTAACGCCATCTTCGTTCCCCTTTGGACTATTTCGCAGATCAGAAGGAGAGAGGATTCCTAAGGGATTTCATGGGTGTTCAGAAAGCCTCCTCGATTTTCAAAGTACTCGGCGTTGTCCGGGAAAAAAGTGCTCAATGTCCTAGATAGAGCTACTGTAGTGATAGGTTTGGATAATATTTTAACAGCATCTACGCTGAAAAGGATGGGGTAATCGATAAGAGTTATTTCAGTTGTGCTCAGGAGGCCTATTTGATTTTGAAATACTCGGCGTTGTCCGGGAGAAAAGTGCTCAAGGTCCTAGATAGAGCTACTGTAGTGATAGGTTTTGGAAAATATTTTAACGCTATCTCTGTTCCTCTTTGGACTATTTCGCAGATAAGAAGGAGAGAGGATACCTAAGGGATTTCATGGGTGTTCATGAAGCCTCCTCGATTTTCAAAGTACTCGGCGTTGTCCGGGAGAAAAGTGCTCAATATCCTAGATAGAGCTACTGTAGTGATAGGTTTGGAAAATATTTTAACGCCATCTTCGTTCCCCTTTGGACTATTTCGAAGATCAGAAGGAGAGAGGATACCTAAGTGATTTCAGTAGTCCCCAGGAGGTCTCCTTGATTATCAAAGTACTCGGCGTTGTCCGGGAGAAAAGTGCTCAATGTCCTAGATAGAGCTACTGTAGTGATAGGTTTGGAAAATATTTTAACGCCATCTTCGTTCCCCTTTGGACTATTTCACAGATCAGAAGGAGAGAGGATACCTAAGGGATTTCATGGGTGTTCATGAAGCCTTCTCGATTTTCAAAGTACTCGGCGTTGTCCGGGAGAAAAGTGCTCAATATCCTAGATAGAGCTACTGTAGTGATAGGTTTGGAAAATATTTTAACGCCATCTCTGTTCCCCTTTGGACTATTTCGCAGATCAGAAGGAGAGAGGATACCTAAGTGATATCAGTAGTCCCCAGGAGGCCTCTTTGATTATCAAAGTACTCGGCGTTGTCCGGGATAAAAGTGATCAATGTCCTAGATAGAGCTACTGTAGTGATAGGTTTGGATAATATTTTAACGCCATCTTCGTTTTCCTTTGGACTATTTCGAAGATCAGAGAGGAGAGAGGATACCTAAGGGATTTCAGTAGTGCTCATGAAGCCTCCTCGATTTTCAAAGTACTCGGCGTTGTCCGGGAAAAAAGTGCTCAATGTCCTAGATAGAGCTACTGTAGTGATAGGTTTGGATAATATTTTAACAGAATCTACGCTGAAAAGGATGGGGAATCGATAAGAGTTATTTCAGTAGTGCTCAGGAGGCCTCTTTGATATTGAAAGTACTCGGCGTTGTCCGGGAAAAAAGTGCTCAATGTCCTATATAGAGCTACTGTAGTGATAGGTTTGGATAATATTTTCACGCCATCTTCGTTTCCATTTGGACTATTTCGCAGATCAGTAGGAGAGAGTATACCTAAGTGATTTCAGTAGTCCTCAGGAGGCCTCATTTATTATTAAAGTACTCGGCGTTGTCCGGGAGAAAAGTGATCAATGTCCTAGATAGAGCTACTGTAGTGATAGGTTTGGAAAATATTTTAACGCCATCTTTGTTCCCCTTTGGACTATTTCGCAGATCAGAAGGAGAGAGGATACGTAAGTGATTTCAGTAGTGCTCATGAGGCCTCCTTGATTTTCAAAGTACTCGGCGTTGTCCGGGAGAAAAGTGCTCAATATTCTATATAGAGCTATGATAAAGACTATCATGAGAGGATTGAAAAGGATGAAGACTTTCATGAAAGGATTGAAAAGGATGAACACTTTCATGAGAGGATTGAAAATGATGAAGACTATCATGAGAGGTTTGAAAATGATGAAGACTATCATGAGAGGTTTGAAAATGATGAAGACTATCATGAGAGGTTTGAAAATGATGAAGACTATCATGAGAGGTTTGAAAATGATGAAGACTATCATGAGGGGTTTGAAAATGATGAAGACTATCATGAGGGGATTGAAAATGATGAAGACTGTCATGAGGGGATTGAAAATGATGAAGACTGTCATGAGAGGATTGAAAATGATGAAGAATAGACTGACAGGATTGAAAATGATGAAGAATAGACTGACAGGATTGGAAATGATGAAGAATACCATGAGGGGATTTAAAATGATGAATAATATCATGAGGGGATTGAAAATGATGAAGAATATCATGAGGGGATTAAAAATAATGAAGAATATCATGAGAGGATTGAAAAAATGAAGAATATCATGAGAGGATTGAAAATTATTAAGAATATCATGAGCGGATTGAAAATGATGAGGAATATTACGAGAGGATTGAAAATGAGCAAGAATATTATGAGGGGATTGAAAATGATTAATAGTATGAGGAGATTGAAAATGATGGAGAATATTATGAGGGGATTGAAAATGATTAATAGTATGAGGAGATCGAAAATGATGAATATAACGAGGGGAGTTAAAATGATGAAGGATATCATGAGGGGATTCAAAATATATAGTATGAACACCGGGGCGGTTATAAGTACCTATATAGAAGGCGCAGACAGTGGTGGTACTTTTTATAGAAATAAGTCATACTATTGCCCTGTGAAACGTAGGATGAAATGGTGGGGAAGAAACAGCTTTCGCAAAAGGCAAAATTTAAAAGTAGCGACCAGGGTAGAGAAAAGTAGAAAGATAAAGAGACAGCTATAGAGAGAGAAGGAGAGAAATAGAAGTTTTAATATAAAGATGTTACATACGCAATTTTTCTTCAATTATGTTTTTATGACCCCGAGCAACGCCGGGTAGCCCCGCTAGTAAAAAATAAAAGTGAAACGAAATGCGGAAGTCCAATGGTTGAGTCAAAGGGAAGCAACTGTAGTAAGCTTAGATTTAGCAGAAAATGTTGAAGAGGCTCTTTAAGAATATTCAATTTTATTCCTATAAAATAATATTACTATAACTTAAAACTATTTACCTTTAGTCACAAGAGTATTATTAATAATTGGATGAAGTGTTTTATTATCAGATAATTAAGCTGTTTAAAATGAGTACGGTAATGGGAAGTTAGCTGCCTATACTATTCAAGAGAGATATCATTTAACTTAATTATATGGATCTAAAATTATGCATAAAGTGTTAACAAGTAATAGCGGATATAATAGAAGGTTACATGGTAAAAAGGAATAGGATAGTGAGAATTAATAAGGTGTTAAAGTGAATATAAGTAGAATCAATATGGGCTTTATTGTATATAGGAATTATAATATTGTGATCCCTTCACCTTTATTTTGGCTCTTATATACCTTCATCACTTAACTTCGTTGATCTAATAGGAACAGAAGTTAAGCGACGTTGAGCTTGGCCAGTATCAAGCGGGTGATCATGTGCTGTATGTGCTCTCCACTTATCTCGGCATTGTTTCCAGTCAATCTGGATTTCTCCTTGCCAGTGTACTCAAGCAGTGCCGACTCAGGAGAAGTGTGATTAGGAATTCCATGACCCTTGCTTCACAAATAGACATGCAGCCACATTTACAAGGGGTATCAATTGTCTTTCAAGACTGAAATAAAGCCATGATATATACCCTCTCTCTCTATCTCTCTCTTTGGAAGGCGATAACAAAGGACACTTCAAATCTCAGTACAAGCTCCCTCGCCTCGAGCACATCTCCACACGCACTGACAAGAGGTCAGACGAACAGAAGCAAATTGCTTCTCAATAACACACACTAACAGAACAAGGTAAAGCTACACATACTTACACAGTGCCACATTGTTTATTACACACATACATACATTACTCACATACGCATATTCACACTAACAAATATATAGACTACACATCTTTATCCCTCGTGTCATTTTATTTACTGAACATTTTCCTACCAAAAACACGAGTTGTATAAACTTTACTAAATGAACATTTTGCTTAATTACCTTATCTCCAGTAAAGTATATATATAGTCTCGGAAGTTTCTCAACCATTAAAACTATATAAAAAAAACAAAAACAAAAAAAAACTTATAGTCTCAAGTCTTCCAGTGGAAAATCACTCATGTAAGTCAATTTATTTTTTACAGTTATTATATTAGTTAGTTTCTAACACTATTTTAAGGGATCATCAGTTGTTTACCATGAAAAACTGTTTCGGGAATTTAAAAACAAGACAGTATTTAATTTCATGGCTTCCCAGCAGAGTTGATCAGACCCCACTTCCCTTAAAAGACAAAAACATAAACGTTCCTTATACTAAATCTACGTTTTGTTCCATATAAATGTTTTGCTAACTTATATTAGTTATTTAAGACACAAAAAAAAAACAAAAAAAAACAAAATTCTTTACCTGCGCTGTTCGTCTGTATATATATATATATATATATATATATATATATATATATATATATATATATAAATATATATACTTCATTGCAACTTATTGAAATCATATTTTTAATAAACTTATAAACACTATTGAGTCAATCCAACCCAAATGCTATTCAATTACAATCGATACAACGATTTTTATCAAGTTTGAACGTGTTTTGTTTTATTTTAAGATTTATTGAAAGTAAGTAGTTTCATATTATTTTGCATACTTAAAATATTGGTCATATATTCAAATTATAAAAAAAAAAAAAATTAGACCCCACAAAAATATAACATTGATCAACACATCGAACTTTTATGTCTTCATTTTAACTAGCAAAAATATGCTCCACCCAGTCGCATAGTTTTGCTAGTATATATTATGTAAGTGTTGAGTTTGTTAATGAACTGTCGATTTTGATCATTTCTTGTTGACCTACGCTACGCTCTCAAAATCGGAGATAATGCTTGGGATGATGGTCTCATGAGAACAGAAGAGATACTACACTAGCACTTCCCCTCTAAGAACTGAGTATTGAACGATAGTACAATAGTACATTAATAGAAGTAAAAGTATAGTTTCGACTCTAGACACACAGATACGAAACCTTTATTTAGTAATAATAAATCAAGGGAGACGCGAGAGCGCTCTATTCCTTAATAGACTTCAAGAATGGGCTATGCTGGAAATCTCATTTCTTTGATCAATTATAACTCAAAAACCAATAAACCATATTAGTTAAAACTTTGCACAACATTTTTATTTGATAGGTTCTATACGTGTGTAGAATTTCAGCATCATTAGTCAAGGCAACCCAGAGATCCAGAAAGGTCAGCCATGATTTTGTGTTATCCGTGTGTACGTATGTACGTATGTGCCACCCTGTATCTAATCAACTATTTGATGGATTCAGCTGATTTTTGGCAGAGATAGAGGTTCTAGGGTCTAGTTGATGACATTTTAATTTCAGTTTACCATATACCTTAGTTTTCCAGAAAATTCCAAAAAAAACTTAAAAATGACCATTGTATTGAGGCATAGCCTTTACAAAAGTAGGGACATTCCATGATAAATGCCAGTATACTGAAATCATATGCTCTTAATAGGGTTTAGATGAAAATTCATATACACTAAATGTAAAAAGCAAGGAAATTCCTAAATGTTTACACTTTTATTGTCATTAAGGGTATGACTACATATCAACCAAACCATTTCATTATCACATCATTACAGTATAAATCTCTATGCATGAGTGGATGAAGTGTGTGAGGTGTGCTGAAGAAAAATTCCTACCAGTAAAATACATAGCCCTGTTATGCTCGCATACCCTTAATGACAATTAAAGTGTAAAAATTTGGGAATTTCCTTGGTTTTGTACATTTAGTGTATATGAATTTTCATCTTAACCCTATTAAGGGCATATGATTTTAGTATACTGGCATTTATCATGGAATTATTAATAGAAGTACAATAGTACATCAATAGAAGTAATAGTATAGTTTTAGCTTCTACAGACATTACTGCATCAGTAATAGAAATGTTCTTATTTCGGCAATGGGGACAACTTTTCAATTAAGAATCGATATATTAGGTCGTTACAAAAATTATGACCGCCTGAAGCGCTGAGTTTTAAAAAGTAATTTTAACACAGAATGTGTAGTTTATTTCTGGTAAATTTTAACATATATAATAATTGATGTGTTCTCAATAATAATTTGTAACAGTTTTCAGATAGAAAGTATGACCTTCGCCTTCTTGCGTTGCATGAGTTCAACTTAGGCACAATGCCTCAGAAACGTCAACTTAGGCACAATGCCTCAGAAACGTCAACTTAGGCACAATGCCTCAGAAACGTCAACTTAGACACAATGCCTCAGAAACGTCAACTTAGGCACAATGCCTCAGAAACGTCAACTTAGACACAATGCCTCAGAAACGTCAACTTAGGCACAATGCCTCAGAAACGTCAGCTTAGGCACAATGCCTCAGAAACGTCAACTTAGACACAATGCCTCAGAAACGTCAACTTAGGCACAATGCCTCAGAAACGTCAACTTAGGTACAATGCCTCAGAAACGTCAACTTAGACACAATGCCTCAGAAACGTCAACTTAGGCACAATGCCTCAGAAACGTCAACTTAGGTACAATGCCTCAGAAACGTCAACTTAGACACAATGCCTCAGAAACGTCAACTTAGGCACAATGCTTCAGAAACGTCAACTTAGGCACAATGCCTCAGAAACGTCAGCTTAGGCACAATGCCTCAGAAACGTCAGCTTGGACTCAATGTCTCCAAAACTTCTGCCAATATCAATAGCGCATAGGAAGATTGATCCACAAGCGATCGGACAGTACAAAGGTGATTCCAGAAATTCCGTAGTGGAGATGAGAGCCTTGAGGATAAAGAAGGTAGAGGACGGCTGTGTAATCTTGAAAATCAACAATTGCAAGCACTTGTAAAGCAAAATCAACGTCAAAGTGTCAAAGAAATGTCTCAGACACTTGCTGTCCGCACTGCAACAGAGTATTTGAAAGGCGAAAAGTTTTTCATGAATAAATGTCTGTTTCTGACCTAATATTTTGAATCATCTCCCTTTATTGACTGTTTATGTATTTTTGTCAAAACAAATCTGTTTACTGTGACATTAAATTAATAAATGAATGATATTTACATCTTCATTTACTACTTTTTCTCTTCAATTAACTTCTCCAACTGTTGGTCCATTTTGATTGTTCAACTCTTGCTCTGCTCTGAGTGGTTTACTGTTGCCCTCGTGCCGCATCAGTTGATTTATAAGATAGACCAGAGGTGTTCAATAAGATTAAGGTATTCCATTATCTGGTACTTATATCGATCTTGACCCAGTTTTCGCGAGTTTCTTGTCGGAAGCGTTCGACTATCCTACGCAAACGCCCAAGAGATGATCAGCCGATTTGTACCAGATGACAATTTTGATACGGTGCAGCGTCCTGTGATTGTAAGTTATATTTTCAAGAAATTTTCTAAAAGAAACAACAACAAAAACAAAACAAGCAAAACATAGCAAAGTTACTGTTATCAAGTAAATATTTTTTGTTATTTTGATACGTTGCTGTGTCCTATAATTTTTAGTTATAGTTGCAAGAAATTTTTTAAACAACAAAACAAATAAAACAAGCAAAACTGAGCGAAATTACTGTTATCAAATAAATATTTTTAATCCTAACTCTAACCCTAAACCCACACTCTAACCCTAAACCCTAACAAAAAAAACAAAAAAAAAACAAGCAAAACATTATTATCATATGACGTAGCACCGTATAAAAATTGTCGTCTGGTACAAATCGGCTCATCATCTCTCGGGCGTTTGCGTAGGATAGCCGAACGCTTCCGACAACAAACTCACAGAAACTGGGTCAAGATCGATATAAGTACCCATTATCTTATATTCAGTAAACACGTGACTATTATCATGCCTTGTTTATAGCTCAACACTCTATCTACCAAAACCGGATGGTGATCTTTCAATGACTTCAGTGCATGTAGCAGAGGTCGACACATTCTCCTCTCTCTATGCGTATCTTTCGTTTCTGTCGACCAATGAGGTGTCATTGACGCATCAGTTCATCACAAATCCTTAGTTTATTCTGTGTGTCTTGTCAATGGCAGTTTGGGTAGACTAGCTACACAACCGGCCATTGTTGACATCATTCATGCTACCACTCATGTTACACTGTGAAAGAATGTGTGGGTGTATTCTTGTGTATAAAAATATGCTTTGACTTCAAGTTACACAATTTTGTCCAGAAATGTGCAACAAATTCCACCGTTAAATTTCACTACTTCCTAGCTCTTAAATGTTTACCTTCTTATTTTGAGATCAAATAGAAAAAGCGACCTTAATATTTTGCCTTTTATTTTTCAAAAGGGGGTCATCAAATTTGTTCAAAATTGGAGAAATGATGTGTCTGTCTGATGGTAAGATACTTACAATATGTCATATTGAACTTCTGACTTGAGCCTGGGATATAAAGAGTTTACTGAATTGGGCCAGATTCAAAAAAGTGGATTTGGATATCTGCCACCATGTACTAACACTTTCATACTTCAATAGGGTCAAGTTATATATCAATTGAAAACTCTTTAACTTTTAACAACATGTTGAAGATTCTGAAGGCCAGAGTCTCGGTCTTGTAAGGAATTATGAAAAAAATTACTAAAAATGTTTTTTCATTACAATTTTTATAATGTCTTTTTTTTTTAACAGAACATTATGAAACTTGACAGTATGACTGGAAAGACACTGTTATTAAATATTATTTTGTTATTTGTGCGAAAAATAATGTTCTACAGACATTTTGTTCATTAATTATATAATAATAATAATAATAATAATAATAATAATAATAATAATAATAATAATAATAAATGGATCAACCATAGTCAGGAGTGACCCAAAGGCTCCCTTTTCATTGGCTACTATACCGACATGTAAGGGAAGGAGTCCCTCCTTTTCTTGGATTGTTTTACTTATTCTTGATCCTCACTTTATAATGCTGAGTGTTTAGTAAGAGAGCACAAAGTACCATTCTTCTAGGCTTTGGTATGACTGGACCAAAGATAGAACCCTGGTCCCATGGCTGACTAGTGAACATTAATCATTATGCCAAATGGCTCATAAAAAGTATGAAAAAAAACATTGATAGTGAGCTTGATATGAACACATTTGATACACGGGGTGAGTTTGGGGCAGAGCCTAAAAAATGTTTAGAAATATTATATTAAAAAAATTCAATCTGGGTTGAGTTATACATGTAGTTATAAATGTGTGACTTTTCTTTGTAGTTTATGTCCATAGATATGTTCTTATATTGAGTTAAAGTAAAATAAAGGCTTAGTTACAAGTTTCTAGTGAAGCAAAGTTAAAATTATTATATTCTGTGTGGCCATAGACACCTCAATGCAAGTATTACTTTAGTTACAATAGAGCTGGTATAGTGTGGCCAAAGTCACACCATGGCAGGGTGACTTTGACCACCCCTAATTATAGCTTCTCTTTCCTCATATTAGAATAATCCGGTTCCAAATTCCACCTAAACTGATAGTTAACCATGGTTCCTCTAGAATACAACACAAAAATAATAAAAACTTACCATATATTTACTTGAATTTTACAAATATATTTCAAAAGGGGACCAAAGTCACCCCATATTACGGTACTGAAATAATTATTATGACCCGGATGTAAATACCAGGAGGACCGGTAAGAATTATTTCCTTTCAATTACAATGCTTTCAAAATATTTTAAAATCGATTTAAACAAAAGGTTATCATTTTGTGTGGTGTCGTATTGTATGGTAAGACGAACATCACTTCCGGTTTGTGTGGTTTCATATGGTATAAAACATTAAGTGTTAGCAAATAACAATTGCAGCCCAGTTTATTACTCCTTCACTTCCTTGTTTCCTTCTAGTTTTGCAGCATCTACAACTGATATAGTGACAGTTAGGATATGTTGAAGGAACACTTCAAATTATTGAGGTTTAGCGTTCCAGTTCAAGTTGAAGACGGGAGACAAACATATTTTGGAGGTGGCCGTGACTGACTGAGCTCACTTGAAATGAAGCGGAAGAGAATGTTTTATAAAAAACACCAACATCTTCATTATAATATAATCAACTTTATTTAACGTTAACACAGAAACAAGGCAAGTTGGCTCGGCAGTCTTAGCGCTAAAGACAGAAGATTGTGTTCTGGAGTTCTGTGAAACAGTGGTTTCAGCGACGGAGTCTGCACCCTAGGGTGCACTGGAATGCATCGGGGAGATCAGGCCCTACGTAGAAACAAGTGGAGATCTAGGAACTAGTACATATTTCGACTGTCCAGGCCTTAATCGCTGTGGGCGCCAAGAAGTCTGAGATTGGTTCTTGGGTTGTTGTTGCAATTATCCAGATACAATAAATGACAGTTTCCATATGTCACCCGAGCCCTGTTAATCGCGAATACTGGGGGATATCAACAAAAAAGCGTGTTACGTGTCAGAAGCAGTTACCCATGCATAGGGCCAGTGGAATATCGCTGGGGTCTTAATGACTGATGGTGTGGACATCGACAGGGGAGGGAGGCCAATAGGGGCCCTGTCATGATAAGAGGTGGGGGTCCAATAGAGAAAGAGAGGCTAATGGTTTTCTTTAGTGTAGATAAGATCTAAAGAGAAACTAAAACGACGAATTACAATTGCCCGTACCACCCCACTCCGGGAGAGGAGGAGGGACACAGAAGAAGGGATGGGGGAAAGAAAGAGAGTAAGTCAGCATCGCGCGTACCACACAACGAGAAGAGAGAGAGAGAGAGTATGAGTTATACGCTTTTCGTCTTTGTTATTTGAGATGAGAAGGCGATCGCAAGGGAGTTAGATCCAAGATTTCGTTCGGGACGGACGTGTTCTCGAGAGCTGAGACACGAGCAGGCCAGGCGAGGCGTTGCGCGAGCAATCGCTCTCGCTTGGCATGGCATGGCATGGCCCATAGCATTCCCCCACCATCGTTTTCCAACAGAGATTAACGTCTCAATTAATACCAACAGTCGTAAGAGTCCACACACACCGTTCAGTAGACAAGTCACAACTTAATTAAGGCTTTGAAAAGGGAGTTTCACACACACACGGTTCTCCAGACATAGATTAAGTCCAGCTGTTTAACACTGGGAAATCGTAGAGATTCACCCACGCACACAGAGAGAAGGAAGACGGGATAGTTAGTAAACAAGCATTGTCGCAAAACAGACTTTGGGTTAAAGTTAAAAACCCACCGTTCATTTTTGTTAAATAGTTATTGTTATGAAAAGACCTAGCCGTTTGTTGAGTTATTCTGTTGTCGATTTGTACTGTTCGCGCGACATTGATTCCACAGCGGACCAGCGAGGCAAACATCCCGATTAGAGGAGATTCGAGCCATCTTTCTTTTTACAGCCGCTACTGACGATCATTGGCCAGAAAAGGTGTTCACAGTCAGGAAGGATTGTGGAGCGCCGAGGGACACCCGCCATATTGGCGCCGCGACCAGGATATCGAACACCTGTGCGCGAGTGGCTGACTACGATACACACGGGTAGAAGAGTAAGAGGCGTGGGGTCTATGTTATAGTTCCACCTCATCTTGCCGTTTCTTGACAAGGAATGAGAAGATGATGATTTTATCATTTCGTCTCCACAAGCTCTGTTCAGGAACTGAATTTTATTTGTCCACCAACGATATGGGCAGAAACAGAAAGCTGTGCACACGCTGAAGTTTTTGAATTGCCTAGTGTATTTCTATGCGAGTTTTAATATGCCTGTTTTCACTAACCGAACTACAACTAATCACTATGCAAATGATTAAATTTTAAACACAAAATAAAGTAGACCTCAGTCATGTAACTGCTTCAAACTAAATCTTCTAGCTCACGTATTAGACACAGCAATAGGCCTTCCAGATTTATATGGAAAAATCAAGTTGTAAAATTCAATTTTCATAATCCCTTTCGGCCTACATTTGACACTTAACATCATTAGCTTTACTTAATAGGTTGTTGAGGTGACTTCTTGAAAATATCTATCTTGAGTAAGATTCTACTAATTCCTTCGAAATCAGCTTTTTTTTTAAGATGTCTGCACAACTACACCTTTCGGTTGACCATGCTTAAACACAGCTTAAAAGTCTTGCCCTTTTACTCTATTTGTTTTCATAGTTCACCCCATACAAGGCAAGTTGCGATTGTAGACGTAAGAGGCTACTAAGAATCAGGGTGAAAGTTTTCGGGGTCAAACTAAATTTGGAGCTGTGCAGCAGATGCTTGTTCACATTAGTTATAAATTTCTGCATGTCAGTACAGTCAAAGAAACAGGAAGCAAAGAGGAAGTTCCAAAGGCTGCTAGCTCAAAGAAAGAAGCTATTGAAGTAGAAGGCTCTCCGGCATCTTGGGACCTCTACAGTGAAATTATGGGATTTAGTTTATTGTCGGGTTGGTTGAGTGTATTTACATCAAGGGAGCACCAAAGAAATAAGTTGATCGGAGCACACTCCATTGAAGTACTTGTAAAACAAGCACAAGGATGCAACATTGCGGCGATGGAACAGGGGCTGGAGCTTGGTGGATAGTTAGGGACCTGTTAGATTAGAGACTCTTTTTTTGGATCTAGTCTAAGAGGAAGAGACTAGGTGATGGTGCACCTGCCAAAATATGTCAAAAATACTCTATGCATGGGTGGATGGTAACTTTATAGAGATATAGGATAATGTCAGGTGTGAGAAGTTTTTTAGCACGGTATAGAGAGCCCACCTTCTTTGCAGCAGCCTTGGCAATGTCTTTTGTGTATTTGTTCTAATTCATGCTACATTTGAATGTTAGGCCGAGGAGTTTGAACGTTGGACTCTGAGGTAGGGTGTTTTTTGCTATGACAATCGGTGGTTGAAGAAGTTTCTTGTAGTTGTTGAAGGAAAGGAGCTTTCAATGTTACTATCCATTTATGACCTCATTTCACTACAGACTAAATGTTACTTTCTAAGGATTCAGCCATTTTGCCTCGGATATGTGCACATCGGTTTTTTCTACATTATGTTAGTAGAGCATGGTGTCATCAGCAAATATACCCATCTCAGACACAATGTCATCAGAGAGATCGTTTATAAAAATTAGGAACAATAAAAGTCAAAGGATCGATCCCTGGAGTACACCTGCATTTATGTCATGTTGTTTGGATGAACAGCCATCAAGGACAACCTGGATTTTTCTTTTGGTTAGGAGGATTTAATTATATTAAATATTCGTCCAGTAATTACATATGAATTAATTTTTATGAGAAGCCTTCTATGCCTTTTTAGCTTCACTTGTCTTGTCCAGTGTATGGTATATGCGTTCAGAGATGGCCGTTGGATATCCACAATACACTGTACTCGCCTAAATTCATACTGACGGTCAGAAAGAAGTTTAGCATTAGATTGATTGAAGATTCAAAGATTTTAGTGAAGAGCAGGAGTAGACTGATGGGGTGATAAATCTGAGACAGATTTCTTGAAGACTGATACCACAGAGGCAATTTTCCAGCTATCAAGGAAGCAATATTCGGTCAGGCATTTGTTGTAGAGTTTGGAGAAGACAGGGGCCAGTTCAGCAGAGCCTTTCTTTATTATTATTACTGGTATAAGATCAGGTCCACATGCTTTGTGTGTGTAAAAGTTTAATGTCTCAGTATGAACGAACAGAATACTACAAAATTTCCAAGTTTTATGAATATAAAACTTTAGTTGAATATGAGTTGAATTCTTTTCAGTGGTTTTGAAAAGTGAGTAGGGTTTCTTTTCATCTGCAGCAGGCAGCAGTTCGATTGCTACTCAAATAAGTGTATGCGTTTTCCTCACTTTGTGTATTTTCTGTCACAAGTTTGTGCTAGTAGGGTTTTTCATGGAAATCGCTCCAGACAAGGCATGAAGCCACTTGATGTAAGGAGCTTAAAAGAAATACTACTTCAAGGTCAAAAATTAGCCAACGATAAGTGTTAGATGGATAGATTCCAACCCAGAAAACAGCAATTCTTCCCTCTTTGTCAGAAACATAGCTTATGGAATGTGAGGACTAAAGAACAAAATAAGGGAAGTGAGAGTTATTAGGCTGGCAAAAGTAAAGCTATGGTCCACTTTCTACCTTCCTTTGTAAAACTATGTGTTTCTCCAGTTAACAATTGGGTTCTTATACGTAAGTGACTTGCTGGCTGGCAGTGATGTGTGAAATTGGTATGAGTTATACGCTTACTATGGGGCCCAGAAGACGGTCAATTAACAACTATGCCGGAATCCTTGTGTTTTCGCTTTATAGTAAAAAAATTGATACCCAGAAAACTTTTGCGATATTTCTAACAGACTTTACCATGCTTGATACACTGTGTTTACTTACACGTTTTTTGGTTGGTTCAAAAATAAATTAATTAAATATTTGAATATAAAGTCTACCTTTTCACACAAAAATTACCCAGTTCAGTCTCATGATATTTTTATTTAAGTTTTTGTTTTTAGTATCTCCTGCAATGTGAATTGAACCTTCAACCCCCAAAAGTCTGTCACTTAAAACTGATTGTACTTAACACCTTTATCCGTTGTACAACGTGTCCATGTGGACCATATAGATTCCCCATTTCAACATAAAGATTCATTGAGTTCAATATTAAGATGCACTTGAAGTTGCATCGGCCGAAATGTTGTGAGAATAAAAACAAAGATGAGAATAGTAGTCCGAATAATACAAATAATACATAATTAATTCATTAAAAGGTACTTCTTCAGATTAGGATCCGAGCTAAGTCTGACCCTGATCCTGACCCTGGCCCCTGACCCTAACCCTAACCCTAACCATAACCCTAACTCTGACGTTTACTCTAACCCAAACCCTAACGACACCAAGTCGATTTTAGCTCGGATCCTAATCAGCAAAAGTACACATTAAAATATATGTCTATGTACACGTTCTCGGTTTTCTCTTTGCCATTACTTAACGTGAGCCACTTAGAAGCAAACGAAATTGTCCATCGAACTTGAGGTTAATTCATAAAATAGAAAACGTAGAAAAAGAAAAATGAAATCTAAGATTGCTTTTAATATACAGACACCAACTAAAAACAAGTGCACTGCGATCCAACTGAAGTTGAGAAAATTTAGCAATCCCTATGTCCCATAACTTTCTCGGCAGAGCATCTGCAGAGTTGAAATCTGGTTTACAGATACACCTCGATAAGATGCATAAAATGATGCAGATGGAGATGGCGACAATGGTCACCATGCAGTCTGAGAAGAGTGTGCAGTGTACTCTGAATAGTTCTATTGAGGTCACGAGGACACACTTCAAAGAGTTCACACTTCATAAAGATACAGGTGAAAAAGGTCGAAAGTTACATCGGCTAAAACGTTGTGAGAATAAAAACCAAGATGAGAATAGTAGTTCGAAAAATACAAATAATACATAATTGATTCATTAAAATATATATTTCTATCTTTTTTTTTCTTGGAGTAAAAATCGCTATTTTCTGAAATCCAATCCTCAGTACAGGCGATAATAACTAAGAATGCAATAGAAATTACTTAACCCTTCTACTTGGTCATGGCTGATGGAACAAGAATAATCTACCCCTGTGAATTAATTAAAATGTTCAGTTCGAAATGTCGTATAGGTTCCCGAGTTGAACTTAAAGTTTCTTGAGTTTGACAAAATGCATTCGAAGAAGAGTTACATCTGCCGAACCATTGTGAGAATGACATCCAAGATGAGAATAGTAGTCCGAATACTACATATTCCTCGTTGTTTCTAAAGTGTAAAGATCTGGCAGAGTTCCATTCATGAAACGTGTTTTGACACATGTGAGCGTAACATATCCATTAGGCTAGCATATCTCCTTGAAAGAGTTCTGAAGATTCTTTGAGTAGTTAGCAATAAGCTTTCCAGTGGCAAGAATGTCTAGCAACCTGCCAGAATACACAACTCTTTTTGTCAAGACATCGGCAAGTTGAAATGGTGAACTGTATTTCACAAGCCATATTGATTCGGAGTCGTTTCTTGGCGATTTCATTTGCAGAGTGAATATTTTGTGTGTAAAGATTTATTGTCCGTGTATGCAGCAATAGGTACTTTATTTACTGCATAACTATTGTGCTATATCACTCTGATGAAACTGACAAGATAAATGGTAACCAATATAGAACTAAGAGTGGACACACTCAATCATAACGTGTGCCTGTATATGGTTTCGTATGATTTATCTGCTTTACAGAGTGAAAAACATTTCTATAACAATTTTTTTCAAACTAAGTAAAAAAAACATTGTAAAATCTTTTAAAAAACGAATAATGTTTTTCCTTCAGGTAAATCAAGAATATTGATCGAAAAGAATGTTACAGGTGACTGCCTAAAAATGGCACGTATAGAATCTATTATATAAATGGAAGTGTATGCGTATATGTATGTCCAGCTAAAAGTCAAAAACTACAAAAAAAACACCCACAAAGTTGATATATTCTTGATCTGTGTAACACGGAATGAATAATATCTAAAATTCAGAAAAAAACATTCATTCTTTGACCATAAACTGCCACCGATTTACTCAGGGGTGTTGTTTTTTTGGTAATGTTCATGTACTAACTAAAGGGAAGTAACTCTGATTCTTTTCAAAGAATTATTTCCCTTATGCCAACTCGAGTAATCTATAAAAAGTGTATGTCCAGAGAGAGGAATGGGCTGGGCGGAGATGAAAGAGGGTGTGGAGAGAAAAAGAGGAGTACCGGGACAGAGAGAGATAGAAGTTGTAATAGGACTATGTTACACTGTCCATCTTTAATAAAATTCACAATCCTTTCTGCCATAAAATCTTATTTTGTAGAAATAAACTTTAGTCAATGCCTGACTTTTCTAACAAGTTTTAAAATGCCATCAATATATCTAAAGTATTCAGTAAAGTACTCAGAATTTATAGAAAAAGAATTCAAATTCTCTTAACTTTAAACAAGCTAGACTCATTAAATATATTTTAAATAAATCTTTCTGAAGACTTCTTGAATCAAAAATCATTATAAACTCTAACACAATTAAACAACATAACGGTTTCTACAATTTATCTCCTTTAATCAGCAAACTTATACAAACCGAACAGAACTTGAATATAGATTAAGGCTAATTATTTTACACCACATTCTCAACAAAATTTTGTACAAAATATCGATATTCATTCGAAACTTTTTTTTTTAATTAAATAAAATAAAAATATTCATTCCACCTCATAAACTCACCACATATTTTAAATTCTTATGTCTATTGTTTCGTTTGTTTGAAAAAAGAAAAACATTCTTTTCACGTCACAAACGCACTACGTATTTTAAAATATGGACTTTTATGGGGTTTTTTTTCAAATCAGTCATCTTCAGAAAGTCTTGAAATAAAGACAAAATGTTGAGGAATATATCAAAATATGGTACTTCTTCAGATTAGGACCCGAGCTAAATTTGACCCCAACCCTGATCCTAACCCTAAACATGACTCTAACGCTGACCCTAACTCTGATCCTAACCCTAACGCCGGAGTCAAAGTTAGCTCGGCTCCTCATCTGGAGAAGCACAAAAAATGTATCGGTTTTTCCTTTTTTTCCTTTTTTTATCACATTGGTTTATTATTTACATAATTTTCACACACACACACACACACATTATATATATATATATATATATATATATATATATATATATATATATATACAGACAGAGAGAGAGAGAGAGACAGGCAGACAGACAGACAGACTGAGATGAAATTGATGTTCATTCACACGTTCTCGGTTTTCTATTCGCCATTACTTAACGTGAGCCACTTAGAAGCAAGCAAAATTGCCCAGCAAACTAGGGGTTAATTCATAAAATAGAAAACGTAGAAAAAGAAAAATGAAACCTTAGATTGCTTTTAATATACAGACACCAACTAAAAGCAAGTGCCCTGCGATCCAATTGGAGTTGAGAAAAATTAGCTTTCCGTATGTATGAAAATGTTCTATGCGCCAAAATAACATTTCTATTTCTTTTTCTATCTTTCTCTCTCTCTCTAAAAAAAAAAGAAAATCAAGTTTGCTAAATAAGCATAAGTTTTGATAAAACCCAAGGAAGGTAAGTATGTGTATACTAATTCAGAGTTAACTCCCCTTTTTTCTTCTTTTGTAAAATGGCTGCCGAGATTATTTTTTTCTAACAATAATAATAGTAATAATAACTACTAAACTGAAATAAAAGAGCAAGTCTTCGTAATTATTGGTCAGTGTTGATTTATTAAAATTAACAGCTATAGGAGAAGTGTCCTTTTCAGTACCAACAGACGTCAGACGGGACGGCCATCATTATAATTTCTTCAAACTCCAGCTTCAAGAGGTTTTCAACTCCACAGCCATAGGATGTGCACGATAACGTTGATATGAGCAGCTGCAGACTTTAAATCTGGTTCACAGATACACTTCAATAACATGCACAAAATGAGGCAGACAGAAATGGCGTCACTGGTCACGGTTTGAGAAGAGCATGCAGATGATCAAGAACCTGAGTTCACAACGATGACATGGGTGTATAAAGGGTTTATACACCCATCGGTAATAGGGTGTATATAACACTCTACCTACCTGTTCGTGCATACAATATATTGCATGTACTTAAATTGACAATTATAAAAGTCTGTCCCCACCGTTTGTGTGCTTATAAAAAATAGGTATTGATCTAAATCAGGGGTGCCTAAACATATTTCGGTTCTTGACTCCTGAGAACTATTTTATCTGTGGATCCATATTTTTGAAGTAAAATATTTATCTGTAGGTGAATAAAAGCTAGCTAGGTACAATGAGTCTAAAATACACATTGACCACAGAAAGCGGTTGGTGTTACAACACTCTATCACATTTGGAAAGTTCAGTAATTTAGTTCAATATCATCACCTGTATTTGAGTATATACTTGAAATTTCACATTTTTTATTTTTATATGACGTCTACCAATATTATATACGGTGTCAACAATGACAGCAAAAGGTTATGCTTTTCCAGTGTTCGCATATTCATATTCATATAAATAGTATCTAAATCGATCAAGTTAGAAAAAGAAGAAAGAAAAAAGAAAACGTCTGAAACTGGGAAAATGAAAAAAAAAAATAAAAAAGACTTATGTATCACTAAAGAAGAAAGGAGGGGGAAAAAGAAAGAATATATCTCATTATTGAAATAAAGTGCCTTTCTTTCCGAATTCATTTTTAGACGGTGGGAGGGATGTCTCACTTGCTATTTGCTTTCTGCTTTTCCCTAAACAATTGAAATTGTTTCGTCCAGCTGTTTTTTTACTCGCTAATTTTGGTGTAATGGGACGGATATATATTTATTTATATATTTATTAGATTGTTGAATGTGAGATGATATATATATAATTATTTCCACAATCGGACAACGCTGCAGCCCACAACCTACGAAAGAAACAAACCGGAAGTCTTAGACTCGAGTTTCGCCCTCCTTTGGGCTCATCAGTAGAACACATCCGAATACAAATAAATACACATTGGTCTTTATTATAGAATGGAGGATTCTTTTTTAAACTATTATTATATATTTAATGGTTTATTGCTATGCATATTATTTGCATTCAGCGAATTTTATGCCACATGGGCCCTAAAATTACTAGATTTTTTTTTTACTTGTGTACACCACCCAGGTTGGCAATCACTGATCTAAATTATGATAAAGACACATCTTACGCTTTTTTAGTATTTGAGCTTGATCTACTTTTTACCGTTCAGAGGTAGTGATTCTTTATTTTGAGTTATGTCCCTTTGGTTTGACTTGTTCTAAAAGCGCTGAGATGTGGTGCTTGCAATTGTAATGTTGATTAACGTCTTCCAAACAAAAGATATGTGTTAGTTCTGCTCGTCTTATAAAAGTGTCTGACAACTACAATATTTGATATTCCTGTTTTGTCATTTTTGTTGACCGCGTGTTCAAGAATACATCATTCTCCTCACACATGTTCCATATTATTCATTGATAACATGTGCGCGTGTCAGAACGAGCAAAGGAGAAGAAACAGTTCGATTCAACAAAATATACACGTATTACAGTTTGTCTCAGCACAAAAGAAAGTTAACAAACATGTAATACATAAACAATACGCAAAAAGATTACTTAAAAAATTAGCACTAAACAAAGAATACCATCGTTCCCATTACAATAAAAAAAACACACGTGTTGAGAGGGTAAAAATAAAAGCATAAGTGTGAATACAATAACTATGTAAACTGTACTTACATTAAATTTGTCTCAAAGACAGGATTAGATCTGATGAACTCAGAGGAAGATTAAATCTGAACAGTATAGATAGATGTGTGCAGCACAGGAGACTTCGATTTTATGGCAATGTGAAAGAATGGATAAGAGTTCTTGGCTTAATAGATATAGAACAGTTAAAGAAGCAGGTCTAGTTCACAGGGAAGGTCAAGGAAAACATGGGAGGAATTGATAAGAATATACTTTATGGAAAGATAGATAAATAATGACCTGTCCAGATAGGTTAGTTCGGAAGTCAATTTCTAAAAAGGTGTCCAATGCATGCCAGCATGTGAAACCGACGTTAAACTTAATATGATGATGATATGTCCCTTTCGTTTGAATTGTTTTAAAAGCATTGACACTTGATGCTTTCCATTCTAATGTTAATTAAAGCATTCAAAATAAAGGATATGTTTTAGTTCGGCTTGTCTTATAAAAGGTACTATAAAAGTAGAATATTTGATATTCCTATTTTATCAATTTTGCTGACCACGTGTTCAGAAATATATAATTATCTGTCAATATGATCCCTATTATTTGTATAGTGTTATCATCAATAACATAAACAATACACAAGGAAGTTACTTCAAAATTGAATACTAAACAAAGAATACAATCGTTCCCATTACAATAAAAAAAACACACGTATTCAGAGGTTAGAAATAGGAGCATGTATGCGAATACACTAACTATGTCAATTGTACTTAGATTAAATTTGTCTCTGGTGGTGACACACAGTACAGAGAAAATGTATGACAAAGTCGATTTGTTCTTTGGTTAAGATAAAAGTCCTGCGACTCAAATTTGTCTCCTGTATTTGCAAAGACAACTCCGCAAGGACATTTACAACGAGGAAGAAGGAGTTGTAGACAAAGAAAGAGGTGGGAGGTCAACATTCCTGAGTGGACAGGGATGGTGCTGAGTAAAATACTCAGGAAGGCAGAAAATCGTAAAGGCGGGAGAAAACTGGTTGCCAGGTAACCTTTGACACTCCAACGGTCGTCCAGACCACAGAACTGATGATGATGATGATGATGATGATGATGATGATGATGATGATGATGATGATGATGATGATGATGATGATGATGATGATGATGATGATGATGATGATGATGATGATGATGATGATGATGATGATGATGATGATGATGATGATGATGATGATGATGATGATGATGATGATGATGATGATGATGATGATGATGATGATGATGATGATGATGATGATGATGATGATGATGATGATGATGATGATGATGATGATGATGATGATGATGATGATGATGATGATGATGATGATGATGATGATGATGATGATGATGATGATGATGATGATGATGATGATGATGATGATGATGATGATGATGATGATGATGATGATGATGATGATGATGATGATGTTGTTGTTGTGAGAGTTTAGTAAGTCAATCAGAAAAAACTTGTGTAAACAGATGCACAATCTAAGTAGAAGTGTTTACTTACATTCGCACTTGATTCTCAGCAGAGAAATGTTGATAAATACTGGGATTTCATCTTTGTTGCTAACTGGATCATCGACTGTTAATTCACTTATTCTGTCAAGAAAGTACAAATGTTTAGAAAGTCACTTTTCAGAAATGGAAAATTTCCACAAATCCGTTAAAAAAAATGGTCTCCAGAAACACAATGCAATTTGCATATAAGTTTAGAATCTTAAAACTTTGAACATTCTCAAGAATACTTAAAAGTAGTCAAAAGAAAACATAGTGCTATAATTAAAATGTACAATCATAAAAAAATGTTCTTAAGATGATTAAAATTGGTCCGACTTTAGCGACTCTCAACAATTTGAACTTAGTTTGAAATTTAGAGGCAATTTTATGCGGTTACAAATTTAGTACTCTTTATAGTCTACTTTATAAGTAATATATATTTATATATATATATATATATATATATATATATATATAAGATGTTGCATCACATTCCAACACTTGACAAAAAGAAAACGAAACAGGCAATAAAAGCAAAAGTTTTATATGCAGAGACCCGACAGTTTATTTAGCAACAGTTAAAGTTACATACTACATTATTTTACAATGTAACTGGCCGCCAATAGAGACGACTATCTCAAGGCAGGCGCTAAGTGAGTCACACGCTTTGGCGACAATATCCTTGTCTGTAGCGGTGAACGCATCTAGATGACAGCCTTCACAGAGTCGACCATGTTGTGGGCGTGCTTGTTGGTCTTGACCTTGATAACGCCCCAGAACAAATAGTCAAGTGGGGTTGAAGTCGGGTGAGGATGGCAGCGATACATCCGACGACCAGTAATGCAGAACATTGTTGAGCAGCCACGCCTGGTCTGCAGGAACAGCGTCCTGTGGAAGATGTAGGGCGTCTGGCAGCGATCTCATCAATCAAGGGGTTCACCATGCTCAACACCTCTTGGTGACTCTCCGACCCTTTTGAAAGAAGAAAGGGGGCATGATGTCCCCCTCGCTGGAGATGATGCTAGGAACCCTGATGAAAGGGCAAAACTTCTTATGCTTCACGACGGGAACCTCCTTGATGTCTTTACAGATGTAGCTGTTATTCTGCCTGTTGTTCGTCTGGTCCTGGTCGAAATTCTTTTCATTAGGGAAGAACCTCACTCAGAATCCCGGTTGATTCGTGCTATAGTTCATTCAGCAAAGCCGAAAGCTGTCATCTTGATCATCCTCAACTCGTTGGATGCATCCGTGATGAGCATGTGGTGAGACTTGCAGTAGGAGGAGTAACCAATGTTCTGGATCGGTGACTTATGACATCCCATG
>OY744523.1:35368599-35556099 GCA_963556195.1 Sepiola atlantica | reverse complement strand
CTCTTTTATCATCCGGAGTCCTTTAGTACACCGCTGCCATTCAGTGATGTGTGTGGATACAAATAACACGAATACAGAAAGTGGATCTATTCGAAGCCATCTTTATTTAGCTTGTTCATGACAGCACTTTTTACGAGTAACCGGTCAAGCTCCAGCTTAGTACTCCATGTAACAACCGGCCTGCCGTACAGCGAGGACATCGGTATTGCTGATCCGGTCGGAGTAAGCCACTGATTTCACGGCATCTCTTGTGGACCCAATAGGAACAGACGGGGCAATAGATGGAGTGTCTCCCTGTACCACTCAGGTAGACTGCGCAAGGGAACTTTCCTGCTCTTTTCATGGAATTCAGGTTGGGACCAAAGGCTATATTTTTAACATAGCTTCGCCTCCCCATGTTAAGAATGGCTTTCTAAATAATAACGTTATTATTTAAAAAGCCATTCTTAACAGGGGGAGGGGGGGGCTTTGTTTACTATTGCATACTTTCACCTCACAATTTAATAAAAAAAACAAAATGTTTTTGTCCAAAAAATAGGAAGAATAGTTAACAAAGACTCTGTCGAGAGTGTAATAATAGAGTGGGGACTGATTTTCGCATTTCACCGCTTTCTACTGAACACATTCTTAGCCGGAAGTGGCAATTCTCGGCCGTTATGCCATTATACATTTAATGGTTAAGCGATAAAACAGGGAGAAATTAAAACAAAACAACATTTTAAAATAACACTTTCTGCTAGACCTTTTCATCATCCGACATACTGACAAAGATTGTATCTAAATATGGTTTTAGTATTTGATTATACAGCATTTTTTCCGAACGGTGAATTTATATATCCAGAAAATAGCTATCAGTTTAAAATCTTAATTTAACGATGTTACTTTTTCTCCGTCATTTATTATTTAGACGTAGGAAAATAATTTCAGGGGAGACAACTCACATTTAAAGAATTAATTATAGATTTTCTTTGTTAGTTATCTCCCCTTGATTATAATTGGCGACTGAAATCTGTTTATGACATTCACGGATAATATTAGCACCAAATTATTATTAACCGACGTTGGGCTTGGTCTGTACAAAATGGGTGACCATTTGCGAATACCAGGTGCTGTACGTGGGAGGAAGATGACACCTTCCTGAAAAAATTAACGTCATTAAACCGACTGCGGTTCACAACTATATAATGTATACATAACATATAATGTGTGAAAAAAAATGTTGGAGAACGTATCTTTTTTTTTTCTTTCTGAAGACGTTCTCCAACAGAACGAAACCGGTCAAAATCTCTTGTTTTTGTTTTTCTCCTGCACTTTAACTTGTTTTCCGTTTGTCATTTTTTTTTCACACACTTTGTCAACCACGATATTTCTTTTTCATGAATTATCGTGTACTTTACCCCATAACATATAGTGTATAGTGCACAACGGACATGTAAAGAAAATTATTATTCAAACATTTAATTACAAATAATTAATTGATTATAATTCCATCTCCTCAAAAGGGTCACTTTAGATTAGGAAACCAATTTAAAAAAAGGTATTATTGTAGATGAACACCCTCAGCTAAATTAACTGTAAAACAAAAAACTGGATTCTACTTTTTTTTAGACGAGTACATGTGAACACTCTGAAAAACTTGGCGTAAAGAAAGAAAAAAATTGCTTTAGAATATAGAAGGAAGAAAGAGTATTTATTTACTCCTCTCCAGGAGTTAGGCACAAGGCCAGTTTTATCTTACTCCCACAAGTAAGATGTGACCCAAGGTCTGGTCGGGAAAGTGGGGTTTGAAAAGCCAGCGCCCAAGAGGTGAACACTCTGGCCATTAAAAATTGCCTGGGCAGCCCCGTCGGCATTCCCCGGTAGGAGCGCCTCGGGCAGTAAGCAATAAACTTACTCTTCCCCAAAGAGGGGAGGCGAAACCTGGGAGGGTGGACCTCCTAGAACTGCACAGGACAGACCCATACACCGGCGTAAATCAAGCCCCGAAGGCCAAGACAATACCAGTCTATGGGGTGCAGTATCCATCGGAACAGATACTACACTTTGATCTTAGTCAAAAGGCCAATAACACAAAGAGTGAGCCATGAGTATTGCATATAAATTTAACGTAAAATGTTCCCCTATTCCCGACGCATATTCTAGCGTTTTAGGACAGTTAATCAAATTGGTTTTGTTTTGTTTTTCACTGTGGGAGATACATTCTGTGTATGTGGGATTTTTTTTTTGGGGGGGGGGTCTAATGTTTTAGAAGTTACATGTGGTTTTGCGACCTTGCCACTTGACTTGGGGTTACTTGTAAAAAAATTTAGCTATATACCCTAAAAAGTTAGAATTGCTCAAGAACGGGAATCATTTCACGTAAAATTTATATGCGAAACTGATCCCCAACTATAAATTAAAAAATAATTGCTTTTATTTGATTTTCTTTTCTTTCCGACAAGTTGTTCAGTGTGTCCACACGTAATCGCCTAAAAAATGTAGAATCTTATTTTGGGAGAGTAGGGGATGATTTAGCTGAGAGCGTTAATCTACAAATTTACAAATAAAAAGTTCTAGAAGGTTTTCTCCTCCTTTGGCCAAGGACAGAACAGATACTACACTTTGATCCTAGCCCGGACACCTTTTATTCCTATTACCTGCATTTCCGGGATGTTTAATGTGCGCAAACTTCAGCTCCCCCACCCCACCCCACAAAAGAGGCATACACAAACTATGAACACTATGGATTGAGTGTGGGGACGAGGTTCATAAACAAATTACACTTAAAATAATCTAAATAATAAAACTAAAGATTACAAATTTACTTTTACTACTTAAGACAGGTGAAACACTCTTTATCCTTCGTGGGCAATCACCTAGGGATGGTGTCTCGATAAAAAAAACACTGGGTTGACGTCAGGAAGAGCATCCGGCCTATAAAAATCTCGCCTCAATTAAAGAAATGCCTTCCAAAGAAACCATGACCAGTTTAGAAGTCAGTTCTAAAAGCCGTTCAACGCATGCCAGCATGTAAAACGGACGCCGTTATCACCCACCCCACCCCACCCCACCTCACGCATGACGCCAGCATGTATAACGGACGCCTCCCCCCCCCCCCCCCGCATGATGCCCTGGCGAACGACCCGCTCCTTAACCTTCCAGATATGGGAGAACTGAACCTCTGTTTCGTGACCTACCAGACATTTCCCCGACCAGCAGCAAGGTCATAAGAAACCACCCAATCGTTTTGTTGCTCACCATCATCATCATCAGCAGCAGCAGCAGCTTAACCAATCTACTTGACTTTCAAGGTCAAAGTTGAGGACAAGGTTAAGTAGGACAAACAAATCAGCAGACTTAGCCAGATGCAACGTCCACATTTAAAAACAGAGATAGAGAGAGTTAGAGTAGTTGATAGGGTTGGGAAATAGGGTAGACAGAAAAAAAAGGTGGTAAGGCCTGGGAAAGATGAATTTTGAGATGAAGGTGGGGAATAAGGATGGACAACTTGGTCAAGAGTGTCCGAAGCTGTTTAGTGTTGTGCATTATCATCATATTCGGTTTAACGTCCGTTTTACACGCTAGCAATCTAACCTATCTCTGGCCAGATCCTTATTCAAACTACATAGCCTGAAATGCAACAGATTTTCTTTGGAAGCTATTTCCTTAGTTGAGGCAAGATTTCTTCAATGCCCTTTCTGACGCCAACCCAATCGGTTAATGGGGACCAGTGCTTTTTTCACGACACCATTTCTAGGTGATTGCCTACGACTAAAGAGTGCATCACCTGTTAAAGACAAATTCTACTTAACCTATACGTACACGCCCTGTTGGCTAGGGCTGTAGTATATGCCGATTGCACCACTGCAGAGCAGTAAGACTCCCTCCCCCCTCAATGAGGCTATCTGTTATTCGTGGGTGGGGATCCAGGATGCCTAAAGACAGGATCCTGGTGGTTGAGCAGTTCATGTCCTGGTTGCTTAAATGGTCACATGATATGCAGCACTCCACTTCAACCCTTACTTTGACTAGATGGGAGATTAGAGAGGCCTGATTCGACCAAACGACTGGTCACAACACAGCGTAGCAAAATAGTTAATTCTGATATTATGATTCAATTTGATCTTTTCTCGATCAGATATTTATCACCTTTGTAACTTTTAAAAGGTAAAAGCTAATCGCTGAGAATCAATTGTGTCAATGAAACGAAAAGCTTGATCATTGCTTTGTTTTACTAAATAATAGGTTTTGGGTACTAAATTCAAAATTTAAGACTAGCAGTGACTCAAAACTGTATTCTGTGCGAGTATACTGTCTGTCTATCACTGTTTCAACAAAGGCGATTAGAATCCTCTTGGTATATTTCCAACAGAAGTTAGGCTCTGCTGTGTAGCACAAAACAAGTGAATGATTGTATTTTTTTATGGAAAAGCAAATTTTTTTTTAAATAGAAAGGCAGATGAAGCATTCTTTAGCCTAGATGGTTAATCACCTAGAGATTGTCTTCATAAAAATACTGGTCCCCATCACCTAACTGGGTTTCTGTCAGGAAGGGTATCTGGCCTATAAAGACTTGGCTTCAATTAATGAAATTTCTTTCAAAGAAAATCGGATGAACTTCAGACTGTGATGATGATGGGACTGACATGAACTTCAACTCTGGATTAGAATAGACATAGGAGTAATGCCAAATAGAGTGTGAGAATTTTTTCTCACACAGATGAGGGCTAAGAGTCACCAAATCGCGCTGTTAGAAAAAGTCACACTTATCTTGATTTCATTAAAAAAATGGCAACATAGGATGCGGCTTCTTTTCTTTGCAGAATGATGCGCTTTTGCGTGACCGTAACCTTTTATTTCAGTCATCACTTAGTAAAGTTCTTGGTAATTCAATATAAAGTCAATAATAAATTCTGTTGACACAAGGTTATCGCATTGCTCGTATGGTCAACAATAAAATGCCTTGCATTGGAAATTCAATAGTTAATTCATTGAGTTGGTACGAGGTTGACTGCTCCCTTGCAAAATCTCAACTGATAAAATTATACTTAAAAGTTCATTGGAAATTTAATATCAATAGAGTTGGCATGAGGTTAACTGCTCCCTCACAAAATCTCAACTGATAAGAATGATTTTTATTTTCACCGCGTGTTCAGAAAGGGCGCCAAATAAATCCCTGAGGTCAAATGCCAAAGGTAAACCCATAAGGTCACTTCCCTCTTCCGGTAGGAGGGAGGGACGAGTGTGAACATCTAACGATGCGATTTCTAACAATAGGGTGACTTCACAAACTCCAAAACTTCAAAATTGGAGCCTCCCCGCCGGATACACTAAGGGCATACACAAAATCCACTTGAACATAATCAGATATTTGATATGGTAAAAAGTGTAACCATGCTTTGCATTTTCATAGAAATCAGAGGACCTCATTTTACAAACAATCAAATATTCTCGTTCTCTTACGTAACTCTGCTTATCCTCAACGTTATAATAAAGACCAACGTGTATTTATTTGTACATTTTTATATAGATAAATTGTTGTTACGTGAACTGTTAGCCTCGTTAGTGACTAGTCAAGCTTCTTCCCACTCTTCTTAGAGAATTATATAGGCTCTTTCCTACTATTATGCTAATTAGGCATACTGAATTGTCAATATCACTACATAAATATAATATATCCATCCTGTCACACAAAAGTTTGCAAGTAAAAAACGTGCTTTTTTCTAGCCTCAAGACAGAACCAAGTGGTGAGGGGGGGGGGGGGCAAGAAAAGAAATAGCAACTCAGACAACTCTCGCTGTCTTAAATAAATTCAGAAAAAAATCTTACATTCGAAATAAACAGTCAATGGTAGATATTTTTTTTTCTTTAGGTTATCAGCAATGATAATAATTTATATATGAAAACTAAAATTACTGATGTAATTCTATGATTTCATGAATTTTAATGAATATTAGTGCTAACATTGTCGGAGCATAATTTTTTTTCTTTTTCATGGAGGGTGTACTCTAGTGTAGAATGTTATCCATACCAAATTTTAAGTTTGTTGTTTTAATAACCGAAAGGTAGTTAACAGACAGACAGACAAACAGACAATTTTTGTCTTTTATATGAATAGACAATTCGACCACTCTAGAAAGTACCTTACTCCTGACCAAATTCTCTATGTGTTAAGAGCCAGATACGTCCTAAGATGGAGTTCTCTCGTCATATCTGGAGAGGTACTGCTCGAACTCTTTCTTGCCTTGACAGAGTACAAAACCGACTTGGCCGTTTGGCTAAGATCAAAGTGTAGTATCTGTTCCGATGGATACTGCACGCCTGTCCTGTGCAGTTCTAGGAGGTCCACCCTTCCAGGCTTTGCCTCCCCTCTTTGGGGAGGAGTAAGTTTATTGCTTACTGTCTGAGGCGCCCCTACCGGAGAATGCCGACGGGGCTGCCCAGGCAATTTTTAAATGGCCAGAGTGCTCATCTCTCGAGCGCTGGCTTTTCAAACCCCACTTTCTTGACCCGATCTTGGGTCACATCTTACTTGTGGGAGTAAGATAAAACTGGCCTTGTGCCTAACTCCTGGGGAGGAGTAAATAAAATCTCTTTTCTTACCTACAGCCACTTTCACACAGAAGATATGTTACTTGCATCTTTCTACTGTATCGTTATGTTCATCGTAGGTGATTGACTAAGCTACAATCCTTGACCCCCTCCCCTGTAAAACATTCACAGCAAGAACGCTGAGGTACCAGAGCTTCAGATGCCGAAAGTTCTGAGCCAGTAGATAAGTAGAGCAGCTACCCCATTAAACTCCTGCTTCAACCATTAGGGTAAGCCTGAAAAAGAGATACTGATATATTCGCCCCACGTTGTGTTCATAAAAATCTGACACACTTTCGTTTTTCTCAAAGAGAAGTTTTACTATGGCATTAATACTACTTCTACAATATTTGAACCGAACTGGGTTTTTTTTACCCTAAACTAACCCTAACCTAAGTTTTAGGTTTAGTTCGTCAAAAGTCGTTGTTGTTGAGTAAACAAAAGATTAAAATAAATGTTATGACTTACACATCTGTTGTAAGGAATAATGACAATTCCGAAAGGAAAAGGAATATGATAAAGAGGGAACTACTGACGGAAATTATGGCACCGGTGTAGGTGGGTTGGGTGAGATCTTTAGGAATCTTCCGATAAATATCAAATCTGAAAAAAAAAAAAGACAGGAAAGAAAATAAAAATTCAATTGTAAAATACAAACTGTATAAAAGTTAACCCAGCGAACAAATATTCGCCGATACTTACATGTTAAAAAATATTTTTTAAATGTTGGTACTGTGAAAGCAAAAACAGAATGTCTGTGGAAAGTAGACATGATCCAGTGCTAAGTCGAATAGCATCTAGAATAATAAAAAACATATGAGGAAATTGTTCCAGGGTGGAATGACTCTACAAAGAAAAATGTATTTAAAAGCTAGTGTATCCATGCCAGCAAAAATGACGGCATACTTTTGTCATTGTTTCTCAACTTACAGACCTCTTAAACAATACTAATACTTCGGTAAATTTTTACTATCTTACCCGGCGCAGTTTACCCCCTAAAAAAGTTAAAATTCTACTTTTTTGTGCAAATACATTTAAACAGCCTAAAAAAATATCCGCAAAGAAGGAATTAAAATTTTTTAAATATTTAAGATTTTAGAGTGAGGATCACTTTCCTTTATAAATTTAACGTAAAATGAGCACCCATTTCCTGGCCACTTAGCGTAAAACAAGACATGTAACCTACTTGAGTGTTCAATTTTTTGGAGGGGGTATTTTTTTTGATAAAAACACGTAAAAATTTAGCCAATATCGTTTTTTTGTGGGGGGGGGGGTACTTATTTTATAAAAACGTAGAGATTTAGGCAATTTAGTTTTTTGTGGGGGGATTTTTTTTTTACTTAATAAAAATATGTAGGAATTTAGCCAATTTATTATTTGGGGAAGGGTTCTTATTTAATAAACTCTAACCCTTACCCTAACCGCTAACCCTAAACCTTAACCCTAACCCTAAACCTTAACCCTTAATTTAACCCTAAACCATAACCCTACCCCCTCCCCCAAAAAAAACGAAATTACAGTACAGTATGGAGTAACATTTATAGATACATATTATTTTCGAAAGGGGTGTTCTGTCCCCGTTACACACTTCAAAAACTTGGGTCTGAGGTTCGAATCATGCAACTGGCAAAACAGTCATCCTCCACATTGATGATTCCCGGAAAAAGGATGAAACACATGTGTATGTGGATAAGAATCGAAAATAGTTATCATAATATTGTTTATAGCCTTCTTAACAGGGTGAGTCCTTTTAGAGAATTAAAAATAGGCAACCAGTTAGTACGTAATGTGAAGTTCTGTCTGACTGAATTGTTGAACACTGTTATGACAGTCTACTAAAATATGTCCGCTTGTATAGACATAAATAGACTTTAATTCTCACCTTTCCCCATAACTGTTGGATTGGTCATACTGACAGAGGTTCAGACTTGAAAGTTAAAAGGTGACATGGGTCTGAGATTCGAATTGTGCGACTAACCAGCAGAACAGTCATCCTCCATACTCATGAAACACATGTGTATGTGGATGAGAATTAAAAAATATTCATCATAATATTGTATATTTATAAATTAAACATTAAGTTCAAATAAATTGAATGAACTTAACTTAAAACCAATATTTTCTCAAAAGTGCTCAATACAAAGTAGAGCTTTATAAATAAAGTTGTATATATAAACATTAGAACAGCCTACACGAGTTAATCAGTGTTTCGATGTTAGTACATCTCAACGGGGCTGCCAGATCACCAAAATATTAAATTGTTCAAAAAGAAATCAGACAGAATAAAACATCAAATTTGCCAGTAAAATTAACTTTTTACACAGTCGTAGTTATCGAGGTGGTTGAGGTAAGACTTTTCTAAAAGTGTCATTATCACCGACCAGCAAAAATCAACCCCTTCTCGCAACCCTTACACATTGAAACGGCATATGTGTGAATCATATACATGCATAAAATTCACACACACACCACACAGTATGCATAAAACTTTCCTACCCCTCTATCCTTGCAAATCCAGACAGTACTCGAATCAATAGCAGGCAAGCTAAACCTAGATTCACACACACACACACTCTCTCCCATCGGCTAGACATGAATAGAAAACCAACCGCCTACACAGACATCTCACCATATATTAAATGTTTACATACACAGATTATAGGGAAGCAATTTGTAATAGTACACATACACACATTTATTCATTACACATGCAAATATACCTCTGAATTAATAAAATTATATGTAGGTTTACAGAAAAATCTATCTCAAATTACACAGTCACTTAAAACAATTTGAGAGTATAGGCATCTCTTGTCTTTAGGATAATCATCTTTCGTTTTTTTAGCTCTTTACATCGTGGCTTCATGTCTTCTATAAAAAAAAACGAGAAATAAGACAATGATGAAAGAGACGACCATAAATAAATATACATTTATACTTGCACAGAAAATGTGTCAAAGACAAACGTACAAAGACATAATACACAAAACAGAGATGCGATTTAACTAACATAATTACTAAGACAAAATTTTACGTTAACAGTTCCTAAACACACGAAAATATAAATAAATTGCCAGGGTAAACACAGAGAATTCTTGAGCATGTCAAATAATATACAACGTACTTGTACAGGTGGTGTTGAAATAGCTAGCTGTCTCCATGCCTAGAAGTAATTTCCATCTAGACGAAAGAGAGCCAAGCGATGGTGTGTAATCATGTACAAACAAAGAGCAGATGCGTCAAGTCATAGAAAAAAAAAGTGTCTTGATTTACAATCTCTCACTCCGTTTGTTTGAATCTTTTTGTATTTCAAAAACTAAAGATTCATTTTTCTACTGTGGTCAATATAGGCGATAGCACAAAATTGATTCAAGGGGCATAACTCTGAATATACCAAACCAACACCATTATCGAAGCTGAAGGAGCATTTAGTGAATAAAATTACAAAACAATATATTTATTCTTATCGTCAAAACGTTTTTAGTGAAAAGACACTATTATCTGTTTCAGAGAACCATTTTTGTTCATTTATAAATCTGTCCTCAAATAGGTTACGCACCCTGTATTTGCATATTAAAATGTTTATTCTTGAAGTTAAGTAAATTCGTATGAATCAGAATGGTACGATGTTTTTGATTGATCTGTTGTTGACATTCATTTCCCCAATTCATTTAGGTACTTACAGGAGGGACCATGTGAAGGTTGCCAACACTTCATAAGTAAAAGTGGAATCTTTTTTTTTTTAATTTTTACTTTTGTTCGCCCCAGTTTTTGTTCATCAGTGGCATATTGCTACTCAAGCGTAAAAGACTACTGTGATAGGAACCAGATTGATAGGGGAAACCTGGGTGGGGAGTTGGGCAGTAAGATGTTTGTTCACATTACATTTAAATTTCTGAATGTTGGTACGGTCGAGAAACAGGGAACAGAAAAATAATTCCAAAGGCAAGCGGTCTGGGGAATTAAGCTATTACAGTAGAAGGTCTTCCGGTATCTAAGAACCTCTACAGTGAAGGGGTGGGATTTTGCTGCTAGTTTGGTGGGTCAGAGTTATTTTATTATTTACGCTATTATGGTCCACAGCTGTAGTCTGGTCTCTTCCTGAGATGTTGTTAGGGGTTCGACATAGCTGAGAAGACCAGATTACAGCTGTGGACCAGACGGCTAGAAGATGCCCCCCCCTCATAACGACATGGGAATCCCTGCTTCTGAGAAACTCCTTCCCAGTTTAGAGGCACCCTGGCTCTAGTGGAAAAAACTAAACCGCCTGAGAACGAGAATAGAGCGATCAAAAGTTGTTATGAATAGATGGGGCTATAAAACTGACCCAACCATCTGTGAACGTAGAGAGGAGGACCATACGATGCAACACTGCCTGGTCTGCCCTTTACTGCCCAACCGGTGTAGCTTGAAAGATCTTGCAGAGTACAACACTATTGCAAAGGACTGCATAAAAATGTAGGAAACTGTCATATGACCACATGATTCAGACACACAAGGAAGAAGAATTATTTACGTTGAGGGAGTACAAGTTAAGTAAATTCATTGTAGCGTATTATGTAGAAGTACTTGTAAAACAGGGACAGAGATGAAATAAAGAGGCTGAAGCTTGGCAGACAGTGCGGGAACTTTTACATTAGAAATTCTTTTTTACACCCTGTCTAAGACACAGAGGCTAGTGGTTGGTGCACCAGTCAAAATCTGGCCACGATACTCTGTGGTGGTTTTATAAGGATATAGGATACTGGCAGATGTGAGATGTTTTCTAACCCGATATAGGGAGCCTACCTTCTTTGCAGCAGATTGTCAACATCTTCTATTTATTTTATTCCATCTCATCTTGATGAGAATGTCCGTCCAAGGAGTTTTAACGTTGGATTTTTCGGAAGAGGGCTATGGAACTGATTGGATTCGAACATGGTACACCCAGGTCGTCAGTCCGCATCAGTATCCACTTGACCACCGCAATCTTCATATTATTATATTAACGATAAATGAGAAAATGATCATGACTATTCGCATCAATCATAGCAAGGTTATTGTAAAGAAGTTTCAGTTCTTTTTTTTTGTCGATGAACATAAAAGCCATTTTGATTTTTTTTTTTATCATTGAAAATAAGAACTGGTTTCTTTTATTTATTCAGTTTTGGGGTTTTAGTTTCGTTTTTATATTTTTGTTTACGAGTTAACTCGTCAAACACTCGAGCATGGCCGAAACGGATTTTTTTCCGATTTTGGTAGACTTATAGATTTTTATGACACAAATTGAATGGTGTCTATTTTATATCCCTACGTCAAAGGGTTACCGAAATATGAACCTCAGATAATTTCTCAAAGATACAAACACCATTTAAAAATCAATATCTGCGTGGTTTTTGAACCTACAAACCTCATTTTTAAAGTACAGGGTGGTCCAAAAATGTTGTTACCCTTTTCAAAAATAATAATAATAGAGGAACAATTATTGCAGCAATACAAAACACATGTCCTTGATTCAGTTTATTAAGTTTAAGAACCGTAAAACAACATAAGAACACTAAAAGAACAATGAATATAGAAATAGAAAAGAACATGTGATGGATTCAGTTTATTCACTTTCATTAACACTTTCCCTGACCTTTGACTAGGAGCAAAGTGAAGTATCTGTTCTAAAACTACACTTCATCTGTTCTGTCCTCGGTTAGTGAAGGTGACATCCTTCTAGACTGAGTGAATTTTAATGTTTGTCTTAATCCAGAGTGCCCCTTTTTGGGGAGCTGGATTTTCCCGCCATTACAAACCGTCCTAGTGCCTAACTCTGCCCCCTGTGGAGAAATAAGTATATATATATATATATATATATATATATATATATATATATATGTATATATATATATGCATGTATATATATATATGTGTATGTATATATATATATATATATATATATATATATATTTATATATATATATATATGCATGTATATATATATGTGTATATATATATATATATATATTTATATATATATGTATGTATATATATATATATATATATATATATATATGTATATATATATATGTATATATATATATATATATATATGTATATATATATATGTATGTATATATATATATATATATATATATATATATATATTTAGATAATATAAATAAAATATCTAGATCCTATCGTGATAAGGAGATTCTCACTATGGTAAATAAAGCATTGGATTTTCAATATATGCATTGTCACAATGACTTTCTACCCAGTTTTGAATCTTTCCTTGAAATATTTCTGTTTTATGCATATCTTTAAAAAGATGTTTGGTTGCAAATTGTCAGATTAATGCTTACCAATAATTAGTAATTTTCCTGTATATACGTAGAATTCAATTGGACACAAATAGAGAGATAGATAGATAGATAGATAGATAGATAGATAGATAGATAGATAAGTAGAAACACAAGAAAAAAACTTTATATCTAAATTCAAGCCAGCATTAAACAAATCATAAAACAAATCAGACAACATGCAGACCACACCGGGAACCCATATACATGCACACGCATGTGCATGTGCTCATCCACATACATAGAACGGATAGGCGGCACGCACGCATGCGTGTGTATGTACATGCATACATGCAAAATTTGATGTGGGCGCACGTGTGTGTTTCTGTCTATCAATCTGTCTGTCCATTCATCATTTATCTATCTATCCATCAATCTACCCATTTGTCTATCCATCCATCTACCTATGTACTTATCTACTTATCGATCTATCTATCTATCTACTTATCAATCTACTTATCGATCTATCTATCCACTCTTCTACCTATCTATCTATCTACTTATCTGTCTATCAATCGATCCATACACCTATCAATCCTTTACTATCTATCTAACTATCTATCCATTCATTTACCTATCTATCTATCCATTCATCTACCTATCTATCTATCCATTCATTTACCTATCTATCTATCCATTCATCTACCTATCTATCTATCCATTCATCTACCTATCTATCTATCTATCTATCTATCTATCTATCCATTCATCTATCTATCTACTTATCGATCTATCTATCTACTCTTCTACCTATCTATCTATTTATATGTCTATCTATCGATTCATACACCTATCAATTCTATTCTATCTATCTATATATCTATCTATATGTGTCCAATACTGTCCAAGACTGTTCACCCTGACCTTTATTTCCGCTCTGTCTCTCTCTATATATATATATATTTGTGTGTGTATGTATATGTATATATATATATATATGTATATATGTATATGTGTATATGTATGTGTGTATGTGAGTGTACGTGTGTGCATGTACGTATGTGTGGGTGCGTGTGTGTGTGAGTAGATGTATGTATGGACGGAAGCAGACGCACATGTGTACGTGTGGGCTGCATACCATAGCTACACACACACGCACACACGCAGACAGAGTGCCGACAAAGTCATAAAATTTGAAAAACAACTTTAGGTATTCTGAATAAAGTGTACTCAACCGCCGCACACAAAGATGACCGGAAAGATAAAAGTCAAAATCACACATACTTAAGAAAAACCAAATTACTTTACCGAGAGAAGCAAAAACTATGAAAACACATATACCTACTCAAACACGCACACACGCATGCACATATGCAGAAACATGAAACTGTTAAAAATAAAACATTTTTTCAAATGAAATATATATCTGAAGAGAACAAGCACGAAAGCTCGAAACGCGTTATAAAATCACAAAATTATAAAATGATAAAATAATAAAATGACAATGGTTAAAAAAGTGTTTTACAAATGTTGCTAGCTTCACTTCTTTATATATATATATATATATATATATATATATATATATATATATATATATATATATATAATCCGAGTATGGTATAAATCCACAGGGTATAAATCCAGGGGAATTGAACCGGGTTTATGAGAGTGCTCAATAAAAATATAGAGCGGAAATATAAATATAAATGATAATTTATTTCATTTTGACTACAAAATTGATTTTGTTTCACGAGAGCAGTTTTTAGGAGCTTCCGATCTTCAGGTCTCGAAATAGCAGGGAAATAGCAGGGAATGCTATTTCGAGACCTGAAGATCGGAAGCTCCTAAAAACTGCTCTCGTGAAACAAAATCAATTTTGTAGTCAAAATGAAATAAATTATCATTTATATATATATATATATATATATATATATATATATATATAATAATTCAGGTAAAGTAAACATCCACAGGATAGAAATCAAAAGAATTTCAAGCGGGCTTATAAAAAGTGCTCAATATCAAATAGGACACGTCGAAACATTAGCTATGAAGTTTCCCCTTTTCTTCAATCCCCCCTTCCTCCTCTTTCCTCCTTTCTTTTCTCTATCCTCAACGAGTATATATTTGTTTTATTCTATATTATTCTACATTATATTATATTTAATTTTCAACGATCTTAAGTCTGACCACGTGACTGTCCAAATTAAAAAAAATCTTTTTTCCTTTCCTTTTTCTCCCCCATTTCATTCTTCCCAAATATGACCTGAGGTAAGGATCGGATTTTAATTCTACCTGATGAGATCTCAGTTTCTAACAGCTGTAGATCGATAACATCGACATGTTAGTGTGGCAGATTTTGTTCATGTCTGTATAAATAAAAAATAATCATTCATATATATATATATATATATATATATATATATATATATATATATATATATATATATATATTCCATTTGGTTTTTGGTTTTAGGTACATGGAGGAATAAAGCAAAGTTCTTTGCAGTGGTGATAGTTCAGAAGTTCTAGCTGTGAAAGCTTCCCATATAATATATTGTCTATATATATATATTTTATTTTTATTCAATGGACACTATACATTATTTTGATCATATATATATATATATATATATATATATATATATGTCATTTCCTAATCATATATATATATTGACAGATATAGTCAACACATTTATTGTTCAAAATCCCATAAGTATTATATTATAAATCTAATGACATTGTGTTTATTATTAGATAATACGCTTATCTGTTACTGATCATACAAAAACCAATAAGTTTGACATAAGCTGTTTTCCCTTTTGTCAATGGCAAGTTTCGATTGATCAACAACGAATTCATTCAAAAGACAGAAAAAATTCACGACAAACGCATTGACCTGTGTCTAACATTACTACAAGGTGTGCAATATGTTTGTCTACAGAATGTTGTGCTCAAATCTTAAGATTGTATCCTGCTAAACAAGCAAGGAAACCTGATCTTGGTTAGGAACAATAATTTGATAAATACTTTGCTAATAATGTATTTCCTAATTCTACTTTTGAGCTTGAAGCCTTTTGTGAGAAATAGTGAATGGAAGTGAACCTAAGCAAATGTGAAATCTTTTTCTTTTTCTGGAGATAATATCTCAATAGACAATAAAACGATTAAAAAGAAATCGTTTCTTTGCTCAGTGGTTCAAAGATTCTCATCTGATATTAGAAGTATAGCAGTAGCAATTTCTGCGTTTACCCTAAATTAAAATGCTTAAACTCGTTTCTACACATGCGGCTCGACGCATGCACTCGCCTGAATTAATAAAAACAAATAAAAACATTTTGAACCAATCAGATACATTTCTCTAGATTTATGAAATTTGCTGTTTTGATCCTTCCAGAGTAAATAAAAAGGCAGATTTTTCCTTCAACAAGTATGTTGGGTACAAATCCACGACAGGGCTAACATCGACCTATCTCCAACCACCACGCCCCTCTGTCATTTCTAACTTATGATATATAGGCATAGCTTGGTTGATAACCTATAATATATTTGCACAGCCTTGCTCATAGAAGCATTCTGAATCTGTGCATTTTGTGATGAAACTTAAATGTGACTGTTTGATAACAGGTGAGTACGTTTGCTAGAATCGATTTTAGCACAGGTGATTGGAAGCGAGTTCAAGTGACCTTGCTGTGTGTGGAACAAAACAAGTTGAAAAAGTGTATTAAGAATAACTTGTCATCAGTGAGAGAGTTGACAGGTAAGGTCAGAAGAGGGCAAGGCTGAAAACGATACACAGAACAGGGCCCACGGATCTGACGTCACGTAGAACAAAAGTGAAAACAGATTTTGAATTAGAGACTGTTTTGGAAGCTCGAAGCGAATGGTCCCTGAGAAAATACCTAAACAACAACGATAATAATAATAATAATAATATAAATAATAATAATAATAAAATAGGATAACACTTTTAGTATATAGACTAGCATTTGTCCCCACCACACACAATATATATATATATATATATATATATATATATATATATATATATATATATATATATATATATGAAAAAATAATTTGATTTAAACAAATATAACAAAAACATTTCATCACTTAAATCAAATAAAGTAAATTAAGAAAAAAATGTTTTTAATTATTAATTTTGATTTTATTCCATCTGCTGCAGGCGACATTGATATTTACTGCAGTATAACCACATAACAATATTCCGTTCCACACGGATTTCACAAGATTTTAAACACCTACCATTTGATAAACAGGTTTTCCCTCGAAATATATTATGGAACACGGTCACTCACATTAGATCACTGTGTGTTTAATAAAAGAAATTAAAAAAGAAACACTTGTTTTGTAATACTTCTCAACGCCGACATATTTCCATTTCTTGCATTATGATAGCATTCTAATACTCTCTCTCTCTCATATATATATATATATATATATATATATATATATATATATATATATATATATATATATATATATATATATATATATTATATAATGTTGTGGCCTTTCATGGCCGGTAATGATCAAGACAAACAGTGGTATAATTAACAAAAATATGTTACAGAAGTACTCAGCATGATTTTGGGGCCATAACTGCCACCAATAACTGCCACAATGTTTAGTCGTAACTGTATTGTGTCTCGGTTAGCCTATCTATTCATGAAATAAGTAGATCAGCTTGCACTATAACACTCTCCGTTTTAAGCCTTTGTTGTATGAGAAGTCAATATCTTTTTTCTCTTGGGGTTGACTTCCACGAAGTCGGTATTTTTTCTTTCCCTTCTTTATGTTCGATTTTGAGAAATTACTTGCTAGACTGGTAAGTCGAACGTGTCAAACCCGACGTCCATTAATTCTTCTTCTGTAGTGTTGTCTTCTACAGCATCGGAATATCTTTTCCTGCTTGGTTTAAATGTCTCTTGTGAATAAATGTTGGTCCTTTCACCATGTAAAGCATATTTCCAATTCTTTTATTCACACTCCCGATTTCCCAAATAGATTTGTTGTCATTATATATACTTATAGAAAATCCTGTATGGCTTTCACAGTGAGAATACTCCTTTCTTTTTAACCACTCTTGTAAAAGTATCAACAAATCGCTCTCCTTGGTCATTGGTTCTTGCATGATACTGCACGATTGTGAGGTATTTCACTACAACGATTGACAAACATTTTGAATCCACTGGATGTGAATTGAGTATCATTGTCTGATACTACACAATCCACGACGCCGGAACATGCGAACAATTCATGCAGAAACCCAATTGTTATTTCTGTCATTGTTTTTTATACTTAAGTATATGTAGCCATTTAGTGAAGCTATCCGCTACAACCAGATAATAGAACCGTCCAAAGGCTCAGCAAAGTCAATATGGATTCTTGATCATGATCGCCCGTTTGAATTTTATGAGAGGCGTTTTTGCTGCTCACACACAACCTTTACATCATTTAACTGTATTCTCAATACTTCGATGCATATTCGTCCAGTAGATGTAACTTCGCATAAGACTCTTTATCTATGATATGCCTGGATACCCAATATGAAACTCTCCTGGAATTGATTTTGCAATGTTGCTGGAATTACCACCCTATCACTGTATATTACTACATCATCGCAGATAGAATATGCTTCCGGAAGTTTTTGGTTTATTCCTATTATACCCTTTTTAATATTTTTTATAAAATCACATCGTTCATCGCCTTTGCCTTTATCTCTCCAAGTGTTACTGAAAGCTATCTTACGATAGTGCAAAACGTGTTTTTCACTTCATCTTCTGTTCGTAGTAAGGCAATTACTGTGTCCTCAAGAGGTTCAATAGATTTCGGTATCAATCTAGACAGTCGGTCCGCATGACTGATCTTGTAGTTATAATTAAAGATGATGATTCATCATCTTTAATTATAACTACTGATCTTTGAGGGTGGGAGATACTCCATCTTGTAGTTATAATTTAAGATGATGATTCACCATCTCTGTAATCTATACGCCGTATGTATAGGCAACCCTTCTTCGATCCATAAATTGTTAGTAAAGATTTATGGTTGGTTTGTAATGTAAATCTTCTTCCGTGTACCAAACGGTGAAACGTTGTTACCCCACAAAAATGATGACCAACCCTTCTATTTCTATTTGCAAATAGTTCTTCTCGGCTGATAAAAGTGTGTGCGACGCATGCACTATCAGCTGAAGCGAACCGTCGTCCATTCTATGTAAAAGACAAGCTGCTCTGCCGTATGTACTTGCATTGGACGTTACAATGATTTCGCATTCTGGATCATAATGAGTTAAAAATAAATCAGACGTCAAAATATTCTTTATCTTTTAAAATGCCTCCTGGCATTCTGCCGTCTAAATCTAGTATTTCTTCTTCAATAATTCATTTAAACGGACTCGTAGGTTGTATATATTTGAGATAAATACTTTATAGTCATTTGCTAACCAACGAAAACTCTGCAAAAACTATATATTTTCTGGCGCTGGCATATTCTTTATTGCACCTGCTTTCTCTGGGTCAGGTCTTCTTCCATTCTTGTTTATTATCTTTCCCAGATATTTCATTTGTTCCATAAAAAATTCACATTTCTTTTATTTTATTTTGAAACTGTAATTTTTATTTTTTTATATTACTCCGTAGTTTTGCTAATTATTAAAATATCATTTAAATAGGCCATCACAAACCTTAGACCGCTAAGTAATCTGTCCATTATCTGCTGAAATTTATACAAACCTTTATGCGTATTTATACACACTAACTTCGAGCATTCTTCACCCAATGTGATTTGCAAATATGTGTCACTTAAATTAATTTTGGAAAATAATTTTCCTCCATTCAGCTTCGCGAATATCTCTTCCGTACTAGGCAATAGATAATGGTAATTTCTCGATGTCTGGTTTAAACCCGTGGAAAAGTCTGCACGTACACGAATTTCTTTATTATCTTTCTTTGTGTAAACTGTCGCCGATTCACTATATCCAACCCTTGATAGCACTCCCATTTTCTATCGAGTTCCATGTTGATTCCATGTTGATTTTTTTCATCTGACGCAAACAGAACATTTCGCTTCTTTTTGAAGATCGGTTGTATATTCACAAAAAAGATTATTAGGAAAATCGAAAAAATAAAATGTATAATCCAGCAAAGAATTCTGTTATGTTTAACAATGTTTGCTTAAATTAAAAAAATGCTGCCTAAATACGCACAATACACACACACACACACATATATATATATATATATATATATATATATATATATATATATATATATATATATATATATATATATATAGTTTGGATTTGTCTCCCAAGTACTTTTAGACCCATCCGGGTCCATCTTCAGGATTAACCTCATTCCCCTGAAGATGAACCCGGATGGGTCTGAAAGTACTTGGGTTACAAATCCAAGCTATGTCAAATTCATCAGCCAATTCCCCTCCGAAACTAAGATTCTGATTCGGAATATTGAAAAGATCTACCAAAGGATATATATATATATATATATATATATATATATATATATATATATTTATATATATATATATATATATATATATAATCCAGGTAAGTTTATGTCCACAAGGTATGATCCAATGAACCCTTACTGTGTGTATATAAAAGTGCAAAGCCATATATTTATCTGGTATAAAACTTATAATTTATACAAACATTATAGTTACACATTTGCAGACATATTTCAGTCCTAACTGAAAACAAATAAATGAACTTCCTCCGGCTACTATTTAAAATGGATGTAAAAATGGTCACGTTTGTGATAGAAATCAATATATAGAAATAGTACGGACATTTATTGTTCAAGATCCATTGTGTATTCAAGAAAAGAACTAATGCTATTGTATCTATTATCAGATATTACGCTTGTCTTGTATCGATCACACAACTTACAATAAGTCTAACAAAACTAAACGGCTTTCTCTTTTGTCAATGACAAGTATCTATTGATCGACTGCTATGAATTCACATGAAGAGATAAAGATTACACGGAAAACGCATCGACCTGCGGGTAAGATGAAAGCGAAGCAGGTGATATGTTAGTCTATACAATTCTGCGTTCAAGTCATCAGATTGTATTTTTTAAAAAAACTACCAAAGAAACCCGATGTTTCCCAAGAATAATAACTTGTATATATTTTATAAATATTTTTTTTATCATGTACTAGCAGGAAGACTCGACGTTGCTCGGGGTAGAATGAGAAACACTATTATGTTCTTTTTCACTATTCTCATAAAACCATATTACTTTATTTTTTAAAATGACCCCCCCCCCAATCTAGTCGGAAGAAGATGAAATTTTTGAAAACTCTCTAAATTAGTGTCTTATACATATGGTTTAAATCAAGGGAGGCGCGAGAGCACTCTATCCCTTAATAGACTTCAAAAACGGCCTATGCTAGAAATCTCATTTCTTTGATCAATCATAACTCAAGAACCAATAAACACAATTAGTTAAAACTTTGCACAAAATCTTTTTTTGATAGGTTCTATAAGTGTGTAGAATTTCAGCATCATTAGTCAAGGCAACCCAGAGATCCAGAAAGGGCAGGCATGATTCTGTGTTATCCGTGTGTACGTACATATGTGCCACCCTGTATCTCATCAACTATTTGATGGATTCAGCTGATTTTGGACAGAGATAGAGGTTCTAGGATCTAGTTGATGGCATTTTAATTTCAGTTTACCATATACCTTAGTTTTCCAGAAAATTCAAAAAAACCTTATGAGAAGGCATTGTATTGAGGCATAGCCTTTACAAAAGTAGTGACATTCCATGATAAATGCCAGTATACTGAAATCATATGGCCTTAATAGGGTTAAGATGAAAATTCATATACACTAAATGTACAAAAGCAAGGAAATTCCCAAATTTTTACACTTTTATTGTCATTAAGGGTATGCGAGCACAACAGGGCTATGTATTTTACTGGTAGGAATTTTTCTTCAGCACACCTCACACACTTCATCCACTCATGCATAGAGATTTATACTGTAGTGATGTGATAATGAAATGGTTTGGTTGATATGTAGTCATACCCTTAATGACAATAAAAGTGTAAAAATTTGGGAATTTCCTTGCTTTTGTACATTTAGTGTATATGAATTTTCATGTTAACCCTATTAAGGGCATATGTTTTCAGTATACTGGCATTTATCATGGAATTACATTAGAATCAGATATACATGTTTGAAGTTTTAAGTGGGTTCTGCTCAACTAGCTCACTTATAGAGGAGAGCACGTACAGATTCGGTACATAGAGAAGAATGTAAAGATTCACGACCACTTTCCGTTGTCTTGCCCGGAGAATTTTATACATATGATATAAATTTAATCAAAATAGGATATATCTGAAATGGTTCAACACACTTCATAGCTACCGTAGGAAGGCACTTAAACATTTAGGACCACTTTCATTGTTTTTTGCAGAAAATTTTATACGTATGATTTAAATTTCATAAAACTAGGATACATTTAAGGTTTCAATGGGGTTCTGCCCCATAGCCCTCTTTGGGAGTGAAACTAAATATTTCTGACCACTTCCATTGTCTTCTCTGCAAAATTTTACATAGGAATACACTTTTAAATTTTATGTACATTTTCTAACCTTTCTTTCTATAAGGAACACACTCACACACACGGACATTGACATTTATATATAGAGACTAGCAAAGTTACACGACGTTGCCCGGGTTAGAGTGTGAGATAGCATCATATGCAACGGCATATTAAGGAGAGTTTCCTTTAACAACAACCTTGATGTTGTCAGCTAGATATATTACCAACTGAGCTATTCAGATATATGTTAATACTCTTAACCTAACGCTTAAAAATCGATTAATTTCATTGTGTAACATGTTTAAAATTGTTATTAGCTTTTTTTAGGGAGAGGCTAAAGACGCAGAACTACTTCCATTAGGTTCACATGTAAATTCTACATGTGAACACACTTATATTTACGGTACACTCTCTAGTATTTATTCGTTTTTAGACACAGACATGCAGAGAGAGAGAGAGAGAGAGGGCGTTCTCCTTCCAGTCTGGCACAAAACTTTGAACTAGCATTTTTATCAGTTTGTTAGATATGATTATAGTTTCAAGTAGTACAGGGTAGCTCAAAAGAAAATGGAATCGTTAATAAAATTCACAAACTAAGCTCAAATATATGATCCCCCTTCTAAAACATTCACAACCTGTTCCCAGCCGACTACGATATAGTCGTCTTCAAGTCCAATGTAAACAAGTTCTTGTTGAACCGTTTCTGTACATAATCAATTTCTGCCCTGCATTTCTGCCCTGCTACAATCATCGTGCTGGTGATCGCGATGTTGTCTCACCGTCCACCAGTCACACTCTTTACTCTTATCCTCGAGTGGCCTTTGAGCCTTGATAAGCGGTGACCTTATTATAAAAAAAAACATACTTGTTACAAATAAACTACCCTATATGGCTGATCTGTCTATCAAGTTTCAGTTATGAATGTCCAGCAGTCTTTGTTTTATCGTTGTTTAATTATATGGGGGCACTTTGATGATCGCTTCATCAGTAGGAGATATGATCCTGAATGGGCTTCAGACACTTCCTTCCCTCCGGATTTTAATCTGGTGTATTATTTCAAAGATAATACCTATCAAAACACTATTCCTGAACTGAAGAGGATCATCACAGCCCAAATTACGGCAGTGTCAAGAGAGGAGTGTGACGTCAGAGTTATTGACAATTTTTTCATATCAGATCCAGATATGTTTATCTTTGAATGGCAATAAAACCAAGACTGTTGGATATTCATGACTAAAACCTGGTGGACAAGTTAGGCACAGACTGAAGCATATTTTTACCAAATATGGTTGGATTGCAGAAAGGCTTGTCAATTTATTAACGATTCCATACGTGCCATTAGGGAGGGGGGGTCACCCTCTATTTTCATTAGTCTGTCACATTTAACTTTGAAATAGTATTTTGATTGGTCTGTCATGCTAAACTTTGAAATAACATTTTCAATTTGTTTGATGATTTATACATTAGAATAAAAAATTGAATTTTATTTTTCATTCAAATGTATATCATGGTTGTTTTTTTTTTTGTTTTTTTTTTTGTTTTTTTTTTGTTGATTTTTTTTAAATTGGCTCGAAATGTTACAGCAGGGGAGATGACTCACGTTGACTTGAAAAGGAGAGATAACTAAACGAGTTAAATTTCCGTATTCTTTAACCAAATTTTGTTGTTTATTTGTATTTATTTTTGTTTTTTACATGTGTTTATTTATTTTTGTCGATGTGTATAACATATATGCACGCACATTAATGAAAGTGAATGATTTTAAAAATGTTGTTCTTTGTGCAAATTTATACAGTACAAGCTGAGGCTTGACAACAATCTCTGGCAAGTTAGTGAGAGAAAGAGAAGCAAAGAGATATATACAGACATAGGTAGATATCATGGTTAAAAAAAAACTTCTGAGGTATTAGAAAACCATGAAACTGCAGTAAAGAGTTCAGGTAATAAGTCAACGTTTTATTATTGCCATAAAACTAAAATGAAAAGATATTGAGTTCTTTATATCTACAAATATTTGCAGTTTTGATTTGATTCGGTTTCTTATTTGTATATGATCCTTATAGATGATATAGAAGTAAAGAGATCTATTATTTTGCTATCCAATTTACATACGTGTTTAAGGTGTGTACAAATACCCGATGTGAATTAGCTAAAAAGATAGAGTCACTCTTTCACTAAATGCTCACAGAACATTAAAGCTGTTCTAGAGTGCTTGAATCAAGTGGCACAGTGAGAGAGGGCGAGAGATATACATAGATAGCTCAGTAAGAGTTGACGTCTAATTAAAAGAATGAAAATAGATTTTTTTCAAACATAACTCAATCCCAAAACAAAGAAATATTTTAGCATGTATTTCGTGTGTCATTAAAGTATATAGGAAAAAAAAACCTTAGGAAACAAATGTTGATTAACTCATCTTTAGTAGAGTAATATAAAGATAGATAGATACAAAATGTGACCGTTTGGTCACACTTTGAGCTTGGTTTGTAATCAGGAAAAAGTGAGTTTGCAAAGCCAGTCAAATATAAAAAATTAATCCAAAATTAACCTCTTTTTGCTTGCTATCTCTCTCTTTTTTCTCTCTCTCTTTTCCTTGACAACTACGATTTAAATAATAGTTCTATTTCTGCTGATGCCCCCTTTTTTATAATAAACTATTATAATTGTTTTATAGTTTATTTTCTTTATTAACCTCAACTGTTCACAAACAGAGAGAGAATAGATGACGGAAGCGAGAGTGATAGACAACGTATAGAATACGTAAGAGTGGAGTCGTACAACAATTTACAGTGAGAGATAGTTAGTTGTTTTGTTTTACGGCATATCAACCCTGTTCGCGTTATTTAATGCCGAATCCGGTCATTTTGGTAAAAAAAAAATTATTCTTCAAGTTATTTATATCTTCAAATATTTATTTATGGTGTTTGGTTTGGTTGTTTTGTTTTACGGCATATCAACCCTGTTCGCGTTATTTAATGCCGAATCCGGTCATTTTGGTAAAAAAAAATTATTTTTCAAGTTATTTATATCTTCAAATATTTATTTATGGTGTTTGGTTTGGTTGTTTTGTTTTACGGCATATCAATCCTGTTCGCGTTATTTCATGCCGAATTCGGTCATTTTGTTAAAAGTTTTTATGCTTCAAGTTCTTTATATCTTCAGATATTTATTCATGGTGTTTGGTTTGGTTGTTTTGTTTTACGGCATATCAACCCTGTTCGCATTATTTCATGCCGAATTCGGTCATTTTGTTAAAAGTTTTTATGCTTCAAGTTCTTTATATCTTCAGATATTTATTCATGGTGTTTGGTTTGGTTTGGTTGTTTTGTAGGGGAAAATTGTTGTTTTTGTTTTTAGCTTTGCAGAACATGATTATGTTTTGGGTCACTGATGAGTTAAATGCATATTACGTATAATCAGAATAATATAAATGGAAGTATTTTTCAGACATAACTCATTAATTAAAGAATATTTTAGACTATATTTTGTGCGATTAAAATATATAAGAAAAAGCGTTAGGGAAACAAACGTTGATTAACTCAGCTGCAGTATAATAATAGATACGACATGAAAAAATGTGAAAAGGGTTTTATTTCGTTGTTGTTTTCTCATGAAGAGATTTGAAAAGTGAGTTAACTAAAATGACTTTTGTACCTTGCTGAGAGTCACCAGAAATTAGTTTCGCCATCAGTTCACTTTTCCTCATCGTCTTTCGTCTCTTTTCTTTCTTCTCTCAAATTTATTATCGTTTCTTAATTGGGTAATGATATCTCTCATGCTAAAACATCTTCTTTTTTTTTATCTCAAGGCGTTTATATATCTAAAGAGGGTTTATTGTATGGTTTGTATGTCTTTTTCAAATATAAAGATAATTTGGTCATTTGTATAAGTATTTTTTAAGCAGTTTATAAATTGTTTTACGACTTCACTTTTATTCTATACGTCGTCTATCACTCTCGCTTCTGTCACCCTTTATCTCTCTCTCTCTCTCTTTCTCTGTTTGTGAACAGATCAAGTTAATAAAGAAAAAAAGTATAAAGCAATTCTCGGCCTTTTTGGCCAAGATCAAAGTGTAGTATCTATTCCGATGGATACTGCACCCCATAGACCGGTATTGTCTTGGCCTTCGGGCTTGATTTACACCTGTCTATTGGTCTGTCCTGTGCAGTTCTAGGAGGTCCACCCTCCCAGGCTTTGCCTTCTCACTCTTTAAGAAGGGGTTAGTTTATTGCTAATCGCCTGAGGCGCCCCTACCGGGGAATGCCGACGGGGCTGCCCAGGCATTTTTTGTAGGCCAGAGTGCTCACCTTCTCGGGCGCTGGGTTTTCAAATTACACTTCCCGACCTTGTGTCACATCTTACCTTGTGGGAGGAAGATAAATTTATATATATATATATATATATATATTATACCATACTGTTAGATATTTTCCCTATTCTCCTACAAACACACGCACACATACATATAGCCTGACAAATTCCTTCGGAAATGAAACAGAAATCGTCTCTGTATAGCTCACTTGCCATGAGTATATCTCTATATTATGCTTTTATTATTTGTTTTTTTTTACTGAAGTTCACCCCAATCAAGTCATAATGCAACTGAGACGTAGGAGGCTACTGTGAATTAGGGGAATCCAATATGAGGAGTTTTGCAGCAAGACGCTTGTTCACATTACATTTAAATGTCTGTATGTTAGTACGGTCAGGGAAGCAGGAAGCAAGAAGGGAAGTCCAAAAGTTAGAAGTACGAGGAAAGAAGCTATTAGAGTAGACAGCTCTCCAGTATTTGCGGACCTCAACAGTGAAGGGGTGCGATCTTGCTGACTGATGGGTTGATATTATATATATATACAAGCAAAAACTTCCCGTCATTAATCTAGCTCTAAATATTATTTTTAAATTATTAATCTTTAATAAAAATTTATTGTAATTTTAAAAACTAATAGGTTTTTATTTGAATTACTTCCTTTGAAAATTAATGAACATAATATTTTAAGAAAGATTTTGGTAGCTTATCCTTTTTTTTAATTAAATCGCTTTAATTAGTTACTGTTAGTATCGACGAAACTAGTACATATATATATAGGACAATAAAATTACATATACTAGATATATACTAGAATACGCATATGAGATACAATTAGCAGCAAATCTTTTAAAAACTCTGAAAATCTTGTGCTTAATCAATCAGGCTCCTTCTACCCGACTAGAAAACTTCTCATACCTGCCAGTATTCTATATCTCTATAAAACCAGCATTCACCTGTGCATGAAGTATTGTTGACACACCTGGCCTGATGCACCAACCGCTAGCCTCTCTCTCTCTTGGACAGGGTGCAAAAATGAATTTCTAGCTTAATCTGCCTAACACTTTCTGCCAAGCTCTATCATCTGTCGCTTTGCTGCAGTGTTGCATCACTGTGCTTGTTTTACAAGGGTCGTATAAGGATGGTTGTCCCTTTGTGAGAGCTGGATTTCCCCACATTGAAAGCCTTGTACATGACTTTGTCCTTATGGGGAGGCAGGTAAATCGAGACAATTGTATTATAGCCTTAGCGGCAGTGTGACGACAGCCCACTAAAAATGTCAGCCTATCATAAGAAGGCTAAGGTGTTTATAAAAGCATCGACGGTGTCAAAGTAATCGAGGTTGACAAGTGCATCAGATGGGACAAATGTCAAAACAACTGTTGGTTAGTGCCGGGTGCTTGTAAATACAATAAAACTAGTCAGTGACTATAATCTTTCTATCGCTCTCTTTTTTTAGCAAGTGTAGTCTTGTCTCTTTCTTTCTTTTGTGGGACACATACTCCTCTGTCTCTCTCTCTCTCCTCTCTCTCTCTGTTCACTGCAAAAGAGAGAGGAAGAATTGAGCAGTTGGAATTTCTTCTCCATACAGGACGAACGTACGTGCCAACTGAACTTCGAGTTTTATATGCTTTTCAGAATTAATAAATTCTAGTTATATATTTTTATAAAGAGATGTCTGTGCTCTTTTTGTCCGTTCAATTTTTAGTCAATCGTCCCCTGATAAGTTCAGATAATTAATTCCCTAGAGAGAATTAATGACGCCCCAAAAACCGTCAACCAACTGAGGGTATTAACCAATATATGAAAGGGAAGTTGACTATTGTGCAACTCCCTTGAGCTGGTGGTCTGTGCCAGGACAATAAAGCCCTTTCAGAGACGTCCTCAAAGCGCAGACACACCACGTTACCCCCACCCCATCCACCCACCAATAACGACATAGTACCACATTTGATCTCGTGCTCACGCTAGGATCATACAAGTATTTCCATGGAATGTGCTCCGATGAACTTACTACACTTGCACCCTCTAAACGAAAATACCTCTTGACCCACTCGACTAACTGGTAAATCCTACCCCTTCACTGTACCCGTCTCTAGATGATAGAAGATTCTCTATTCTAATAGCTTTCTTCCTCGAATCGCTTACCTTTGGAATTCCCTTTCTGCTCCCTGTTTCCCCGACAGTACAAACAGGCAGAAATTTAAATGTAATGTGAACAAAGATTTTGCTGCTTAACTCCTCACTCAGTCTGTTTCCCTATAAATCTGACACCTTCTATGGTAATCCCTTACGCTTCTGTGTCAATATACTTTGAAAGATTTCTAAAGAAAATTAATCTTTTTTATTTTTTATTAAAGAATTCAGTAAGAAAACTTATAGAGTGATTTTATACTTTTTTTGAAAAATTTCTAAAGAAAATTAATCTTTTTTATTTTTTATTAAAGAATTCAGTAAGAAAACTTATAGAGTGATTTTATACTTTTTTTGAAAAATTTCTAAAGAAAATTAATCTTTTTTATTTTTTATTAAAGAATTCAGTAAGAAAACTTATAGAGTGATTTTATACTTTTTTTGAAAAATTTCTAAAGAAAATTAATCTTTTTTATTTTTTATTAAAGAATTCAGTAAGAAAACTTATAGAGTGATTTTATACTTTTTTTGAAAAATTTCTAAAGAAAATTAATCTTTTTTATTTTTTATTAAAGAATTCAGTAAGAAAACTTATAGAGTGATTTTATACTTTTTTTGAAAAATTTCTAAAGAAAATTAATCTTTTTTATTTTTTATTAAAGAATTCAGTAAGAAAACTTATAGAGTGATTTTATACTTTTTTTGAAAAATTTCTAAAGAAAATTAATCTTTTTTATTTTTTATTAAAGAATTCAGTAAGAAAACTTATAGAGTGATTTTATACTTTTTTTGAAAAATTTCTAAAGAAAATTAATCTTTTTTATTTTTTATTAAAGAATTCAGTAAGAAAACTTATAGAGTGATTTTATACTTTTTTTGAAAAATTTCTAAAGACAATTAATCTTTTTTATTTTTATTAAAGAATTCAGTAAGAAAACTTATAGAGTGATTTTATACTTTTTTTGAAAAATTTCTAAAGAAAATTAATCTTTTTTATTTTTTATTAAAGAATTCAGTAAGAAAACTTATAGAGTGATTTTATACTTTTTTTGAAAAATTTCTAAAGAAAATTAGTCTTTTTTATTTTTTATTAAAGAATTCAGTAAGAAAACTTATAGAGTGATTTTATACTTTTTTTGAAAAATTTCTAAAGAAAATTAATCTTTTTTATTTTTTATTAAAGAATTCAGTAAGAAAACTTATAGAGTGATTTTATACTTTTTTTGAAAAATTTCTAAAGACAATTAATCTTTTTTATTTTTATTAAAGAATTCAGTAAGAAAACTTATAGAGTGATTTTATACTTTTTTTGAAAAATTTCTAAAGAAAATTAATCTTTTTTATTTTTTATTAAAGAATTCAGTAAGAAAACTTATAGAGTGATTTTATACTTTTTTTGAAAAATTTCTAAAGAAAATTAATCTTTTTTATTTTTTATTAAAGAATTCAGTAAGAAAACTTATAGAGTGATTTTATACTTTTTTTGAAAAATTTCTAAAGAAAATTAATCTTTTTTATTTTTTATTAAAAAATTCAGTAAGAAAACTTATAGAGTGATTTTATACTTTTTTTGAAAAATTTCTAAAGAAAATTAATCTTTTTTATTTTTTATTAAAGAATTCAGTAAGAAAACTTATAGAGTGATTTTATACTTTTTTTGAAAAATTTCTAAAGAAAATTAATCTTTTTTATTTTTTATTAAAGAATTCAGTAAGAAAACTTATAGAGTGATTTTAACTATCCAATTTAGCAATGAAAATAGATAACACAAAATAACTAAATTATTTTTCTGAGTTAATTATTTACCCAACTAAAATGTCATATAGCATCTAGCGCCTTCCTCTCTGCCGGTCTTTTGTCCAACACACCACTTGATTATATAATCTGGCCGACTGATTCTGGCCGAGACGATGCAGTCTAAGGACTTGGGTGTTGTGGTCGATTCCTTCTTTACTCCGACTGCTGGATTAATTCAGGCAGCAAATACAGCCCGCAGTGATCTTTTTCTCACTGAACCACTTTCATAAGCCTCAACTTTTTGGTCCTCCAAAATGTCCGACGTACCTCAGATTACCTTGGTTAGGTAATATTAGCATAAAATTTGCTAACAAAATTTCTGCAGCTGTACGTCGCTGTTATCAGGCTTCGAACCCTAGAATCATTTTTTCTGCTCGACCTTTGTTAAAATCCGTGCACAAGGATGTTCCCCAACCCCAGTATATCAGTAATATAATTTATCAAATTAAATGCTGGCGTGATGTCATATACATAGGAAGGACAGTGCAACGGTTTGAATCTAGAATAAAACAACACATCCCCCCAGCAATACGCCAGGGCCGACTAAATAATTTAAATAATTTAGTCAACACATCCGGGTCATCTATTACTCACCATCTTATAAATAGCACCGAATGTGCATCGGCTTACACTAGTAACAGTTTTGCTGTCATAAGTAGATCACATTTGCTATTCCATCTTGAAGTCCTGGAAACAATATATATTAAGTCATTAAAACCCTCCCAATGTAAATAAATGGAATGACTTCTAGGACTTAATGTGATCCACTTGTGACCCTCCCCCAATTTTATTTTCACCCCAAACTGTAACTGGTCTTTATTTCATTCAATATTTTAAGTTTTAATTATAATTCATGAATTTTACTTCCACGTATTTACTCTGATGAGTGTGGAAGAAGGCTGACTCAGTAGATTTATGTAATTATCACTATTCTTTCTTTGTTGACATTTCAATTTGATTCCCCCTAAAAATGTCACAAACGTCTTTATTCCTTGCCTTAATAAAAAATTTACCACGAAAAATGTATTTATATATATATATATATATATATATATATATATATATATATATATATATATATATATATTTATATATTTATAAAGATAAATGAACAAAAAGAGAAATAAATATGTACGAATGACAAATCTATTTCAACTTCGATTGTTCAATGCAAGGTGTACTCGGTAAAAACATGTTTATTTTTCTTTCCTTAAGCCAAGGCTTTTCAAAGGAATTACATAGATGGATAAGTTGGCAGTGGAAAAGCCAAAATTCAAAATTAAGGAAAGAAAAATAAACATGTTTTTACCGAGTACAACTTGCATTGAACAATCGAAGTTGAAATAGATTTGCATTCGTTCATATTTATCTCTCTTTTTTCATTTATCTTCATAATTACTCTATCTCGTATATTGAGCTTAAACTATTTCACTATAGATTCTATCCTCTAAAAGTATACTGTTAGTTTCATATTATATATATATATATATATATATATATATATATATATATATATATATATATATATATATATATATAGCTTGGGAACAGAGTTTTTGACTGTTTTGGTCTTTGTTTGGGAGGGATAGTTTTTTCATAGTTGTGCAGCCCGTCGCTCATTAGTACTGTTTCATTTGAGTGCATTTGGGACAAAAAAGTTTTTGCTGGTTTGGGACTAATTTTTTGATATTTCGCCTAGTAGCAACAATGTTGTGAAAATCTTGCGAGATATTTTTCTAAGACATTCTATATATTTTTTTTTCAGTTTTATTTTTAATTTTTAATTTTTTAATTTTTTAATTTTTTAAATTTTTAAATTTTTATTTTTATTTTTATTCTATTTTTTCTTCCCTTCTTAAGTGACATCAATTAAAGCAACACCACATTGTATATTGCCGGTTGTTGTAATTATTATTCCAAGTACTTAATTTCCCTGATCATCTGCCAAGCAAGGACATGTTTGGTAGTGAAACACGTGTAGGTAAAAAAAACTCTTTAATTTGAAAATGATGAATAAATAATCTTTGAATGAAAATGTGTTTTGTGGTGCTGATTGGACTCATGAATGGAATGCTTTGGTAAGCCTTCAAAAAATCACACACACATATATATATATATATATATATATATATATATATATTGATGATGATGATGATGATGTTTTTTAATATTTTTTTTGCATTTAAAGTGCTGCGTGTCTCACGCCTGCTCCTCATGCAGTCCAATCAGGCATGCAACGTTGCCTGCTGTTGCCACACTCCAGAACCTGATTATAGCCAAGATTAGAAGTTAAGAACATCTATTAAATATTTTTCATCAAATTTTTAATTAAAAAGAAATTATTCAAGTTCATGATGATGATCGATATCAGCTAAAAAAAATAAATTGTTTCGTGTAACATTAGAAACACCAACAGCATAAAATATTGAAGGCAAACGCTTTATCCACACAGCCAGTGATCTAACGAAAATATTTTATCTTTTTAATCTACTTAAATAAGTTAAGCGTAAGGATTTGGTTTCTCTCAGCATAGATCTAAAATAGTTCAATTGTTTAAAATAAATAAAAAATAAAAAACATAAATATAAAATTAAAAAGTCTTATAAAAGTAAAAATATATTAGTGAACATTTATGAAATATTTTTTATCTATTTTAATAAAAAAAGATAATTTTTTTCTTGTCAACATAAACAACACGTCAAATAAGATGACGTTGATCAGTCAGCTAAAAGGGAATGCTAAAAATGGCGGAACATTTGTTTCAAATGTCATATTTACGTACTTCTAATTTTGAATAAGGTGTTTTAGAAAAGGTTCAAGAACTTCTGGGATCGATAAGGACATCATATTGAATGTGCTGATTCCAAATCTGCGGTTAGTTTAGAACTCTCATTTAACTATGATGTCATGACACACATACACACAACTTTGCTTTATATATATATATATATATATATATATATATATATATATATATATAGAGAGAGAGAGAGAGAGAGAGAGAGAGAAGAGAGATAGATAGATAGATAGATAGATAGATAGATAGATAGATAGATAGATAGATAGATAGATAGATAGATAGATAGATAGATAATGCTGTTTATTTTCATGACTCAAATAATTTGCGAAAGTGTTAGAACAAGGGCAGTATCTAAACAATGTGTGTTTATTTAAATCCAATCTGGTTCAAAATCTAAACTAAAATTCACTTTCAAAAGAAAAATAAGTGCAACATTTTCAGTATCTTCTTACATAAAAATCTTAAGAAAATAAAATAAGCACGGGAAAAGGGTGTGACAAAAGAAAACCTGAATTAACAAATCTGCATGATATTCATTAGAAGACGTCTAGGTTTTCACTTTTTATGGAGTGACATTATTAAAAACAAGGATATTTATAATTATGTCAGAAGATTTGATAGCAGCAATAGTAATAAGGTTAGCAAATTCAAGGATTTAAGAAAAAGATTTCAACCTTCTATTACTATTGAACAACATAAGAAAACATCATGTTGCTTCTGCTGCTTCTTCTGATGATGGTGTCACAGTAAAAACGCCGGTTTCTGGTCAGCCACTTAACCAGTTTAAGGGTTGTGATGAAAAGAGAACTCTTCTATCCCCTTCTATGCTTCGGAAGTGGATTACTTCCCTTGATCACTCTTTCTTTTTTAGTCAGCCATTGTTTCTCGTAGAGGCTAGATCCCTGCGTAGATCTTTGTCGAATAAAGCTTCTTCTTAAACTCATTCTATTCTATGTTTTTGTCAACCAGCCTTGTAACCGCTTACTTCCCTATTGAGCTCATAGAAAGGGCTTACTTTTTATTTAGCCTGTTTGGGGTCCAGAGGATTGCACACTGATGGTGTGGTTTCTTTCAGGCTTGGTTTGTCTTGAAGTGATTTTACCTTCCTCTCCCTTTTTATTATCATAATTAGTTCCTTACATCAAGTAGCTTCATACCTTGTCTGGAGCGACTTCCATGACAAAAAAAAAAGACAAGAACTTACAAGAACTTTAAAATTATTGAAGTACAGGGTGCCCCCCCCCTCTCCAAAATACCACCCAGAGAATCGTTAATAAAATGTACAATCCTTTCTCTAATACAATCGTATTTGATACAAATAAAGTTGAGTCTATAGCTGACTTGTTCACCAAGTTTCAGTGATGAATGTTCAACAGTCTTTATTTTATCGTTGTATAATCATATGCTACAAATGAAACCATTGGTTGTTTTGTTTATGGCATATCAACCCTTTTTGAGTTATTTAATGCCGAATACGGTCATTTTGGTTAAATTTTTTATGCTTCAAGTTCTGTATATCTACCAATATTTATCCATGGTGTTTAGTTTGGTTGTTTTGTTTTACGGCATAGCAAGCCTTTTCAGGTTATTTAATGCTGAATACGGTCATTTTGGTTAAATTTTTTATGCTTCAAGTTCTGTATATCTACCAATATTTATCTATGGTGTTTAGTTTGGTTGTTTTGTTTTACGGCATAGCAAGCCTTTTCAGGTTATTTAATGCCGAATACGGTCATTTTGGTTAAATTTTTTATGCTTCAAGTTCTTTATATCTTCAAATATTTATTCATGGTGTTTGGTATAGTTGGTTTTGTTTTACAGCATATCGACCCTTTAAGGGTTCTTTAATGCCGAATCCGGTCATTTTAGTAAAAGGTTTTAAGCTTCAAGTTCTTTATATCTTCAAATATTTATTCATGGTGTTTGGTATAGTTGGTTTTGTTTTACAGCATATCGACCCTTTAAGGGTTCTTTAATGCCGAATCATTCATTTTAGTAAAAGGTTTTATGCTTCAAGTTCTTTATATCTTCAAATATTTATTCATGGTGTTAGGTATAGTTGGTTTTGTTTTACAGCATATCGACCCTTTAAGGGTTCTTTAATGCCGAATCCGGTCATTTTAGTAAAAGGTTTTATGCTTCAAGTTCTTTATATCTTCAAATATTTATTCATGGTGTTAGGTATAGTTGGTTTTGTTTTACAGCATATCGACCCTTTAAGGGTTCTTTAATGCCGAATCCGGTCATTTTAGTAAAAGGTTTTATGCTTCAAGTTCTTTATATCTTCAAATATTTATTCATGGTGTTAGGTATAGTTGGTTTTGTTTTACAGCATATCGACCCTTTAAGGGTTCTTTAATGCCGAATCCGGTCATTTTAGTAAAAGTTTTTATGCTTCAAGTTCTTTATATCTTCAAATATTTATTCATGGTGTTAGGTATAGTTGGTTTTGTTTTACAGCATATCGACCCTTTAAGGGTTCTTTAATGCCGAATCCGGTCATTTTAGTAAAAGGTTTTATGCTTCAAGTTCTTTATATCTTCAAATATTTATTCATGGTGTTAGGTATAGTTGGTTTTGTTTTACAGCATATCGACCCTTTAAGGGTTCTTTAATGCCGAATCCGGTCATTTTAGTAAAAGTTTTTATGCTTCAAGTTCTTTATATCTTCAAATATTTATTCATGGTGTTAGGTATAGTTGGTTTTGTTTTACAGCATATCGACCCTTTAAGGGTTCTTTAATGCCGAATCCGGTCATTTTAGTAAAAGTTTTTATGCTTCAAGTTCTTTATATCTTCAAATATTTATTCATGGTGTTAGGTATAGTTGGTTTTGTTTTACAGCATATCGACCCTTTAAGGGTTCTTTAATGCCGAATCCGGTCATTTTAGTAAAAGGTTTTATGCTTCAAGTTCTTTATATCTTCAAATATTTATTCATGGTGTTAGGTATAGTTGGTTTTGTTTTACAGCATATCGACCCTTTAAGGGTTCTTTAATGCCGAATCCGGTCATTTTAGTAAAAGTTTTTATGCTTCAAGTTCTTTATATTTTCAAATATTTATTTATGGTATTTTTTTTTTTTTTTGTAGAGGAAACTTTTTGTTTTCATTTTTGGCTTTGCTAAACATGATTGAGTTCGGCAAAAGGAAAGGGGAAAAAATAACATCAATGTTTTGTGCATTTTTGTTAAGGCAGCGAGTACCTTCAGACAGTCTGATCTGGTAGCACCAAGCGTATGCTACAAATGGGCACCTTTGCGTTGCAACCATATTTGAACACAACTGATTTTGGCTGTGATGGCCTTCTTTAGTTCAGGAATAGTCTAGGGATTATTTTAATCGCTATTATCTTGGACATGATACCACAGATAAAAATCGAGATTGTTAAGGTCTGGTGAGTGTGAAGTCCATTCAGGATCACACCTCCTACTGATGAGACGATCACCAAAGTGCCCTTGCATATCTGAAACAAAATGAAATATGCACCTCTACGTTGCAAGCACACCCGGAAACGACGTGCAAAATTGTCAATAACTCTGATGCACACCTCCCTTGCTCCATCCTGTTGTAACCACTGTCCAACTCTCATCACATATTTTCGTTTTCCTTAGTTTGTCCTAAACTTATTAAAGACCACTATGCAGTGGTCAGTATTGATTGACAGTTCATTGTCATGTTCAAACCAGTAAGATCCAATGATCCCAGCTTTGATATTGTAACTAGTGATGGGACGATTCCAATATATTTTCCCGATTCCGATACAATTACTGATTCCGATTCTTTTAAAATCTCTAAATATTTAGCTATAGAGTTTGTTTTTTCGGATTACCATAAAAACCATCTAATAAATAAACCCATTTAATTGGCATTAAATAATCAAGAAAAGGTTTGATATACTGAAAAAAAAAGCAACAGAATAAAAACGTCAGAATAATTTGTAAAGATAAAAAACAGAAATGTTTAAGTGATTTTAAAGAGTTCTACTCTCGAAATATCAACATGTTTACTGAAGCATTTAACCTGAAAAACTAATTCCTTAGGCTGGATTAAGGTTTTTAATTCAAATAGCCCTAAAACACTAAGGTGAAAAGGAGATCGGGCAATCTTAATCATTTTAAAACAACCTTTGCCAAAGGATTGTTTACATTCTGGATTCGTCTAGAAGTATATTTTGTTCTGTTTTGAATTAAGCAATTCCAAGCTGTTGTTTTCTTTCTTAAAAGTTTTCTTTTTATTAATATTACTAGCAAGAAAACTTGACGTTGCTCGGGATTGAATAAGGATCACTTCTATGTACTTTTTCACTATTCTCATAACATCATATTATTTTGTTTGTTTTTACTGCCCCCCCCCCTTTCACGGTTTGCCCCTTAATATAGTTTGAAGAAGTTGAAATGTTAGAAAACTCTCTGAATTAGTGTCTTATACATATGGTTTAAATTTCATTAAAATCGGATATACGTATTTGAAGTTTTAAATGGGTTCTGTTCCAATGAGTGACTTAGAGGGGGGTGCACATAAATATTCAGCACATAGAGGGTAACATAGAGATTCAGGACCACTTCCATTGTCTTCCACAGAAAATTTTATACATATGATTTAAATTTCATAAAAATAGGATATATTTTAAGTTTTAAGGGTGTTATCACCTCATATACCTTTTAGGGTTCACTTAGAAATTCAGGAATACTTTTATTGTCTTCCCCGGTATATTTTACATAAGAATACACTTTTAGATTTCATGTAGATTCTCTAACGTTTCTTTCTATAGGGAACACACAAACATTGCACAAACACACACACATACAGACATTGAGTTTTATATATAAAGATTTATTAAAAACGGTAAAAAGAAGAGATGTATTATTTGGACTACTATTCTTATCTTGTTTGTTATTTTCACAACGTTTCAGCCAATGTAATCTCCGACCTTCTTCAGGTTCACTTTTTCGAACTTGAGAATCTTTATTTACTCTACAAGGGTAGATTGTTCTCATTCCGTCAGCCATGATCTGGTAGAAGATTTAATTTCTATGCTATTCTTAATTATTATTGTAGTAAGGATTGAACCTTTGATCTATCTCAAGAAGACGGTCACTTAGAAGTGATTGTTAATCAAATCGTTTAACCGTTACGACACAGGTCCACATGAGCGTAACAATGAATTACTTAACCATATGTTTAGAATGTTTATTCCAATTTTGATCAAAATCCCTTAAATAATTTTGATTCGAGAAAAATGTCTAAAATTTGGGTCTTAAGATTAAGGAGTCGTAAAAAGAAATTGAATTGAAGGGGATCTTGCTTAATTGGTGTCCAATAATTATTGATCAAACTGAATTTTACAAACAGGAGGTTGCACTTAATATTATTCCCCCTAACAACTCTTTAAATAAACATAAATTATGGGAAGATTTATTAATTGATGTCTAATATCAAAGATTAAAATGCCTTTATTATTTTCTTGTGAAGAACATAGTGGAAAGAAGAAAAAGAAAAATTGGCTAGGTATAATCAAATATCGATTTGTCAGATCATTTAACAATCTTCCGAGCCAGATTAAGTATTTTTTTAAGAAATTGAATTGAGAGATTATTAATTAATATTGTTAAAATTGAAGAAATCACACAAAAAAACATACAACGGTTTCTCACTAAAATAAGTTACAGAATTGATCCAAATAAGAACATTGAAGTAAAGTACATAGTACATGCATGCAGTATTGTTGCTACATCTGGACTAGTGCACCAACCACAAGTCTCTCCCTCTTGGACAGGGTCCAAAAAAGAGTCAATAACCTAATAAGTTCCACACTGTCTATCAAGCTCCAAACCCTGTCCCATCACTACAATGTTGCATCCCTGTGCTTGTTTTACAAGTATTTCAACAGAATGTGATCAGGCGAAACTGCTACACTTGTGCCCCTCATCGTAAATAATCCCGACAAACCCGACAAGCAGCAAAATCTCACCCCTTTACTGTAGAGGTCTTCAGATGCCGGAAGTCTTTCTACTCTAATAGCTTCTTTCCTTGAACCGCTTGCCTTTGGAATTCTTTCCCTGCTCCCTGTTTCTATGACTGCACCAACATGCAGAAATTCAAATGCAATATAGACAAGTATCTTGCTGCACAACTTCTTACTTAGGATGCCATTATAAATTTAGCCCCTTACATCTCAGTGGTAGTGTGTCTGTTGGGGGTGAATTGAAGGGGGGAAAAAGTAAGTTCATATTTGTGTGATATGTTTTTTTATTTATAGTATATCTCATTACAATGATATCATTAAGATAACAAAACTTCTGAAAAACCTAAAAAATCCAAATATAATTTCTCCGCATATGAGTTCTCATCCGTCTCCACTATGTTCGAATGAGCCCTATCGCACAGCCAACGAAAATTTTTAAAGAAGAACTGTCAACTTAAAATTCATACTAATACTAACATATTGTGTCATGAAAGAAATAAAAAAGAAAGAAAGTAAAGGGTCTCTGTAGATGAAAACAACATGCTTGCCACCGGAACTGCTTTAAGTAGTATACTCTTATCCAATAACACAGTTTTCAACACTAATCTTAGACCATCGAGTGCTAGAATGCGACTGACAACTTCTATTAGGCTTGTCTTTTATAAAATCAAGCTGGTCACATCTGGTCGATATGCATAAATACTCTGACTTCAGCATGCATTTGTTCTTTCTCAAATCCGGGTTTTGCATGCCAATATTGTTTCCACCACTTGATTCGGGTTCTGGCTCGTCACGTCCGCCACATGTCAATATCATAAACTCAGTTTAGAAACCTTCACTCAGATCTACAAATTTGATAGATCACCAGGTGGTACCATCACACGTTTGGTTTGATTTATAGCATATCAGTTTTATTATTTACCTCCTTGCCAGGCGGTTAGACAAGGTCAGGTGTGGCTTTGAAAGGCCAGCGCATTCTGGCCTACAAAAAAATGCCTGGGCAGCCCCGTTGGCATTCCCTGGAAGGGACGCCCCAGACGATTAGAAATAAACTAACTACTCAGAGAGAAGGTAAAGCCTGGGAGGATTGACCTCCTAGGACTGAACAGAACCATATTGCGGCCTGACAGCATCAAAGTCACTGTCGAACTGATTTCTATCATAATTCTAATTTTAGCATGTCAGTTTTATTTCATTACAAATGTGAGGAGTTAATGAAAAGTAGTGTGTCTTAAATAGACACCTATGTGGTAAACAAATAAAATATATCCCCCCCCCCGTATTCTACCACTATTTATATGTTTTAGTACCTAATTTGTAGGTGCTAACACTTTCTTTTCATTAAGTATAGGAACTGATGAATTACTAGAAAATGGTGACGATTAAGTATAAATTCACATTCGCTATAGAAACTTCATCATAAAAATGAAAGGAACTCGTCCTTCCTTAAGGTCTACGTCATAAAATGATAAATTACATGCATTTCAGCTGAAGATGTTTGATGACTGGCTGATACTTAAGTTTCTTTATTTTCTGGAAATGCATCAATTTCTTCTCTTCTGTGCTGTAGCAAAATTTTATGGTTCTGCATCACCTTCATTTTATTGCCATTCAATAATATGCAGAAACTTTGGTGATGGATGGACAGTGGTTACAACAGGATGGAGCAAGGGAGGTGTGCATCAGAGTTATTGACAATTTTGCACGTCGTTTCCGGGTGTGCTTGCAATGTAGAGATGCATATTTCATTTTGTCTCAGATATGCCGAGGCACTTTGGTGATCGTCTCATCAGCAGGAGGTGTGATCCTGAATGGACTTCACACTCACCGGACCTTAACCACCCCGATTTCTATATGTGGGATTATCTCAATGATAATGTCGATCAAAACAATTCCTAAACTGTTTCTTCACAAATAAAGAGAAAATCCCCCCCCTCTCTCTCTCTCTCTCTCTCTCTCTCTCTCTCTTTCTCTCTCTATCTATCTATCTCTCTCTCTTCAGCGACGGATTAAATAATATTACTACTGTGGTGATATTTATTTTTATTTATAATGGACTATTCAAATCTAATGTCTTATAACTAATTTTATTACCTTTGACTTAATAAACAGAGAGAGAGAGAGAGAGAGCGAGAGAGAGATGGATGGAAGCGTGAGTTATAGACACTGAATAACATTTTTAAAGTGATGAAACAACATACAGTGATAAAAGGTTAAAGTAACAGAAACTTAGTGAGAGATGAATTGCTTAGTAAGTTTGTAGAATTAAAGACTAAGTCTTATTCTAACATTTATATCAACTTTATTGGCCATTTTCGTTAAATATGTAATAATAGAAAAGATGTTCGTAACAGAGGATAAGTCGAGGAGTCTGGACAAGGAAAAAGGTTTGAGAGCCTATAATATGTAGAATTAATGTCTTATTTGTAGGAAACAGATAAGTCCATATGGTTACTGTTTGGAAGTAAGCCTGTGCGTAGAAGAAAGAAAAGTAGAAAGTGGATCCTGGGTTTACTTTTGACAGCCTCATAACTCTCGCTTTTCTTCTTTTGTCCTTTAGTCCTCACATTTCATGAGCGATGTTTCTGGAGGAAGAATTGCTTTTTCTCGATCAGAATCTATTCATATAACACTTATCGTTGGCTAGCTTTTTACTTTGAAGTCGTATTTTTTTAGCTCTTTACATCAAGCGGCTTCATTCTTGTCGATGCTGATAGCCCGTCGCTAACAGCGGGTGTAGTTTTTGTCCCAAGAGAGAGGTTTGGCGGTCAAACTGAGTGATGTGGGTGAACTAGGCAGCTGTCTCTTTTCGCGAGAGTGAACAGTCGTGATCGCTCTCTTAAATAACCTCTGGAAACCAATGCCCTGCTTGCATAAGAGATTGTTTCTGATTGGTTAAATCAGAATCGTAATTCTGTATTAGCGCCAAACTTACACATCAATCAGATATTTCAAACATCATTTAATTCCAAACCTAAGGTATATTTTAGCATGTATTTTATGTGATGTATTATATTGAACCAGAAAAAGAGAGAGAGAGAGAGAGAGAAAGAGATAGAAAGTTGGAGATAGAGAGAGGAGCCAGTCGAGAAGAGGAGAGGTAGAAGGGATGTTTCAAAAGAAAGATGTTGCACACACTTTTTAAACTCTTCTATTTTGTTATGCATAACTTAAAACAACCTTGCTAATGAAAATTTATGGGAAAACAAAAACCTTCGGGGAGAAAAGAGAGTTGATTAACTCATATTTAGTATAATAATAGATTAGTCCATTTGGTAAGTTTAAGTGTGATTTTTATGAATAAATGCTTACTGCGTTGTGCAGAGAGCGAATCGGATCAATAAGGAGACATCCGTTTCATGTGAACTTATCAATAAAATAGTCAAATATTAAAATTTGATTGAGCAACGATGCGAAACCATTCAAAATTGCTAGAGCAGAGAAAATACCCATAAGATCTAGACTACAGTGTGTCCTCAAAAGAAATGCACACCATAGAATCGTTAATAAAATTCCCAATGCTTTCTGCAATCAATGTCCAACAGTCTTTGTTTTATTGCCATGCAATGATATGCTTCATATGTGCATCTCTGTGTTGCAAGCACACCTGAACACAACTGATTTGGTCAGTGATGGCCGTGTTACCTTCAGGAAGAGTCTAGGAATTGTTTTGATCGACATTATCCTTGAGATAATCCCATAGATAATAATTGAGGTCGTTAAGGATCACATGGCCTACTGATGAGGCAATCACAAAAGTACCCCCGCATATCTGAAAGAGAATGAAATATGTACCTCTAGGTTGCAAACATGTGCAAAATTGTCAATAACTCTAACACACACTTGTCTTGCCCCATCTTGCTTAAACCGCTGTCCATCCATCACCAAAGGTTCTGCATATAATTGACCGGCGATAAAATAAAGATGCTACAGAATCATACAAGTTTGCTGCAATAGAGAAAATACCCATGAAATCTATACTAGAGGGTGACCTACAAAGAAATACAACCCATGAAATCGTGAATAAAATTCTAATTTTTTTCTGCAATGCAACCATATATCGTACAAATAGACTGCACTATATGACTGACTTGTTCATCAACATTCAATCATGAATCTCCAACACAGAGGTCTGGTGATGTCCTAAGAGTGAACGTCTTGACTGGATGCCCCCAAAGACTCAAGTATAAATCCTAGTACTGAGAAATATTATGAGAAATGAAGACAGTTTTAATATAATTGGATGCCCTTTTCTATGTGGATTCCCGGAGTCACAGCCCCGTTGCACCAGCCCCCGCCTCCTCCCCCTCTGTGCAGCACTGTTCGAACAGTATTTATTTTATCGCCATTCAATGCCATGCTCCAAATGCACACTTTTGTGTTACCAACAACCTGGAATATGACGTGCAAAAATGTTGTTCGATTCCATCACGGAAAAAAAGAAATATGTTCCATTCATTTTTTGTATCTCCATCTTCATTATTTTCTTCCACCATTTTCTTTAACACATCGTTATAACGTCCAGTAAATTCTGATTCTTTAAAATATCTCAACTGAAAGCTCTCAATACTGCCATGCAATCGAGTCTTTATACCATAATCGTTGAATCTATTAATATTATTTATTATTTAAATAAAACTATTTAAATTAGTTATGTTTTGGGTATTCTCCAGATGTTGCATGCTCCAGATGTTGCATGCTCCAGATGTTGCAAGACAGAATTCCAAGTCTGGAGTCTTATTTTCGAAATGTAGAAATTGCTTTACGCATCTATTACTCACTGATGATGACCAATTGTAATGAAGAAATATATTTTTCAAAGTTCAAGAGAAATCAAGAATGAACAGTGAATCACAATTGGACAAGATAGACTAAATAATTTTACAGTCTTCACCATTGAATCAACTCTGCAGAGAGAACTTTGTGGAAACTTACAGAAGCGGTACCAGAGACGATTTTGGCTGAATCATCGGAAAGCTTCTTTTCTCAGTTCAGATTGTTGGACCATGGAACAAGCTGCCAGAAACCGTGGTCAGCCTGCAGAAGTCCAAACAATTCAAGGCGAGGCTGGATGCATTGTGACCACTTGTCTTTGGGTGATTTACATGACTCTAGTCCTGTGCTAATTTTTTGCCAATATGTTTAATTTAAGTAACTTCTGCATGAGATTGGCACTCCAGTTAAGCAAGTTTATTGTGATTTTCACCCAAACTTGGTTTCCAAATGGTATCGGATATAATGTAGACGCGACGATGTAAAAGAAAAAGAACACAAATAACAAGTAAGATAGAACACTTTTGATATCCATATGAAGAAATGAAAAAAAGTAAGAGAGAGAGGAAGATATGTTAGAATGTTTTATTGCAAATACTTGGCATTTACAGGACAATATTCGTCTATATAACTGTTATTGAGTGTTGTGTATACAGTATAAAAAAAGGTTACCTCTCTTTCTCCCCTAAAATAATTTTCTTTTTGTCCATCACGATAGCCCTCCTATTCTAAAAAAGACCTATTTGATTGGCCAAGACAATTCTCTTTAACCAATCAATAAACACTTAATTTTAACAGGTTGAATCCGAAAAAAACGTATTCTTCCTCTTTTGAATGTGATCCCTGTCCAGTAAACACCTAAGGCAAATTCCCTAATTGAATGCAACAACTTGAATCTAAACATTTCAGAGGGCTGTCTATTTTTCTTGGACGTTAAAGAACTCTTTTATTATAGTTGAACTTCTTAAAGCCGCAAACACAATTAGTTTTTCAAAAACTTTTCATGTATTATTGTTTAATTTAATACACATATTATCCTTTATTTCTGTCTCTTGTGTCTTCTGTACACTTTCTTTCAGCATTTTTTGATTTTGGCAAGCGACAACTGAACTGTTCTCTTGCCAAATCACTTCAACAGTGCTAGTGTACTTGGAGTGTAGAAAAGTGTATTCGATTTGTTTTTTCTGCTTGGCAATTTCTCACATATTGACAATTGTGTTAGTAGACAGAGCTAACCTCTACGATAAAAGGGGGAGAAGGTTTAAAACCATGCAGGCTTGTGAGCCAAGCTGGTTTTGTGAGGTGGCCTATGATTGGTTATTCTTCGATAAACCCCAGACATCTTTATAATTAAAGGGAGATGACTCTTAAAGTCATTGTAGTGACGGCTCGGAAGGAGACAGTCGTAACACCGAGGCGCGAACCCACGCCCATTAAATTACGAGACTGAGAGGGTTGCATTATGCAAATTAGGTGTAACAAGAAGGCTACATAAAAGGCGGTGTCTTTTGGATCGGTGGCAGTCGAGTAGAGAACGTCACGAAGATCGGATACGTTGGGAGAAGACGGAAGAGAAAGAAGGAAAAACACGTTGCACGGTTAAAGGAACACAATTCACAACCTACTATTACAGTCATCTATAATTTTTAAAAGTTCTCTTATGTTAAACTTTGACATTGCTTATATTTCTGAATTTTTGAGATGAGGATTGATAATTTGCATAATTTTGGTTATTCGGACTATATTTCTCATCTTGAGTGTTATTATCACAACGTTTCAGCCTCTGAATTTAACTTACTACTATATAAGGACCCGTGGCGCAGTGGATATAGTACTAAGTTAAATTCAGTTCCAAGTGATAGTCATCTGAATGTTGATGGTTCAATCCTCGGTGCAGGCGATACGAAGAATTGCAAATTACTGAAGACTGAACAAGAGCATGCTACCCCCATGGATTAAATAAAGGGTTCCATTTGAAATTCTATCCAGATTCCTGAGTTCGACAGAAATATTCCCAAGTCCGAAGAGATACACCTGAAGAAGGCCGGAGGTTACAGCGGCCGAAACGTTGTGATGATAACACTCAAGATGAGAAATGTAGTCCAAAAAATCAAAATAATGCAAATTAGACATTGCTGTTTATAAGTTATTTTTTTATATGTTATTTCTTTTTATCGCTTATTGATTTTTAAATTGTTCTGATATATATTTATCATTTGAATCAATACGTTCATTTTCTTTTCATTTCTTTTTTATGGTATAACCGTTCAGGAAAAAAAATCATAATATTGCATATGCTAAAAAAAACTTATTTCCCCTGACACCCGATCATTGTCTGGGGCTGTGAAGGAAGCGACATTTTTATACTAATTGGGCACTACTTACCAAGGCCAAAAGCGACTCGAGGATAAAGGTTAATGAGATTATCAGTTGGTTGATGAACAATATTATGAGAGGCTTGAAAACAGTGAATAAAATGGACAATATGTTATTACTTTAGAGAAAGGCTTGACGAATATTCATTGATATTGGAGTTGAAGATGACCATATTGGGATTTTTGAGATGAGTATTGATAATTTGTATTATTTGGATTATCCGGCCTACTGTCCATTGCTAAGTAATAATAAGTTCCCAGTTACAATCTTATGGAGGTTGAAGGTTCAATCCTCAGTGCGGGCAATACAAAGAATACAATTAAGAATTACTTAAGATTTCTACCTAATAATGGCTGACAGAACGAGAACAAGCTACCCCCGTGGATTAAATAAAGGGTTCTGTTCGACATTCTATACAGATTCCCGAGTTCAATAAAGTGCACTTAAAGAAGGTCAGAGGTTACATTGGCCGAAACGTTGTGAGAATAACATCCAAGATAAGAACAGTAGTCCGAATAATCAAAATGATACAGACAATGTTATAGTATGTAGGGAAGCAGTCCCGTCCCTTAACAGAGAGTCAGGACAGTTGTAATCTAACAAAACAAGTTGTACGGATGCAAAAACTTGTCATTCCACGAAAGATTTGCAAATTCAAATGCCTTTCTCAATACTGAACTCCTTGGAACAAAAAAAAATACACACACATATTACAATTAAGACATTTAAAAACATATACAAAAAAAAACATTTCCCACTGGCGCCAGATTATTGTCTGGGACTGTGGAAGAAGAGAATTTATTATCCTTAATAGGGAGTCTAGAAAGTAGTAAACGTTCACTTCCCTTATTTTGTCCTTTAGTCATCACATTCCATGAACGATGTTTCTGACAAATAGGGAACAATTGCTTTTTTGGGGGTTGGAATTCATCTATCTAACACTTATCGTTGGCTAGTTTTTGACCTTGAAGTAGTATTTTTTTTAGCTCCTTACATCAAGTGGCTTCACGTCTTGTCTGGAGCGATTTCCATAAAAAAAGAACAAAACAAACACAGAGCCAATAAGGATATATATATATATATAATAAGGAGAGGTAGTTTGCTTGAAGCACTGCATGTAATATTTATATAGAGGAGTATTAGAAGGCTATCAAGATGCAAGAAATGGAAATATGTCAATGTTAAGTTATTTTTAAAAGAAAATCTTTTATAATGAATCTTACTTAATTAGGCAACACTTTTATACAGTGATCCAATGTGTGTGACCGTGTTCTATAATAAATTTTGAGGAAAGACCGCTTCATCAAATCTCTTGAAATCAGTGTGGAAAGACATTTAAAAGAACATAGAAGGTACAATAGTAATATAACACCTAAAAATATACATTGATTTAAAAACAGTCGTTTTGTTTGTTCTATTTTATGTTGCATGTATTTACTGACATTCCTCTGACATTTGTTAATACATACTTACGGGATGATTTATATTAAGAATCATATCGATTTTACGTTACAAGGGTAAAGTTGTATTTTGAAATGGCCTCACCCTGAAATGTGTGACAGACCTCTCTCTCATTCAATCTGTCACTGGTAAGAACTGTTGCTTTCACTCTGTGATGTAGAAGGTTAATTTGTCTGTCACATAATTTAGTTGGTGCCCCTTTTTATAAGAGCTTTTGTAAAAGAGAGGAAGAAAGTAAATGTTGTCCCAAAATGTATCATATAAGTTGTACATAATTTGAGCCACCATGCATTAAATGGGAATATTCTAGTAATATATACTTTGAGCCAGCCTTCATTAAATAGGAACATTCAAGTGGTATATAATTGTAACAACCCTGCATTAAATAGTATAATTTAAGTTGTACATAATTTGAGCCACCATGCATTAAATGGGAATATTCTAGTGGTATATACTTTGAGCCCCCATTCATTAAATAGGAACATTCAAGTGGTATATAATCGTAACAACCCTGCATTAAATAGTATAATTTAAGTTGTACATAATTTGAGCCACCATGCATTAAATGGGAATATTCTAGTGATATATACTTTGAGCCAGCCTGCATTAAATAGGAACATTCAAGTGGTATATAATTGTAACAACTCTGCATTAAATAGTATAATTTAAATTGTACATAATTTGAGCCACCATGCATTAAATGGAAATATTATAGTGGTATATACTTTGAGCCACCATTCATTAAATAGGAACATTCAAGTGGTAATAATTGTAACAACCCTGCATTAAATAGTATAAATTAAGTGAAAAATAATTTGGGAAACTCTGCATTAATTACGATAATTCAGTCAGTATATAATTTAAGCCAAGCTGCATTAAATAGGATCGTTCAAGTGGTTAATAATTTAAGTCACAGTACATTAAATAAGAACTTTCAAGTAGTACATAATTTGAGCTACTGGACATTAGATAAGAACATACAAGTGGTACATAATTTGAGCCACTGTTCGTTAAATAGGATCATTCAAGTTGTTCCTAATGTGAGCCATGCTGAATTTAATAGGAACAAAGGATTTGTACATAATTTGACCTACTGAACATTAGATAAGAACATACTAGTGGTACATAATTATAGCCACTGTTCGTTAAATAGGATCATTCAAGTTGTACCTAATTTGAGCCATGCTGCATTTAATAGGAACATAGAATTTGTACATAATTTGAAACAATAAATAGAATCACACAAGTTGTACTTTATTTCAATTCCTATTTACTTGCATTCTCACAAGAGCAGAGTTAGACAGAAGGTCGGTTTTTAACTCCCCCAAAATGGGGCACTCAAGATTGGGACCAAAAATTAAAATTCGTTCAGTCTGGAACGATTTTTTCTTCACTGATCAAGGACAGAAAAAATCAAGTGTAGTATCAGAACAGACATGACATTTTGCTTCTAGCCAAAAAGCGAAGGAGTACTGAGCTTGAAAAAGTTATACGAAGAATGACGTTTGATAGAGTTACCAAATTATATATGTGACAACTCAAATATATTTATACAAACTTGGTACTTGTCTTCATAAACAAGGAAAATTTGTTCAACAGCTGGGGTGGTATTGATTCACCAAAAATCAATAGGATAGGAAACCAGCTGGATACATTTTATGTTTCAAAACACAAGGGATTAATAACATCTGTTTGGATTCATCTTTGATTGTTAATGTCTATTTATTTATTTATTTATTTATTTATATCTACATTCACAAGGAAGTGATTTACCGATCTATACTCATACATACTCATGAATTACAGGGTGACCTAAAGAAAATGCCACCCAATAAATTAGTGATGAAATTTAAATCCTGTCTGCACTCTAACCATATTCATATTTCATTTCTTCATATAAATGTATAAATGTCAACACCATGAGCAGAAGCGGCAACTGAGAAAAACGGTACATCAAAGACACTTTTCTACACTCCAAATACATCAGCACTATATACACAAAAGAACTAAAAAATGATTATATTGTATTTCAAGTTAATTCCTGCAAATGCCAATTATTAGCAACAAAACAGTCAAACATATCTTTCTCTCTCTCTTTTTTATTTTTGGTTTATTTCTTCATATAAATATAAAAGTGGTCCATTTTACTTGTTATATGTGTTCTTCTTTTTCTCTCGCCATCTTTGCGTCTACATTATATCCCATACCGTTTGTAAACCAAGTTTGGGTGAAAATTTCAAAAAAACTTGCTCAACTGGAATGTCAATCTCATGCAGAAGTTACGATTCAATGGTGAGGACTGTTAAAGAGAGAAAGGATGGACGGTTAAAACAAAGGTGGGAAGACAGAAAGAGCGATCCACGGATGCTGATTTATGAGAATGGGGTGAGAAATGGTTTGTTATATCAGTTGAGAGTGAGTAGCACTTTTTTCACTTAAATTAAACATATTGGCAAAAAATTTGCACAGGACTAGAGTCATGTAAAAGCGAGTTATGAAAGGGGCATGAGGGGGGGGGGTATGTAAATCACCCAAAGACAAGTGGTCACAATGCATTCAGCCCCGCCTTGAATTGTGTGGACGTCTACAGGCTGACCACGGTTTCTGGCAGCTTGTTCCATGGTCCAACAATCTGAACAGAGAAAAGAAGCTTTCCGATCATTCAGCCAAAATCGTCTCTGGTACAGCTTCTGTAAGTTTCCACAAAGTTCTCTCTGCAGAGTTGACAGTGAGAGAACAGGAAACAATTAGAGAGGGATAACCTCAAATAGTCGTTGGCTTTGAAAATGAAAGATCTGGTTTTTAACTATATTCGGAACATTTATTAAATTATTATGTGTACATATATCGTAGTCTATTGTTTCTTTATACAAATCATACGTACAAACATAGCTATATATCTGTCTCTATATAATGCCTTAGAAGAATCTACCCGGCGTTTCCTGGGATGCCATGAAGTCATTTTAGTTTTGAATCTTTTATTTTGTTTGGACAGAAAGAGAAACTTTTAGTTGTAAGGGAAACAACTCTTCACTTAAAAGTATGAGTTATTGCCCTTGCTCATTTGAATTTTTCCGGTGATCAGCTAAAACATTTTATGATAGAGATTGCCGGATATAAGAACATCAGAGATGCATGTCACAATCTATTATAGTGTACGTGTAAGATAAACGAATAAAAAAAGAGATATTTTCGTACAAATCAAACGTATAATTGCATATAAATCCTTCGTCAGACAAGTTAAAACAACAACAAAGAAAACGTTATAACAAAACCGTTGATTATAGTTCAAGAAAGACGAACGATTGAATTAAATTTATACTATATTGGCTTTTGTTTATGAATTTGGGTTTCATTAAAAAGTTATACTATTTTTTTCGTCCGTCTCTCTGTCCTGGAATTCAATTGGAAAAAAGGCGCTATACCAAGATCAAAAACAACGTTTTTCACAGAAAATTTTACAAGCAATGCAATGGTGCTATTTTACAAGCAATGCGATGGTGTTATTGCTTAATACAGTGTAGTGCGATTTATATCAATCAAAGCTGTAATCCATAAAATTAGTATACTAGTCAACCCAAATTGCAAGACATTTTTTTTTTTGTATTTCCTTGTAGTATTTAGTCCAGTGAAGAATATATAAAGAAAAATAAGCCAACATACGAGCATCAAAAATGGTCAGAATCCAAGATGTCGGCTTCCACCATATTGATCATCATCATCATCATCATCATCATCATCATCATCATCATCATCATCATCATCATCATCATCATCATCATCGGTTAAATGTTCGTTTTACATGCTGGCATGCGTTGGACAGCTTTAAAAAAATTGATTTCCAAAGTAACATATCTCTGGCCAGGTCTTTATTTATCCCTCTTTCCCTCATGTTCATTTTAATCACTTCCTCCCATGTTTTCTTTAGCCTTCTCCTGTGAACTGAAACTGCTTCTTCAACTGTTCTACATCTATTAACCCAAGAGCTCTCATCAATTCTTTCAACGTGACTATACCAACCAAGTCTCCTGTTCTGCACACATCTCCCTATACTGTCCAGATTTACTCTTCCTCTGATGTCATCAAAACTAAGCCCCTCTTTAAGACTCACATTACACATCCATCATATCATTCTCGTATCATTTCTCTCCATGCAACGCATGTCCCCAACCCTCACTGAGCAGGTTTCACTTCCATATATCATCACACTTTGTACACATGGCTGATAGACTCTTCCCTTGGTCGACAGAAATAACGCTCTGCTGGTTAGTAATCTTCCTCTGAGGTCATCAGAACTAAGCCTCTCTTTAAGACTCACATTACACATCCATTGTATCATTTCAATACCATTTCTCTTGAATATTAACTAATCTTCAACTTTTAAAGTTGATAATGTCAAGCATCATGTGATACCATTTTTAAGGGTTTTAGAAAGTGATTAATTGATTTCTGAGATTAGCTTTTGTGCATAAGGTTAACTAAATAGTAGATGTTGCCATCCAGGTCAATCATGTGTTCGGTTCCTTCCAATGATCAATATGTACCCTGGAGACAAGAGCTGTATTTTACCCACTCTGGACTTAATTTCCAAGCTTACAGCAAAGCACAAAATTTCATCTATAGTCATATTCCTTTTACAAATGATTCATCACTTACAAGGGCCAAAAGTCACTCGAGGATAAGGGTTAATGAGATAGGTGGATTGTCAGGTTGATGATGAACAATGTTATGAGAGGATTGGAAACGATGAATGGAATGGACAAAATTTGATTATTCAAGAGGATAGCTCAAAAAGAATTTGCACTGAACTTGAAAACGACCATATTGTGGTCTGCAGAGAACCTGTCCCGTGGCAATGTGTTCCACAGATATAAAGTTCTTGGAAAGAAACTCTATTCATGGAAATTCCATTTGGTCTTTATGCACCGAGAGAAAGAAAAAAAAGCTCTTTGCAGTGGTGATAAAAAGACGAGTTCATTTGATCAGCTTCTCTTTTCGAAAGTTTCTAGAGTAGTAGAATAGTGCTGCAGAGAGTAATCCAGTGAGGGATGTCATGCTTGGGAGTAATTTAACTATTGCTTATAGCTCATTAAAATCAGATGTAAGAAAGTGTTTTAGTGGAAGGTTTTACGCTTGCTAGGGGAAGATTTTTGTAGGAAATATCAAGTCCGTTCAGTCTCATAGCATAACTTTAGTTACGAAATATACAAACAGACAGATCTCCACTGGACCATCTTAAAAAATTGAATATCCAGTGTAGCAGCAAGTCCTGTGAACATATACCGGAAATAACTTTTGGAAATAAGTCATAAACCATCCACTATGACAATGCAATCTCTACAGAAACATACCTAGAAAACAGAGCTGTTAAATCTGACATAATGATATGGGACAAGAAGAAGAAAGTAGCAAACCTAGTTGAAGTCAGTGTCCCTAATGATGCTTGTTTAAACAGAGATGAGAGGGAGGAGATAACTAAATACCAGGTCTTATGTGCGACATGAAAAGAAACTGGAAACTTAGGAAGATCTCCATCATTCTAATAATCATAGGAGCAACCGGACTAATGAAAAAGAATTTCAAAAACTATCTGGAAAATATATGCAGTGAACAAAGTGCAAGAGAGATCCAAATAATTGCACTTAAATGGACGGTTAGAATCTTAAAAAGATCTTTCGGTTAGAGTGTCTGGCATCCATTAGAATGCCTCATCCTCAACAAAAACAAAAAGATAAGAAAATTAAAAAAAAAACATATTCGCATCTACATATCTATTATTACACTCAACTATTAAAATAACTGTGCCAAGATGGGTAAAATTGATTCTCCAAACAGAACAGTTTTGCACCACTTTTATGTCCCCTTATGAAGTTAAATATAATGCTACTAGATTTTGATTCTAGAAAATGTCTAAAATTTAAGGCTTAAGTCTAAGGGTCTTAAGAAGAAATTGAAATTCAGTGAAGCTTAATTAATTGGTGTATAATAACTATGGACCAAATTTAATGCAAATCTGAAATATTTGAATTTTAAAATAGAAGGTTGTGTCACTATTATGCCCCCTACAAACGCTTTAAAATACTCAAAAGGAACTGAAATACCGTATATACAGTAATCTACCAACACCCTAAATCAGTTTTGAGTATTCTTAATTTGCATATTTATTTCATAAATAGCTTCTAACAAATTAATATTCTGTTATATACATTTTTAATTTGCATGGTCATATTTTCTTATATTATAAGCAATGATTTCGTCGATGGTAAAACGTCTGATGTCGCTGGAATATTGAGAACAGATACTACACTTTGATCTTACGTAAGAGGCCAAGAAACTATAAAAAAATCATGTTTTTATGACTAGGCATTTTTATATGAAAAAAACCCTGATTTAATCTATTATTGTGTTATCTTTTAATGAAGGTGGGTAGTGTAGTATCGGTTTTGTTGTCATAAGATCATCCTCCCAGGAATTACTTCCTTCGTTTTTATGGGGATGGAGGTAAGTCTCCCAGGTATTCCTCACATACGTTCGAGGGAGAGATAAAGTAATATCTGTTCGGTTTTCATGAGACCATACTAACAAAAACATTAAATTCTTGTTTTATGGGGGGATCCTCCCAGGTATTACCTCCTCTATTTTTTGTGGGGGGGAGGGGTAGTGTACTATCTATTCCATTGTCATGATATCATTCTCTCACTCATTACCTCCTCCTTTAAGGGTCAGTGTATTATATGTTCGTTGACCATGATATTATCCTCCCAGGCTCGCAAAAATATGTAAGTGGAAGGAGCATATATTTGCTAGTATTTATATAAAACTTTACGCTCTACCTTGTACTTAGCACTTTAAAAAAATGTTGGTTTTAAGTTTATTTTATCAATATATTTGAACTTGTTTAATTATATATATATATAATTTAATATTATATATATATATATTTATATAGTCTTAGAAGTTTCTCAACCATTAAAATTATATTTAAAAAAACAAAAAATAACAAACAAACCTTAAGTCCCAAGTCGTTCAGTGGAAAATCACTCATGTAAGTCAATTTAACTTTTTCAGTTATTATATTAGTTTGCTTCTAACATTATTTAAGGGATCATCAGTTGTTTACCATGAAAAACTGTTTCGGGAATTATATATATATATATATATATATATATATATATATATATATATATATATATATATATATAGCACTCGATAGAGTGAAGCTGTTTTAAATGTTATGACTTAAATGAACTGTATAAGTTTAACAAAAAAGTGTGTTTTGGGCCGATATATTTGATGTTTTATATACTTTTATGTATTTTATATATTTTGTTATATATTTTCAAAGTATAATTTTATTACCTGCAGTAATGTCATTGCAGTAATGGTCCTCTGAGGAGAAGATTTTCTTTGAAAGTACTTTGCTTGAACTTTGAATTGTAATAAATTTGATTTGCACCTTATTTTATTCTTTTCCTCTATCTAGTGCTATTAATGCTCTATCCAGTATATTGAGCTTCATTTTTATCCGGATGTTCACTAATTAAAGATATTAGTTGCCTCTTATATCTTTTGTTGTATTAACCTTTATATATATATATATATATATATATATATATATATATATATATATATATATATATATATATATATATATATAACAGTATATGCATCTGAAATCTAGGTCATGATGTCTAGTCATGAAACCTGACCGCAGTAGGAGATAGGAAATGATTCCACCCACCAAACTAGCCTAGCCAGCAATATAGCTACGTCCAAGTCAATGACTGGCCGAAGTAAAAGTAAATACATACAATCTAATGTGAGGGAAAAATGTCATTAAAAATATATCGGAGGAAAATAAATGTGAGAAATGTTTATCAAGTGAAAAAAAAAAATAAATAAAAAAACTTTCTTTTCCCAGAAATTATTTTATTTTTAATTGTTTTCACCAGAGTAAATTGCTTCCAATATAAAGATTCATTTTTATTATTTTTTTAAACAAATTCAAAGTGAAAAAAAGTGTCACATGTGTTTTCATTTGTAATTAAAAGAAGGAAACTAAATAGAATTCTTTTAATTGATTTTTTTTCAGATATATATTGATCCAAAAGAAAGAAAAAAAAAACGCTATCAAATACTGTATTGAATATATATTTCTATCTATATCTATAAAGTTATCTTGTCTGATTTTCCCCAGTCAGACCCAAATAGCATTTAAGCTGACGAATCAAATTTTATTTCTGACTAGAAAATATTCGTTTGTTATTGTTGTACAATGTTATTGGCAATATAATCATGTACATCGCTACTTTTTATTTAAAACATTACATAGTTCAGCCCAGATAATCTATATTATGAAACATTTTTAACTAATGGTGAGTATACTGAGATGACTAAAAATCGTATCGTGTCACAGAAATCATGAATTCGTGATTTCTGAAAAAATCTATAATTCTATGTGATGAGCAATCAACAATTCCCTGACTATTCAATCACCATGAAATCGCTTTCACAGCAATAGATAAGGCTAAACTACTTTCTCAGTGATTTGCCCTAAACTCCACCCTGGACTGCGCAGACTACTCCCACCCTATTTTTATACTACTGATAGAAACTACACTAGATGATTGATCATCATCCATTCCCATGCCATGGCTATCATAAAAAAATAAACCTTGACATCTCTAAAGTGTGTGCATTAGATCTTATTCCTGTTATAGTTGTAAAGAAAGGTTCTGCTCAGCTAGCCTCTGTCCTCTCCAAACTCTATAACAAATGCCTTGCAGAGTCTTGCTTCCCTGCTAGCTGAAAAATTTCCTTTGTGGTACCAGTTATAAAGAACTCTGGCGAAAGAACTAATCCGCAAAATGATCGTCCCATAATTCTGCGTCGTTACCCACTTCACCACCACGAACGGGCACTAACAAAAACGTATGGACTTTCTGATTACAAAATAGTGACATTTTATTTGAAAGTAACAAAAACGTATGGACTTTCTGATTACAAAATAGTGACATTTTATTTGAAAGTAACAAAAACGTATGGACTTTCTGATTACAAAATAGTGACATTTTATTTGAAAGTAACAAAAACGTATGGACTTTCTGATTACAAAATAGTGACATTTTATTTGAAAGTAACAAAAACGTATGGACTTTCTGATTACAAAATAGTGACATTTTATTTGAAAGTAACAAAAACGTATGGATTTTCTGATTACAAAATAGTGACATTTTATTTGAAAGTAACAAAAACGTATGGACTTTCTGATTACAAAATAGTGACATTTTATTTGAAAGTAACAAAAACGTATGGACTTTCTGATTACAAAATAGTGACATTTTATTTGAAAGTAACAAAAACGTATGGACTTTCTGATTACAAAATAGTGACATTTTATTTGAAAGTAACAAAAACGTATGGACTTTCTGATTACAAAATAGTGACATTTTATTTGAAAGTAACAAAAACGTATGGACTTTCTGATTACAAAATAGTGACATTTTATTTTAAAGTAATAAAAACGTATGGACTTTCTGATTACAAAATAGTGACATTTTATTTGAAAGTAACAAAAACGTATGGACTTTCTGATTACAAAATAGTGACATTTTATTTGAAAGTAACAAAAACGTACGGACTTTCTGATTACAAAATAGTGACATTTTATTTGAAAGTAACGAAAACGTATGGACTTTCTGATTACAAAATAGTGACATTTTATTTGAAAGTAACGAAAAACACCCCGATTACTATAAAAATAGAAACTAAGAAAACACAACAATCCGATGTCGGGATCGACCCACAAGAATTTCTGCTTTGAATATACATATTTAATTAGTTTCCACTTGTTCTAAACTATGTTATGTTTATTTAATTATTTACATATTATATATAAAGTATACATATTATACACGGCATAATCACATTGACACACTGGTTTCAATTAGATCACCAGAGTTAAGCGACGTTGAGCCTGGTCAGTACAAAAATGGGTGACTATTTGGGAATACCACATGCTGTATGTGCTCTCCGATTATCTCGGCATTGTTTTCAGTCGTCCTGAACTTCAACTTGCGACTAGAATCAAGCAGTGCCGACTCAGGAAAGGTGGGGTTGCAGATTGTGCAACCTTTGCTTCACAATTACACGGGGGTATCCATTGTCTCTGAGGACTGAACGGAGGCCATGATATATAAAGTAAAGTCGTTTTTTCCCCCTGTAATATTGGACATTATAGACTCCACACCAAAAGCTTAATGTCTTCATTGATTAATATCTTATATATATATATATATATATATATATATATATATATATATATATATGTGTGTGTGTGTGTGTGCGTGTGTGTACGTTGTGCACTACAACCTGATGTATTTCCCCCCCTCCATGAATGGTTAAGGACTTAATTGATAAGTAATTATGAAAGCAGTAATTTGCTCTCTCTCTCTCTCGACGTTAGTGGATATCTCCAAGCCGATGGATAACTAACGTCTGTAATAAAAAGAATTAAAAGTTTAAAAGATTGTTTGTCGATTGAGTCGGTCATGAAGCTTTTGTTGCAGCGGCGTGGTTCACGGCAGAAAGAAAGAAGAAAGAATTCAACCACTAGACGACGCACCCCTCCACACGACGAGGAAAGATTGAAGGTGCGAGAAATTTAAAGGTATGCAAACTATATGATTTTTAGTGTTTAAAATGTCGAGTGTTTAAACGAGGACTGCCACGGCCCATTCCGGGACGAGTATACAAAGCGAGAACTGGCGCGGCCCAAGCAGGGAGGCTATGCAACAAAATTACTTCCCCAAATAGAACAGAGGGTCTTATGAAAGTGAAACTCAGGGAATCTTGCTTAGTGTCTCATCCTTAATTTCAATGCACATCTGAAATATTTGAATTTTCAAATAGGAGGTTGTCCCCATATTATGCCTCCTAAAAGCCATTAAAAATACCCCAAAGAAACTGAAATTTAAAATATTTAATAATTATGATAACCGGACATACCTGAATTTTTACTAAGGGCTTCAACCCTCTTTACATAAAACTAAATGAAACTAAATATAGCCAACATTATCATCCTTTATGCCTAGCAGTTTATTAGTTAAGGAGTGAATCTTGTATATACAAACATATACACATATCTAACTTTATATAAATAGATACTTCAGAACTTCACTTATTCAAAGTTTGCATTTTTAGTTATACACCCTGAAATTTACTTCTGGACCAAAAATGACACAAGATGGCAAATTTTTATAATTTCCAATAAACTTTTCACAGTCATAATACCTGCCCCAGGACGGGTAAAATTAATTCCTTAAACAGAACAGTTTACAGCACTTTTATGTCTCTTATGAAGATTAAAATCAATATATAATGATACTAAACCTTATGTCTAGAATCCTTATTTTAATTTTGATCAAGATCCATTACATGATTTTGATTCTAGGAAATGTCTAAAATTTAAGCCTTAAGCTTAAGGGGTCTCAAGAAGAAATTGAAATTAGGGGATCTTGCTTAATTGGTGTTTAATAAATATTGATCAAATTTAATGCCGATCTGAAAAAATTGATGTTTCAAATGGGAGGTTATGTCCATATTATGACCCCTAAATACCCTTTAAAATACTCCAAAGAAACAGAAATTTGGGGAATATTTATTAATTGATGTCTAATACCTATTATTGAAATTTCACAAAAATCGGAGGTATCAGAATTTTAACAAAGGGTGTCCACCCCATTTTTTCCTCCTTTATATAAAACTAAATTAAACTAAATATAGCCCATATTACCCAATCTTACGTTTAGCAGCTGCGTTCCCAAATCTATAATGATCGGTTCATTAGTTTGGGAGAGTATCATGTGCTATATATATATATATATATATATATATATATATATATATATAAGTCAGGTTCATATTATATTCCAATAACCATGTTTTTATTTATCATTTTTATTTTTTCACATTTCTGAAAAACATAACATTTCTGTGAGATATATTTTTTACGGTCCGTTTCATTTGTCTTGTGCCAAACAACATTTTTATGTCAATATAGTCTCTGCAACATTACAAAATCATCAGAAAAGTTCACAAAGAGTAAAAAGTTCTGGGATTAAAGTGTCTTGAAAAAACCTCCACTATACAGTGGTTCATTTTTGGGTGAAACCAAACAAAAAACAAAGAAAAGAGCAAACTCAAACATAGGGGAACCCACTAATATGCCATTTTGAATTTTTCGTTCAGAGCTAGTACATCCTAAAAGTTGTGTGGACATTTATAAATTTTAATTCAGTAATATTTCTTAAAATAGTTAATAAGTTCTATAATTTATTTATAAAAATTCTAATTCACTTGAGGGTAATGTTTTTTACTGTTTAAAGTTACATCAATTAGCCTTCAGATGTCTATTTAGGCCATTTGGATACGAAGATAACAACGGAGCTGGTCTCTTTTAAGTTAAACAGTTTAGAGCCAGTTTCATAGACTCAGCCATCCATTCAAGCAACTATTTTCATATGGGTATTAGAATGCGACAATAAAGTATATATATATATATATATATATATATATATATATATATATATATATATATATATATACCTAACTTTATATATAGAGAGATAACCTCTATTTTGCGGTTGTCAGTCTGAATTCGATTTTCACAATGTTCTCTCACATATAGCACCTTTTTCTTCCTCTTCTTCTTCTTCTTCTTCTTCTTCTTCTTCTTCTTCTTCTTCACTACATATCTGTTAACCATCATTCTGTTAATAATATGTTAGCAATCGACACTATGCAGAGAAAAATCTCTCTTTGTCTATATCAATCCGAAATCGCTTTTGACAACGTTAGATTTTGAGTGAGGTTTCGTCGTCGTCGTCGTCTTCTCACACACAACGTGCTTGGCATTCTCACATGGTCACCCATATGGCATTGACCAGACTCAACGTCGCTTAACTTCGGTGATCTAACAAGAACCAGTGTTTTAACAAAAGCTGCAGAGTCAGAAAATTTATGATCCAATACGATACTACACTCTGATCCAAAAAGAGGGCTGGATAAAAATGTAATAGCATTGTAGTATACAAATCTATAACACGAGTCAGAAAATGTATAATCCAATTGCTACTCTGACTCCTAGAATTTAAATTATACCAACTCCGACTCCTAGAATTCCAAAATATCCTTATTTTAAAATCTTCCAATATTCAGACTGTCTGTTGATTCCAGGGGAGATTAAAAAATATGACTCTGACTCCTAGCATTCTTATGAATCCTTCTCCGACTCCTTCCAAAATCTCCGACTTTAACTCTGCAACCCTGGTTTCGCCTATGATTTTATTTCAAACGTGATACATATGATATTAAAAAAAATTTAGTAAATTCTGAATGAAAACTTACATTTTAATCTTTTTGTTTTGTTTTACAAAAATAATATATTTTAAAATCCACTTTAAATCTCTAACTCACGTTTGGTTTTATAACAATTTATAACTTGTTGTGAAGTTCTTTTTCGTTTTTTAATCTATCAAATGAAAAATAAATGGATAAAATTGACTTAACGGTCCCATAGACTATAAATTGATGTTTAACATCGCGCGCAGCTTTTCCGTTTATTTATTCATTTTTCGTATTGCCACTCGGACTTACGGTTAGTGAGAGTGTTAAGGAAGAGTGTGTTTTTTACGACTTTTAACATTGACATTTTTATATACTTAAGTTTGATTAGGAGCATTAACTACAGAATAGATTGTTCGAGACTGTTAACTTTTTAAGGACTATTAAAAGTAGATTTCTCCAAAAACGTGTTTATTCCTTTTCGTCTTGTACAATATTACAAGTTGCAGTGGTGATGTATCTGCCTCTCCACGAGGGCCAGGTGTAACACAATGCTCAGCTTAATGTAGGGTGTAGTCATTTCTGAATGCCACAAGGACGCTAATGACCGATTACAAATTACCTATAAAATTTGCCTGGTTGGACCCGTCGACATTTCACGGTGAAGGAGTCTCAATCAGCAGACGATAAACTCATTCCCATCTCTTCGGAAGCGATAATGCCTGGGAGAATGGCCCCTTGAGAACCGAACAGAACAGATACTACACTCTGATTCAAAAAGAGGGCTGGATAAAAATGTAATAGCGTTGTAGTATACAAATCTATAACACGATTATTCGGATTACTATTCTCCTCTCGGTTGTTATTTCCACAACGTTTCGGCCGATGTAAACCCCGAACCTTTTTCGCGTGCATCTTTTCGAAATTGGGAATTTTTGTGTTGAACTTGGGAACAACGGGTACAGAATTTCGAACTGAACCCTTTATTTCATTAATGGGGTAGATTGTTCTTATTCCGTTAGCAACGACCAGTTAAGAATGACATAAATGGCTGACGGAATGAGAACAATACATTCCAGTGGATTAAATAAAAGCTTCAGCTAAAAATTGTGTACCGGTTTCTGAGTTCGACATGAAGATTCCCAAGTTCGACTCGACGGTTCCCAAGTTCCAAAACGTATACCCGAAGAAGGTCGGAGGTTACGTCGGCCGAAACGTTGTGAATATTGCAACTTAGATGAGAATAGTAGTCCGAATAATTCAAATGATCAATCCCCATCTAAAAAATTCGAAACATAATACAACAAAGTCGTTGTAAATTAAGATAAAACTACAATCATGCAAAGCTAAATCAGAGAATATTATTTTAAAATTAGGAATCAATCAAATGTCATTATTTATTATTAATTATTAATTATTATTATTATTATTATTATTATTATTATTATTATTATTATTATTGGCATATCAGCATTTTAACATCTCCGTGCAAATTTAGAAAGTCATTCTTAACATGGAAAGGTGGGGGGGGGGGGATTATTATTATTATTAATAATAATAAATTAAATTAAACTTGATCAAAATAAGTGTTTTCAACATTACAATAAACCTGTGGCTTTTTTTCATACTCGCCGAGGATTGGTTCTCGGCACTCAGTCGTCAGTATTGTCGTGCCATTACCAGACCCGTTTTTGTCGGGATGATGTATGGTCCAGCTCGGTCCTAGGAGGTGCAACCTCTCAGGCAGTACCTCCTCACTTTGAAGAGGGGTTGGCCTTTTGGCTAAGATCAAAGTGTAGTATCTGTTTCGATGGATACTGCACCCCATAGACTGGTATTGTCTTGTCCTTCAGGGCTTGATTTACGTCAGTCTATGGGTCTGTCCTGTTCAGTTCTAAGAGGTCCACCCTCCCAGGCTTCGCCTCCCCTCTTTGGGGGGGGGGGGAGTAAGTTTATTGCTTACTGCCTGAGGCGCCCCTACCGGGGAATGCCGACGGGGCTGCCCAGGCAATTTTTGATGGTCAGAGTGCTCACCTCTCGGGCGCTGGCTTTTCAACCCCACTTTCCGACCCGACCTTGGGTCACATCTTACTTGTGGGAGTAGGATAAAACTGGCCTTGTGCCTAACTCCTGGAGAGGAGTAAATAATACTTTGAAGAGGGGTTTGGTTTAGTGCCGATCGCTTGGGGCGCTTCTACCTGGGAATCTCGACGGGTCAGTTCTTGGCTATTTTTATACCCAGCTAGAGTGCCCCCCGCCTCGAAGGGGGGGGGGGTGCTATCCCCGCCTTCCGTACTTCGTGCCACATCTTACCCTGGTCGTAAGCAAGTAAATCATTACAACAGACAGTTCTTCTTTTTTATCGTAAAAACAATCCAGTCCGATTCAAATCTAAAAATATCACACATTAAAAGTTCAAAAGAAAGAGAGTATACAATTAAAATGTGTCCATACCTTCTAATATCAAACTGCATCTTTCCTATTTATTATACGTCAAGACGGCCCTTGCTTATATGTCGTCGTCACAGTCCTTTTCCTCAACTCAATTCTGTATTTTTTTTTTTTAGTCCCTTGCAACAGGTGGTTTACGACTTTCACTGTTCTAAGCGTACGTTTCTTCTTCCCTGACGTCACACAGGAAAAGATAGTGGAAAAAAAAGAGAGTAGAGAAAAAAAGCAAGAATTACCTTATTGGTAATGTTGAAGAAGTATACAGGTCAATGGTGACAAAAAATGACGTCAGCACCTTCACACCGGTGTTAACCCTCCAAAATACGCTGTATTTTCTTTTTGCCGTTTTTTCTTCTTTTTTTTTCTGTAACTTGGCAAATAATAATTTGTTTTCTGATTTTTGCGGGAAAAAATAGGTGCTTCTGCTGCTTCACAATGACATTAAAATATTTAAAGAAATGTATAAACTTTGTTATGTACTTACGTGTTAGCTGAAAATAAGATTGTATAGAAAAAAAATTACGTAAATTCATACAGTATTTATTAAATTATAAGAAAAAGAAAAGAAAAAACGATCTTACGTATCGTTAGACATTTCAGCTAAGTAGGCAAGGGAGATAACTTTCGGAAAAAGTCAAAATATAAGAAAAATAGCGACATATAGATAAAATCGTTTTATTTTAATTTTTAATTTAATAAATACTGGATGAATTTGCGTAATTTTTGGTGTACAGTCTTCTTTTCAGCTACCACGTAAGTATACAACAAAGTTTATACATTTTTTAAGCTATTTTTTTTAAGAGAGGCTTCACATGTCATTGTGAAACAGCAGAAGCACCAAAAAATAATATATTCCGATTGCTTTTCTGTCTCATTTTTATTGTGAAAATCAAATCAGTGTGTTTTTGCTTTTTTTTCCAATGGTATTTTTTTTCGGTAATTTGCCAAATAATAATTTGTTTTCTGTTCTTTTTCTTCTCCTTTCTGACTTTCACTTAAAAAACTAGTTCTATTCATTCAAAAAATATGTAAAGCTACTTTTATTAATTATTTTAGTTAAATATCATTTTAATCACGTAAATTATTTAGAGTGAAATGGGTGTAGGTATTATTTTTATTTCACCAAATTTTAATTAAAAATATATTTTAAAAAGTAGAGAAAAAAAGTTGAGAAAAAAGAATTGTTTTTCATCAGATCTCCTTTCTAACTTACACTTAAAAATGTAAAGGTACACTTATTAATTGTTTTAGCTAATTCCTATTTCAGTCACGTAAATTATTTAGAGTGAAAACAGATTGTTTTTGTTTAAAAACAGTAAGTTTCTATTTACTTGCTTCCTAAGCAGTTTAGAAGGATAATCAAAAAATTGCCTCAGTCTAGTAGGATTTCTCTTTCTTTGACAGAGGGCAGAAAAGATGAAATGTAGTAGCAGAACAGATGCTACACTTTGCTCCTAGCCAAAAACCGCAAGTTTTCTTTCTGACTTTTACTTTAAAATGTAAAATTGCTTTTAGTAATTATTTTAGTTAATTCCTATTTCAGTCACGTAAATTATTTAGAGTGAAATGGGTTTCCAAGCAGCTTATTTTTACTATAAACCCAGTTTTAGTCAGAATTAAGAAAATAATATTAAAAACAGTCAGTTTTTATTTACTTGCCTCCCCACCAGGGCAGAGTTAAACACAAGGTCGGTTTTTAATGTGGGGGAAATCCAGCTCCCCAAAAATGGGTACTCAATTTAGTTGGATAACAAAAATTGCCTCAGTCTAATAGGATTTCTCCTTCACTGCCCGACGACAGAAAAGATGAAGTGTAGTATCAGATCAGAAAACTTTGCTCCGAGTCAAAAGGCCCCAAAACAGTAAGTTTATAGCAAATTTTATACTATGCGTACAACGCCAAAATAAAAACATGACTGGAAAACATAATTGCCATCTTTATAAATAAACAAGTCCTAGGCGATAAATTCATAATATTCGATTTAAAAGACAGGGAACCATTTTTTCCCCAAAAATCTTTTTAATAATTTTTTGGTTGAAAAGTTTTCAACCCAGAAACATGGTGAAATAAAATTCTTCTTTGTTTCTGTATTTACGCTTCCTTTTTGTTAATTCCTATTTCAATCACCTAAATTATTTACACTGAAATGGGGTTCCGAATAGCTCCCAAATAGCTTTTTTTTTTTACTTAAACTATGTTTTAGTAAAAAAAAATAACATTAAAAACATTAAGTTATAGCAAATTTCATCGTACAAGTTAAGCACTGAAATAAAAGCTCGACGAGGGAAAATATAATCGCTATCTTTACAAACGTTGAGAAAGAGGATAGCTAAGGAAAAACGATAACTTAAGTCCATAATTTTCTAGTTAATGGACAGGGTTATAAACTTGAGTTATCGTTCTTTCTTAGCTAGCCTCTTTCTCGGCTTGCTTATAAAGATGGCGACTATATTTTTTCGGTCGAGTTTTCATGTCGGCCTTTCACTTGCACGATGAAACTTGCTATAACTTAGCGTTTTAATGTTATTCTTTTTATTTTAAACATGGTTTAAGCAAAAATAATTCAGGTGACTGAACTAGGAATTAACCAGCTTTATTTTTGATTTTATTTCACTAATAGTTTAATAAACATTAGAACAATGGATCGTTATTCGCATCGAAAATATATGATCACTGCTGTGAAAAAAAATCAAACGCAAGTAAATATTTTTTAATACTAGTTTTTAGTTACGTCGAACGCGCAATAAACATTCGTTATTTCACCCGAAATTGCTCGACTGAGCTTGAATATCTGGTTCCTCCCTGTAAGACATTTAGAGCAAGAACACGTCTTCCTACCACAACATAAATTTCTTTTCTTCCTCCGTGTGCCTAGCGTCAGGCGGAATTTCCATGAACAGAGTTTCTTTCCAAGACAACTTCCCTGCAGATTACAGCATGGTCGTCTTCCAATCCAATGTCAACAAATACTTGTCAGAAACCGTTTCTATAAGTAATGAAACTTTGTTCATTCCATTCATTATTTCGAATCCTCTCATAATATTCTTCATCATTAATCCTTATCCTCAAGTGGCTTTGGCGTTGATAACTCATGACTCATTAGTAAGAAAGAAAAAAATAATAAATAAATAAAACAGCTGTCACAGTCTTGTTGCAAAACAATACAGATAATTTCCGAGATTTGATATATTAAATCCGGATATGACTGACTTTACTAACCAGCAAAGGGTTACTACTGTCGACCAAGACAAGAGTCTATCAGGCATGTGTACAAAGTGTGATGATGTATAAAAGTGAAACCTGGCCAGTTAGGGTTGAAGACATGCGTTGCATGGAGAGAAATGATTTAAGAAGGATACGATGGATGTTTAATGTGAGTCTTAAAGACAGACTTAGATCTGATGACCTCAGAGAAAGATTAAATCAGAACAGTACAGGGAGATGTATGCAGAACAGGAGACTTCGATGGTATGGCCACATTGAAAGAATAGATGAGAGTTCTTGTGTCAGTAGATGTAGAACAGTTGAGGTAACAGGTTCAGTTCACAGTGGAAGGGCAATGAAAACATGGGAGGAAGTGATAAAAATCGACTAGAGAGAAGGAGGGATGAAGAAAGACCTGCCAGAAATAGTATCAACTTTGAATCTAACTTTACTCATGCAACCAAAATAGTTTCACGGGTACAACTCTTTTGGGAACCGTAGTCTTCTTTTGACCATTGTCGCTTTAAATTATTTCACAACCTGATTCCAAGCACCCTGGTGTGGACAATCACTTGCTTTTATTGCAGTTAGTGTAGCCATTATGCATAGTACAGGCTATGTTGCTTACATTATGGATATAGGCTCTATAAATTACATGTAGAAACATGCTTTAGTGGAATCGGCATTAAACAGCCACTTGACAAAAATTTTTTGTGTTAAACTATGAAGTCATTGCCGCCTATTGCGTACCCAGATTTTGACTCTCTTCTGTTCTTTTCTGTGTTTACCTTCGACTCAAAGTCACACTCCTGAATATGGTTATCAGCTCCATGGCAATGGTTTCTAACTGTACAGTGGAGGGAAGGTTTGGCTGAGCCAGAATCGCCTCTATTGGGGCGGCCATGAGTTGACACTTAATTGCTTTGCCCACGTACGTTTGGCAAGACTCAAGATCTTCCATAGTCGTTTTGGAGACCCAAAGTAGGTAAGCCACTGCCACATATTCTAGATTGGATTGCCCGGTTGCAATATCAGTGATGCGTAGAGTTGTTTTCTATGCAAAATTAATACGACTGCTGTTCTTGGTGTTGAATAAATCAGACTTCTGCACAGAGCTCACGAAAATCGTACCTCATGATTGTCTGATCTGCATGAAGGTTTTCTCATTGGTCGCCGCTATTTGTTATACATGCAAAATTACAGCTTTCTACATCTGATACTAAGAACAGCAAGTTCCAGCGATTGCATACGAAGTCAGGGAAAGTTTTACCTAAAACACACAAAGGAATGACAGTTACCTATTTGCAGAAGCAACGTTTTTATCCTCACTTCATGGATTTGATGTTCTGCGCCTCACACATCCTTGCTTGCCATATGCAGAGGTAGAGACGACCAGAGGACGTTGAATCCTGATGTTGAGTCATCCCACATTGCCACGACCCCTATTACGAGGAGGAATGGTAGAACTTTAGTGAGGGTGGGGTTCTGCTGCTGCTTCTTTTAGTAAGTTTTTATGTTAAGGTATAACAACCAGTTGAAGCCGAACACTTCAAATTGAAGTTTGTTTTTCGATTCCCAGGTCGTCAGCCATGTCATTACCAACTTCACAACCGCCACCTCCCAATTTTTTTATGGAAATTACTACAGACCAGACATGAAGCCACTTGATGTAAGGAGCTAAAAAGAACGAAAGTCTTGAAAATGCAAGCACTATGGTAGGAGGAACACAGTCAGCAAGCAAAAAGTTCCACAAACCTACAGTTCTTGAAAAGAATCTACTAGAATAGGAAGATGTATTACAATGAGATACCTGAACATCGACTTGATGAAGACCATTAGACCAACGAGTCAAACAGCTGGAACAAAGGAATCAGGGAATGAATCAGACAATTTTGAAGTATCGTTTAGTTGTTACATTAATTGGATGAAATTGTTTAAAATTATAACATGCTTCAAGTTAATGTAAAAAGTTACGTTTGAAAGTGAATTGCTGCTGACAGATGAAGTCTGTTCTGACAATTTTATTGCATAGAAAGGTCATACATAAATAAAAGAGTGAATAGAGGAAGAGTTTTCAATCTGTTCATTTGTGAGTGTTCAATGTATACAACTGGCAACTGCTGGCAACAATGAAAACAGAATCAAACACTCAAGAAAACAAAGATATAATTATAATAATAACAAGAAGTATCCCATGACAGATAAAATAAATTCCCTGAGCAGAACAATTTTGCACCACTTTTATCTCCCCTTACGAAGATTAAAATCAACATATAATATGTGTTTGTATGTTTCGATATTTATATATTTATATGTATTAGATTAACTCCTAAACTTATTAACCAATCATTATGAATGAAACTTTATATCTAGAATCCTTATTCTAATTTTGATCAAAATCCATTACATGATTTTGATTCTAGAATATTTCTAAAATATAAGATTCAAGGGTGTTAAAATGAAAATTGAAATTCAGGAATCTTGCTTAATTGGTGGCTAATGACTATGAAAGAAAATTGAATGCAGATTTGAAATATTTGATTTTTCAAATGGGAGATTGCGTCCATATTATGATCCCTAAAAAACATGTAAAATACTCCAAAGAAACAGGTTTTGAGAATATTTATTAATCGGTGTCTAATCCCTATTGTTGAAATTTCGGAAAAATCAGAGGTATATGAAGTTTCACAAAAGGCTTCCGCACCCTCTTTGCATAAAACTAAATCAAAATAAATACAGCCCACATTACCCACACTTACGCCTAACAGCTGTGTTCCAAAATTCATAATGATCGGTTAATTAGTTTAGGAGTGAATCTTATACATAGAAATATAGAAATATATAAACACATACATACCTTTATATAAATAAAGATGATGATGATGATGATGATGATGATGATGATGATGATGATGATGATGATGATGATGATGATGATGATGATGATGATGATGATGATGATAATAATAATAATAATAATAATAATAAAAAATAAAAAATAAATAAATAAATAAAATAATTAAAAAATATATATATATTTTTAAAAAAATGTTAAATTAAGAAAAAAAAAAAAATGGTACCAGCCTAGGCTGACACCACACACAATATTTGCATAAGGCCAAGGAAGATGAGAAGACCGAGGAGGGACAGCACAAACCAGACCTCCACTGGAAGTGCAGAGACTGCTGGGACCTTGGGGAGGCTTATTGCCACTCAAATCCCAGAGAAGACCAATGGTCCTTACCAGCGAGAAATCAATGGTAAACGGCTGTTGTGATACTGCAAGTTTATTTGCGGTGGCTATCGAAAAGAGGTGGAGAATACTGGAAATCTGGGGAGACTTGTTGTCACACAGACTCCAGGGAATACCACCGGTTGTCGGTGAGCAATCACTGATGACCTGTGTGAGAACTCCTAGTGAGTAAATAATAATAATCCTCCAGTTTATTATCAGTGAGCAATCACTGACTATGACTTGTGTGATAACTCCTAGGGAGTATAACAAATAATAATAATAACAACAACAACAATAATAATAATAATAATATCACATGGCAATAAAGATCAGCTTCTGATCGATAAAATGATCCTGAGAAACTGCAAACGAAGAACTACTAACCTTGCCATGGGGTGGGTGGATTATAAGAAAGCATTTGACATGGTCCCTCTTCTATGGATACACAAATGCCTGGAGATTTTCGGAATAGCCCTAACATTCAAACAGCTTTAAAGAATAGCATGAATAATTGTGAAACCAATTTTACTTAAGGAGATGTTGTGTTAGGTAAAGTAAAAATAAGGAGATGGATTTTCCAGGGTGATAGTCTTTCCCCTTTGCTTTTTGTCATTAGTTTGATACTAATGACACTTCTCTTACATAATGTGAAGGCAGAATATGGACTTGGGAAAGGACTCTCTACAGTCAACCACTTACTATTCATGGATGACCTTAAGGTATTTGGAAAGACTGAAACCCAACTTGATACCCTAATGAACACGGTTAAATCATTTAATGGCGACATACGAATGGGATTTGGCATCACTAAATGTGCCATTCTTGTTATAAAAAGGGGTAAACTTGTCCATTCAGATGGTCTTGAACCCCCAACAACAGATCTGATATATATAGACAGTGAAAAGAGCTACAAATACTTGGGAATTCTGGAGGCGGATAAGATAAGAAACAAGGAAATAAAAACCCAGGTCACAGCTGAGTACAACAGACGAGTAAGGAGTATTCTTTAAATCACACCTCCACAGTCAAATACAATCTATGCTATTAATGCCAGAGCAGTAGCTATCATTCAATATACTGTTGGTATACTTGACTGCAGGGTACAGTCATGGATCGAAGGAGAACGGTATAAAAATATAAGTAACTGACGCTGTGATATAAGGTCAATCTAAAGCACATGTAAGCTCGGTCATCTGATTCTAACCTATGTTCTCTAGTCAAGGGGAGTGTGTTCTGAACATAAACTCCTAGCCCATGCATATATTTGTCAGAGTCCTTACGGTAGAGTGGAAGGTAATCAGTCATGTCAAAATGGTGAGAGGGAATTGAGGATTGAAGGTTCGTTTCACTTAGAGCTAGGATATCCGGGGAGTTTGTCAAGAGAAAGGTTTCTACGTCGTTATGTTGGTTCTAAGTCCCCGGATATTTGTGAATGCGAGCCTCAAGGGCGGAGGCAAAGATGTTTTTTATTGGGTATCTGGTTTAGGTTTATTTTTTTTATTTCGTAAATTCCTGTTTGTTTTGAGTTAGAGTGGGAGGGCAAAGTGGGTGCTTGTTTGGTGCCAATAAGCTTACACAACCAGTCTATTAGTCGTGATTTGGTCCATGGGAGTTGTGGCCTTGGGAAACCCCTCTGGGGATAATTGTAGGGTCCCTTTCCATGCGCGACATGGCACATACAGTTACCCACGATATCATGCAACTATTGATGGAGCAGCCGTTCTTAGTGCTACCTAAGAGTTTGGGCTCCTAACTACCAGTCGGAAACAGCAGCCAGACAAGCTGTCTAACCTGTCAGAACATGAGCGACCCAGACTAGTCATGTAAAACTTAGTGACAAAATATTTTCCACAAGTTGCCCAGATAGAGAGAAAGAGAGACGAAGTTCATTGCCCTAGTCAGGAAACAAGGCCAAGCACTAGGTGTCATTAGAGGCGTTCCAGTGCGTGTACCTCTACGCCTAACTAATAGACAGAGAAGGAGTGCGAAGGCCGGGCGATAGGCAGAGCCCATCTACTCCTTAAGTAATCATAGCAAAGTCTACGATTTTACAGGATTTTTCCTTCAGGTCTCCTTGCTTGTATGAGTTTATCTGTTTGTATATCTATATCCCAGATGATTTTGTGCTTTTCGTTTTCCAGTACTGTTTCTGGTTTATGTGTGTACCATTTGTCTGCATATTCGAAATTCAATTGTTTGCACAGTTTCCAGTGTATCACTTTCCCAACACAGTCATGTATGTTCTTGTATTCTTTTTGGGCAAGTTTGCTACTTTCACTTATTATATGATTTACTGTTTCGTCTCTTTGTCCACACAGTCTGCATTTACTGTTTTCCTGGGTTTTATCTGTTTTAGCTTTAATATAGTTTGTCCTAACCGCATTGTTCTGTGCAGCCATCAGTAAAGATTCGGTTTCTCTGTTCAAGTTTCCTTTTCTTAGCCATGCCCAGCTATTTTTGTTGGTTTCTTCTCTTGTGAGTCTTATGAAGCGTCCATGTAGTTGTTTTTCTTCCCGCTCTTCTTTTCTTGTCTGTTTGTGTCCAGTTTTGATGCTTCCTGCATTGTTTGTTGGGACGGTGTCTCTTGCTGCGGTGATCAGCCTTTCTGTGTTCTGGTTTATGTATTTCTCCAGCTCCTTTTTAGTGTCGTCCACACAGTTTTCTATACTTACCAGTCCTCTTCCCCCTTTGTTTCTCTTCACGTAAAGTCTGTCTGTATCGTCTTTTGGATGTAGTGTGTTGTGCATAGTCATTAATTCTCTAGTCCTCTGGTCAAGGTGCCTGAGTTCTTCTTTAATCCGGCTTATGAACGGTCCAGAATATCTTATTAGTGATACTGCCAAGGTATTTATTCCTTTGATGTTTGCTATATAATTTTGTTTCTAAGAGCTTTCTTGTTCTTCTCAGGTATTCTTTTCCAATCTTCTCTTTCATTTCTGTTGATTTGATTGTGTCTGCTTCCAAAACTCCCAAATATTTATAGCTGTCTTGTTCACCTAGCGCCCTCATCTGCACTTGGTTGGGTAGTTCCATGCCCTCAGTCGTCTCCAGCTTTCCTTTTTAATCTCTAGCAATGCACACTTTTCCATTCCGAATTCCATTTGAATGTCTTGACTGAAGATTCTGGTCGTATTTATCAGCTTTTCCAGTTCCTTTTTGCTTTTTGCAAATAGCTTCAGGTCGTCCATGTACATGAGATGGTTTATTCTTTGTTCTCTGCCTGTGAACTCGTATCCGGCATCACATTTCCTGAGTATGTAGTTGAGTGGCATCATGGCTATGATAAACAGTAGTGATGATAGAGAGTCTCCTTGGAAAATACCTCTCTGTATTTTTATCTCCGTCAAGTGTTGTCCTCCAGCTATCAGTTCTATTCTCCATGTTTCCATTGCTTTCCTGATGAGATTAATAATCCTGTCAGGTATCTTGTACATTTTTAAACATTCAATTATCTATGCTTGAGGGATTCTGTCGTACGCTTTCTTGTAGTCAATCCATGCCATAGATATGTTCTTGTTCTTGCTTTTAACTTATTTCAGGATCTTTTGATCTATGTATAACACATCATGCGTCCCTCTTTTCCCTTTCTGGCTACCCTATTTGTTCCTCGGGAAGTAGTCCACGACTGTTTAGGGAATGGTAAATTTGCTCTCTCAGTTGTGCCGTTAGGATTTTCCACGTTGTCGGTAAACAGGTTATTGGTCTGTAATTGCTTGGGGTCGTTCCCTTCTTGGCATATTTTTGTATGAGCGTTGTCCTTCCTTTGGTCATCCACTCTGGTACGTCTGTTTTATGGATACATCTTCATTGTTTCTTTGCTAGCCTTTCATGTAGGGTCGTGAATTTTTTGAACTAGTACGCATGTATTTTATCGTGACCTGGTGCTTTCCAGTTTGCCATTTTCTTTAGTGTTGTCTTAATAGTTTCTTCATTAATTTCTGTTTCCGTTCCTTCTTCAATTTCTAGAAGTTTATCTTTCATGTCTTTCAGCCATTTAGCATTTTTGTTGTGATCTTCAGCCTTTTCCCATATCTTGCTCCAGAAATTTTTTGTTTCTATCGGGTCTCGTTGTTCTGTTGTTGTTATTTCTCCGTTTATGTTTTTGTAAAACTGGCTTTCATTGTTTTCAAAGGTCCTGTTCTGTTTGTACTGTTCCAATTTGTATCTGTATCGTCTCAATCTTCCTTCTTTTGCTGCTATCTTTAGTTTTAGTTCTTCATGTTTCTTATTTAGTCTTTCCTTACGATTCGGATTTCTGCTCTTCCATCGCTTACTGTTCTCCTTCATCCTATTTACGGTTTTAGCTTCCTTCTTAAGTTTGGTGATCTGGGTTTCCAGTCTGATCTCCCATCCAGATTTCGTCTGTCCATTCTTTTCCCTTTTTAGTTTCATACTTATTGATTTTGCCCCCGCATATATAAAGTTGTTTAGATCTGTGATAGTGTCTGTTAAGATGTACGTGACTACCCTGTTTACTTTCTCTGTTTCAACTTTTAACTTCTTCCAATCTTCGTTCCTTAGGGATGGGAGTTTTGTTTTGTTCTCGGACATTAATCGTTTAATGTTTTCCATTTCTTATGCTTCTTCCCCAGATAGTTATATAGTTTTGTTGTCTTCGCCCTCTTCAGTTTCTGCGTTTATGTTTTTCCCGTCTTCTTCCTGGGAGTTTTCGTCAAGTGGTGTGTCTTGATCTGTCACGCCATTTATCTTTTGTATAATTTCCGTTAATTCCATCTACGAGAGGCACCCTCTCTTGAGTATCTGTCTTGCTTGATCTGCTATCCTTTGTATTGTTGTTTGGTAGTCAGTAGAAATGTCCCATAGATCTTTCATTCGTTTCCGGCATCCTCTTTCTGTGGGGTAGCGGCTTTTGTAGTAGACTTCCATTACCAGTCTGTTCTCTTTTGTGGTCCATTTCTTTCTATGGCTTTTTAATCTTTTATTTTTATTCTTGCTTTCTTGTGTTTTGTCAGTGTCCTTATCATATTTGGAATTTGATGGATTATCTACCTGTTTTTTGTCCGTGGTCTTGTTCCTGAAATTAAAGGAGCCAACATTCACAGGATGCGGACCGGGTCCCCCATATTGGCCATCGAGGGAGCACCTGCCCATCATGACACTCAGATCTTTCTTCTGAGTCCCACAGCGTTTATTTGTATTTATAGACATTTATCATGGTTTGGTGTTTGTGGCAACACCAGACCCAGATTTAGTTTACCTGTGATCCTGTCACAGGGATAGTGTTTCTCTCATTGTCATGAGGTCTAAAGTGCAGTATCACACATACATGAAGACACATTTACGAAAAAAAAAAAAAATTAAATTAAATAAATCAAAAAAATAATAATTATATATATATATATATATATATATATATATATATATATATATATATATGTTACCTGATTACATAGTATAAGTTTTCTAGGATACTCTTAAGTAAACAAAAGAGAAAGACGATAGATTCCCCCCATCCATGTTTGTCTAAAGAATTGATGCAAAGTTATCAAACGTTCGCTCAAATTAAAAAATAACGGTAACTTTTCTTCTCTAACGTGACTAGCTACTTTTTGGGGAGGGGGGATTTCAATTACGTTCAACTCGAACAAAAAGCAAAAATATTATCTCCTGACCCCCGAAGTGAATCTCAGAATCTTCTTATTAGTTAACATTAAAATTCACAATAAATATAACATTTGTATATCTAGCAAAAGGTCGTTTCAATCGATACGCTCGAGACTTTAAATGTTTATCGGCTCCTGAAAAATAAAATTATTATTATTATTATTATTATTATTATTATTATTCACAGAGACGTGTTTCGTCTTTTGAAGATTCACCAGTGTGGCTATACACAGCTAACCTGTCGCCCTGTAAGTCCAAACCCTTGCTAGCCAATAGTATACAGGAGAAATATACCGTATATATATATATATATATATATATATATATATATATATATATATATATATATATATATATATATACTATATATACTAACAGGACCCGGATCTCGACGTTGCCCCGGTAAAATAGAAAAGAACAATTTTAAGCCTTTGTCCAAGTTGCAGACAAACAACCTCTGCCTGAATACAGTTTTTTTTTTTTTGACACATGGACTTCCTGCAGAAGGTAAACGAACATACTAAAAAGTGTTGAGTCGCTGTTTCAATGTAAGTAATTTATGTGATGAAAATAGGATTTATCCATGAATAGTATTGCATCGCAAGTGGTGATGGGATAAAATAATTGTATTGTGCCACACGGACTTAAGTATTTTATTTGTCACACGTAATTCCTGCCAGAGGTAAATAAACATATTAAAAAGTAAATATCATAATAATGAGCCGTCTAATATAGAAGAATGCAAAAAATAAACATTGTTTGTGCCCCTCCACATCTGCGCTAAAAAGAACGTGTAAAAGTGTAAAAAAAATATTTGGTACTGGTGCAGCTTTGTACCCAACAAACCCGATTTTTTGTTCGGCGTGTTCCGGCCATCTACATAAAAAAAGCTGGAGGATTCTGCAACGCTTATTCTTTACGATCTTTAGTTTATTAATAGAGGTAAGCACAAAATCGCGAAAAAAATAAACAAAAAATGTAACTTTGAAGTTTCCCGTGAAAAAGAACAAAATTTCTATTGAATTTTTTCGTTAAAAAAGGCTTCTACATTCGACAGCTCATTATTATTTTTCATTCGGCTTTTTCTGGCTGTGTACATATTTCTGCGTCGGCAGAGGTCGGTTTTGTGTGGTGAAAAAACTGTACCAGTGCAAAATATTGTAATTAATTTTTTTAATAAGTTATTTGTATAACTATGTCGAAGATTTTGAATTTAAAATTTAATATACGTAAACAATGTTATTTTCTAGTTTAGTGATAATATAAACATAAACTGTTCAGTTCGAAGGTGGAATACTTCTCGTTTGGGTGAATTAGCAATGTAGGAATTATTAAGGAAAGTTATAACATAATTTAGCTCACTACTACTAACAGTTCAGAATATCTGACGTACAATCCGATATTCTTTAAATCCGATATTCCTGTATTATGCGCTAAGATAGAAATTGTACTGGCGATGTGTGTTTCAAAGATTAAATAATCATGTTATTTTTTAACAATAAGTAAATATCAGAGTATCAATTCTAGAGAAAGAAAGAAGTAAGTTCAAATAGAAAGTAAGATGAAAAGTTTACCGAAGCAGAAATCTGTAGTCTTATTGAACAGTTGGTGAGTTTTAGAGATAATAATCATGACTATTTTGAAACGTTTGTTATGTATTCTGGATTAGTCCGTGTTTGTAAAGTAATTTCTCCTATATGAAGAATGGACCCGATGTATGCGAGTGACATGGGAGGAGATTATTTTAAGAGAGTAAAATTGTTTGTTATCCTCTTTTTGAAGACGTATTTGGGAGAAGCAGATATTTCGGAATGAATGTAATAATAGTTGTATTTCGAACAAATGGTCGAATATTTTCGTGAAACACGCATTAGGTGGTGAGTGGCAAAGATTTGCATATGAAGTGTTCGGCTCTTTTCCTATAGTGACTTAAGTTGTGTGGTAAAAATCGAGTTTACATTATATATATATATATATATATATATATATATATATATATATATATATATATATATATATATATATATAGGTATTTCTTGTAGTCAAACTTTCACGGTTTAGGTTCGATAGATATAAATTTATAATTTTAGTGTATTTATATATTGACAATAAAGAATCAGATTCCAGCGACTATATTTTTATTTTCTAGTACAAAGTGAAAGAGAGGAAAGTTCTTTGATATGGTGGTAAGAAAACAAGTTCTTGCTGTGAGTTGACGATTGGGACTCAGTCGAGCACCTCCCATGGAATTAATAATAGAGTAGTAAAAGACTACCAACGTCTCTTATGTGAAAAAGAGGCTGTAGAAGAGGTCATCACCCACTAGATTGTGATGACCTCTTCTACAGAATAGATGTTGCTCTTTCTCAACTCTATCATTAATTGCATGGAAGGTGCTCGACTGAACTCCAATATCTGGTTTATCCCTGTGAAACATTCACAGCAAGAACTCGTCTAACTAGTAGCACTGCAAATAACTTTTCTTTTCCAAATAAAATTTCCATGAACAGAGTTTTTTTCCAGGAACTTCCTATCTGTAGAACACATTACCAGAAGACCGAATCCTTGTAAACAAAAACAGGGTCGTTTTCACGTCAAATATCAACAAATTCTTGACAATATGCCTTCTTAAATTATTAAAATGTTGTCCATCCTATTCATCGCTTTCAATTCTCTCATAATTCATATTTCATTAACACGTATCTTTCGCGTGGTCTCATAATACGAATGGATGGGGATATGATAGATCGTTATTCATAAAGAGAAAATAAAAATAAAGTAAGGAGTGAAAGTTAAGAAAAGGAACGAGAAAAAAAGAAAAATGGTAGAATAAGGACAATAATCGTTCTCTTATGTGTGAATCTTGCAACGTGATTTTTTTGTTTGTTAAATATGAACATTATAACGAAAATAAACAAAGAAATGTTGTGGACATAATGTTTCATGAAATTTAAATGTAAAAATAGTTTAAGCACCGCTTAACTTGGATAGAAGAAAATGAAAAAGGAATATAAAGTTAAATATTTTTTATTAATTAAACGAATATTGGACGCATCTTTTTTATTTCAGCCGGACTGTGCTGTGTTATGCACTGATTAAGCCTTTTTGTGAATGTTTGGTAAAATTAAGTATGCCATAAATGAGTATATTTTTAAAAAATGGGCAGAAACAATTGTTGGTGAATAAAATGTTTTTTGAATGAACCAGGATTATATCATGTTAAATTATACACACACACACACACACACACACACACACACACACACACATTAGATCTTAATTCTTCTACTTCACCGTGGTTGGTTTGTTGACTGCGGGGTCCTAGATGTTCAGACAAAAGTTAAAATGTTTACTTGTATCTGAAAAACATGTGTATGTGATTAAGAATTTAATAATATTTATCATAATATTATTCATAGACCCTTTAATGCTAATGTTGCATACCGTCCCGGAATGGGCTGTGGCAGTTCTCGTTTTGTATACCCGTCCCGGAATGGGCCATGGCAGTTCTCGTTTAAACAACTGGACATTTTTAACACCAAAAATGTATATGTTGCATACCTTTTAATGTCTCGTACCTTTACTTCTTCGTCGCAGGTGGGCGCCGTCTCAATGTCGTCTAGTGGTTGAGTTCTTTCTTCGCTTCTGTACTGCCGTGAACATCGCCGCCTACTGTGTCTGCAATAAAAGCTTCATGACTGACTCACAAGACAAACAATCTTTTAAACTCTTAATTCTGTTTTATTTCAGGCGTCAGATTTTTGTCGCTTAGAGATTCCTCGCCAACGTTAAGAGAGAGACCAAATTACTACTCTATCGTAGTTAATTCCTAAATTAAGTCCTTAGCCATTCGAGGAGGGGGGAAAGAAGAAATCTCTGCTTGTATTCTCTTTGGGAATTTAATTCCCCTAATCATGTTGAGGACTACATAGAGAAACACGTCTGTTCGGCTCGCCTCCAATCCCCAGACTGGCAAAACACAGCTTCCCACACAAAAACCCGTGACATCACAAAGCCCCTATCGCAGGTGCACATTGACCCTTGATCTTAGGTCTCGTCAACGTGGTGACCCTGTCAGCGTCTGTGAGCTTCAACCGTGAGGACAGCCCTATTCTGCACTCGACTGTACGGGTCCACCCGCACTAAATCGTGCAAGCCAAACCAAACGATTTCCAACACATACGCCCACTTCAAGATGCGTCCGTTCCCACAGGGCCATTATCCAACACTAAGATGGGGGCTTTAAGAGAATTATAATTAGGCTGTCTAATTTTAATGCGCAATGCTAAGTTCCGGCCTAACATGTCATTGAATACTGTTTATGACTGCTTTCTAGATGTGTTCACTTGCTTAGACATAAATCTATCTTAACTCTCTTCTATCAACATGGTTGGTTTATTTGGGGCCGGGTCCGAGACGTTCAGACGACAGTTAAAATGTTGATTTGGGTGTGAGGGTTTCGAATCGCGCGACCGGTAGAGCAATAATCCTTCATACTGATGATTCCCAGAAAAGGGTGAAACACATGCGCTTGTGGATAAGAATTTAATAATATTTATCATAATATTATATATATATAGACATACTAGCAGAACCCCATCTCAGAACGAATATGATTATTTCTCCGGAGAGAACAATTTTGCACCACTTTTATGTCCCCTTATGAAGATTAAAATCAAAATATAATGCTACTAAACATTTTTAAAATACTATAAATAAACTTAAATTTAGAGAATTTTTATGAGTTGATGTCGAATACTTATTGTTGAAATTTCACAAAACTCGAAGGTATCTTAATTTTCACGAGGCTTCCACCCCTCTTTGTTTCCTTTGCATAAACCTAAATTAAACTAAATATAGCCCACATTACGCCTAGCAGCTGTTATCCAACATTCATAATAGTCGGTTACTTAGTTTCGGAGTGAATCCTGTACATAGAAATATATAAATATATAAACATACCTAACTTTGTATACATAGATATAAGCACATAGTGTGGCGTCTCTATGACTCATCAGTGTGGCTAGGTGCAGCTACCCTATCTAGCAAAGCCATTAAATTATATATGGACATCACATTTATAGACTATAGCATAATTCATCTGTCAACACATTCTCTGTACGCATTACACTTCGAACTCTGTCTTTCTTTTATTTTCTGACTTTTAACACAAAATGTCAATTTCCCAGCTGCTACGCCGTCCGGGGAAAGTCGAGTTTGGTATGCACGAGACACAAAAAAAATCCTTTAACTCATAACGAGGAAGGCAGCTGTTTCGATCAAATTTTAATTTTGCTGAAGCAATCTGAGAAAAAAGAATTATTCATGAATCCAGGCCAGCAACATATTTCATTGAAAAACTTTATTTTACCAGCTATGAAGCTATGCATTTGCGAGTTTATATCTATCTATCTATCTATCCATCTATCTATCTCTCTCTCTCTATATATATATATATATATATATATATAAGTAATAGGTATTAAGAAGGCAATGCAGAGAACCGGAGTGGTGAGAGATGGTAAGAAAAAAAAAATTGAAGACAGGGCAAAGGGTGATATCTTACAATTATCTATTCATTTTTCAATCTTTCACATATATATATATATCAGCAAGTATGGTTTACTGTACATATTGTCCATGCTTGTGTGATACCATTTGATATTTCGGGAGTGAGCCCTCCCCTTGTCAAAATCTTTGATTCTTATGCGGCGTCCATTTTGGCTGGATTTTCAATAGCCAGACAATTCTTTTGTGTTTATTTTTGACGAGGGGTGGGGAGTGCAACCCTAAAGCGGAATATCAGTGCATAACTCTCTTAATACTTCAAATATATCCTATTTTCATGAAATTTTTTTTAATTTCTGGGTAAGAGAATGGAAGTGGACCCGAATCTCTAAGTGACCTCCTAACTTAAGTAAGCCATGGGGGCCGAACCTGCTTTAAAACTTCAAATATATCCTATTTTGGATGAAATTTATAGCATATGTATAAAATTCTCTAGGATAGAAAATGGAAGTGTTCCCGAATCTCTATATTACTCTCTATGTGCCTCCACCTCTAAGTGACTCATGGAGACAGAATACCCTTAAAACTTCAAATATGTATATCCGATTTTAATGAAATTTAAAAATTGTTTTAAATATATATAATTTACTATTTATATATATATATATATATATATATATATATAAGGAAATTGACAACATCTTTGAGGCACGCATGAGAATGTATTTAAGTGAATTATTTTAAAAATCAACAATCGTGCAATTTAAATGAAAAATTCATTTATTTAATTTTTCTTTTTTGCAAGCTTTCCTTGTAGAACAACTTTGTCAGGCGAGACTGTCTTATAGGTTTTTTTTTCTTCTTTTCTTCCTTCTCATTTTGATGGTATTAACCCCGAGGGGTCGAATCACGACATGAGCAGAAAGAAGCGTCAAGTTCTAAAAGACGTTAGGATAAGTGTAGTCCTGGCGATGTTATGCACAGATTGGCGCTTTTTAAGTAAGGAAATTGACAACATCTTTGAGGCACGCATAAGATTGTATTTAAGTGAAATATTTTGAAAATCAACAAATACACATTGCTTTTTATTATAGAATTGTGGATGGTAGAAAATACAGTGTAACATATTCTTTCGTTCTGTTATGTTTGAAACAAATTCCAGCTTATTTGTAAATAACTGAATAAGCCACGCCTCCCCCTCTCTCTCACTCTCTCTACCTCTCTCTCTCTCTCTCTCTCTCTCTCTCTCTCTCTCTCTCAGCTATCTCTGTATTTCTCTCACCCGCCTTCACTGTATGTTGATTCATCTGCTCTCTAATAGTCTTTAATATTTGTGAGAATTTAAGGAAAAAGTGACATTCTCTTTTTAACTAATTTATAGCGTGCATTGGTACACACCATAAACACGTATGTAAATTAGATAGCAAAATAAGTTTCTTTACTTCTAGACTATCCATAAGGATTATATAGAAATAAAGGGACTTATTATTTTCAGTTATTTAGAATTTCTTAACAGATATATCAGAGTTTATGATTCTTTTTTAATTTTTTTTAGGTACTAACGAGTCACCGTTTATCAAGGACCAAAGGCCACTCAAGGATAAGAATTAATGAGTTTGTCAGGATGACGAAAAAACAACATTGTGAGATTTAGCAACGATGGTTGAGACTGAGCAGAATTTGGTTATTTTAGAAGACGGCTCAACAAGAATCTGTTAACATTGGATTTGAAAACGACCATGTTGTAGTCAGCTGGGAAGCAACCCCGTGGTATTGTGTACCACAGACGTGTAGTTCCTGGAAAGAAACTTTGCTCATGGAAGTTTCATTTAGTTTTAGGTACACAGCGGAAGAAAGGAAAATTATTTACAGTGGTTGTAGCTAGACGAGTTTTTTTCTGTGAATGTTTTACAGGAGGAACCATAGATTGGAGCTCAGTCGAGCACCTTACATGAAAATAATGATAGAGCAGAGAAAGACTAGCAACCTCTCTTTTGTGAGAAAGAGGCTGAAAGGAAGAGAAGAAGACATTCCCCACTAGATTTTGAAGTCGATTTTGTACTCTGTCAAGGCAAAAAAGGGTTTTCTGAATGGCACCATCCTAGATGTGGCAACAGTACTCCATCTTATGACGTATTTGACTTTTATACAGGTAAAGGATTGCATCAGCCATGAGATGGGAGATGACGGTGATTAAGTGGATAACGACACAGACTGAAGACCTGGGTGTTCCAAGTTCGAATCCAGTCGGTTCCACAAAACCACTTTCACTTAGGGATGTTGGCAACCATCTCGTGGTCCTTCCCGTAAGTACCCGATGTCTTTCCAGAAAGATTTTAAACTAGAAAAACATCGGGGAAACTAATGCCAACACCAGAATCATCTGATTCACACGAAAGAAGAAGAAGCCATGAGACACTTTCTGAAGCGGTAGAGTGATCAAACCATTTTTCCAGCTACTTTAGCAACGGATTTGATGTAAATCTTCTATTTCAATTATGAAGTGAAGGTTAGTCCCTGAAGCTTATCAAAGCAGGGAGCTTTAAAAACCATTCATTTCAATTAGGGCAAAGTGAGGATCTGAGCATTGATGGTGAAAAGAGGGAAACTTGGTTTCAGACACTTTAATAGTAACCAGCAACCCTTTTCCCGATTGCACCACATGCTCTAGGCCAGAAAAGAGAGAATAAGAAAGATCTTTATCATTAATGCTCTTCGAAGTGTTGTCATAGATAGTTGTGTCTTCTGCATAAATGTCGATGAATGATCGTAGAATGCGATTCAGGAAATTATTGATGAAGATCATGAAGAGGATTGGGCCCAGAATTGATCCCTGAGGCACCCCAGCATTGATACTATGTGCTTTAGAATTCTGCCCATCAGCGACAACTTTTATGAACCTATCAGAGTGAAATGATTTGATGGTTGGGGACAGTTCCAGATATTCCATAGCTAGCAAGCTTGTAAAATAGACCTTTATGCCAAATCCTACCAAAGGCCTTTGGTAAGAGCTATTGCTGTAGAAGCGAAGCCCTCGCCTATAGATTCACTGATCCTGTGTGATATTACAGTCAGCACATCAGCTGTTAATCTTGCAGTACGAAATCCATATTGCTTGTCACTGAGTAGGCTGTTTCTGCTGAGGTGATTAACAATTTCTCGATTTATCACAGATTCAAGCAACTTACTCATGAGGCTGATTGGCAAAGGACCGATTTCCAGTATTTTTAAATACTGGCCAGACTGACAAATGTTTCGAAGATGAAGCAAAGCATTTCTCACAAAACATATTCTTTTAAGGCATCTTTTAAGAAATTTAGCATAAAATATAGGCATACGCCTAAAAGCACAGAGGATGCAGAATGCAATAATAAAATAAAAATCAAGCCAGATTTTTTTTTCATTTTAAATTTCATGTATTTGTATTTACGTTTTGCGATCATTTCGCTAAAAACATAGCCTTGTCAAGCAGATATATATTATAAGTAGTAGTAGTAGTACCTTGTGTTCCATCAGAATGAAAAAAGAACAAAGATGTTATTTTATTTTTCTACTTGCGAAATGATTGCAAAACATAAATACAAATACATGAAATTTAAAATGAAAAAAAAAATCTGCCTTGATTTTTATTTTATCATTATATCCTGCATCCTCTGTGCTTTTAGGGGTATGCCTCTATGTTATGCTAAATTTCTTAAAAGATGCTTTAAAAGAATATGAACACACCAATTTTTAACATTTCCACGCTGCACAGTGTTTCCCATATTCAAAAACAAGAGACCAGTATATAAAAAAAAGAAAATAACATCTTCGTCCTTTTTCCATTCTGACGGAACATAAAGTACTGCTACTACTTATAATATATATCTGCTTGACAAGGCTATGTTTTTAGCGAAATGATTGCAAAACGTAAATACAAATACATGAAATTTAAAATAAAAAAACAATCTGTCTTGATTTTTATATCCCGTATCCTCTGTGCTTTTAGACGCATGCCTACATTTTATGCTATATATATATATATATATATATATATATATATATATATATAGTCATCCACATACAAACTGTTTCGCTGTATCACAGTGCGGCTAGACCAGCTAGTGCCTCAAGCCGGGATTGAAACCCAACCGTCGAGCTGACAGTCGGCGCTTCTAAGAAATATATATATATATTTCTTAATTTTTAATTTATTTATCGACTTGGTCTTTTAAATATTTTAAATTTTAATTTGCCATTTCTTATGCATTTTCATGTGTATTTTCATTGCTATTATCATCTTTGAACTTACGGATGGAGTAATATATGGTTGCTTAATAGGAGGTTTTCTATCCATTATTGACTGGATATATGTGGTTTTGAAATAGTACAGAGTTTTGAAGCTTTTTCTTAAGTGATTTCTGTATGTGATGTTGTAAACAGCGCTATAAAGAGACTATTTGCAGTTATCAAAAGTATAACACAAAATAAATTTTACAAATTTTCTTGGTAACGATCGTATGCCAAATAATTGTTGATATATATATTAGTTGAGATAAGCAAAATAAGAACATTATTTATATCAGTTCCAAGAATTCAAAACCCAACGAATATTTAGCGTACGATCGTTTCTAAAACAATTTGGAAAATTTGATTTTATATTATATTTTAGATGACTCTAAAAGATCTTTACATCAGCTCTCCTTATAACATCACATATAAAAATCAAGCAAGAAAAACATCAAATTTTAGTATTATTTTTTTAAAAACCACTTATATACAGTCAATATGGGAAACAGAACCTCTTATCATGCAATTTCACACTTCTCCATTTGTAAGATATCATAATGATAATAGTAATGAAAATATATAGGATACAACGAATGAAAATATTTAAATACAGAATGAACAAAGTCGACAAATAAAAATACTAAAAATAATAATAATAGAAAATAAATAATAATAAATCAGAAATCAAATAATGTAGAGGTTAAAACTAGGTAAAATTTAAATAATTTGAAGATAAAAAGTCTATAATAGTGAACATACAAATATGTAACGAAATAAATAAATATATATATATATATATATATGTTATATCTATGTTAGGTCATGTCCTACGAATGGACCCTGACACTCCCGCACAGAGGGCACTAGACTTTGCCGTTACTGGCTCGCAAGCCTACCAACTGCGACTAGGACGGTACTGCACAAATCTGCTGGCCACACTACGTGCTGACCTCAAGCAGGCGGGACTAGGACCACTACGTACAGCGAAACAACTTCATTGCATACGTCAACTTGTGCATGACAAGGCCAGATGGCCTGGGACTACCATGGAGGACTGATTGCAGCTACGGGATGTCATTTGACTACCGTAGCCGCAGAACACAGTCTGAAGAAGAATATATATATATATATATATATATATATATATATATATATATATATATATATATATATATATATATCAATAGATAAATGAAATGTTCAAACAAAAGATGAAATCATTGTCTACAAATTTAACACATTTGATGATTTGTTCTTGTAATTAAATGGTTAAAGATATTTTATAAATGTTTTTACAGAATAGCATTCGGACATTAAAATATCTGCAAACTGTTTATTTTGATTTACACTGTTTCAGTGAAATGTGTGTGTGTGTGTGTGTGTGTGTGTGTGAGAAGGCATGGGAGATTGTCGTGTTAGCACACTTTGAAGTATGCATGTGACCAGCTGTTTATCAGTTGGTAGTAGCAGTATTTTAGCCGGTTGCAGAGGCCGATGGTAGTGGCTGGTCTTACAACAATTTACATAAATAAGACAGATACGGCCAATAAAGTGTTCAAGTGTAAAATGCAGTAAAGGCTATTTTCCAAATTGTCACGGTGACACTATTAAAAGCTTTGCATTGCCTCACTCTACCCAGCGAGACAACAAAGGCTTGGCTGAATGTGTTAGCTTTCTAATTCTATGGCGTTTAATTGAAATAAGCTTTTAAATACAACTTCGAGATTTTGAATATTGATTTTTTTGTAGACTGATTACTCAATTGAAAGAAATAGGATTTGCTGCATTTTTTCATTGGAACTCTTCACAGAGAAAGTTTGACAGGTCTGGTTGATTTATGCCGATTGGGTGTGACGTTGCTGAGGTTGAAGAAGCAGCTCAGCAGTTCTGGTCGATCGGGATTGATTACGTGTAGAAGTCGTACTAAGTTTCGGTGGCTGCCGGACTGACTAGAGAAGAAGTTGTTCAGAGAAGAACAAGTTGAACCACGCGAAAATGTAGAAGGTGAGTTGCCCTTAAAAGGACAGATTGGATGGCATCAAAATATAATGGAAAAGTTGCCCTTAAAAGGGCAGGTTTAATAACAAAAAACGTAGTAGAAAAGGTGTCCTGAAAAGGGTAGCTTTGCCATGGGGATGGACGAAAGAAATACTGGAATGAAGGACGTCGGTCACTGGGCTGGTCAAGTTAATGCCTGGACAAGCAGGAAGTTGAACAGGCAAGCACAAGGGGATAATTCTACCAGAACCAATCAAATAAGTGACCTCTCTCAATCTACAATTTCATTCATACCACTGCTTCCCCTACAAACCTAATGAACCAGATAGTGTTTAGGAAATCTTATTTGTGAAGGTTGTTTGGAGAGAAGAAATCTAGCATTATGCCACTCGCCATTATTTTTTTTAATTCGATGATCACACGATTACTATACTTTGTTCTCACTGGCTGAAATAAATGTTTTAATTTTTTTAACCATTTGGTCACCACTTATCAAATATAAGAACAACTCGAAGATAAGGTTAATGAGATGTAATAATTATAAACCGAATGATGAACACTATAGGAGTACTAACATTGATCAATAATATGAACTGTGTTTGATTATTCATAGAGCGGTTTATGACAAGAATTTGTTTACATTGGCTTTAAAGACGACCAACTTGTAATCATCAGGGAAGCAGTTCTGCGGTAATGTGTTCCACTGGTTGGAAACCCTTGCAAAGAAACTCTGTCTATGGAAATCCTGCCTGGTGTTATGCATATGGAGGGAGAAATTAAAGTTTTTTTCGTTGTGGTAATAAGCCGAGTTCTTGCTGTGAATGTCTTACAAGGAGGAAGCAAAGATTGGATCTCGGGCAAGTACCTTCCATGGAAATAATGATAGAGTAGAAAGAGACTAGCAACTTCTCTTCTGTGAGAAAGGGGCTGTACTGAGGAGAAGGGATCACCTCTCACTAGATTTCGGCATCGATTTTGTATTTTGTCAAAACCAGAAAGAGTGCTCTGTGGGGCACCTTCCCAGATGTGTCAGCAGTATTCCATCTTAGCACGTATCTGACTCTTATGTAGATAGAAGAAGGTACTTTCGGAAGCGGAAGAATTGTTGAATATTGGGAAAGTAGATGCGCTTGTATATAAATTAGTTAGTTGAAAATAACAAAAAACTGAAAGTGCAGTCGGGGTCAACTTGCTGAATTCGAGGTTAGATTTTACTACACTCTGGGAATTAATAGAAACGGATGTGACGTCACATAGCTCAAAGAGAGAGTGAGTGAGAGAAGTCGTCAGTTCCTTGGAAGCACTAGAAGTATGAACATGTGGTTTGAAAAATGTCCTGATAAGATATAATTAAACAGTGATTATCAATCTCTCTCTGTCTCCTCTGTTAAGTTATCTCCCTGGTATTGAGATATAAGATTTCTATTCCCTTGTGATAAGTTTTTGGAGTGATCTCCCTTGCTTGTTCTTGCTGGTTATAGACTGGGAAAACAAAGATGACGGTTTGACAAACTGACGTGCGCCCATGACTGTATGTAACGAGTAAACTAACATCCCCTTCCACCCTACTGATCAGTGATTTGGAACGAAGGTTAAACAGCATAAATCTCCTCTGTCTTCCAACAGTGTTGTCTTGATTTAGTTCTTTTTCAAGGTATGAAAGAACTTATTTGCTGTCGGCGTTTCCTCAGTCTGGCAGGATCACATTTAAGACGCATACAAGAACTCAGCAAACAAGGTATGGTTATGAACTTTCATGTGTTTCATGTACTATACAAGGTTGAAACCCAACAGAATGGTTTGATTGCAGAAAGGATTTTGTATTTTAACGATTCAATGGGTGGCATTTTTTGAGTCACCTTATATTATCACTGTTAATTCAAACGTACCTCTTGCACGGCTGTCGCAAAATTGCAACAAGTCTACCACCTTTTATAGCAGACGATACTACATGAAAAACTGGTTTTATTTCCAATATAAGACACAACAGCACAAATATACACAATAAATTGAGCAATTGACTAATATGTTAATGAGAAAATTACAATTTCTATGAGCAGATGGTCAACCTCATTATATATTCAAGATGGCTGCCATAACAATATGCAAATTAGTCAAATTTTACAATTTATTTTGATAGTCCTACTTGTATACTACAAATGTTATATGCATTGTTTGGTCATAAAATGAAAGGTTAAGCTTACAGGGTCATTTTGAAAATATGTGTAAAAAATCATTTTTCTACAAAAAAAAATCACTGCTCAGAGGGTTAATATAATGACTATAAGAATGATATTCAAAGTTAGTTGAACCGAAATTTTGCACAAGACCTATTTTTAACACTATTTTATGATGGTGAGGCTCGCAAGAGTAAGAAAGACTTTACTGTAAGTTGAAAGGACACAAGAGGTTTGATGGATATTATATTAGTATTACAGATTATATCTGTTAAAGATGGACACTTGCGAGCACCACAGTTACAGGGTGACCTAAATTAAATGTCACCCATGTAGTCATTAACAAAATTCACAATCCTTTCTGAAATCCAACCATATTTGGTACAGACAAACTTCAATCTATGTCTGACTTGTCCACTAAGTTCCAGTCATGAATGTCAAACACTCTTTGTTTCTTGATAGACATGCAAAATTGTTAATAACTCTGATGTATTCTTCTTTTTGCACTGTCTTGATTTTGGCTGTGATGACTCTCTTAAGTTCAGGAGTAGTCTAGGAATTGTTTTGATAGACATTATCTTTGAGGGGGGGTTAGGTCTGGTGAATGTGAAGTCCATTCAGGATCTCATCTGCTACTGATGAGACGATCACCAAAGTGTCAACGCATATTATTGAATGCCAATAAAACAAAGACTGTTGGACATTCGTGACTAAATCTCGGTGAAGAAGTCATGTATACACTGAAGTTTTATGCTTAGATTGCAGAAAGGATTGTGAATATTATTTTGGTTAATAACTTTCTGAGCTAAAACTTTTACAATGAAATTAAATTCTAACCAATCAGTTATCATCTGCTTATTGTTTACGTATACAAAAAAAAAGCCGTTTTAGTACTTTTCAAACTTCGGGCTTTTATGGAAGAGGGGGATTACCCTGTAATAATTTATATGGCATTTCACTAGTAAATTATAAATATTCAAGCTGTATTTTACTGTTAAATATATATATATATATATATATATATATATATATATATATATATAGATAGAGAGAGAGAGAGAAGAAAAGAGAGAGAGAGAGAGAAGAAAAGAGAAAGAGAGAGAGGGAGAGAGAGAGAGAGGCAAACATTATTAAATAACACGGAGTGTTTTTGCTTGATAAGTCTTTTTTTATTTGTTCAATTTTCCAAATAGTCCATTTAGTAGTTCAGTCAAATTGGTGTATGTAAGATCTAGTGGTTTCTTGTTCCATTTTTCTTTTCTTTTTTTCGCAAGTACTTTCGATTTGATTGGTCAAATCATCATCAGGCGGTGTTAGTCTTGGTGTCTTTATAACTGTGTCTTTACTGTTCAGTTTTATAAACGGCTAAGAAAATTGAAAAGATAAAAAAGTCTTATCAAGCAAAAACACTCTTTGTTATTCAATAATGTTTGCTTAAATTAAAATATGTTACCTAAATACACATAATACAGGGTGACCAAAAAAAACGGGCCTCCGTGTACACTTTATGTGATATCTCCTTTATTTATTCACCGATTGCCCTTATTTTACAGGGCATGGCAGAATCAACGACCGTGAGTACACCAAGACCTCAGTGGGAGCTGGGACAAAGAATACACTGTGTTAAATTAAAGGCAGTCTCGTTTAAGAAAACCCAGGACAGTTTCATGCATCAGTTCGAATGTGAAAAGGCTCCATCCAAAAGCAGAATTCAGAACTGGGTGGACCACTTCAAGAAGTATGGGACCATGGAGAACCTCAACGCTGCCAGTGAGAACCGTCCAAGCCACTTGGGACGTCCCAAGAAGCGGACAATCGAGCTGGTCGAAAGTGTGAGAGAGTCTCTCCAGGAGAGTCTGAAATGCTCTGTGCGTAAGCGAAGTCAGTCTCTCGGTATCTCCCGTTAGACTTGCAGGAGAGTGCTGGTGAACGATATCAGGGCTTACCCATACAGAATACAGACGCTGCAGACCCTTACAGCCTCAGACAAGAAGCAGAGGAGCGCTATGGCAGTCAAGATGCTCGATAAGATCGAGGAGACACCAGGTTTCCTTAACCTCCTTTGGACCTCAGATGAAGCCCACTTCCATCTTGACGGAAAGGCAAACTCCAAGACAAATGTCTTCTGGGGGTCCTCCAGACCCAATGAAGTAGCCACCAAGCCCCTGCACTCCTCTAAGTGCACGGTGTGGGCTGCAATCTCGGTCAGAGGCATTATCGGACCAATCTTCATCGAAGAATCTGGCGCAGCAGTGACAGTCACCAAGGAGCAATATGTGGAGGTCCTCAAAACCTTCAAGATTGAGCTCCAGACCCTCTACCCGTCGCTCATGAGAAAGTTCTGGTTCCTGCAAGACGGAGCAAGTTCTCACACCTCAAACCTGTCCCGAGATTGGCTGAAAGAGAACTTCGGAAGCCGAGTGATCAGTCTCAAGACTAATTTTGAGTGGCCACCCCATAGGCCGGACCTAAGCCCCCCTCAGATTTTTTTCCTTTGGGGCTATCGTAAGGACAGAGTGTACGCAGGGAAACCCAGAACCATCATGGAACTCAAGGAAGCCATCAGGGAGGAGATGAGAGCCATTCCCAATTCAGTCTGTAAGAACGTCATGGACAACTTCGTTCTGCGCCTCAAGAAATGCACGGAGCTAAATGGAGACCATCTAGAACACATGCTGTAGAACGGAGAAAAAAAGGCCAAAGACCCTAGTGTTTTGATGTGATGTTTTGAATATAATAAACTAGTTATGATCAAAAATCCATTTCATTCGGACGAAACACTAAGAAACGGGGCCTAATTAGAGTTGGGCCCGTTTTTTGGGGTCACCCTGTATGTATATATATATATATATATATATATATATATATATATATAAAAACAAGTAAAAGATTATATTAATTTATTAGTTACTCAAAACAAGGTATTTCCAATCAGCTAAATGCCATCCATTCGCTGTGGAAGTCCCCAGATGCCAGAGAGCCTTCTACTCCAATAGCTTATTTCCTCGTGCTGCTGGCCTGTGGAACTCCCTTCCTGGCCCTTGTTTCCCCGACAGTACCGACATGCAGAGGTTTAAAACTAATGTAAACTGACATCTCGCTGTACAGCTCCCAACTTAGAATGACACCTTAAACCTACCCCCTAATTCTCAGTAGCTCCTTATGTCTACAGTGGCGTCCTGTCTTATTTAGGGTTAAATATCATTAAAAGAAAAGAAAAAAAAGAATTTTTTTTCTTTTTTTAAGCCATGGCTTTTCAAAGAATGAAATCTTATCGTCAGAGGAATTATACAGATAAGGGAAATTACGAAAAGTCATAATTTGAAAAGATATAAAAATAATATAAAATAAAGGTAAATATTAAAAAATGTCCAATGCAAAGCGAAGATAGGTTGAAAATATAGGAAAAAGTTCACCATTGAAGGCGTCCTGAAAATTTGTAGCAGCCGGTTCGAAAATCGGTTTATCCAGGAAAGATTGGCATCAAAAAGTGTGAAATCTATTGAATATTTGGAGAGGCCAAACCATAAAAAGGCCCAAATAATCCAGTTGGAAAAGGTTACAATGTAAAAGTTTAGAATGTAAGTTGTGTATTAAAAGCCATTTGACAAACTTCCCGATATAGTTTTTTCAGAGTTGAATTCAAAGTGAGATAATAAGAAGTAGTTTCAATCCAGGTAACGAGCCAGTAAAAACTAACGTTAAGACACAAATCGAAAAAAAGGATATATATTTATATATTTATAAAGCTAGGTATGGGTATTTATATGAGGATGAAACCGGTGACCATTGAATTCCATTTTTCAAACTGTCTTCGTTCTATGAGTTGCCGAGGATTTGAGTTGGATTGTAAAGGCTTTTTTCTAAACAATAAAAGTCTATCCATGTCAATGAAACCATGGTACGTCTCTAGAATGTGTAATGTATAGTTTTTAAATAAATAATTTGTATTTTAGCTCTCATATTCTTGCGAACAAGCACTTTATTAACTTCTTTTCAACATACCCCGACGCTCTCTCTCTCTCTCTCTCTCTCTCTCTCTCTCTCTCTCTCTCTCTCTCTCTCTCTCTGTGTATATACCCAAACTCATGCCAACCGCCAAAAAATAAAAAAAAAATTTTTTTTTTAGATGAGTAAGATACAAAATATTTAATAGAGAAAAAAATTGCTCTACATCAAATTTTGAGTTTTATTAAGTAATACATTTTTAAAAGGATCAGTGTGCGCGCATGAGCATCAATAATATGTATGTGATTGATAAAATCCGAAATTATTGGACTAATCATTATGAATTATGGAATATGTATTCTAGGCAACAGGGTGAGTAACGTGGGTATATTATTTATTTCTTGGTAAAGTTTACTATTTTTTTTTTTGGGGGGGGGCGAAACCGTACCATATCCCCAAGGAAAGAAAAACAATAACATTTAAAACTAATTTATTTATTGCTATTTATTACTTATACTCGTCCTCTGGCCGGTATTCTACTAGTGTACTATACGTATGTCTATGAGTCATTCCATGGAAAGTGTCAGACTATGACAGACACGGACCTTTTTCTCAAATTGGCCAGCAGATTTTCATGATATAACATAAATGAAATCACGTTGATTTTATATCTATAGATCAAAGGATTTAGGCGATATGACCCTTTGACCTTTGCAAAATATATGAATATTATTTTGGTTAATAACTTTCTGAGCTAAAACTTTTACAATGAAATTAAATTCTAACCAATCAGTTATCATCTGCTTATTGTTTACGTATACAAAAAAAAAGCCGTTTTAATACTTTTCAAACTTCGGGCTTTTATGGAAGAGGGGGATTACCCTGTAATAATTTATATGGCATTTCACTAGTAAATTATAAATATTCAAGCTGTATTTTACTGTTAAATATATATATATATATATATATATATATATATATATATATATATATATATATATAGATAGATAGATAGATAGATAGAGAGAGAGAGAGAGAGAGAGAGAGAGAGAGAGAGAGAAGAAAAGAGAAAGAGAGAGAGAGAGAAGAAAAGAGAAAGAGAGAGAGGGAGAGAGAGAGAGAGGGGCAAACATTATTAAATAACACGGAGAAAAAGGCGATATGACCCTTTGACCTTTGCAAAATATATGAACTTTTCTGAAAATAACAACAAAGTTTAAAAATCAATAACTTAGTTGTTTCTGAACTTACAAAACCCATTTGCATACCATTTTAAAGTACTTGCATCAATCTGAAATGGGATTGATTTATTTGTGTTAAAGGTCAAATAAAAAAGGGTTGACAATAACTTTAGCTTTTGACCTTTCAAAAGGACTGACTTTGATTTTTTAATAAATTTGACAAATACTGTGTCTGTTATATATGTATAACATTTTGTGGTGGACGAATTCAAAATAGGCTATAAGAAAAATGGTTGGGTCATTCTATCTCTCCAGAAAGTACCTGATCGTGACGCAATCCTCTACCCGTATGAGAATCAGATACGTCCTAAGTACTGCTGTCACATCTGCACTAACTTGAGACCTGGAATGAAAGACTTACATCAAATCTGTTGTTATGGTCGCTTTGAAAATAGTTGGATCATTCTATTGCTCCAGAAGGTAGCTGACTCCTGATGCAATCGCGTACCTATATATGCTGCCACATCTCGCGAGATGCCACTCGCAGAACTCTTTCTTGCTTTGACAGCGTACAAAACCGACTTTGCAATCTAATGGAAGATGGTCTCTTCTCTTCCCTTCAGTCTCGCTAACGCAAAAGACACGTTGCTAGTCTCTCTCTGCTCTATATTTATTTACATGGAAGGGGCTCGACTGAGCTACAATCTTTGCTTCCCACCTGTAAAACATTCACAGCAAAGAACTTCTTTTTTTTTGTTCCTCTGTGAACCCAAAATCAAATAGAACTTCATGAACAGAGTTTTTTTTCAAGAATTTCTCACCTGTGGAACGCAATGCCACGGAACTTCTTCTCTGCTGACTACAACATAGTTGAGCGTGTATATACATATATATATATATATATATATATTAGTATTTCATATATCCACATAAAATTTTATAAGGAGATATAATTTTTTATGTATCAATTTTCAGTATTTACTTCAACAGTGCTCGATACGTAAGTAGAGCTAGGTAGTAAGCCATGAAAATATATTTATGGCAATTAAGCTACACAGCGGCTCTCGCGTTTCATCCCCGGGGGGGAATCTTCAGGCTAAAGTGAACTTTAGCCTGAAGATTCCCCCCGGGGATGAAACGCGGGAGCCTCTGTGTAGCTTAAATATATTTTCATAGCTTACTATATATATATATATATATATATATATATATATATATATATATATATATTTTTAAAAAATTTTTTTAACATGGTTCACCCCAAACAAGGCAGGCCGCCACTGTAGACGTAAGGGTTCACTGAGAAAAAAAGACAGGGGTGAAGGTTGGGGGGGGGGGGGGTCAGCCTAAATTTGGACTCACGCAGCGAGATGTCTGTTTACATTAGTTTTAAATTTCTGCATGTCAGTACTGTCGGGGAAACAGGAGGCAGGGAGGGAGTTCCAGAGGCCAGCAGCCCGAGGAAAGAAGCTATTTGAGTAGTAGGCTCTCCGACATTTGGGGACCTCCACAGTGAATGAATGAGATTTAGTTGATTGTCGAGTTAGTCTAGTGAATTTACGTCGAGGGGGCACCAAAGTAGCCAATTCATCGGAGCATAATCCATTGAAGTATTTGTAAAACAAACACAAGGATGCAACATTGCGGCGATGGGACAGGGACTGGAACTTGGTTGACAGTGAAGTACCTATTAGATTGGCGACTCTTTTTTGGACCTTGTCAAGAAGGGACAGACTAGTAGATGATGCACCAGCCCAGATGTGGCAACAATACTCCATGCATGGGCGGATGGTGGCTTTGTAGAGATACAGGATAATGTCAGGTGTGAGGAGTTTACTAGCATGGTAGAGGGAGCCAACCTTCTTTGCGGCAGCCTTGGCAATGTCTTCAATGTGTTTGTTCCAATTCATGTTACCTGTAGAAGGTTAGGCCAAGGAGTTTGAATGATGAACTCTCAGGTAGGGTGTTATTTGCCATGGCAATCGGTGGTTGGAGAGGCTTCTTGTAGTTGTTGAAGGAAAGGAGCTTTGTCTTTGCGGCATTAAAAGTTACCAACCATTTATGACCCCAATCCACTACAGCCTGAAGGTCATTTTTTAAAGATTCAGCCATTGCCTCGGATATGATCGCGTCTGTTTTGCCAACATGGCGAGAGTAAAGCGTGGTGTCGTCAGCAAATAAACAAATCTCCGACTCTATGTCATCAGGGAGATCGTTTATATAGATCAGGAACAACAAAGGTCCAAGGATAGATCCCTGGGGTACACCAGCATTTATGTCATGTTGCTTAGATGAACGGCCATCGAGGACAACCTGCATTTTTCTTTTGTTTAGGAAGGATCTAATTATATTAAGTAGTTGCCCATATATCAAGTGCTACTGCCCTAGCTTCACCTGCCTTGTCGAGTGTATGATACATGCGTTCAGAGATGACCGTTAGGATGTCTGCAGTAGATCGTGCTTGTCTAAACCCATACTGGCGGTCAGATAGAAGTTTAGCATTAACTAAGTGCCGTACTATCGCTAGATTGATTAAGGATTCAAAGATTTTAGCAAATATCGGCAGCAGACTGATTGGACGGTAGTTCTGAGGGTCGGTTCTATTCCTAGAACTCTTGTAGACTGGTACCACAGAGGCAATTTTCCAGCTATCGGGGAAGCAAGATTCAGCTAGGCATTTATTGTAGAGTTTGGAGAGGACAGGAGCCAGTTAAGCAGAACATTTATTTATTACTATTACAGGTATAAGATCAGGCCCACAAGCTTTGGAGGTGTCAACGTTTTTTATGATGTCTCTGACCTGGGATGGGGTGATGACCAGGTTATTAAGTGTGACTTCGGGAGGGGGTGGTTATCTGAGTCTAGAGTAGAGATAAAAGCGAAACGCTGAGCAAGTAATTCAGCTTTCTCAGTGGCCGTGCAAACGACATCATTGTGGTGTGATAGTGGGGGAATCGTTGATTGACCATTATTCACTACACTACTGTAGATTTTCCAGAAATCACGAGTTCCTAGTTTCTGTGACTGGATGCGTTTTTTTGTTAACTCATTATACCTTCTCTTCGCCTATCACGGCCTTGCAATTATTTCTTGACTATAAATTTATGTCTATTAGTAGCTGACTTATGGCGGCCGAATTTACGGAATGCTTGTTGCCTCTCAGAAATGGCAGCTGCACATTCTGAAGTGAACCATTGAGGAGAGTGGGGCTTGCTAAAGAATTTTCGCATGGGGACATAGGCTTCAATGCCTGCTTTGAACCATTCAGTTAATTCGTTTGCACACTGGTTGGCAGGGAGTGAGAAGGTTTCCCTCCATGGGGCGTCACTGATGTGATCTCTGATTGACTCAAAATCAGCCTGCTCGTAGTATCTTGTTGTTTTGAGCAACGGTTCATCAGCTTTTGGACGATTTTTAGAGTGATACATATCATTAGCACAATGTGATCAGCATTCCCGAGTGGGCTATAAGCTTTCGTCACACAAGCCTCAGGCATTGAGGTCAAGAAGAGGTCTAGAAGTGAGGCTTGCTGGTCTACTCGATCGGGGATGCGGGTCGGAAAATCTACAGTCTGAGAGAGGGAGTGAGCTAAGGAGAAATTACAAGTAGAGTTGCCGGCTGCGTCAGTAAGGCTAGAGAATCCCAGCCAGTCGCGGTGGTGGGCATTAAAATCCTCAAATACATGTATCTGGGCATTCGAGTCAATTAAGAGTGCTCTATCTATGATTTCAGAGACAGAGTTTAGCAGAGTACAGTCCTGGGTCGACGGGGAGTGGTATAAGAAATATAAGTAGCTGACGCTGTGGTGTAAAGTCAATCTAAAGCACATGTAATCTTGGTCATCTGATTCTAACCTGTGTTCTCTAGTCACGGGGAGAGTGTTCCGAACATAAACTCCTAGTCCGCGCATATGTTTGTCAGAGTCTTTACGGTAGAGTGGGAGGTATTCAGTCATGTCAAAGTGGTGAGAGGAGATTGAGGATTTATGGTTAGTTTCACTAAGAGCTAGGATATTCGGGGAGTTTGAGAAAGGTTTCTACGTCGTTGATGTTGGTTCTGAGTCCCCGGATATTTGTGAACGCGAGCCTCAAGGGCAGAGGCGAAAGTGTTTTTTGTTGGGTGTCTGGTTTAGGTTTGCTTTTATTTTTTTGTAATGACATGTTTGTTTTGATTATAGAGTGGGTTGGCCAAAATGGGGACTTGTTTGGTGCCAATAAGCTCACACAACCAGGCCTCTGGAAAGCCCACCGGAGATAATTGCAGGGTCCCTTTCCATGCGCGACATGGCACATACAACTACCCATGGTATTATGCAACTGATGATGGAGCAGCCGTTCTTGGCGCTACCCAAGAGTTTGGGCTCCTTGCTTTCAATTGGAAACAGCAGCCAGACAAGCTGTCTAATCTGTACCCTCAATCTGTCGGAACAAGAGAGACCCAGACTGGTCATGTAAGACTTAGTAACGAAAAAACTTTCCTCAAGTTGCCCAAATAAAGAGAAAGAGAACGGCGTTCATTGTCCTAGTAAGGAAACAAGGCTAGGCACTGAGTGTTTGAAGGCGTCCCAGTGCTGTTACCTCTGCGCCTGACTAATAAACAAAGAAGAAGTGCAAGGGCCGGCGATAGGCAGAACCTATCTACTCCTTAAGCAATTGTAAGTTTGCAAACCGGATATTTTGTTTGAGATTCCAACTCTAGGAAGGTTGTCGATCAGTACTAAGGAGGCCTCCCTCCCCAACAGTTTACTGCCACAGCGTAAGTAGCTGGTAGCAAGGTTTTTTTGTCAGAGATTTTCTTCTCTTAGATGGATGGTCTTACGAGGTCTTACGAGTCCAACACTCTGAGAAGGGTAACGATAGCCTGCGCCTGTGTACTAGTCGGGTATTTCCTAGCCCCCACAGGTAAAAAAAAACAAAAAAAACTTCCATATAATATATATACATATATATATGTATATATATATATATATATATATGTGTGTGTGTGTGTACATATGTAGATAGAATAAGTTCAATTGCATACTAAAAAGGGAACAGAAGGTTGAAGATAAGTTTCCCTCTCACCCCCCCCTTTACAACCCCGTACGCAAATGACCTCTCAATAACCAGGCAGAATATTAGCAAGAAAAGAAAAGACAAGAATAAACATTTTTTGAACAGTCAAGAAATCAAAAATCCTGGAAAAAAAGGATTATTTAACTAGATATACATTACAATGTTAACATGGATTTTTTCAGAAAGGGAAAAACTCAAGAATAAAATAGATTAGAACACTTAGCTTTTTTTTTTTAAACCACTATCCAAAGAACATGACACCAGCTCCGAGAAATCTGGGTCAAACATCAAAGGACCCCACTTGAAAACTCACCATGAATAAAAATCTTGTCTAAAAAAATTCAGAGAATATGTAATCCATATGACATCAGGACAGTATTCAGGAGCAACTCCTCACCAAAAACATCTTATGCGAGTCAAGCATGCTACGGAAAAATCAAGACAAATAACTGTGTATGTTGCATTCTATGTAAGTGTAGAGAATTATACAAAGGTGAGACATGTCGCCCACGAAAAGTAAGGCTAAAAGGACGTCAAAAATTAGTAATACATAAAGATATTGAAAAGTCGGGTACGGCTGACCACATATGGAGGAAAAAAGGAAACTAGCTACACTTATGAGATGAAGTAAAACTTATAGACTAAGAAGAACGGTGGAGAGTAAGACGACTCAAAGAAGCAGTCATATGTTGGGCGACAATGACCTCCTAAAGAGACCTCGTATGGAATTTAATACAATATGGGACCCAGTAATTATAAATAATATATTAGAACACCATCTATCTATCTATCTATCTATCTATCTATCTATCTATCTATATATATATATATATATATATATATATATATATATATATATATATATATATATATTGTTCTAATCTATTATATATATATATATATATATATGTATATATATATATATATATATATGTATATATATATATATATATATATATATTGTACATGTATTGTATTCCGTTGAAACTCAAGTGTTTATAAAAAGTGCTCAATAACAAGTAGAGCTGTTTATAAGTATAAATAAAGAGCTCTGAATCCTGGGTCTGATGAGGTTGACTTTCTGCGAAGAGTGCAACCGAAACATGTATTCACATATGTAACCAATAATGTTTGTATAAATAAAAATGTATACTTATATATATATATATACATATATATATATATATGAAGTACTAAGTAATAATCAGTTCTAAGTGACAGTCTTCTGGGGGTTGAAGGTTCAATCCTCACTACGGACGATACTAAGAATACGATTACAAATTACTTAAGACTCTGACTTCTACCGGATCATGACTGAAAGAACAAGAGTATAGATTAAATAAATTTCGTTCAAAATTCCGTACAGATTCCCGAGTTTGACATAAAGATTCCAGAGTTTGGCAACACGTTGTGAGAACACCATCCAAGATGAGAACAGTAGTCAGAATAATCCAAATAATACAAAAAGAAAACGACCCATTATGGAAATAATATAAAAGATGTCTTTCTGAATTCATTTAAGACGGCATATTTCGTTCTTGTTTGCTCCTTACATCAAGTGGCTTCATGCTTTGTCTGAAGCGATTTCCATTTTAAAAATAAATAAATTAAGTGAATTTTTTTTTTCTTTAATAATTTTTTTTAAGAATATTTTTTTATAAATCTAAACTCTGCATTTTTGGGGAATTGGTTTATAGAAAAAAATATTTTGAGGCTAGTCAGGGTAATAACAAATCAAGCAGAATGTTCTCACCTCGCCAACACTAGTTCAATATACAAACATCTACAAACGCACAACTGCCCTACATCTGAGTTGAGACAGATCTTAGTAATGAACACAAAAATAATACATTCCGAAACTAATTAAAAAAAATTAAAAATACTTGAAGCTGTATACATAAAAACACAGCAACCTAAAATTAATAACATTTCATATAAGACAAGTAAAACTATTTTTAAATGCTTAGCTTAGTTCAGTGACACCAACCGGTGTCGCCGTATTCAATTAAAAAAATAGAGACATCTTATTAAAATTACTTACTGCCTATCTCCCCCATAACGAACAACTGTTTCAATCGTCACATTTCAAAATGTAGACGTCCGTCTTTTACGTGAACGGTTTGCCGGCGTATTTTTTAAGAAATTCCATTCTTTCACTCGCTTTTTATTCATTTTTGCCATTAAAGACCTGAAGATGATTCCGGAGAGAATCGAAAACGTTAGTCAAACACGCGGATCCTACATTAATTCATTCCATTTCAACGTCAAAAAGATCATTCGACGAATGGAAAAAATAAAAAAGGAATCATTAAACAGAAGAGTTCTGTCGTTTTCAACAACACATGCATTAATATATATATATATATATATATATATATATATATATATATATATATATATATATATATATATATATATTAATTTAGTTCCATAACCAATCGACAAAGGCATGTATTGTCAGGGCAAACAATTTATAGAGAGATCCATGGGTGTTGTAAAAGTAAACTTACTTGGATGATATTTGGGAATGATAACTGTGACCAGGGTGAAAAAAACTGTTCTTTAATATATTCGGTAGTATTTACCTACTCTGCAGGAGGTTAGGCACAAGGTAAGGTGAGGTTTTGAAAAGCTAGTGCACGAGGTGTAATGCACTCTGGCCTACAAAAAATGCCTGAGCAACCCCGGCGACATTCCGCGGTAGGGGGCTTATCAGGCGATTAGCAATAAACTAACTCCTTCTTAAAGAGAAGGTAAAGTCTGGGAGGGTGTACCTCTTAGGACTGAACAGAACAATACCTTAGCCTGACAGCAAACAAAGCCACTGTCGAACTGATTCATGCCCGTCTAGTAGGTCATCAGAAACCAAGTTGACCCTGCTTATACCGTCCTTTTTCTCTTAATTTTTCTTCTCTTCTTTTTCTTTCCCCTGTCAATTATCTTTCCTTATTCATTTCCAATGCTATCTCATATGTGAAAAGATCTTTTTTTTCTCTAGGCTCTTACATATCTGAAAAATGTTTATAGTATACTGAAATGGGATATGAATGACTACAGCCTTTTTCAAATAAACAGATTTTCGAGCCATTTTTAATGTATTATTTTGCTAAAGCTAAGTTAATCAACATTTGTTCTCTGAAGCTTTTTAACTATATATTTTAATCACACAAAATACAAGCTAAAGTATTCGTTAGTTTTGAGATAGAGTTATGTTTGAAATACCTTCCATTTTCATTGTTCTAATTAGCTGTAATTTGAAAATAGCTCATCAAGTGTCCCATCTCTTACTAACTTTCTATCTACCTCCTTCATCTTCTCTCTCTTTTTCTCTTTTTTTTAACATAGTTCACCTCAAACAAAGCATGCTGTACCTGTAGACGTAAGGGGCTACTGAGAATTAGGGTGAAAGTTTTAGATGTCCTCCTAAATTGGGAGCTGTGCAGCAAGATGCTTGTTCACATTAGTCTTAAATTTCTGCATGTCGATACAGTCGGTGAAACAGGGAGCAGGTAGGAAGTTTCAAAGGCCGGCAGCTCAAGGAAAGAAACTATTGGAGTAGAAGACTCTCCAGCATCTGAGGACCTCCATAGTGAATGGATGGGAGTTAGCTGATTGTCGGGTTGGTCGAGTTTATTTATGTCGAGGGGGGACCAGAGCCGCAAGTTCATCAGAGCACACTACTTTGAAGTACTTGTAAAACAAGCACAAGGATGCAACATTACGGCGATGAGACAGGGGCTGGAGCTTGGTGGATAGTGAGGGACCTATTAGATTAGCGATTCTTTTTTGGACTCTCTCTCTCTCTCTCTCTCTCTTTCTTTCTTTCTATGTGTGTGTTATCAACAGCCGAAGGTAAAAAAGAAAGGAAAGAATAAAAAGATTGGAATAGTCCATTATAAATAAAAGGGGTGGCAATGAAGCCCTGGTTGATAAGAAAAAAATATTTATATAAATATATAATTTTTTAAAAACCTATATTCACCCCAAACAAAGCATATTGTACCTGAGATGCAAGGGCTACTATTAATAGAGGCCAGATTAATAGCTCTAGTAGTGAAAATATTTAGCCAGTAGTAGTAGTAGTAGTAGTAGTAGTACAATAGAAGTAGTAGTAGTAGTAGTAGACGTAGTAGTACAATAGAAAGTAGTAGTAGTAGTAGTAGACGTAGTAGTACAATAGAAAGTAGTAGTAGTAGACGTAGTAGTACAATAGAAAGTAGTAGTAGTAGTAGTAGTAGTACAATAGAAAGTAGTAGTAGTAGTAGTAGACGTAGTAGTACAATAGAAAGTAGTAGTAGTAGTAGTAGACGTAGTAGTAGTAGTACAATAGAAGTAGTAGTAGTAGACGTAGTAGTAGTACAATAGAAAGTAGCAGTAGTAGTAGTAGTAGTAGTAGTAGAGAGGGATATAGCGAACAGAAAGCGAATTTATTAAAAAAAATTTTTTTTGATTTGTTTCTATTTTACTGGCTTTCAAAACTCACTTTTTTCTGATTTAAACAATCTAATGCGAGCTTAACGGATGAACCAACAGGGCACATGTTTTATATATATATATATATATATATATATATATATATATATATATATATATATATATGTTGTCCAAAATTGAATGTAAATTTAACTGCTTGTCACCCAGTCGGAACAAAGAATGACATTTATTATAGGAGTCTATTTCAGTTTAGTCGACGTGGAAGTCACCTTCGTTATGTTAAACAGCTGTGGTGAAAGTATTAAGCATTGTGGACATCTGTGGCATAGATGTGAGAAACGTAGAGGTTATTGTCGACATCGGAGTCCAAGCTGGTTTTATATTTATCAGAATCTTGGGCGAACAGACACACAGACACATTTCTATAAAGACATTTTAACACATATTAGTCTGAAATGGAAGGAGAGACAACTCTGAAATATAATTACAATTTGAACAGAGTTATTTCCCTTACCATGAATTCAGACTCGGTTATTTTTTCTGTAATAAAAAAATGAGTTCTTTCTGTTTAATATCATGACAATTGTCATGATATTAAACAGAAAGAACTCATTTTTTGTCACTGTCCATTAGTTTTTTATGTAAATTTGCATTTCTATTTTAAATTGAGGGGGACCAGAAATTGCTAGGAAAAAATGGGGCATTATTGTAGATTAACGCCCTCCGTAAACCCACTCCTCCGCAAAAAAAATGAGATTCTACTTTTTTTAGGCGATTACGCTAAATACCCTGAGAAACTTGACAGAAAAACGACAAAATTTATATTTTAGAATTTAGAGTGGGGGATAAGTTTCGTATATAAATTTAACGTAAAATGATCCCCATTTTCGGGCCATTCAAGCGTGTTAGAGCAGTTAACATTTTTGGACTATGGAGATAACATCTTTTTAGGGAGGGGGTCTACTCTTTAGGTGATTACGTGTGGTTTTACGACCTTGTCACTTGGACTTAGGGTTAGTCGTAAAAAATGTAGTTTATTACTCTTAAATACTTAGACTGACCCAGAAATGAGGGATAATTTTTAGTTAAATTTATATACGAAATTGATCACCCACTCTACATTCTAATTTTTCTTTGTTTTCTTCTCCCAAAGTTTTTCAGTGTTTTCGCACGTAATTGTTTATAAAATGTAGAATCCTATTTGGGGGGGGGGAGGATCGGTGGAGAGTATTAAAGTCAAATTTACCAAAAATGGATTTATCTTGGTTGGTTTACGAGAGGCGTTCAATAAGTAATGGCCCTGACCCACTTCCAGTTGTCTGATCTAGATGAACTTTTGCATGTGTAATGATTTATATCTGTATGGGTTATGTTGCAAAAAAACAGCTCTGAACTAATTGTCGTTTCTGATTTACAGGTGTTTGAAATGAGTCAGGTGTGAAATGGAGCCAGTTGAGTGTCGCGCAGTGATCCGGGTTTTGTATTTGAAAGGATGCACACCAAAGGAGACTTTTGATTGGTTGGTTTATGACAAAAATTTAGTGATTTTTTTTGCTAACTTTCTTTAGAAGTTTCTGATATACAGTAATTTTTTTAATTACAAACCTACACTTTTTTAAAATTAATTTATTTTTTTTAATTACAAACCTTCACTTTTTTTTAATTAATTTATTTATTTTTGTTCTTAGCGTGTCTCTTAAAAGATCAAAGTACATTATGTGTGTCAATACTGATTATTGTTCTTTGTGCAGAATATTAGACCATAGGTAGGTAATATTAAACCCTTAAATGCTTTTTGTTTCAAATTTGACACATTCAAACAAAATACTTATTTAATATAATATCCAACAAAAATGTGTCAAACTGCAACTTGTTTCACATCTGCAACGAACCTGTTGGCAAGTGTGAGTAGGTATTAGTATGATGTTGCATCAGCACACACGCTGAATAGGTAATCAGTATCTTCGATGATAAAACCTTTTTCAAACCAATATAAGAAATAAAGCATTTAAGGGTTAAGATTTCCATTATTCTCGACTGAAATGAATTGATAACATTTATTAATGACAAGATTATTTGCTCATCGTCTGTGTAACAAATGTAAAAAAAATATTTTTTTAACTTAGTTCACCGCAAACAAGACAAGTTGCCACTGTAGATATAAGGGGCTACTGAGAATCAGGGTGAAAGTTTTGAGCGTCATCCTAAATTGGGAACTGTGCAGTTATATGCTTGTTCACATTAGTTTTAAATTTCTGCATATCAATACAGTCGGGGAAACAGGGAGCAGGGAGGGAGTTCAAAAGTCCGGCAGCACGAGGAAAGAAGCTATTGGAGTAGAATGCTCTTTGGCATCTGGAGACCTCCACAGAGAATGGATGGGATTTAGCTGATTGTCAGGTTGGTCGAGTTTATTTACGTTGGGGGAAGGGGCACCAGACCAGCATGTTCATCGGAGCACATTCCATTGAAGTACTTGTAAAACAAGCAAAAAGATGCAATATTACAGCGATAGGACAGAGGTTGTAGCTTGGAGGATTGTGAGGGACCTATCAGATTAAATATTCTTTTTTGGACAATGTCTAAGAGGGAGAGACTGGTGGATGGTGCACCAGCTCAGATGTGACAACAATACTCCATGCATGGGCGGATGGTAGCTTTGTAGAGATATAATATACTGTCAGGTGTGAGAAGTTTTCTAGCTAGGTAAAGAGATCCCACTTTCCTTGCAGCAGCCTTGGCAATGTCTTCAATGTATTTGTTCCAATTCATGACACCTGTGAATGTTAGGCTGAGGGGGTTGAACGTTGGACTCTGAGGTAGGGTGTTATTTGCAATGGCAATCAGTGGTTGAAGAGGTTTCTTGTAGTTGTCGAAGGAAATGAGCTTTGTCTTAGCAGCATTAAATGTTACCATACATTTATGACCCCACTCCACTACAAACTGGGGGTCACTTTCTAAGGATTCAGCCATTGCCTCGGATATGTGCACATCCGTTTTACCCACATGACAAGAGTAAAGTGTGGTGTCATCAGGAAATATACCCATTTCAAACACAATGTTATGAAAATCAGGAACAATAAAGGTCCAAGGACACACTTGCATTTATGTCATGTTGTTTGGATGAACGGTCATCGACGACAACCTGGATCTATCTTTTGGATAGGAAGGATCTAATTATATTAAATATTCGTCCAGTAATACCATATGAATTAATTTTTCTGAGAAGACGTTTATGCCAGACCTTGTTAAAGGCTTTTGATAGATCAAGTGCTACCGCCCTAGCAATGAAAGTGAAAGTAGATTTTTAACTAAAAAAATGAATATGCTGACTGAAAAAATAATCTCTAAAAAAATCAGAATTATCTGATCTGAATGAAGTTTTAAGCATTTATCTTTTATATATATATAACTCAATCTCTGTGTGTGTGATGTTTGGTTTGGTTTGTTTTATGGCATATCAACAATCTATAGATTATTTAATGCCCAATGAATTTGTCGCATATGATTTTATAGGTAGGATTATTATTTTATATTCCTAGTATACATTGCTCTTAAATACATTGCTCTTAAAATACATTGCTCTCAAAATACATTGCTCTTAGAATACATTACTCTTAAAATACATTGCTCTTAAAATACATTGCTCTTAAAATACATTGCTCTTAGAATACATTGCTCTCAAAATACATTGCTCTTAGAATACATTGCTCTCAAAATACATTGCTCTTAGAATACATTGCTTTCAAAATACATTGCTTTTAAAATACATTGCTCTTAGAATACATTGCTCTCAAAATACATTGCTCTTAGAATACATTGCTCTTAAAATATATTGCTCTTAGAATACATTGCTCTCAAAATACATTGCTCTTAAAATACATTGCTCTTAAAATACATTGCTCTTAAAATACATTGCTCTTAAAATACATTGCTCTTAGAATACATTGCTCTCAAAATACATTGCTCTTAGAATACATTGCTCTCAAAATACATTGCTCTTAGAATACATTGCTTTCAAAATACATTGCTTTTAAAATACATTGCTCTTAGAATACATTGCTCTCAAAATACATTGCTCTTAGAATACATTGCTCTCAAAATATATTGCTCTTAGAATACATTGCTCTTAGAATACACTGCTTTCAGAATACATTTCTCTTAGAATACATTGCTCTCAAAATACATTGCTCTTAGAATACATTGCTCTTAGAATACATTGCTCTTAGAATACATTGTTCTTAGAATACATTGCTCTTTGAAAACATTACTTCTTAGAAATCATAATTTTCTTTGTTCTCAACACGATTGACCCTCAGCAACCGCCCATCTAGTATCTATTTGGGAAGAAAATAAAAAGGAGATATAAGGTTTTTATTTTTAGAATAATAAGATTGAATAATACGGTTGGGGATGAATAGATACCTGGGCATGACTTGACCAGGCAATTGATCGGATCGGGCCTCTCTGATCTCCCATCTCGCGGAAGTAAGAGCCAAAGTGGAAGAATGGCTCAGCCACCAGGATCCTGTTCCAAGGCATCACAGATCGCTACCCACGGCCTACAGGTGTCTCCATTTTCTGGGGGTGGGAGGGGGTTACCTCACTGCAAGGGTTGCAGTCGGCGAATTCGTGGCCTCTACCAACATGGCAGTGTGTGATGTTTGTGTGGTCCCTATAGAAAGAAAGGTTAGATAATCTACATAAAATCTAAAAATGTATTCTTATGTAAAATTTGCAAGACCATGGAAGTGCACTCCTGATGGATCTATGAGGGCATGACCCCCTTAAAATTTCAAATATATCCTATTTTTATGAAATTTAAATCGTATGTATAACATTTTCTAGGGAAGAGAATGGAAGTGTCCCCAAATCTCAAAGTAAGCTATTGAGATCAAACGTCCTTTAAAACTTCAAATATATCCCATTTTAATCAAACGTATATCATATGTATAAAATTATCTCGAATCTGTACATTAAAACTTCAAATACATTAAAACTTCAAATACATTAAAACTTCAAATACATATCTCCGATTTTAATGAAATTTGAACTTTATGTATAACACACTAATTCAGAGTTTTCCAACATTTCTGCTTCTTCTGGCTATATTAAGGGGGCGAAACGGGAGGAGGGGGCCAGTATAAACAAACAAAGTAATATGATGTTTTTTTTGTTTTTGTTTTTTATGATATTTCTACCCCAAACAAGACAGGACGCCACTGTAAACGTAAGGGCTACTGAGAATTAGGGAATAGGTTTAGGGTGTCATTCTAAGTTGGGAGCTGTGCAGCGAGATTTCTGTTTACATTAGTTTTAAACCTCTGTATGTCGGTACTGTAGGGGAAACAGGGGGCAGGGATGGAGTTCCAGAGGCTAGCAGCACGAGGAAAGAAGCTATGGAGTAGAAAGCTCTCCGACATCTGGGAACTTCCACAGTGAATGGATGGGATTTAGCTGATTGTTGAGTTGGTCTAGTGAATTTACATCGAGGGGACACCAGAGTAGTCAGTTCATTGGATCATAATCCATTAAAGTATTTGTAAAACAAGCATAAGGATGCTAGATTGCGGCGATGAGACAGGGGCTGGAGCTTGGTTGACAGTGAGGGACCTATTAGGTTGGCGACTCTTTTTTTAACCTTGTCAAGGAGGGAGAGACTAGTGGATGGGGCACCAGCCCAGATGTGGCAACAATACTCCATGCATGGACGGATGGTGGCTTTGTAGAGATATAGGATAATGTCAGGTGTGAGGAGTTTACTAGCACAGTAGAGGGAGCCCACCTTCTTTGTTGCAGCCTATATGAGTGTTGTAGACCCATGCTAGGGGTCACAAAGATAACAACCACAAATTGTGACAGGTTAAAATATACAATGTATTTATTCATAGCAATACAGTAACGCCACTAAATGTGGTAGGAGATGACCGGATTCCTACCATGCGGTAAAACATGAATAGGAATGTCCTCGATATTTAACACCTACCCACAATAGGAGTATGTGACACAAGGTCGGAAAGTGGGATTTGAAAAGCCAGCGCCCGAGAACGTGAGCGCTTTAGCCATTAAAAATTGCCTGGACAGCCCCGTCGGCATTCCCCGGTAGGGGCGCCTCAGGCAGTAAGCTATCAACTTACTCCTCCCCAAAGAGGAGAGGCAAAGCCTGGGAGGGTGGACCTCCTAGAACTGCACAGGACAGACCCATAGACCGGCGGAATCATGCCCCGAAGGCCAAGACAACACCGGTCTATAGGGTGTAGTATCCATCGGAACAGATACCACACGTGGACACTCACAAGATAGGAATGTCCTCGATATTTAACACCTACCCACTATAGGAGTATGTGACACAAAGTCGGAAAGTGGGATTTGAAAAGCCAGCGCCCGAGAACGTGAGCGCTTTAGCCATTAAAAATTGCCTGGACAGCCCCGTCGGCATTCCCCGGTAGGGGCGCCTCAGGCAGTAAGCTATCAACTTACTCCTCCCCAAAGAGGAGAGGCAAAGCCTGGGAGGGTGGACCTCCTAGAACTGCACAGGACAGACCCATAGACCGGCGGAATCATGCCCCGAAGGCCAAGACAACACCGGTCTATAGGGTGTAGTATCCATCGGAACAGATACCACACGTGGACACTCACATAATAGGAATGCCCTCGATATTTAACACCTACCCACTATAGGAGTATGTGACACAAGGTCGGAAAGTGGGATTTGAAAAGCCAGCGCCCGAGAACGTGAGCGCTTTAGCCATTAAAAATTGCCTGGACAGCCCCGTCGGCATTCCCCGGTAGGGGCGCCTCAGGCAGTAAGCTATCAACTTACTCCTCCCCAAAGAGGAGAGGCAAAGCCTGGGAGGGTGGACCTCCTAGAACTGCACAGGACAGACCCATAGACCGGCGGAATCATGCCCCGAAGGCCAAGACAACACCGGTCTATAGGGTGTAGTATCCATCGGAACAGATACCACACGTGGACACTCACATAATAGGAATGCCCTCGATATTTAACACCTACCCACTATAGGAGTATGTGACACAAGGTCGGAAAGTGGGATTTGAAAAGCCAGCGCCCGAGAACGTGAGCGCTTTAGCCATTAAAAATTGCCTGGACAGCCCCGTCGGCATTCCCCGGTAGGGGCGCCTCAGGCAGTAAGCTATCAACTTACTCCTCCCCAAAGAGGAGAGGCAAAGCCTGGGAGGGTGGACCTCCTAGAACTGCACAGGACAGACCCATAGACCGGCGGAATCATGCCCCGAAGGCCAAGACAACACCGGTCTATAGGGTGTAGTATCCATCGGAACAGATACCACACGTGGACACTCACATAATAGGAATGCCCTCTGTTTGAGTCTTTGCAACCATGGTATTTATTTTAGATGGTTGCTTCCATTAGTTCTTCAATAGGGGTGATTTGTACCCCACAACACCCCCCTCCCGAGCTTTTCATTCCCCTGGAATGATCGTATAGCTCTTTTTTCTGGGATTGATCTCTATGGGATCGATCCTTTTTCTTTCTCTGGAAGATCGGCGTTGTCCGGCTGCTTGTGGTGTTACCAGGTTGAACGTGTCATATATATGGTCCATTACTTCTTCTTGTTCAACAGGAGGTTGTCTGTCGTCATCAGTGACACGTTTCTGAATTTGGTTCAAATGCTTCTTGTGAGTGAATTTTGGACCTTCGATTATGTAAACCATCCGCCGATCCTCTGCTTGACCTTTCCTAGTTCCCACATTATACTATTATTTTTATGTACCTGGAAAAATACCTTTTCCCCAGGTAAATACCTCTTTTTAGGAACTGTAGTATTCGGCGGTTTTTTGAATATTGGTTTTGCTTCATCCAGCAATTCGAATCTCGCTTTTATTTTCGTGCAGCATCCAAGCTTTTCAGAAAAAACACTTGGAAAATATTTTTTTAGATCTTTTTTTAGTTTGTCGGCTTCGGCCGTTAAATTTTCGATTTTTTGACAAAAATCACTCATTGGCAAGTCCCATAATTCAAATTCTTGGATCCAGTCAGATCCAAATAAATTTGATGCGTTCCTAAGAACGAATACTTTTAACTTTTTTGTCTTTCTTTTTAGTGAAACATTAATAATTAATTCACCTTCAAAATGTATCTTTTCACCAGTTACCGATCTTGCGATTTTATTCGTCTTCATCATCGTGGGCTTACCTAATTTCTTCCACGTGTGAACATTTATAATCGATATATCCGACCCTGAATCGAGTTGCAGATTTACTTCTCTATTTCCGATTCTCACCGTAACATATTTCCTTATGTGCTCTGTTGGTGATGGGTCCCTTTTAGCAGTTTTTATGTAGTTCTTTTTTCCTACTTTTGCTCTGCAATATGAGGCCTTGTGCCCTGCTCGTTTGCATAGGTCACACGTTATTTTCTTATGGTACCAACATGTATTGTACCCATGAGGTCCTCCACATTTACTACAAGGGGTCCTAGGCTTTTGTCTATCCTGATAATTTTGTGACGGGTTCTTTTTGCCTCTTGGTTGGTAATAGCTGGCGGGTGAGTGTCCTATATTTTTGGAGCGTATCTTTTTAATGTGAGCGATACCTGCTTCCTCTATGTTTTGGGAATCTTGTTTCACTGCCACGAACCGTTGACAATCTTCAGCCAGTTTCTGAAGCGTTAAATCAGGTTCTAATTCCAGTTTATTTAGAGCACGACGTCTTATATCGGCGTCTTTTGTGGCTATCAAACCTTGTGTGAATATTAGGCATCTAAAATTATCTGCCGTTAATGATGGCAACTTGAAGTCGTCACAGTTTTTATTAACTATAGACGCAAAAGTCGTATAATCCTGATTTTCCTTATGTGTAATATTCATACATTTCCATCTTTTATGGAAAAGGCTTGTCTTTGGACAGTATAACTCCATTAACAGTTTGACTGCCTCGTCAAACGACAATTCGTTGGTTTTTCCTGGCAAAATATAATCCACGAATTTGTTATGTTCGGATGCACCCAACTTCCGTAGTAATAAACGAACCTTCTTTTGATCCGTCCATGAACCACAATCAATCTTGAATAAGTCTTCAAATCTTCTGAAGTATACTTCAAACGTTAGGTTTTCCTCAGGAGCATAGCGAAATGTATCAATGGCTGACCAGATCGCATTTTGCGAAAAAGCCGTACTGTTTTCCTGTCCGTTGTCCTTATTCATTAAAACTTGCGTTAACAAATCCATTTTTTTATCTGATTGGTTTTGATGCTCTAAATGTAATTTTTTCAATTCCAATATTTGTTCGTTCATTTCTTTCGTTTCTTCCGCGGCGTATTTCATCATTTCTTTTCTTTCTCTTCCCTGTTTTTCCTCGAAGTATTTCATTAAACTTAACCGCTTCTCGTCATTTTGTGTCTGTACTATCAATTGTTCTTCTCGAAACCTTTTTTCAAGTTCTAATTGTTGATTTTGTTGAAGTTTTATAATTTCCAAAATCTGTTTTGAAAAATTCTCTATTTTTTTTTATGACAAAAAAAAAGCGTTTTCAGAAACAAACCAATATAGTACCAACTCTACAAAAAAAAACTTTTACAATTTTTGTATCTGGTTATATTGACGAGTATTTCCTTAATTTATTTTTTCCTTGTGTGGCAATTTTCCACTAGAAAATAATTCAGCGTTTGTGTTTATACAGAAAAAAATTTTGACCTTTTTTTTTTTCTTCAATTTTCTTTTCGTAACGTGTAAGTATTTAGTTCAAATCCTTGTTGAACGTACACTTTTTTTTTTCTTTTACAAAGAATTAGTTTTTTGTTTTTTTTTGTGAAAAAAAACGAGTTCATAGCATTTATTTAAATATTGGCCATAATTTCCGCTTTAAGTGCGTAACAGAATATCATATTTTCTCATTAACACAAAGTGTTATGCCGTACCTGCTTGTCGAAAGTGTTTTTTTTTTCAACGTGCCAGTCAGTCAGAGGAAAATTTATTTTAATCGGAAAAATCCGACGTAACTTTTAAATTTTGTTTTTCAATGCTAATGCCTTTTTAAGACAATCTTTTTAGAACGAACAATTTTTTTTTTTGTACTTACTGAAACTTTGAGTCGTTTTTTTTTTTTTTCAGTTGTCGTAAATCCACGCCATTTATGAGTTCCGTTTTAACTCGTAGTTTAGGCTTCTTGTGGCTTTTTTTTTCCAACAGCAAGATAAGACTTTTTTTTGACGACGTCTTTTGTTGTTTGACGTTTTTTTTGTCGAATGATCCCGTAACTTTCTTGAATAATCCTGGTAGCCAGTTTGTCGTGACTGGTATAAAATCAAAATCCTCACGTATGTTCTTTACTAAATTTCTCGTCGCCAGTGTTGTAGACCCGTGCTAGGGGTCACAAACATAACAACCACAAATTGTGACAGGTTAAAATATACAATGTATTTATTCATAGCAATACAGTAACGCCACTAGATGTGGTAGGAGATGACCGGATTCCTACCATGCGGTAAAACATGAATAGGAATGTCCTCTATATTTAACACCTACCCACTATAGGAGTATGTGACACAAGGTCGGAAAGTGGGATTTGAAAAGCCAGCGCCCGAGAGGTGAGCGCTTTAGCCACTAAAAATTGCCTGGGCAGCCCCGTCGGCATTCCCCGGTAAGGGCGCCTCAGGCAGTAAGCTATAAACTTACTCCTCCCCAAAGAGGAGAGGCAAAGCCTGGGAGGGTGGACCTCCTAGAACTGCACAGGACAGACCCATAGACCGGCGGAATCATGCCCCGAAGGCCAAGACAACACCGGTCTATAGGGTGTAGTATCCATCGGAACAGATACCACACGTGGTACGAGGACTCTCACATGAATAGGAATGTCCTCTATATTTAACACCTACCCACTATAGGAGTATGTGACACAAGGTCGGAAAATGGGATTTGAAAAGCCAGCGCCTGAGAGGGTGAGCGCTTTAGCCACTAAAAATTGCCTGGGCAGCCCCGTCGGCATTCCCCGGTAGGGGCGCCTCAGGCAGTAAGCTATCAACTTACTCCTCCCCAAAGAGGAGAGGCAAAGCCTGGGAGGGTGGACCTCCTAGAACTGCACAGGACAGACCCATAGACCGGCGGAATCATGCCCTGAAGGCCAAGACAACACCGGTCCATAGGGTGTAGTATCCATCGGAACAGATACCACACGTGGTACGAGGACTCTCACATAATAGGAATGTCCTCTATATTTAACACCTACCCACTATAGGAGTATGTGACACAAGGTCGGAAAGTGGGATTTGAAAAGCCAGCGCCCAAGAGGTGAGCGCTTTAGCCACTAAAAATTGCCTAGGCAGCCCCGTCGGCATTCCCCGGTAGGGGCGCCTCAGGCAGTAAGCTATAAACTTACTCCTCCCCAAAGAGGAGAGGCAAAGCCTGGGAGGGTGGACCTCCTAGAACTGCACAGGACAGACCCATAGACCGGCGGAATCATGCCCCGAAGGCCAAGACAACACCGGTCTATAGGGTGTAGTATCCATCGGAACAGATACCACACGTGGACACTCACATGATAGGAAGGTCCTCGATATTTAACACCTACCCACTATAGGAGTATGTGACACAAGGTCGGAAAGTGGGATTTGAAAAGCCAGCGCCCGAGAACGTGAGCGCTTTAGCCATTAAAAATTGCCTGGACAGCCCCGTCGGCATTCCCCGGTAGGGGCGCCTCAGGCAGTAAGCTATCAACTTACTCCTCCCCAAAGAGGAGAGGCAAAGCCTGGGAGGGTGGACCTCCTAGAACTGCACAGGACAGACCCATAGACCGGTGGAATCATGCCCCGAAGGCCAAGACAACACTGGTCTATAGGGTGTAGTATCCATCGGAACAGATACCACACGTGGACACTCACAAAATAGGAGTGTCCCTGATATTTAACACCTACCCACTATAGGAGTATGTGACACAAGGTCGGAAAGTGGGATTTGAAAAGCCAGCGCCTGAGAGGGTGAGCGCTTTAGCCATTAAAAATTGCCTGGACAGCCCCGTCGGCATTCCCCGGTAAGGGCGCCTCAGGCAGTAAGCTATAAACTTACTCCTCCCCAAAGAGGAGAGGCAAAGCCTGGGAGGGTGGACCTCCTAGAACTGCACAGGACAGACCCATAGACCGGCGGAATCATGCCCCGAAGGCCAAGACAACACCGGTCTATAGGGTGTAGTATCCATCGGAACAGATACCACACGTGGACACTCACATGATAGGAGTGTCCTCGATATTTAACACCTACCCACTATAGGAGTATGTGACACAAGGTCGGAAAGTGGGATTTGAAAAGCCAGCGCCCGAGAACGTGAGCGCTTTAGCCATTAAAAATTGCCTGGACAGCTCCGTCGGCATTCCCCGGTAGGGGCGCCTCAGGCAGTAAGCTATCAACTTACTCCTCCCCAAAGAGGAGAGGCAAAGCCTGGGAGGGTGGAACTCCTAGAACTGCACAGGACAGACCCATAGACCGGCGGAATCATGCCCCGAAGGCCAAGACAACACCGGTCTATAGGGCGTAGTATCCATCGGAACAGATACCACATGTGGACACTCACATGATAGGAGTGTCCTCAATATTTAACACCTACCCACTATAGGAGTATGTGACACAAGGCCGGAAAGTGGGATTTGAAAAGCCAGCGCCCGAGAACGTGAGCGCTTTAGCCATTAAAAATTGCCTGGACAGCCCCGTCGGCATTCCCCGGTAGGGGCGCCTCAGGCAGTAAGCTATAAACTTACTCCTCCCCAAAGAGGAGAGGCAAAGCCTGGGAGGGTGGACCTCCTAGAACTGCACAGGACAGACCCATAGACCGGCGGAATCATGCCCCGAAGGCCAAGACAACACCGGTCTATAGGGTGTAGTATCCATCGGAACAGATACCACACGTGGACACTCACATGATAGGAGTGTCCTCGATATTTAACACCTACCCACTATAGGAGTATGTGACACAAGGTCGGAAAGTGGGATTTGAAAAGCCAGCGCCCGAGAACGTGAGCGCTTTAGCCATTAAAAATTGCCTGGACAGCCCCGTCGGCATTCCCCGGTAGGGGCGCCTCAGGCAGTAAGCTATCAACTTACTCCTCCCCAAAGAGGAGAGGCAAAGCCTGGGAGGGTGGACCTCCTAGAACTGCACAGGACAGACCCATAGACCGGCGGAATCATGCCCCGAAGGCCAAGACAACACCGGTCAATAGGGTGTAGTATCCATCGGAACAGATACCACACGTGGACACTCACATAATAGGAATGTCCTCGATATTTAACACCTACCCACTATAGGAGTATGTGACACAAGGTCGGAAAGTGGGATTTGAAAAGCCAGCGCCCGAGAACGTGAGCGCTTTAGCCATTAAAAATTGCCTGGACAGCCCCGTCGGCATTCCCCGGTAGGGGCGCCTCAGGCAGTAAGCTATCAACTTACTCCTCCCCAAAGAGGAGAGGCAAAGCCTGGGAGGGTGGACCTCCTAGAACTGCACAGGACAGACCCATAGACCGGCGGAATCATGCCTCGAAGGCCAAGACAACACCGGTCTATAGGGTGTAGTATCCATCGGAACAGATACCACACGGGGAAACTCACATGATAGGAGTGTGCTCTGTTTGAGTCTTTGCAACCATGGTATTTATTATAGATGGTTGTTTCCATTAGTTCTTCAATAGGGGTGATTTGTACCCCATAACAATGAGCATAGTTAAAAAGTACATAGTAGTGATTCTCATTCAATCCGGGTTTTCATGCGAGTTTATTAACAAATGAATGTTAATTTAAAGTATTTATTTTATTTAAAAACAACAAAAAACTATAAAACTTCTTTAAGTGATTTAAATTACTTTAGTCCTCTCCTTCGTCTCCATAGTTGTTGCTCAGTGACTACATTTGCAAAAAGATAACACCCTGAAGATGCGAATGAAAAAAAAGCAATGTCTGTAGAATATTATGCGAAAAAAAGCAGAAATTTAAATTAAAAAAATAAATGTCTTGAAAGTTTTAAATACTAGCTGTATTTAATTTAAGCCGTTTGTCTGAATTCGAGCTCAGGCAATTGCAATGTTTACATTTCGTTACATTGAAATATTTCTTACATTCAGTCAGTGTCGCATGATGTCGCCGACTGTCAGCTCGACGGTTGCGTTTCGATCCCGGCTTGAGACACTAACTGGTCTAGCCGCACTGATGAGCTGCGAAACAGTCTGTATGTGGATGACTATAAAGGCTCCCTCCGGGTAGAGCTTATTTTTGTAAGGGTATCGTAAACGGCCATTAGCTTTAAGGCAATGATCATTAGGTAAAAACTGATTCGAGCTCAGGCAATTGCAATGTTTACATTTCGTTACATTGAGATATTTCTTACATTCAGTCAGTGTCGCATGATGGCGTAGGGGTTAGCATCGCCGACTGTCAGTTCGATGGTTGCGTTTCGATCCCGGCTTGAGACACTAACTGGTCTAGCCGCACTGATGAGCTGTGAAACAGCGAAACAGTCTGTATGTGGATGACTATATATATATATATATATATATGTATATATATATATATATATATATAATTATAGATATTTGTTTTTATTTACATACGCATACGTTTCCTTCTTTTCGGGAATTGTCAGTGTAGAGAAGATTATTCATACTGGTCACCGGACTCGAACACCGGAACACAAGTAATGTTTCAAAGTCAAATTCCAACGTCTTAGCCCACACGGTCGTCATCAACAACCCGGTAAATCAGCGAGAGATTAAACCTATTTAAAGACAGCTGTTGTCAAAGTGTTCGACTACTTAAATGGATAGATGTGTGTGTGTATATATACATATATATATATATATATAGAGAGAGAGAGAGAGAGAGAGAAATAGAGAGAGGGGGGAGGAGAGATAGGAGGAAGGAGAAATAATAATAAATAATATAGAACAAAATTTATATATAATTAAAGTCGGATTCGTATAAGAAAATCTCATTTTGCGCAAGCAATACGAATCAATTCCAAATTGCAATGTAAAACAAAGCTCAATATTCCTATGGGCAAATAGAGCTTTTATAATATGCATTCATAAATTTAAAATAAGATTTGAACCAAACTTAAAAATTGAAAAGTTCTTGCAACTATGATTTACATACGTTTCGAGAGAAAATCTTATTAAATGGATCGGCAGAAAAAAAAAGTATCTTCCAGATATTTGGTGTTTTATGTATTCCATTGTTTTAAATGTTTTCTTCTGAAGAGGGAGAAAGTTTTTAAATCTTTTTTTTTGTTTGCTTACTCTGCTGAACATTTAAAGGATGTCACTTTTTAACTTCTGCCCATTAAATAAACATTTCTATCGAAGCGTATGTAAATCATAGTTACAGGAATTTTGAAATTTTGAAATTTGATTTAAATCTTATTTTAGATCTCTGAATACACACACATATATATGCACTTATAAATTGAAAATAACATTTTAGCCAAAATATCAGTATAAATAAAAACTTTATACTAAATATACACCTCTACTTGTTATTGAGCACTTGCATTGTTTGGGGTGAACTAAGTTAATAAAAACAAAAAACTAAGTTAATAAAAACAAAAAAAAAAAAAAAAAAAAAAAAAAGAAGTTAATAAAGTTAATAAAACAAAAAAAAACAAAAAAATCTCAGCAAGGATTCACAGGAGGGAAACAGTCTGTCTGTGGATGACTAAAATTTGCCCCCTTTCTTGGGTTGAGCACACTCGTAAATGAAATATAAACGCAATGCTCTTTGTGTTAACAAATGGAGCTTCCGGCATTTGACAATGTTTAGAATTGTGATTTCACCTATTTTAATAGTAATAAAGAAATGTTCTGCTGAACTGGCCCATGTCCTCTCCAAACTCTTCAATAAATGCCTAGCTGAATCTTGCTTCCCCGATAGCTGGAAAATTGCCTCTGTGGTACCTGTCTACAAGAGTTCTGGGAATAGAACCGACCTTCAGAACTATCACCCAATCAGTCTACTGCCGATCTTTGCCAAAATCTTTGAATCCTTAATCAATCTAGCGATAGTACGGCACTTAGTTAATGCTAAACTTCTATCTGACCACCAGTATGGATTTAGACAAGCACGATCTACTGCAGAATCCTAACGGTCATCTCTGAACGCATATATCATACACTCGACAAGGAAGGTGAAGCTAGGGCAGTAGCGCTTGATATATGGGCAACTACTTAATATAATTAGATCCTTCCTAAACAAAAGAAAAATCCAGGTTGTCCTCGATGGCCGTTCATCTAAGCCACATGCCATAAATGCAGGTGTACCCCAGGGATCTATCCTTAGACCTTTGTTGTTCCTGATCTATATAAACGATCTCCCTGACGACATAGAGTCAGAGATTGGTTTATTTGCTTCGACACCACGCTTTACTCTCGCCATGTTGGAAAAACAGACGTGATCATATCCAAGGCAATTAGAAAATGACCTTCAGGCTGTAGTGGATTGAGGTCATAAATGGTTGGTAACTTTTAATGCCACACAGACAAAGCTCCTTTCCTTCAATAACTACAAGAAACCTCTCCAACCACCGATTGCCATGGCAAATAACACCCTACCTGAGAGTTCATCATTCAAACTCCTCGGCCTAACCTTCACAAGTAACATGAATTGGAACAAATACATTGAAGACATTGCCAAGGCTGCCTCAAAGAAGGTTGGCTCCCTCTACCGTGCTAGTAAACTCCTCACACCTGACATTATCCTGTATCTGTACAAAGCCATGCATAGAGTATTGTTGCCACATCTGGGCTGGTGCATCATCTACTAGTCTCTCCCTCCTTGACAAGGTCCAAAACAGAGTCGCCAACCTAATAGGTCCCTCACTGTCAACCAAGCTCCAGTCCCTGTCCCATCGCCGCAATGTAGCATCCTTATATTTGTTTTACAAATACTTCAATGGATTATGCTCCGATGAATTGGCTACTCTGGTGCCCCCTCGACGTAAATTCACTAGACTAACTCGACAATCAACTAAATCTCATTCATTCACTGTGAGGGTCCCCAGATGCCGGAGAGCTTTCTACTCAAATATCTTCTTTCTCTGTGCTGCTGGCCTCTGGAACTCCCTCCCTGCCCCCTGTTTCCCCGACAGTACTGACATGCAGAAATTTAAAACTAATGTGAACAGACATCTCGCTGCGCAGATCCCAATTTAGGCTTACCCCCCCAACCTTCTCCCCTTTTCTTTTTTCTCAGTAGCCCCTTACGTTTACAGTGGCGGCCTGCCTTGTTTGGGGTGAACCATGTTAAAAAAAAAAAAGCTGCAGTCAAATTGTGTCGGAGTTATAAACGCCGATTGTCATCTAGACCGTCGAGTTTCGATCCCTACAGTAAAGAGCTGTGATGACTATATAAGCTCCCTTTCTTTGGTTGAGCATACTGGTAAGTGAAATAACAAACTGCCACTAGCGCATGAACACAATGCTCTTTGTTTTTGCTTGAATTACTATATATATATATTTATATATATATATATATATATATATATATATATATATATATATATATATATATATACAAATGAAACTTCCAGCATTTGACAATGTTTATTCATGTGATTTCATCTAAGAGTTATAAGCGCTAACTGTCGTCTGGATGAGTTTCGATACCGGCTTGAGGCAGTTGCTTTGCTAGCCACACTGTGCTACAACGAAACAGTCTGTCTGTGGATGACATATATATATATATATATATATATATATATATATATATATATATATATATGTAATTCGATCCTTGTCCAAGTTAGCCATGCTGATGACAGCAGAAAGCCAGAAACACGTGTCTATGGATTACTTTTATGTACGTATAAAATATATATATATATATATATATATATATATATATATATATATATATATATATATATATTGTCTTGGAAGTTTTTTAACCATTAAAACTATATGGAAAAAAGAAAAAAAAACTTGTTTAGTCCCAAGTCTTTTCTTGTAAGTCAATTACATTTATACAGTCACTATATTAGTTTGCTTCCAAGAATTTAGGTTAGTCTTAACATTATTTAAGGGATCATCAGTTGTTTACCATGAAAAACTGTTTTGGGAATTTAAAAACTAAACAGTATTTTTATCTCATGGCTTACCAGCAGAGTTCATCAGACACCACTTCATTTAAAAAAAACAAGAACAAAAACGTTCAGGATATTAGATTTTTTTTTGTTCCAGATTAATATATTTATAGCCTTGGTCTATTAATGACGTGCAAAACCAGAGACAATCACAAAGTTTCTTCGCTTTACGAGCGCCTCTCTATCCTCATTATTCGTGAAAACGCCTTGAGTCTGCTCTCGGCCTGCCAGGCCAGCCGAACATTCGAAGAAAACTATTTACTGTGATATGATTATATATGAAGAATCGGGATTTTTTGCTACTGAACTAAACAATGTCCAAGTGACAAATAAGGGTTTTACTAATCAATATTTTAAAATAAATTTGATCATTTGTTTATAATTAAACAAATTTTAAAAAAGAAATATATATATATATATATTTATTAATTTATATATATATGTATAAATATATATATATTTAAATGAAAAAAGAGAAATAAAAAATGTAAAAAAATGACAAATCTATTTCATCTTCAGTTGTTCAATGCAAGGTGTATTCAAAAAAAATGTTTGTTTATTTTTTTTCTTTTCTAAAGCCAGGCTATTTAAAGTTCGAAATCTTATCATCAGAGGAATTACATGGATAGATAAGTTGGCAGGGAAATAGCTAAAATTCAAAATTCAAAAATTTGAAAAATTTGGGAGAATAATAGAAAATGGATGTAAGTGTGTGAGAAAAATTGTTAAAATGTGAAGTATATCCAGACATAATAATGTATTAAACAACTGAAGATGATATAGATTTGTCATTTTGACATTTTTTATTTCTCTTTTTTCATTTATCTATACTAGCAGGACCCGTGTAAATTACACGAAATGATGTTTTCAATACTAATTATCTTGTTCCTAACCTATACATGTTTGAATAAAATATAAGATTTGACTTGTATATTTATTTACAAAAATGAACAATACATGAAACAATTTACAATATTTCTAATGAGGTAATATTTCGACGACTAAACCTTACTTTGTAAATGCTTAAGATTGAATTTAATTTGGCTCCAATTCATGAGTAGCATACAAAGATTCGGAAAATCGTTGCTTTTGATGTAAGCGTGACACGCAAAATAACACACACGCTATCGTATTAATATGCTTTATCCCGGTCGTCCCTTCCCTACCGCCCCCCTTCGATGTAGAAAAAGTAATCTTAGAGGTTGGTTGGAATCGAACTATAAACCAGTCGGGCAGACGTCAAAAGCCGACGTCAAAATCCTATGTCGCTAACAGTTGCGCCAAATGGAAATACTTGAAATATTACGAAAATTAGGTGATTTGAATGCACAGAGCTTTTGATGTAAGCGTGACACACGAACACACACGCTATCGTATTAATATATAGAAGAAGATTATTGCTCTATCCCGTATACTGAGCTTAAATCATTTCACGATAGGTTCAAACCTCTAAAAGTATACATCCTACTTTTAGTTTCATACCTTAAAAAAAGAAATAATAATAATTTAATATTTTAATACTATTTATTTAATATATATATATATATATATATATGCAAGTTTGGTTAAACAGTAACGCCAGCTTCTGTTTATTTATTTTTTGATTCGTTTTTTTTGTCGTCCATGTTGTATAAAAAAATCGCCATATTTTCGCGAACGTTTTCAACCGATGTCGGTCATCTTCAGGCAGATGAATGAGTATACAAAATAAAAGATTGGTGAATTTATTAAGAAGACGCTTTTAAAAAACATTTCTACTACCACTTCAACAACACTTCAACATACCTTCGCCTCCTCATAACGAGCATGGTTGATACTAGGTTTATTTACTTGAATAAACAACGCTTCCATTATGGGGAGACGAATACTGCAATATGAGATCCAAAGAATGGCCGTGTTCTTGGTTAAAATATTCCTGAATTCATTTTTGGGGATGCTATATGTTATTAGGTGTTGGTAGATGTAACTTTGAAGGGAGGTGAGATGTCAAGTTAGTCGGCGTAATATGCTAGTTCTGGTCATGCCGATATACGTGTTGTTTGCATAGACACATTCTCTGATAGGGCATTTAAACACGTATATGGCATTACTAGTTTTTAATAAGCCGGGTTATTTTTTTATTAATAAATTTGTGGTTTTAGATTTCTTGTAATAAATAATAAATTTAATTTTAAAGTCATTATCTACGGGGGATATATTTTTGTGTATAATATTTCTAATTATGTTTTCATCGACTTTATAGTTGAGGCGCATTTGGTTACAATAAAACAAGTTAATAATATTATTATTTATATTGTTCTTGTTAGAGTTGTTATTTATGGCGGTATAAAAAAAGCTATGACCAAAGGTTCAAACCTACTCAATTTTAATAGTTAATACCCTGACAGTTACAAAATGGCTGTAATAAAAATCTTATTTATCGAGCCAAAAGAAATTCTTCTACAAATAAAATATTTTATAAAGCACTTGCCGATATTAAACAGACACTAATTAACAATAACTTTCCTAACTATATAGTTGATCAACAATTAAAACGCTCTCTAACCGCTATAAATAAAAACTCTAACAACAAGGTATGTTGAAGTATTGTTGAAGTGGTAGTGAAATGTTTTTTTAAAAGCGTGTTCTTAATAAATTCACCAATCTTTTATTTTTCATATTCATTCATCCGCCTGAAGATGACCGACGTCGGTCGAAAGCGTTCGCAAAAATATGGCGTTTTATTTATACAACATGGACGACAATACCAAATCGGTTGTGCGACGAATCAAAAAAAACGAATCAAAAAATAAATAAACAGAAGCTGGCGTTACTGTTTAACCAAACTTGCATAAGAGAAAGAATGCTGCCTAATTACACAAATTTCAAACTATATATATATATTCCATGATAAATGCCAGTATACTGAAATCATATGCCCTTAATAGGGTTAAGAGGAAAATTCATATACACTAAATGTACAAAAGCAAGGACATTCCCAAATGTTTACACTGTTATTGTCATTAAGGGTATGCGAGAACAACAGGCCTATGTATTTTACTGGTAGGATTTTTTCTTCAGTGCACCTCACACACTTCATCCACTTATGCATAGAGATTTATACTGTAGTGATGTGATAATGAAATGGTTTAGTTTATATGTAGTAATACCCTTAATGACAATAAAAGTGTAAACATTTAGGAATTTCCTTGCTTTTTACATTTAGTGTATATGAATTTTCATCTAAACCCTATTAAGAGCATATGATTTCAGTATACTGGCATTTTTCATGGAATGTCACTACTTTTGTAAAGCCTATGCCTCAAGACAATGGTCATTTTTAAGGTTTTTTTAATTTTCTGGAAAACTAAGGTATATGGTAGACTGAAATTAAAATGCCATCAACTAGACCCTGGAACCTCTATCTCTGCCAAAAATCAGCTGAATCCATCAAATAGTTGATGAGATACAGGGTGGCACACACGTACGTACGTACACACGGATAACACAATATCACTCCTGACCTTTCTGGATCTCTGGGTTGCCTTGACTAATGATGCTTAAATTCGACACACTTATAGAACCTATCAAATGAACATTGTGTGCAAAGTTTTAACAAATTTGGTTTATTGGTTTTCGAGTTATGACTGATCAAAGAAATGAGATTTCTAGCATAGGCCGTTTTTGTAGTCTATTAAGGGATAGAGCGCTATCGCGCCTCCCTTGATATTATATATATATATATATATATATATATATATATATATATATATATATATATATATATATTGCACTTATAACCCCTAAGATAGGTGAAATCACAATGATAAACATTGTCAAATGCTGGAAGCTCCATTTGTATATATATAGCAATTCAAGCAAAGTGTTGTTCATGGGAGCTAATCCTGTGAATCCTTACTGAGTTTATATAATAGTGGTCAATAATAAGTTGTATATTTAGTAAATAATGTTGATTCATACAAACATATTGGCTACATCCAGGCCAACTTGTTAGTATGAAAAAGTCTAAAGTCTAAAGAAACTAAGCATTTACAAGGTTATAGCCACCATTCGTCATGCATGGAGTATGGTTGTTACATATGGGCTGATGCACCATCCGTTAGTCTCCCCCTCTTAGACAAGGTCCAATCTCTAATCTAATAGGTCCCTCACTATCCACCAAGCTTCAGTCCCTGTCTCATCGCCACAATGTTGCATCCTTGTGCTTGTTTTACAAGTACTTCAATGGAATGTGCCCCGATGAACTTGCTGCTCTAATGCCCCTTTCCCCCAACGTAAATACAATTGACCAACCCAACAATCAGCTAAATCCCATCCATTCACTGTGGAGATCTACAGAGCCTTCTACTACAATAGCTTCTTTCAACAAGCTGTCGGCCTTTGGAACTCCATCCCTGCTCCCTGTGTCCCCGACTGTATTGACATGCAGAAATTTAAAACTTATGCGAACAAGCATCTCGCTGCACATCTCCCAATTTAGGATGACTCTCAAAATGTTCACTCTTATTCTCAGTAGCCCTTTACGTCTATTGTGCAACTTGCCTTGTTTGGGGTGAATTAAGTTATATATAAAAAAAGAAACATGTCTGCAAATATGTAGCTAAAATGTAAGCATAAATATAAGTTCATACTAAATTTATATATATATATATATATATGTATGTATCTGTATATACATATATATATATAGAGAGAGCGATATAGATATGAATATATACTATATGTATATATTCATATCTATATCGCTCTCTCTCTCTCTCTCTATATATATATATATATATATATATATATATATATATATATATATATATATATATATATAATATATATATATATATAGTAAGATATCAAAATATATTTATGGTAATTAAGCTACACAGAGGCTCCCGTGTTTCATCCCCGGTGGGAATCTTCAGGCTAAAATACATGAAGTTATTTTTGCCGGGTGTTTTTATATACACGGCTAGCTAGTTAACCAATCAGATTCTTTGTTGTTCTCTCAGCCAATCGTTCGGATTCCCACGAACAAAGGTCTTGTTAATGTTACTTCCTATATCCTGTGCTATTGTTCTATTTTCTATAGATTGGCCTATACCCTGTTTGTTTTGTTGTGTCAATATAATGGGTGAATTTATTTTAACACGTGGTTCCTTGTATTTCTATTTTCGGTTTTAATTTTTAAATTGTTTAGTTTTTTTTTACTTATTTGTTTATTTATTTATTTATTTATCGTTAGCCTAAGGTAAATTTATTTCTGTGTAAGCAACTGTTTGCTATCTCACTTCTACAGATTAATAGATTTCAGATGTCTTTAAAGTTTAGGATTTCAAATTTTTCATTCAGGCATAATCTACACGGGTCGTCTAAATTTCTACATGTACTGGCCTGTCGTATTATTTTCAATTCAATTATTGGTGAGCGTCTATTTTCTTTTAGCTCTCAGTAGTGGTTTGCTAGTGCTGTTGTAATTCGACGTACTCGGTTTTCAAATATATATATATATATATATATATATATATATATATATATATATATATAAAGAGAGAGAGAGAGCAGGCGCCTTATAACCATATTGCACCCATGTTAAAAGTCTAGCTTTTTATTTATTTTACTTACATTTGCATATTGAAATAAATCATTTGTTGATTATTATGTAAATGATGTCGGTTGATATTTAATTAGGTTCTATGAGGTTCTGAATTGATAATTCTGCTGGTGCAACTTGGTTTACACTTGTCACGTGATTCAGATTTAAACAAGAAACAGATTCTCGTTTCAGTTTCCAACAATATTCACACAAAAAAACAAAGATAAAGAAAAATAAAGAAAATTACATAAATGGGGGAAATTGATTTTTGGTAACACGCGAACAGGGTAAACACTATTCTGTCTTAAGTTTAGAATCTGTCGTGAGAAGTTTCAGTGGAAGAAGAATTTAGGTTTAATAGCGAGTGGATAAATGCTATCGATTAGCAACCCTGAATTTTTGGCAAATGTCTTTTTATTTTTTATTAATGAGGCATCATTAATCAAGACCAAAAACCACGCCATGATAAGAGTTAATTCGATGCATGCCTTGTCAGTCGTGGCATGGCCCATATTTGCGACTAAAGATATTTGATATTTTTGGCCATTTTTATAACTTTGTTAGTCTAGACAACGATGTTTTGTTGGCTAAACGAGTTGTCTGTCGGACGGGAATTGATAAACTAGCACACAAAACACAATGCACAATGAAGGAAACACAAACAAAGATGTATAAAACTGAAAAAAGTTTTATTTCAGAAACTGGTTCTCGAAGAGTTGAAATAGGAGATAGATGTGTTATTGTTTAAACGAGGAGATATGATGCGATGTGTGTCGACATGAAATGAGAAACAGTCTTTTGGCCAATGTATAAATATATAGAGAAAGATGATAGAGGTGATTTTACTAAACACGGGGATATGTCGATATCCCACTGTTCCTTGTGTTAATTCTACGTTAGTAGATGAAAAAGAATGATTTCATCTTCAAGTCCGGTAAGCATGCAAGTCTGAATTTACCTAAGAGAGGTCTCTCGCCCAAGGCGAACACTTCCGAATCTTTTATTCCGCTAACTTATTATTAAAAGTCCATTAAAAGTGTCGCATGGTTTGGCCCGAGAATTAGCATACTTTACAATATAACCACTTGTATTAGTCTCTATTGTTTTATGATGTCCCGTTTCCAGGCCATATCTTTGATTCAAATAGGGGAAAGGGTTTAAGCCTTACGTCTGGTATCCGGTGTAAGAGGGAGAGAAGTGAAAGAAAGAGAGAAGCACACTGTAGTCTTTGTTCGTTCGCATACGCCTTCCTCTTCTCATAGCAGTCATGTCGTAGGCGAGGTTCGTTCACGTACGCATTCCTCTTCTCCTAATAGTCTGGGAAAGGGAAAGAATCGTATGATCTCGATTGTAACAGTTGCATGATGAAGAATATTATGAGAGGATATGAAATTTTTTTAATTCTCATGAGGGCGGTTTATGAATTTGAAGATGATCAAGTTGTAGTCTGCACGGAGGCAGTCCTGTGGTAATGTGTTTCGCAGATGGGAAGTTCTTGGAAAGAAACTCTGTTCATAGCGTCAAAATGTGCTGGCGCAATGACGGATCTCTCTACTTTCTATCAGAGCGCATCGTAGGTGAAGATATCAACACGACTGGATTTGAACCTAGAATTATAGAAAAGTCAAGCTGCTATAGTCTGAGCCGTCGTATAGATAAGATAGACGTGGTTCCTCTGTCTTTAGTACCATGACTCACACTAACAAGTAAATATGATAATAAATGTGAAAAAGCGTAAAAACATAATTAGTAAAACAAAATATTTATATATTCACAAAGTTACAAGGTATGGCAAATTGTATGTGTGAAATGTCCATTTGTGCGTAAGTTCAAACAGTTAAATTGTTTTCCTTTGTTTGTAGAATACTGTTACACCGGCCGTTCTTACACAGGAGAAACAACACCGGTTGTCACTATAAATAGTGCGAGACACCAGAAGACAAAACACAGTCTTGTAACTGTCTAGCCAAGAGCTAGTCACTTTCTTACTTTGTTAATACACTTGTTAAACCAACCCTCGACTTGACTTCCTTTATTTATTATTTACTGTGGAACAACTTCACAACAAATACATAAAAGGAATTAATGTAAGAAATATGTGTATATGTTTGCCTTATGTTAGTGTGTGGGTATAGGTGGTATCGAAATTCATGGTAGTTTCGTTCCCCCTTTCCCCACTTAGCAGCTGAGGAAGGACTCGGTCAAAAGCGTGTTACGTCCTCTTTTTTGACCGGCTTCTATGTAACTGTTATTCGCAAATCAGTGAGGGCCATAAAAAATTAATAAAGTGCTTTCCGAATGTCTCATTCGGCAGATAGTGCTCAATAACATCGGTTAGCTCTATTTACTCTTCTACTCACAAAGAAGCATAGATGTGATACAAGGTCGGTTGTTTAATGTAGGTAATCTAGCTACACCCTCCCAAAGGGGCACTCTGGAAGGTTATAAAAAGTAGCCGATAAAGCAACTCCTCTCAAAATAGGAGGTAATGCCTGGGAGGATGGCCTCCTGAGATCGAGCAGAACCACTCTGATTTTATTACCTGAAGATGAACTTCAGCCCAAAGACTAAAGAGCCAGAGGGATTCTTTGGGGGCAGAAGCGTTAATGAAAAAGGAGAAACAAAAGTAACATGCTGAGAATCTCATAACCAAACTAAAGCATCGTTTCGGGTATGGCAGGCTTTGGTTTTTCTCAGACAAGAATAATCTCTACTGAAAAGTTGGTCATCCCGCAGTACAACTGCTGGCTTGGTGTTTCCCTCAAAGATGCACGGAAAGTTATGAAGACCAATTTTCCGGTACATATAATTATGCTCAGGGTAGTCAGTATAAAGGGTTATGATATACACTCGTATATCTTCCGGAGGGTCTCAAATTACATACATGGAGTTACCTACATGAAGTGACTAGAGGAAGTGTTATCTTATAAGCCGGAAGTAGCTTCTGGAACGTGGTGTGTGCGACAGCAGGACTATGTAACAAGGTTACGGATTTGTTGAATTAAGTGTACAAAATAACGGTAGAGCAATAAAAGACTAGCAACATCTACCATTATTTTCATGGTAAGTGCTCGACTGAGCTCAAATCTCTGGTCCATCCTTGTAAAACATTCACAATAAGAACCTGCCTAGCTACTACCACTGTCAATGATTTCCCTTTCCCCCTCTGTGTGCCCAAGACAAAACGAAACTTCCATAGGCAGAGCTTCCTTCCTAGAACTGCCCGTCTGTGGAACACAGTGCTGCGAGCCTGATTCTCTGCCGACTACAATATGGTCGTCTTTAAGTCCAATGTAAACAAGCATGCCAGAGATCGAAACCGTTTCATGTTGCCTTCCTCGAACTGGAAAAGGTCTTGGACCACTTTTCACACAATGTGATCTGGTACGCACTGCGACACCATGGTGTCTCTGAAGAGCTAATTCAGACAACTCTACGACTGGTTTGAACCACCGCTGGTATGTCTAAGGCTTTCCCCATCATGATTCGACTACACCAAGGATTGCCCCTCTCCACTTCTTTTTCATTCTTGTCATTATCAAGGACCTGCCATGGCATTCTTGTATGCAGATGATGTTCTGCTCACCTAAAAGAGTAAATCTGAGCTGCAACAACGTCCAGTCCTGGAAGAACAGGCTGGCGCAGTATGGTCTTTGGCCGAACATCAGAAAGACGGAATTGATCACCAATAAAAATATGGCACCATTCAAGTTGACAGACAGGATCTTCCATGAACGCACGATTTCAGATTTCTCAGCATTGATAGCAACATCCTCAGCGAAGTTGCTGCGTGCATCAATACAACGTGGCTCAAGTGGTGCACCACCACTAGCATCCTCTGTAACCGTAAGATCAGCGACCACATAAGTCGAATATCTACCGGACTGTTTTTGTTGAGATCCCTCGCTTTGTACAGCTCCGAGTGCTTACTTAGAACGATGAAGGCAGACCGAAGATTCGCTGTTATGGAAACCAAAATGCTTTGCTGGATTCGGAAATTTCACTGTTCGACCACGTCTGCAATGAGGATATCCGAAAACGCTACGGCATTGCACTGATTGAGGGAATGACGACATTAGATGTTGCAGGAAAACGACCGAGAGAAAAGCCGATGATGCGATGGGCAGACACCCTGCACACAGATCTCTGTAAAACCAGCCTTCACCCGGACCAAACCTGTGATCGTGTCAAGTATAGACAAAAATCCATTATTGAGGACATCGACGTCGCTCGCATAAGAAATAGAAGATATATTATGTTAGATATGTTTATATATTTTTATGTACAGAATCCACTCCAAAACCAATTAATCGACCATTATGAATTTTGGAACACAGCTGCTAGGCGTAAGGGTTCCAGATGTGGACTATATTTACTTTGATTTAATTTTATAAAAAGGATCTAAAAAGAGTGTGGAATTCAGAAACTTTCGAAGTTTGTGAAAGTTTAAAAATAGGTATTAAATACATTTGATAAATATTCTCCAACTTATCATTTGAAAATTAAAATATATCAGATTTGCGTTGAATTTGATCCATCGTCATTATACATAAATAAAGACAGATTTCTGAATTTCAATTTCTTCTTAAGACACTGTAAGCTAAGCGTAAAACTTTAGACATTTTTCAGAATAAAAATTATGTAATGGATTTTGATCAAAATTAGAATAACATTTCTAGACATGAGGTTTAGTATCATTATATCTTGATTTCTATCGTCGTAAAGGGGCATAAAAATGGTGCAAAACTGTTTTGTTCAGGGGATTAATTTGACCCGTCCTGAGAATGGTATTTGTGCATGTATATATATATATATATATATATATATATATATATATATATATATATATATATATATATATATATATATATGTACATATATATATGTATATATATATAATATATATATATATATATATAAATATATATATATAATATATATATATATATAAATATATATATGTAATATATATATAAATATATATATAATATATATTTATATTTATATATACATATATATATATATATATATATATATATATATATATATATACACATGCACGAATACCATTCTCAGGACGAGTCAGATTAATATATATATATATATATATATATATATATATATATATATATATATATATATCAGGGCGGGACAAATATCCATTTATGCCAACAATGTTTCAACGAAATTGACGACTCATATCGGTTGTCATTTTATCAACTCTTTAAGGGTTTGCATTCCATTTAAATTGTTTCTAAAAGTTGAATTCCATAAAAAATGTGGATTTATTGCGATGACGTCAAAGGACCGCTGGGGGTTGCAATCCAGAAATACCCATCGCGTATGCAGGGCTGCCATAAGTTTGCGCATGAGAAATGGTTGACGTCAATTGAATAAAACACGATGATACATCAAATGGCACCATCGACGGGGAAAAAAGGGGGTGTTTTTTTTTTAGCTGACAATCCATATCGCCTTGAATGTTTTCAATTGCCATTTACGGAAACGAACGGAAATGGCTGAGCAATCGCCGAACAGTCAATTAGTATCAAGATTAAATGAAACAACTTTTTGTGTTATCCCTGACTTAAGATTAGGGTCAATTAGCTTCCTTCCATGTCATCCGTTTTAGGAATCAAGTTAGGGTTCGGGTTAGGGTTAGGGTTAGGGTTAGAGTAAAATAAGATGCGTTTTTTTTTATCAGAATACGATTAGTTCTTCGGGAGATTGAACAGCTGCTGTCACCGCGGTTTAATTCATTTTGGTTTCGCAGACGTATGCTTTAGGGTCGTCTGCCTTTTTACCTTTCTTCGCGGCTTTCAAATCGTAAACTGTTTCGGCCATTTACGGTTTGTTTCATTGATCACAATTGGAAACATTCGGGCCAATATAGATCTGCAGCTAAAGAAGTATCGAAAAAGGGTAAAGAGATAAAGAAAAAAAAAACAAAAAAAACTTAAAGTTAAATAAATGGAATATTATATCATAACTTAGTCATGGTAAAACTGCCACTAGTTGTCATTCTATTTTTTCCCTTTGAACCCTTTTCTCACAGAAGAGACGTTGTTCATCTTTTTTTACTTCATCTTTATTTCCATGGTAGATACTCGACTCAGCTGCATTCTCTAATTTCTCCAGTAAAATATCCAGAGAAAGTACCCGGTATGGCTACTGCTACTCCTAAGAACTTGAACTTGGCATTTTGGCTAAGATCAAAGTGTAGTATCTGTTCCGATGGATACTGCACCCAATATACTGGTATTGTCTTGGCCTTCGGGGCTTGATTTACGCCGGTCTATGGGTCTGTCCTGTGCAGTTCTAGGAGGTCCACCCTCCCAGGCTTCGCCTCCCCTCTTTGGGGGGGGGGAGTAATTTTATTGCTTACTGCCTGAGGCGCCCCTACCGGGGAATACTGACGGGGCTGCCCAGGCAATTTTAAGACCCCACTTTCCCGACCCGACCTTGGGACACATCTTACTTGTTGGAGTAAGATAAAAACTGGCCTTGTGCCTAACTCCTTGAGAGGAGTAAATCAATACTCCTAAGAACTTTCCATTCTTCCTCTGTGTACCTAAAACCAAACGGAATTTCCATGAGCAGAGCCATTTTCTAAAAACGTCTCATCTGTCGAATATAATACCACAAGACTGCTTCCCTATTGACTCCAACATAGTCGTGTTCAAGTTCAATGTCAACAAATACTTGTTGAGCTGTCCTCTTAAGTAATCAAATCTTGCCCTTTTCACGCATCATTTTCAATGTTCTCATAGTATTGTTCATCATAAAATTGACGATCTCCTTAACCCTAATCTCCGACCTTAATAAGTGGTGACTTATTACTGTAAAAACAAAAGGTTAGTAATATAGATTAATTTGAGAACTCACAATTGTTTTATGAAACCTATATGCTACTAATATTTTGTGGATCTTGCGATCCTGCTAGATTGTAAATAACTTTCTACAAATTCTCTCTCTCTCTCTCTCTCTCTCTCTCTCTCTGTATATATATTAAATTTAAAAACAAAGAACGTCGAATTAAAACAGCACAAGCAAACCATCATTGGGAGCTCAAAGAAAATGGACACTCGCCAATAATTGAATGGAAAATAATACGACAGGCCAGTACATGTAGAAATTTAGACGACCCGTGTAGATTATGTTTGAATGAAAAATTTGAAATCCTAAACTTTAAAAACCCCCAAAAATCTATTAAACCGTAGAAGTGAGATAGCAAACAGCTGCCTGCACAGAATTAAATTTACCTTAGGTTAATAAATAAATAAATGAACAAATAAGTAAAAAGAAACTAAACTAAACTAATACCTAACAATTTTAAAAACTAAAACCTAAAATAGAAATACAAAAAACCACGTGTTAAAAAAAGTTCAGCTATTATATTGACACAACAAAGAAACATGATATAGGCCACTCTATAGAAACCAGAACAATAGAACAGGATATAGGAAGTTAAACTAACCGAACCTTTGTTCGTGGGAAGCCCAACGATTAGCTAAGAGAACAACAAAGAATCTGATTGGTTAACTAGCTAGCCGTGTATATATAAAAAAAAACGGCAAAATAACTTCATGCATTTTAGCCTGAAGATTCCCCCGGGATGAAACGCAGTTGCCTCTGTGTAGCTTATTTGCCATAAATATATTTTCATAGCTTACTACCTAGCTCTGATTACGTATCGAGCACTGTTGAAGTAAATACTAAAAATTTATACATAAAAAAGTATATCTCTTTATAAAATTTTATGTGGATACATGAAATAGTAATATATATATATATATATAAAATTTCATAAATGCTCTACTTGATATTGAGCACTCTTGAAAATATGTGTTTTAACTTGATCAATATTGTTCTCCTTTTAAGAAAAACTTTTTTATTTTTATTTTATACATAAGGTACAATTGATATTCCTACACGTCAAAATATATAAAACAAATAAAAGATATATTAAAATATATACCTTTCACATTGATTTTTTATGCATAAATATATATATATATATATATATATATATATATATATAATATTTTAAGATCACAATAGGTGAGACGGCTTTCGAATCATGGAGGTTGTCTCGCAGATGGGTTCCATTTGTTTCTCCTGCTTTTTCCATCACGTAAGGTTTTTTATGTACTCCAAATTAGCAAGCTTTTATCAGAACACTCGTTGTAAATCTTCTCCCTTTTTCCTTCCGTTTTTTTTCGTTGACGTTATAAGATGTTGCTACAATTTCAATACACATTCTAATATCTCTAAAGATTGACAGATGAACTATTGAACAATATTTTTTGTCCCGATCTGCCAAGAAACACGTGTAAGTATGAAAAGATTGTTTTTTACATATAAGATCTAAATTGGAATAATAAACATCCATCGATGTGGTGAAATAAATATTAAATTAAAAATTAAAAAATTAAAAATTAAGGGAACTTATGAAAATTATGATTTTTCCATGGTCATTGGAATGAATCAATATATATATATATATATATATATATATATATATATATATATATATATATATATATATATATATGGGTGTGATCAGCAAACGGAAAATTATAAGCACATAAATGGGCGAAAAAATAAATTTAAAAAATAATAAATAAAAAAATAAATGTATAACTTACTATTTCGTACTGAGTGGTTTGGACGCTTTAATAAGCAAGTTTAATTCCTATTTCTTTTTTCGGTTTTCTTTTTTATTAAGATATTTTATATTCTGTTTCCACAGAATAAACTTTACAAAAAAAATAAAAAAAATAAAATGATTAAATAAATAAAAAACTAAATTAAACCAACACCTTAAATAGCAAGGAATAAGACAAAAAGAAATAAAACTATTTTAGGCATGCACGTATTAAAATAATACTGACTCTTATGTCTGTAGAGGATTGCATCATGGGTCAGGAACTTTCTGGAGCAGTAGGATGATCCAACTATTTTTCCAGCGACCTTAGCTTAGATTTGATGTAAGCCTTCCATTTCAGGTCTGGAGGGAAAGTCAGTTAGGAGCTTATCAAAGCAAAGAGCTTCCTCAAGGAGAAAGCCATTCATTTCAACTGGACTGCTAAAGTCCGACAGTTGAATGTGCCAGCTAAGAAGAGTACCACTGGCAGACCCAAATTGTCTTGGGAGGACGTGTTCAAACGTCATAGGTAAGCCATGGATATGGATTCCATCAAGGCTCACCAAAGACAAGAATGGAGAGGAAAACTTAGATCAAGACTAGACAATCAGGCCCCACCCTCATCAGAGGATTAATTGTGGCCTGATTCAACAAATAAACCGGTGGTGGTGGTGGTGGTGGTGGTGGTGGTGGTGGTGATGATGATGTAGATGATGATGATGATGATGATGATGATGATGATGATGATGATGATGATGATGATGATGATGGAAAACGAAGATCCGAGTGTTAGGGTTAAAAGAGATATTCTTGGTTTTAGAGGTGTTAAAAGATCCTACCTATACTTTCCCTGTTAATTACACTAATTTATTTTAGTTAGATCTTGACGAACACTCCAAAAAGTTAATTCTGTTAGTTCTTTGGTTTGTATGGAAGATCAAAATGGCTATAAACATAATTGTTAAGATCTTGTTTGTTCCTTGACCGATCGATTTAACATTGAGACATGTTTAATCAAGAATTAGCATATTTATACATATAAACTTTGTTCAACAACAAATAATAGTTAATTAATAAAATGTCTTTTTTGAAAACCAATATGTAAATATCAGGAAAGTTCATCGGATGGGAGGCCGCATATTTATTGATTTTTGTAATCGACTGTAATTATTGGTTTGGTGGTGATTTTTAGCTATAATTAGATGTACTGGTGCTCATCAAGTTAAGTGTCTTATTAAATTTTTAGGTAACTAAAACCACTGATTATTTCCAGTTTTTACTGGCGTTTAATTCATGCACTATTCTCATTTGTATATCATAAAAGTGTGGGTCATATCTTAAATGGATGTCGTTTATTTTTTTCAACCTGTGGCGGAATTGATGATCTTGAGCCAGAATCGAGCGGTGGAGATGACCCGGTCTTACTTCATCCCCGCAGTAAGATGGAAAGGGAAGTAAGTTTTGGCTTACTAGTTTTCTAGTGAGGATTGAACTCGCAACCTCGAAGTAACAAATCTATTGGTTGCTGCACAATAATACGTGGATTCGCCTTGACGACAAATAGATTATGATTATGAAAATGATTATGAAAATGATTATGTTTTTTCTGATTGGTTAAGCAGAATTAACTGAAGGAAAATCTGCTAATAAAAAGAGAAGAAAAATGAGGAGAGAGAGAAGCGAGTGTCGAGTGAGATTCTGCGGTGAGCCGAATAACTTTTCATTGATTAGAGCTCAAAGTTACACAGAGGGTTTTTGTGCTTCTACAGGAATTGAACCGAAGTGAGTTTTTTTTGTTTGTTTAACGTTTGGAGTCATAGACTTCTGAATTCCCATCTTTCACAACCGTTTTCTAGTTTCATATCACTAGACTGCCTATATTTTAATCTAATTTGTTTTTAATAAGAAAATGTGTTGTCAATTTTTTGAAATTCGAATTTGTTTTACATTATGTTTATTTCACTACTTAAATCTATCTATTTACAAAGAAATGTTTTAGTGTTTATAAAAAATAACCATTAAATTAGCACTAATTTTGAAAGAAAACTTTTTAGGACAGACAGAGACTAGATAATTCCATTTGATCTCATTGTTTAGTATTACAAAGTCTTTCCATTTTTAGCATAGACGTTTTTACTGTATTTATATAACTTTTCTTGTTTAAAGATTTCGGCCAGCTAATAAATAACTTTTTGTGACACCTACTAGTCAGAGAGGAAGAGTGTGACAATAAAGAGGAACACCTACCGGCTGAGAAGAGAATGCGATGATTCACATGTTGTGACTGTCAATCCGCCATAGTGGGAGGGACTTCTCTTCGCAGATGTAGTCTTTTGTAGTTGCAATTAATTAGTATAAGTGGGGATCAGATGCGGTAAAGAGAATGACTATAATTGAAGGTTAAAGTGTTAAATTTTTGACAGAGAACATTAGAATTGAGATTTGTCAGTGTTCGTCGTAGTGTTGTTGAAAAGGAGTTTCTTTAATTTCGTTACAGGATTAAATAAGTTATTTCAGCCTAAAATTGACAGCCGTTATGACTTAAAGGTCATTACTGAGTTAGATGGGACTGGAGCAGTCGTTGAATGGATTAAGAAAGTTGAATTGTGTGTGACTTATTTGGAGTTAAGCGGCTTGACCATGTTATCCCACTTTGGCTAACGGGGGAGGGGAATTTTACCAACAACTGACTAAAGAAGAGAATTTCGATGCAGCGCAAACTATAGAAGTACTATTTACTACCTTTGCCAATGACATATGAAGAGTTTGGGGCATGTGGGTTGCGTTCGTAGATGTGTATTTGGTAGATTTGCAGAGGCTATCGGTCATATTTAGAGGAATACGAGATCATGTGATAGTGTGCGTGTTTGTACGAAGGCTTACTGATCCTGTGAAAAGGTTGTTGCTCCAGAGTGGATGATCTGACCTTAGAAGAGCTGTTGTCCCGAGCTCGAGCGTTGAATCACTCAACCACCTGTGGACATAGGCCGATCTAATTATAAGTGTTATGAATGCAATAGCCCTAATCATTTCGCGATAGACTGTGTACAGAGGAAGCAGACAACCCATCAACACTGTTATCACTGCTGGTCAGAGATTGTTCGGGAAACAAAGTTGGAGAGGAGACATCAGCGCCAGTTTTACCCACAGTCAGAATGTGAACTTGGCGCTATCTATCAGTACACTCTATGCTGATGATACACCATGCTTGTCTCTCCTCTACATTGGGTGCTCATGTTCTATTTTGAGCGCAAAGCTATGTCAGTCGTGATCACAGTAGAACATGGTGGTAACTACATTGACCGGCTTTATGCAGGCCTGCTGCAAAAATGGCATTATTAGGATTCGTACAGAGACCGGAAACATTATCACCAGCAATATGCTGGTTATAAAAGGGAAACCTCTTGATTATGATATGCTACTTGACATCGACGTCATTAATGCACTCGACTCACGCAATCTGGAAGTGTTAATGAAGCTGATGTTGTTGCAATATTTGACGAGCAAAAAAGAGTGTAGGTTGCAGCATGGAAATGGTCAGCGGGTCATGCAAACTCGGATTTCCGAATATCTGATGTCTAATAAATGTCTAATGAGTTGCAGACCTGGATAAACAATGGTAAGTTGCTGCCATATAATGACGAGGAGTTTGGTCCACCCAAGAGACTAATACTGCAGGCCAATAAAAATAAGGTGCATCCTGTGATGGACTATCATGAATTAAACATCTACGTTGATGCATTCACTGACGATGCAGATGTCTGCGAAGAGAAAATGCGAGAATGGGTACAGCAAGAAACAAATGTATCCATTCTGGACCTGAGGAAGGCATACCTGCATATCCATGTTGAAAGATCCCTCTGGCCGTACCAAACAGTGATATTGAAAAGAACAAAGATATTGTCTAACTAGGTTAGAGTTCAACTTAAATGTGGCACCCATGGTAATGTAGGCTGTCTCTGAGGCTGTGTTAGCCCAGGTTGAGAAGATTAAGAGAGCAATGTCGGCGTATATAGATGACATATATATCAATGTGGACGTGACGTCGGCAGAATCTGTGATGAAGCATCTGGACCTGTAAAGATTCAGAAAAGTTTCAAAACAGTGCAAGAGTGCTGGGATTAGAAGTCTGGGAGGAGCATGGTCGACCCCAATGGTGGCGATGAAGCAGTACTGTGAGCGGGCCTATGATCATGACACGAAGATGTATCTTCTCTATGGTAAACTAGAGGGCACTTACCCGTGTGTGGATGGCTTCCAGGCTTTAGCAAACGTTGTGCTACAACTGTCACACAGGACTGAGATGACAAGGTTAGCAATGCTCCTCTGAAGTGTATGATAGCAGACACACTTGCCCAGGTACATCAATCAAATCCCATCCAAGCAAAGTAGTGTGTGGGCACGAATGGAACTGGATAATTGGGTAGACACAAGCTCGCTGGCTGTGGGCGTGGCTCTTGATGCCGATAGAGCTATCATTGAGGATGCATGCTGGTTGTGACCAACAAAGGATACCCAACATATAAACGTGGCAGAGCTGGATGCTATGCTAAAAGGATTAAACATCGTACTTAAATGGAAGGTCAATGTGTTACACATAAAAATGGACTCGTTGTTTGTGTACGACTGGGTGACCAATGCTCTCACGGGAAAGTTTGGGTTGAGCTCCAAGGCTGCAATCTAGATGCTCATAAGGTGCAAACTAAACACGATAATTTCACTTGTAAAATCGTACAATATTTCGGTTAATGTACGACTAGAAGAATCTGACCAGCAGTGGCTCAATGATGTGAAGAGAGAGATCGACCTCACACAGCCAGTGTGTTTTTTCCACTAGGAGCCTGAACCCAACATAGCTGAATGAAGTTCATCTACATAGTAGGCATCCTGGAGTCAGGCAAACATTATATTTTGTGCATAGAATCAACCCGTTTATGTCTAAAGCAGCAGTAAGAGCAGTTGTTCGCAATTGTGAGGAATGTCAGACAATAGACCCAGACCCCGTGCGATGGAAAAAGAGAAGACTCAGTGTGCATAAAGTATGAACCGTCTGGGCATGGATATCATGCAATACAATGGTTGCCATTTTTTGACACTGATTGATTGTGGCCCCCACGCGATTTTCAATTTGGCAGCCGCTACAATGGCAGGACACTGCACATGTGATCTGGCAATTAGAATTAGTATTTTCTAACGCCCCCCCCTCTGCCGAGATTTTGGATGATAATGACACTGTTTATGAATAAATGAGGTATCAACTTCCGACCACTCTTTGCATACAGACCATCAGGAAATGGTATCATAGAAAGGTGTCATAGGACAGTAAAGCAGATTGCTGCACGAAAGAGCTGCTCTTGATGGAGGCTGTGTATTTGTACAACGTTACACTCAAGAACAATCTGCACCAGCCAATTTGCTGGACTCATACCAGATCAAAGGGAAATGAGTCAATGTTGTGCCCTTTTGGGATCACCAAAGAATCGCTACACATTATAAAGATAGGGGGCACAGTTTGGGTAAAGAATCCACAAGGACGTGGCAATTCGTATCACTGGAGTGATAAGTTCACAGTCGGTGGTCGTCAAGGGCATGTCTCCGCACGTGAGAGACATACGTCCATGTCTATGTTCAGCACCGGTAGGTGACAACAGCAATGACACATCATCACAAAATGCTGAATAGAGAAAACCAGATTCCGATGCAAGTAGTAGTGTTTCCACGTCTGAGAGTGAGGGAGTTGCTTTGGTTGAGCTGCCTTTTTCCATTACTATTTCAAATCCTATTACTTGTGACGCTTTAGTCAGAGAGAAAGAAATAAGTGTTCCACTAAGGAGGAATACTAGGGTGAAACGATGAGCTACCCACTGTCACGTGTGTTATTATACGATCAGAGGGGAGTGTGACAATAAAAAGGAACACCTACAGGCTGAGGAGAGAATGCGATGCTTCACATGTTGTGACTGTCAACCCGTCAGAGTGAGAGGAGAGTTTCTCTTCGCAGATGTTGTCTTTTGTGGTTGCAACTAATTAGTAGGGATCAGCTGAGGTAAATGGAAATACTATAATGGAAGGCAAAAGTGTTGGATTTTTGACAGATGAGAGAGAACATTGGAGTTGAGATTTGTCAGTATCGATTTTTAAAACTTTTAAAAAACTTTATTTGTTTTTCCTGTCTCCAGTCAGATTTTTACAAACAAATATAATTGACCGTTTTTAAAATCGTAATTGCTTACTTTCAGATTTTGTTGGTTAATGGATATCTGCTTTGGATTAATATCCCAGGAACATTTAGAGAAAGGGTAACGCTATTTTCTTCAGTGTAGCATCTAATTTACATACCACAAACACGTATGTAAATTAGATGGCAAAAATAGTCTCATTACTTCTATATAATAATAATAATAATAATAATAATAATAATAATAATAATATAGAAGTAAAGAGACCTAATATTATAGTTATGACAGAAGAATGTCTTAGTTTATAAATTTTCAAATGAAACCAAAGTAGAATAAATAGTGGTAGTGGTTGTGACCCAACGGGTCACGGGTACATTTAATATTAATATAAATCATGTGAGATTTTTTCAATTCTTTTAAAGTTGGCATGAGATTATTGGTTAAATCACTAGATTCTCAAAGAAGTCTGTAGTATTAACTCTCTTCTCAAACACAATTGCACACACATACCACCAAGTAGCACCAAACTCCCCTTATCATGACGCCAGGAGGCGTCATGATCTGCCTTATAAAAAGGGATGCACAGACTCGCTTTCTCTTTCTCTCTAACGATCTGCTACAGATAACATGAGCCAGATCGTCTCTTTCTCCATATTCGGGCTGACGGCTGCTATCACCATGGGCTCATACACACAAGGACACTATTCCGGTATCTAAGAATGTTAATCCACTCACACGCATACGTACACACTACTCAGACAGTTTTACTATAGACATTCCCAATGGACACTTTGTCTCGACGCACGTACAGACACACATACATTATTCCACCTACACTCACTTTGTATACTTGATAATGAACACTATTTTATAGTCGGTTTTGCATACATTAAATGTTTTATTGAATTATATTTTCTTCAACTTGTTACTTTGCTTTCATTAGTTACATGCTTGTATTGTGAACACAAATATAAATAAATATATATATATATATATATATATATATATATATATATATATATATATATAGAGAGAGAGAGAGAGAGAGAGAGAGAGAGAGCCTATCGGTTAGCGACGTTGGATTGGGGTTGAAAAATACTTGTGATCGAGGGTTTCGAATCGTGTGACCGGTAGTGAATAGTCATACTTCTATGCTGATGAGTCTTGATTGAAAAGAGACGAAACGTATACGTCCATAGATAAATAAACAATAACAAATATTTATATATATATATATATATATATATATATATATATATATATATATATATACATACGATGGGCGTTAAATAAGTAATGCCCCTGACCCACTTGCAGTTGTCTGATCTAGATGAAATTTTGCATGTGTAATGATTTATATGTGTATGGGTTATGTTTCAAAAAACAGTTCTGAACTAATTGTGGTTTCTGATTTACAGATGTTTGAACTGAGTCAGGTTTGAAATGGAGCCAGTTCAGTGTCATGCAGTGATCCGATTTGTGTATTTGAAAGGATGCACACCAAAGGAGACTTTTGATGAAATGAAAAAAAACTTATGGTGATGATGCCCCATCATATGACCTTGTAAAACGCTGGCATCAGGAATTCAAACATGGCCGGAAGTCTGTGGAAACAGCTCCCAGACCTGGTCGTTCCTCTTCTGCCATTGATGAGGTATCTGTCCGTCAAGTTGAGGCTGCCATTTTGGAAGATCGATGCATTACTATTCGCCAAATAGCCCAAGAGGTTAAGATTAGTACAGGGTCTGTGGAAACTATCATTCATGGCCATTTGCATATGCATAAGGTGTCTGCCAGATGGATTACCAGGTTGCTCACACCTTTCCAGAAGCAAGAACGCGTCGAGTGCTCGAGGATGAATTTGGAGATGTGCCAAGAAGATGAGTCAAAGTTTTTCAAAAGACTGATTACACAGGATGAAACTTGGGTCAATCACTATGATCCAGAGACCAAAGCCCAGTCAATGCAGTGGAAGCACTTGGTCTCTCCACCTCTAAAGAAGGCAAGGGTGCAGCCCTCCGCTGACAAAGTCATGCTCACAGTCTTCTGGGACCAGGACGGAGTAGTGATGACAGATTTCCTGGCAAAGTATACCACAATTACAGGAGCCTATTACGCTTCACTTTTGATGAAATTAAGAGAAGCTATCAAAATCAAGAGGCGGGGTAAAGGTATCCTCCTCCTGAAGGACAATGCTCCAGTCCACAACTCGCATGTCGCCAGATCAGAAGCACGGGCGTGTGACTATGAAATCCTTACCATCCCCCTTACTCTCCTGACCTTGCACCCTCTGACTTTCATCTCTTCCCAGTCATGAAGTTGTTTTTGAAAGGAAAGCGTTTCCCATATGATGCAGCCTTGATTTCTGAAATTACGACGTGGTTGGAGGACCAACCTGAGGTGTTCTACAAAAACGGTGTCCAGAGCTGCAGCAAACGATGAGAGAAATTCATAACTCTGACTGATTCCTATGTAGAGAAAGACTAATAACTGTGCCAAGTTTCATTAATCTACTGCTATGGAAAATGGGTCAGGGGCATTACTTATTTAACGCCCCTCGTGTATATATATATATATATATATATATATATATATTTAAAGAAGGAAAGATGAAGATAAAAAAATTCATAAAATTACATAAAATTGATACAAATTTTATTACATCGAAAGTTCAGATTCAAGGATTAGTGTAACACCTTGCATCTGAACTTTCGATGTAATAAAATTTGTATTTAAATTGATTGTTCTACTCAACGTATTGAGCATTACTTTATCACGATAGATCACTTTAACGATACTTCACTTATCCTTAATTCTATGATTATTATTATTATATATTTATATACATATGTATATATATATATATATATATATATATATATATATATATATATTTTAAAGGCAGAAAGATGAAGATAAAAAATTGCATAAAATTATATAAAGTTACACAAAATTAATACAAATTTTATTACATCGAAAGTTCATATGCAAGGATTTACATTAATCCTTAAACCATGGTTTTTCAAAGATAAAACTCTTCTCGTCAGAGGATAACATTTGATAATGTGGTATTTATAATAAATATATATTACCTAGTTCCATTTCACTTTTAAAAATTGAAGAATAAAACTAGAGAGGTGTGGGATAAAGAAATAAGGAAATAAATGGCCGACCATTTATTTCCTTATTTTCTTTGGTAATTTAGAGTACCATGCATAACAGAATGGCATAATGTTACATCAGTAAACCCACTGCTTATTACCAGTTCTGGCTGAAGTTTAATTAGTGCATCATTCTCATTTAATATTAGAAAGCTGGAAGCATGTGTATGAATATGCTAAATAGATATCGTCTATTTTTTAACCGACGTCGAGTTTCATTTTGCCCGTCGTTCGAGATGTGAGGACATACTTAATAATTCCGTTGACTAAAGATGATAATAATGTTTGACAACCGTTTGCCCGGCAACCAATTCAATTTGCGAGACTTCCCTTGAGAAGCGAAACTAGATCTTCATCTCAGGCATAACCATCGGACATTTCACTTAAGGTAAAATATGGAGATAAATTTGTCAATTTGAAACTTATATTGCTAGAGACGGATACTTAACTCTAAACACACTTTGCTAAAAATGCACATAAAACTACATTTACGTGCAGTTGAATTCATAACATATCCAATATAGGTAATCGAAAAAGGAACATTTGGACGATAAATGTAAATAATAGAAAATATATCCGCCCTCTTCGAGGAAAATATTTAATATTTTTGAATCTATAAAAAAAAATTCTAGTTATAATTACGAATACAGGTCATCGTTGATTTATCACCTATTCAGCTTACGACTGACCGACCATAAACACACACACACACATACACACGCACATTCTCTCTCTCTTTCTCTCTCTCTCTCTCTCTCTCTCTCTCTCTCTATATATATATATATATATATATATATATATATATATATATATATATATATATGAGATATATGAGAGAAAGAGTGGGGTGAGAAGAGTTGAGATAAATAAAATTAGCACATTATTTATATTAATTCCAGGAATTAAAACACAACAAATATAAGGCGTACGATCGTTTCTGAAACGATTTGGAATATTTTATTTTATACTTTTGATGATTCCAAAAGTCATTTCTTCGACGTTTATCACAAAACTACAAATAGAAGTCAAGTAAGAAAAACATCAAATTTTTCTACTTTTTTAATATATATATATATATATATATATATATATATATATATATATATATATATATATATATTATGTATATACTCACACACACACACACATATATATATATATATATATATATATATATATATATATATATATATATATATATATATATATATATATATATAAAGATAAATGAAAGAAGAGAGATAAATATGTACGAATGACAAATCTATTTCAACTTCGATTGTTCAATGCAAGGTGTACTCGGTAAAAACATGTTTATTTTTCTTTCTGTAAGCCAAGGCTTTTCAAAGATTAAAATCTTATTATCAGAGGAATTACATAGATGGATAAGTTGGCAGTGGAAAACCAAAATTCAAAATTTGAAAAATATAAAGTAATGGAGAATAAAAATGTGCGTGTAAAAAGATATGGGATCTGTTCAGTTGGTGAATGTCCGTTGATAGAGTGTCCGGTGAAAGGAGATTTAAATATGGAAAATAAGGTTTCGTGAAGGCAGCGTTGAAAATGTTCAAAAATTAAGTGAATCCAATAGAAAGATGTTTAGTTCAATCGTAGATGGAACGCACTTATTCAGATGTAATTTTGAGAATTAGGGCCATTTTAAAATACTTCCGTGGACCGAGAAAAAATACTTTCGTGGACCGAGAATGAAAGTAGTTTTTCAGAAGTTGAGAATGAGCTGTGTATATTAAATGAAGGCAGTCGGGAATTTAAGTAGTGGCTTCGATCGAGTCTAAGAAAAGCGGCAGCTCTGGTTGGAGACAAAGCCAAGTGAAGAAGTGGTAAAAGGGTAAAGATAAAAGATAAAAGAGGTGGGTGATAGGGTTAGTTAAATCAACTATGACTGATTCTGAGAGAAGAGAAGGGGAGGGGCTTGTTTGGTTACTGTTCATTGCTAGTAAGCAATAAACCAGGTGCGAGTTGGGGTGGGGTTATCATAAGCTAAAAACAGAAGTGAATTCAGGTCAGTAAGTAAATAGTTCTGAAGGGAGGGGGGTCCCGTAATTAAAACGGATTTTTATACAAACTTATATATAATTAAGAAAATTTAAAAGGGTTCTAATTGGGAAAGTAGGGTTCAGATGAATGGAAATCTGGAATGTACGTGTTTAATATGTAATAATTCGGACAAAAAGTAGTATTTCAGAGTTTAATGTATAAAGACTTTTAAAAATTCCCAGTTAGTTAAATATTAAATGCATGACTAAATAAGAAACTTTAATGTATAACTGAAGTTAGGATTGGGAACAGCGTTAGTCTGCTTGCAACAATTGAGTTCCAGTATAAGGATTATGGGGTAGGATTGGGTTGAATTTTGTAACATAAGGGATGCACTAGTGTGTTGAAATTATAAATAGATTTTAAGGGGACAAATGGACCATTATAGGAGTAACCAGGGAGCGTAGTTTAAAGATGAGAGTAATGGAATCTATGAATGGATGAGTGTGTGCGAGGGTTAGCCGATAATTGAAAGAAAGGGGGATATGAATTAGAATGTTGAAGTAGAAGCGGTTAAGGATTAGTGGAGTGGAAGAGAATAGTATTAGTTCTCAATTTACATTAAGTGTTATGGGTTACTAGAGTTATTAGGTGCACAGGGAAGGATACGCTATGTTATTGGGATGGTTATTTGTAAGGTTGGAAAAGTTAAGACTTAAAAAATTAACAAATTATAAAATTTAAGAATTAGTCCAATGTTAGAGAAGGGGTTGTTGGCTGGAAGGTGGGGTGTCAGAGGAAGTAATGAAATGTATGTATATAAATGTTCGCTTGTGCCTGCAATTTGAGATAAGTTCATTTTTAGAGTTAATAATATTTTTGCTTTAACTGCTCTAGCTATCATAAATGTTTCTAATGTACATAGCTGGCAGAAAGCGGATCCTGGAGTGTAGGATTTATACCTTTGTAATATTGCCCAATGTAGGGAGTGGAGAGTGTTTTTACTATTAAGGCTTTTTATTAGATTGGATATAGAGATGCCAGTGGCATTGTTATTATTATGTTTGAAAGAGTATATATGGTTTGAGATTCGGGTCTTGATGGAGAAGGCACTTGCCCCAATGTAAGTGTGTATTTTGTATGGGGTTGTTATTAGAGTATATGTGCTATTTATAGTACCGGGAATGTTTTGGGTGTGTATGTTCAAGTTCTGGGCCAAAGTTAAGTTGGAATTGATAGGTGGAGAAGATGAGGGAACTTGATGGGTGCGATCAAGGTTATTGTTAGTTTGCGGGGGTTGTTGGTTTAGTGTAAGAGGTGTTATTTAGGGTGTCGTTTGGTACAAGGAGTTAGGGAAGTGGAGAGTTATAGGGTGAGGGGAGAATTTTTATGTTGGTGTCTGTTTGCATAATGGTGTTTTGGGGGGAATTGTTTAACATTACAAGCATATATGACGTTACTTTGTATGCAACTGCCATTTAACGGGCATTTTCTAGATTTCTGACAGTTACAATTATTAGTAAGGTTTGGTGTATTGGGCATTGTGGAGTAGGACATTTTAATAGAGTTTTTATTTAAAATAGTGCTGTATTTATGCGGGTGCTTGAATGAGTTATCTAAAATTTTGAAGAATTCCTTAGCTATATTTGTTATAGGGTGGATTAAACCACATACTATTCTTTTTTCTAATTCTTTTATTTTTACTATGTTCTTGAGGGGCAGCTAGTTTTTCAATATTGATAGTTTGTGTGGCCCATTTATATACGTTTTTGTTTTATTGGGCAATGTAGTATTTGTCCGCTTTTTATCCTGTATTGCCATTTTGTGTGTAATTACATTTAAAGGTTTGTTTTTCTGGATAAAAGGATTATTTTCGTATTTAATTTTATCAGTGTATCCCGAATTAAGTAGTGCGTTATTGTAGAAGTTAGAATTTTGTTCGAAGATAGATTTATTAGCAGATAACTTTGAAATTCTATTAGAGACTGAAGAGACTATTGAATTAATGATGGATTTTAGGTGGTTAGATAGCTTATGTACGTAGAAGAGGGTTAAATTTGGTGTGTGGTAGGGCTAAAGAATTCGGAGTTAAAGTCTAATGTTAGGTCAAGGAAGTTAGATATTCTTTTCTCGGGTTCTACAGTGAGTACAACTTTCATTGAACAATCGAAGTTGAAATAGATTTGCCATTCGTACATATTTATCTCTCTTCTTTAATTTATCTTTATAATTGCTCTATCTCGTATATTGAGCTTAAACTATTTCACTATAGGTTCTATCCTTTAAAAGTATACTTTTAGTTTCATATTTTATTTTATATATATATATATATATATATATATATATATATATATATATATATAAATATATATATTTATAAATAAATATTTATTAATTATTTTAATACCTACAGACATCGACGTTTCATGCTAACGCAATCTTCACTGTAGGAACTAATTCTCAACGGTCGGTGGGCGCGAACCCCGATCACAAATCGCCACTGATTCGTAGTCGAAAGTCTTATCCCATCGGCAATATATATACAATTGCATCTATAAAAGGCGATATATTCCTTCCATTTCTACTGGAAAGGTTTGGTTCAGTGGTAGAGCTACGTTCTTCAGTGTCTGGGGTCCTGGTTTCAAATATCGCTAGGTTCAACCATGCTGATGAGACGTAAGACGACAAAACATGTGTCCGGTGATGATTATATTTTAATAGTATATATATTTCTCTTCCCAGTCAGCACACCACCACCTATCCACACACACGGGTTATTCTGCTTACTCTGTCACTGTTAAAATGTGGTTGTTAAAATATGACTTAAATCTGATTATGAAAATAATAAACAAAGAAAATGTTGATGAATTGTGACTTTAAGATTACAGTATCAATACACGCTCTAATATACCAACGGTAATGTAACATGAGCCGACTTACAACCAAATCGTGTTAAGACCGGTCGGTCGTAACCAACTGCGGTCGTGAGTCGGCAACGACCTGCGTTTACATATAGCGGATTCTTTATATATATATATATATATATATATATATATATATATATATATATATATATATATATATATATATATATATATATATATATATATATATATATATATATATATATATATATATATATAGCGGATTCTTGTCCGCGTCTTGGTAATGTCGATATTTTTTAAATTTTCTACTGAGGACGAGCCAAATAATTAAATTACAATATATATGTTTATTCATAATGCCTTTAAAACTATTCATTTATAAAAAAAAATAGTGCATATATATATATATATATATATATATATATATATATATATATATATATATATATATATATAAATGAAAGAAGAGAGATAAACATGTACGAATGACAAATCTATTTCAACTTCAATTGATCAATGCAAGGTGTACTCGGTAAAAACATGTTTATTATTCTTTCTTTAAATCAAGGCTTTTCAAATATTAAAATCTTATCATCAGAGAAATTACATAGATGGATAAAGCCAAAATTCAAAATTTGAAAAAAATATTGAGTAATGGAGAGTGAGAGTGTGCGTGTAAATATATATATATATATATATATATATATATATATATATATATATATATATATATATATAAAATAAGGAATAGGTAAAATAAATACCTTTTGAAGCATTAAAGATGCGATATCAATTAAAAAAAAAAAGAAAAAGAAATCGAAACCGATTTTGTTTTATTTTCTTCTTTTTTTTATTATAAACTTCCATTTTTTTTTGTTACTTTAAAGTGATACAGATATTTCGCCAATAACTTGGCCTCATCGGTGTGTAATATATCCTGATGTCATCTGATTTGTATTTTTTTCTTACCGGCTTCTGTTGTTGCAGCCGGGCCAAAGAAGCATCTATTGTTAAATTTAATAAGGAATAGGTATAAAAAAAAATACCTTTTGAAGCATTAAAGATGCGATATCATTTTTTTTTTTTAAAGAAAAATAAATCAAAACCGATTTTGTTTTTTTTCTTCTTTTTTTATTATAAACTTCCTTTTTTTGTTAGTTTAAAGTGATACAGATATTTCGCCAATAACTTGGCCTCATCGGTGTGTAATATATCCTGATGTCATCTGATTTGTATTTTTTTCTTACCGGCTTCTGTTGTTGCAGCCGGGCCAAAGAAGCATCTATTGTTAAATTTAATAAAGAATAGGTAAAAAAAAAAATACCTTTTGAAGCATTAAAGATGCGATATCATTTTTTTTTTTTAAAGAAAAATAAATCAAAACCGATTTTGTTTTTTTTCTTCTTTTTTTATTATAAACTTCCTTTTTTTGTTAGTTTAAAGTGATACAGATATTTCGCCAATAACTTGGCCTCATCGGTGTGTAATATATCCTGATTTCATCGGATTTGTATTTCTTTTTCTTACCGGCTTCTGTTGTTGCAGCCGGGCCAAAGGAGTTTGTTGTTGTTTCCCACTTTCAAATATGAGATCGTGAATGCGCACGTGATCGGTATAAACATTTATTTTACCTCTTCCTTATTGAATTTAACAATAGATGCTTCTTAAAAAAATGAACCTTAAAACACTTTATACCGATCACGTGCGCATTCACGATCTCATATTTGAAAGTGGGAAACAACAACAAACCCCTTTGGCCCGGCTGCAACAAGAGAAGCCGGTAAGAAAAAAAAATACAAATCCGATGACATCAGGATATATTACACACCGATGAGGCCAAGTTATTGGCGAAATATCTGTATCACTTTAAACTAACAAAAAAATGGAAGTTTATAATAAAAAAAGAAGAAAAAAACAAAATTGGTTTCGATTTATTTTTCTTCTTTTTCTTCTAAATTTATATCGCATCTTTAATGCTTCAAAAGGTATTTATTTTACCTATTCCTTATTAAATTTAACAAATATGAACCTTAAACCACTTTATATATATATATATATATATATATATATATATATATATATATATATATATATATATATATATATAATGTAGTCAATGGAACGCAGTTACTTATTTAAAAAAATATCAATATAATTTATCAAAAAGCATTAAAGTTTTTTTTTAATTGTAACTTTGATTTGAATAGCGTTGAATAAGCAAAATGAGTAACCCCCCCTTGCTCTTTTTCGTATATGTTGTTATTAAAAGTACTATATCGTAGTTTGTTCTGAAGGTAATTTATAAGAGACAAAATAGTATATATAGTCGTGTGATTTATCGAACTGTGTAAATGAAATAAATTCGAGTGTTGTTTTTATGAGAAACAAGTATGGACATTTTTTAACAGTTATTTATCCACAATTAAAGAAGAACATGTACTAATATTACTAATTAATATTATTAACGAGATTTTCTGCTGATAGCATAATTAATTTCAAACTTTCATTTACACTTTCCGCTGAAAAGGAAATTTTGTTTCCTGGGAATAGATTAAAATAAATATAGGTTTCATTATATTATTAGGGTTGAGAAGGAAGGAGACAAGAAACTCAGCGGGCCCTAGGAATAAATATAAACAGGTATTGTTACATAATGGATGTATGGATGCGAAGAACTATTACATCGGCTAGTATGTATTAGGTATCAAGGTGGATCAGTCCAAATCTTGACACGAAAATCTGGGGAACAAGTTCACTTTCGGGCTAAAAATATAAACATACCTGTACTCTGACCCCTCTTTGATCTCTTATCTAACAGGTGCGTGGGGACAGGCTCAGAGTCTCCATTTGAGGCAATTACGTCACAATCGTAGGAACTAGAAAAGTGAGAAATATTTGGTCAGTCTGTTTTTTAGGAGCGTGGTGAACGGATGCAAAATCGAGATGTAATTAAAAAAACGAAAATGGGAATTTAATTCCTAAAAGAGTTCATAGCCACTGGTATGCTCCTTCCTTTTTATCCCTGTAACGAAGTAGATCTAAGTTAGGAACAACAATTTGGTCTCTCTCTCTCTCTCCAATTTAATGAATGTGAGCTTTATAATTATGACGAGAAAATTCTTCTAAATAAGCACCCATTTTGGACTGGCGTCTTGCACCTTTTTCCTTTCTGTGCATGGAAATTATTTGATTGCAGACACAGACGACAATAATGTGTGACTTTTATTCGTATGACGAGAAAATCTCTCAGGCAAATAGAGACCAGCTTACATTCTATGCCGGGCTCACCATTTTCCTCTCTGCATAAAAAGTTTTAATTACACACCTTAGACAATTACGATGACGGCGATGGTGGCCACGAGGTGCGGCCCACTGCGTCGATGACGACGGCGAAAGGCAGCACACTGGGCGATGATGATATTGGTGACGAAATGCTACACACTGCGACGGCGCAAGGCTCAGTATATGTAGTGTCGTACATTTGGAAACGACAACGATGTTTACATCCGAGATATAAGTGTATCCTTATTACCTCCCTTACATTGGTCATTCTGTAATTATCTGTAATCTGTAATTATCTCCCTTGTATATTTCTCATGTTATGTAAATAAAAGGCTCGGTTTGCAACGTGTCGTTCTCAGTACGCATTCAGAGAGCAACGAAGTAACAACGTGTTTGTGTCTCTTTTTGGTCTTTCCTTTCGCTTGTGTATGTCTTACGTTTCAGGAATAATCACTTCACAACAGTATATAAAAAGAGAATAGTATACGAAGAGGATGAAGTAAATAACGATCGATTTTAAAAGAACTAATAGTAAGAAACGACAACGTTACAGTTGGTTTCATTAAAGTGTTTAGCCCGGAGGGGGGGAGGAGAAAAATATTCGGTGTTGTTCAGTAATACATTACCACACAGATATAAGTCTCATTATATGATTGATATAGATGTGACAATATGGATGCCGCAAAGGTCGGGGCCCGGTCAGGAATAGGAAATGACTCATTAACGCACACAAAAGAAAATACGGATATGGTCAATTTCTATTGTTCAAGGCCAAGGTCTTGGCGGTGACTAAGACAAAGGATGTAATATATTTAGAAGTGACAGTTTTTTACGACATATTTTACGACAACGGGGTTGGTTTTACGACAGGGGACAGTTTTACAGCAAAAACGTTGACGAGGTTAGGACTCTAAAGGAAGCGATTCAGCTTAGTGTCGGCTGTAAGTGAGAATAGATCTAGCTAAGAAAACGATGAGATAGATTGATCAACCTAGTGGCGGTGGTGTCCTCGAAAGACGAATTATCGGAGTCTGAAGTCAGCATCTTTCGAGAGCAGGTCGCAGACAAAGCTCGGCAAAGGTTTAGCAAGTGATGAGATGAGCTGACAACTTCAGTAACGACAATGGGGGGGGGGGGGGCTTGACCGTCCGCGACGGTGTCACACACACACTCATAGTTCCAACTAACTTATACACAATATCTTTCTTGTGGACCAGTGCTGCGCCCTCGACGATTCGTCAGTAGATAGACGACTCGGCTAGACGATGAAGACAAGAAGCAGGCCACGGACACACAACGTTGGGGTTGACGGTCGTCGGGTGGGGCAGCATGGTTCTACATAAAGAAAGAAAGAAATAAGAAACTCGGCGATGCCCAGGAATAAATATAAACAGGTATCTGTTTAATTTGAGTGTTGATCTGGGAGCGTAAGACAATATACTTGGCGTTAATCGGAAATACAGTAAAAAAAAATAGGTTTTATTATATTATTGATAGGGAGAAGAAAGGAGACAATAGATCGATATTGCTCAGTAATAAATAAAAGCAGGAATATATTTCATGGGGGTATTGAAAAAGGAGACACGAAACTCGACATTGTCTAGGAATATATGAATACAAATATGGGTTTCATTATATTATTAAGATGGAGATGGAAGGAGACAAGAAACTCGGCGTTTCACGGGAATAGATATAAACATATATATAAATATATACCTTTTTCATTAGAGTGTTAAGCTGTGAGGGGGAGACACAATACTCTGCGTTGCCTCGGAATACATATAAATAGGTATCGGTTTCATTAGAGTGTTGAGCTGGGAGGGGGATACAAGAAACTCAGTGTTGTCCAGGAATACATTAAAACAAATATAGATTTCATTATACAGGGTGTTTCAAAAGTCTTGGGAACATTACAAATGCGTATATCTCATGAACTATTCCAGGTAGAAAAATGAAACTGGTGCCATTTTAAAGCTTGCTTAATCAAGTTTTTGGTCATACTAATGATTTTCGTGTTATCTTTCCAGGTGCAGTAATGGCGTTCTCTAAACAAGACAAGGCATTTTGCGTCCTCCAATTTGCAAAGACTGAATCGTGGACATGTGTTCAGCGTGCATTTCGCAGGAAATTTAAAAAAGAAGCCCCTGAAAGGAAATCCATTGTCAGATGACATGCTAAATTTGTGAAAGATGGGTGTTTGTGCCCAAGTAAGCGAACAGGTCGCCCTTCAACTTCAGAAGATGCAGTTGAGCAAGTTCGGACAGCCTTTCAGCGGAGCCCCCGTAAATCAGTGAGAAGAGCCAGCAGGGAACTTCAGCTTGCTCCAGTAACTGTCTGGCGTGTCTTAAGGAAACGACTGCAAATGGTACCTTACAGGCTCAAGTTGGTCCAAAAGTTGAAGGACACTGATAAGCCACTTCGCCGTGACTTTTGCATTGCAATGCAAGAGAAGTTGGAAGATAACGGCTTTGATGACCGGTTTGTTTTTAGCGATGAGGCGACCTTCCATCTGAATGGCAAAGTTAACAAGCATAACACTCGCATATGGGGTACTGAGAATCCTCATGAACTTCTTGAGCACGAGCGAGATTCACCAAAAGTGAACGTGTTTTGTGCAATTTCCAAGAAAGGTGTCTATGGACCGTTCTTCTTTGAAGAGGCAACTATCACTGGTGAATCCTATCTCAACATGCTGGAAGACTGGTTAATGGCTCAGTTGGAACAAGCAGAATCTGATGATTTCATTTTTCAACAAGATGGTGCACCACCACACTGGAGTCTTAGAGTAAGGCAGTTTCTTAACACAAGGCTGCCTGGTAGATGGATTGGGAGATCTGGGCGAGGTGATGACGTTCTCATGCCCTGGCCTCCTAGGTCTCCAGATCTTACCCCGTGTGACTTTTTCCTTTGGGGCTTTGTCAAGCAACAAGTCTATGTGCCGCCCCTTCCAAGAGATATTGACGAACTAAAGGCTCGAGTAACGGCAGTTGTGGGAACCATGTACGTCAAGATGCTGGAACGCGTTTGGCAGGAAATGGACTATCGACTAGATGTCTGCCGTGTGACGAATGGTGCTCATATTGAGCGACTTTGAAGATTCCCCACAAAATTTGAAACTTTAACCTTTCCAACGGTACCAATTTCATTTTTCAACTCCTAATAGTTTTTGAGTTATTAAAAATCGTTATGTTCCCAAGACTTTTGAAACACCCTGTATTATTAAGAGGGAGTGGGAAGTGGAGAAGAAATTCGGCCTTGCCCGGGAATAAATATAAAAATATCTAAATCTATATGTTTTATTGTAGTGTTGAGCTGAAATCGGGAAGATTAGAAACTCGACGTTGTCTTGGAATACATTAAAACAAATATAGGCTTCATTATATTAGTGAGGAGGAGAAAAGAGATACGGGAAACTTGACCTCTTCACGGGAATAAATATAAACATAATAGATATACATTTAAAAATATAGGTTCCTATAATATTATCGCGGGAGAGTGTAACGGGGCAAACAACTCGATGTTACCATATATATAATCAGTGTATGTTTCATTATTGTGTTGAGCTGAGATAGGTGAAGACAAGAACTTCAGCGTTATCTGGGAATGCATTAAAACAAATATGTGTTTCATTATATTATTGAGTGGGAGAAGGGGCAATACAAGAAACTTATAATATATATATATATATATATATATATATATATATATATATATGCATAAACAAGTATCTATTTTATTGTAGTGTTATGTTGGGGAGGGGAAAGAGAATAAACTCAATGTTGCCCAAGAGCAATAACTTTAAAACTGTAAGCTCAGGTGAATTTCTTACATTTTTATAATATTTTTAATACATAAAATCAAGAGAGTGGACAGTGTGGATGGGATATAGTGGGTAGGGGAGGCAAGGGAGAAAGAGGAGAAGGGAGATAGAAAAATGTAGATAGAGAGAAATTTTAAAAGAAAGAGTTACACACATTTTTAACATATTTTATCATGTTGTTAATGGGCTTGTGTAACGTCGGGTAGCACTGGTAGAGTTTTATGAATGAAATATCTTGTAAACTAGTACTTTTATTTTACGAAGTAATTCATTGAAATGGCCGCATTGTTTGATAGGAAACCGAATGGTATTATAGTGGATTTAATGTACTGAAATGTATTACAGTAGATCTAATATAACCAGTAAATTATAATATGTAAATAAATATTTTTTTCTGAATGGGATTTAATGTACTGAAATGTATTACAGTAGATCTAATATAACCAGTAAATTATAATATGTAAATAAATATTTTTTTCTGAATGGGATTTAATGTACTGAAATGTATTACAGTAAATCTAATATAACCAGTAAATTATAATATGTAAATAAATATTTTTTTCTGAATGGGATTTAATGTACTGAAATGTATTACAGTAGATCTAATATAACCAGTAAATTATAATATGTAAATAAATATTTTTTTCTGAATGGAATTTAATGTACTGAAATGTATTACAGTAGATCTAATATAACCAGTAAATTATAATATGTAAATAAATATTTTTTTCTGAATGGGATTTAAATATTACGAATTAAATCATGAAAATGGCTGACCGAAAAGCAATCTAGTTAATTTAATGTAATAAGTAAAAACATTTGTAACTAATATATTTTTTTATAAATAAATCGAAATGCACTCTAGTGGATTTTATTTCATACTTGAAGTTTCGGAATAGGCCGAGGTCGTGATCTCATTAAAAGTCGCACGTATGAGTGCGGATTTTTTTTTTTAAGTACAACGAGGTCTCGTACAAGACACTGTCGTACGAACCCATAACTTTAAGGTATCTCTGAGATAGAAATCTTTACTCAGGTGTTATCGTTAGCCAAGAGAAGCGGCATACGTATTTCGTTAAAATGTATGTTAAAATATACTTAATCCGGCCCAAGCGACTGTTAATATGAAACATTTTTAAATAATCACCTAAAATAACAATCAGCAATAGGATAACTCATATTTTAGATTGAAGAATGCAATAGGAGTTGTCTACCTTATGTGCAAACAAATAACAATTACGAACTAAAACAACTTTACTGCATGCCGGGCAACGTCGAATGGTACGGTTAGTCTCTCTCTCTCTCTCTCTCTCTCTCTCTCTCTCTCTCTCTCTCTGTGTGTATGTTTAAATATTTCTATGTACAAGATCCATTATAAATTATGGAATATATATTCTTGACAACACGGTGATTAACATGGATACATTATTTGTTTGCAAACTTTACTATTTAGGTGGTGTTCCCTTGAAACCGCACCCTAACCACACCCCCACAAAATAAATAAAATTAAAAACTAATTATGTACATATTGCTTATACCCATCTTGGTACGGGTATTCTTCTATTATGTATATATATAATTAAAATGGCATCTTATTTTAAAAAATAAAGACAAATCAAGGAAATAGGAAGTTAAAGTCAAAGAATGATATCCAAAGGTTAGACAAAACAAAAAGGAAATGTTGGTAACTCAGATGAGAAGGGATTTCTATGGTTTACGATTGATTTAATCGTCGGAAAAGGACAAGTGTTTTCATGAGGAGAAAAGATGTTTGAAACATGGACAACAGATGGCGACAAGACGAAGAAGGAGAAAAAGATGGAATCGGGTCGATTACAGAAAAAGCTCTCAAGTGTCTATCAAGTCAGGGGGGATCTTTGTGACAAATGTTATGATTTTGTATGAAATAACACGCACAGAGCAATAGGCATAAAAAGAGGAACATACAATTTAAACTCTATGACACACACTTGTCGTGCTTGCACATAGAAGTTCGCACGCGTGTGCACAGGCAAATACATACACATACGGTGTAATAGGCAGAAACAAGAGGGATAATCAACTTCTTAAACTTGTCTACATGTACACACATACTGCGCCGTGTTAACACAAAAATACACACGCAAAAACAGGCAAGTACATATACATATAAGCACTATTTCACATACATAGAAACAAAGACAAACACAAAACCCCCACTTAAATAGATAAATACGAAGGTAGTATGTACAATATGAAAAGACGCTGGAATCTTAAGAAGATCTCCATCATTCCAATAATCATAGGAAAAACCGGACTCATGAATCAGAATTTCAAAACTACCTGGCGAATATACGCAGTGAACTAAAGGCAAGAGAAATAAAAAAAAATGAATCCTCAAAAGATCTATCGGTTGGAGTCTTTAAAAAAGCGGGTAAATGTTTGGCATCCGGTAAGATGCCCCATCTCCAGCAAAACCAAAAAGATAAGAAATTAAAAAAATAAAATAAACATACACATGCATTGTTCGCGATAAATTTAACATTCGTTGTAAATTAACGTACACAGGTCATATCTTAGCCAATAATAGATGTGTTCTCGAAACTGCATCGCTTAGACTAACTTTTGTCAAATACAGATCACTCAAACACGTTGCCCTAAGAATTCACCACGGCTTCTAAGCGGGACCTCAACCTGGGGCATGCGGCCTTCATAGTGTCCTTCGAGAGACGCCTGCACCACCAGTGTGAGGTTCAAGGAGCACAGAGCTGCAGATAGGATTTTTGATTATTTTAAATACTGCGCGAATCAGAGTTTTCCAGTCGTTTATGATCACCAGCTCAAAAACCCTCCAATAGTACACATAAACAGCTATCCACTTTACTGTTATTAAATACTTTAAACTGTTGACATGAAAGAATACAAAAAATATCAAATTCATCCCGAACACCCTGTATACATAGAGACACACGCACGTGAGCACACAAATAGATACTTACATTTTTTACTGAAGAGTCATCACTTATCAAGGCCAATATCCACTCGAGGATAAGGGTTAATAAGATGGAGAGATTGTCAGTCGAAAGATAAGGAACAATCAGAGGACTGAACTAAGTTTTATTACTTAAGGGACGTTTTATGACTAGCATTTGTTGACATTGGATTTGAAGATGACCATGTTGTAGTCTGCAGGGAAGCAGTCCCGCGGTAATGTGTTACACAGACGAAAAACACTTACAAAAAATATATGTCCATGGAAATTCCGCCTGGCGCTAGGCATACGGAGTAAGTATGAAAAGTCTTTTTTCAGTTGTGATAATAAGACGAGTGTCCTATATGCACGTACATATTCGACCACACACGAATACACATGAAAAAGAAATAAAAAAAGGAAGCACACACGCACGCATAATAATGGTTTTCTAACAAAAAATAATACTTTTACGAAACAATGTTTTATAAATATGTCTACTGATTCAAACAAACGAAGACACACGGGATTGTTCTTTTCTGCCACCAAGAAGTCCACGGAAATCGGACGATGAAAAAAAGAAAAAAGAAAAAACAATTTGACTTGACAAGGAAAAATTTTAAAAACACATTGTTATTGTTTTCTCAAAAAATAATACTTTTACGAAACAACGTTTTATAAATATGTCTAAACCTCTGATATATATGATAGATTCATAGTGGCAGCTTTATTTCAATTTAGTCATCCGATTATATGGGGATTTCGCATGAGTATTGTCTGCTTTATGTTTTTTAAATGAACTTTCTATATGATATAATATCTTTATAAATGTTTTATTGTGGTTTCTGGAGAGCAGCGTGTAATTGCGTTTACTTGTAGCATATTGTACGTTGTAAAATAATTGTAAAACCATCGTCATTACAAAAAAATGAATAATATGAGTTAAGATTGAATGTTGGTCATTGGAATTTTGATAATAATTATTATATATATATATATATATATATATATATATATATATATATGTGTGTGTGTGTGTGTGTGTGCATGTGTGTATGTGTGTTTAAATTGGATAAAAAGCTCTAAAAATGTAATAAATCAATATATATATATATATATATATATATATATATATATATAAATAAATATTTGTAGAATTTGGTATATTCGGACTACTGTTCTCATCTAGGGTGTTTTGATCACAACGTTTCGGTCGATGTAACCTCCGACCTTCTTCGGGTGTACCTTGTGGAACTCGGGAATCTTTCTGTCGAACTCAGGAGTTTGGACGGAATTTCGAACGGAACCCTTTATTAAATCCACGGGGGTAAATTATCAACAATCATCTAAAAAATTCGAAAAATAATATAAATAATATATATATAAATCAACTGTAAGAATAAGATTCATTATTCATTATAAGAAATTAAAAACATTAAACCTGATAGTTAACAATAACTCTTTCAGACAGAAAACACAGACAAATAAATAAAAAAAAACAATGATATATATCAGTTTCAATTCCCTTTGAGAGAATGTATCTCCGACAATAATAAAAAGAACTAATTGTTACATCGGTTTTACTACCACAACACTTTTACGTAGGCTCACTATGCATCTCTCCGACACTAGCTTAATTTGCGAACACCTAAAATAATGGCCGTCCCTTCTGAATATAGACACATTTTAGTTAATAATAATAAAAGAAAATAAACCACGATACAAACATAAAAATATAAAAAAATACTTGAAGCCATTTACATTAAAACAAGAGATACCACAATTAATAATATTAATTACAAAACTTTAAAAGTTTTTAGACGTTAAACAACATCCATTTTAATGTTGTACGCGCTTTGCACGTACTCACGTTCGCACGCGACATCTCATCACTAAAGTCGCTCATTTTAAAGTCGTAAATTACTAGTCGTTAAAAATACAGCAGTAAATAACAGAGCTGTAAACAAACCAAGACTAACCCCGCTTGGGGGTGACTTTATGAATCAAATCGAAAGTACTCGCGAAAAAAAGAACAACAAATGGAACAAGAAACCCACGGAATTTACATACAATAATTTGACCGAAATACTAAATTGACTATTCGAAAAAACAAAAAAATAAAATAAGTCTTATCAAACAAAAATCTCCCTGTTATTTAATATTATTTGCTTGAATACATATTGTTGTACAAAAGCTAAAAATAAAAAAAACACAAAGTATGGAAACCTTACTTTCAGCAGTTAGTATAAAAAGAAACGGAGCAGTCAATTATTACACTGTAGCAGGGGGAACAGGATGAGGAGATAGTATTGTTCACCACAATATCCCGTGCTATTTGAAATATTAGTAGCAGTAAATTGAAAATTAAAGTTCATACGCCAAAATATATATACATTTTTTTTTAGATGTATAACATTTTTTTTTCAAATGTATTTATTTATTTATTTATTTTTTTTAATGTAGGCAGAGGATAGAATGTTCACCACACACACCTTTCCTATTAGAAAAGTAATAAGTTCTTTTTTTTGGAGTCAGTGTTCTTTTGAATTGAAAGTATTGTAAAAAACTTAAATAAAAAAACATTTAAAAATGGAAAATTAAATTATTTCAGTGTTTCAGTTGTGGGATTTTAAAAGAAATGAAAATGAAATAAGGATTCCTTTTTTTTTAACCGTAAAACATTTACTCACAGGTTTAAGCGGTCAGGGCTTTGCGCGAACGCTCAGATCGACGAAAAAAAATAGCAGTTTAATTTACTGGTATATGTGGAATAGGTTCAGTATAGTTCTGTGTTCAAATTATCAGTTCAGGTTCTACCGTCTCAGAGATTTTAGTGGATGAGTCAGACTCTTGTATTGCAGGAGAACAAGATTGTAGAAGACCAGCAGGTGCAACATCTCTGAGTGATACTGTAACTTCCTTTCCGTTTTGAAGACGAACGTGCTCATAATTAGGGTTAGCTTCTATAAGTTCTTCCTTTTCCACAATAGGGTCGTACTTCGAGAGACTGACATGTCGTTTCAGAAGGACCTTTCCTGGTGTCGATAGCCATGTTGGAATGGAACAGACACTTGAGGATCTGCGAGGATAAATGAATAAATGTTCATGAGAAGTAGCATTCGTAGCTGTCGAAAACTGTGTGTGCATTGAATGTAACACATCTAGCAATATATTCTCCCATTGATTTATAGGTAGGCGTTGTGTTTTAAGTGCTAGAGTTATTGCTTTCCATACTATCGTATTATACCATTCGCATTGGCCATTTCCTTGGGGATTATAGGGTGTGGTTCGACTACTTGAAATTCCATGCCCATGTATGAAGGTTTTCACTTCGGCAGACATGAAAGCTGAAATCCCCGCCCGAATGCATAGACATTGGCATATCGAACATGACAAAGAGTTGGTTAAGGCATTTGATAACAGTTTGTAATGACATATCAGGATAAGAAAAGACAAAGAGGAAGCGAGAATATTCGTTGATTGCTACAAGTAAAAACCGATTACGAGAAAAAGATGACAGGGGTCCTTTGAAGTCAATGCTGAGCCTTTCAAAAGGCATGGTGGCTTTAATTAGAGGCAAAGCATGAGGATGATCAAATCGAGGTTTGCCTTCGGCGCATACAGTGCAAGTAGTAGATACGCTTTGTACATCCTCGACGGAGAAAAGAAGGTTTTTTGTCCTAAAAAAATGCACCATTCTCGTAACACCAGGGTGACAAAGAAATATGTGCAATATCTGTAAGGTATTCAAACTCACAGCAAAGCAATAAGCCTAGATAACGTATCTGTCGTGATATTATCTTTTCCCGGGTGGTAATTAATAGTGAAATTATAACAGGCAAGTTCGACTCTCTACCTTTGAGTTTTATTGCTTTTTTTTTAATTTCCAGCATGTTTCCAATCAAACAGTAAAGCAACTGATTTCTGATCGGTACGCAATGTAAAGTGACGTCTTGTCAATTAGTGCTTCTATTTTCGTATGGCTTCTACAATAGCTTGGACTTCCTTTTCTATAGAAGAGTGATTTTTTGGCTGGTGCTAAATGTCTACGAAAAGAAAACTAATGGTCTACCAGACTGGTTCAACGAGGCAGCAATAGTATTGCATGAAGCATCGACTTTAACGGTTAAAGGAATTGTTTCGTTAATAGAATACACTACTGCGTTTTCTACTTCAGTTTTAAGGTATTCAAAGGCTTTTCAGCTGTTTTGTTGTATGAGGGGGCACTTTTTCAGAATACGGATTCATTAGGAATAATAAGAGAACATTCCCAATGTACGACGAAGAGAATTGATATTACGAGGAAAGAGAAGTTCTTGGAGTGGTCGATATGTGTCGGGGGTCCGGTTTAATTGTAGCCTCGGATATAGTGTAGCCTAAAAGGTCTACTGATGAGGCGACGAAAGAGCATTTATTGTGATTGAAAATTAAATTGAATCTTGGCTGTTTCCATAAATTTATGGAGGATCTCCTCATGCTCTTCCTGGCTCCTACAACATATAGTTATATTGTCTAAGTAGACAAATGTGTAGGAGAGTGAATTGTCAGCTATAAACTTGTAAATTATCCTTTGAAAGTAAGCAACTCCGTTGGTTACTCTAAATGGTTCCCTGCAGAATTGATACAACTTGCCATCTGCTCCAAAGGCGGTATATGGTTTGTCTTTCTTAGATATCTGGACCTGGTAGTAAGCAAATTTTAAATCTACAGTTCTTAAGATTTTGTATTGTGCCACCTTGTTTATCAATTTATCAATTTTAAGCAAAGTGTAGGCATCTGTTGACAGTTTGAGAATAGTCGACTACCATTCTCTTTTTAGGTCGTTCGTTAGTAGATGAAGTGCTGGACTCAATAGTTCTTTCAGAAAGTAGTATTTTTACTTTAGTAGCAATGAATTGTTTATTTTGCTTACTGTATTTTCTGGATTTGATAGCTATCGGTTTACAATTCTCAGCAAGATTAGTAACGAGTCAGGGGGGAACAGAGAAAGTAGTCAGTCCGCACATACTTAGAGGGGGCCTCTTACCACCAGATTTCACACAGACACTTTCGTGTTGACCCATGAAATCTTTCCCAACGATGATAGCAGCACATAAATTAGGAAGTGTACACAGTTTCCCTTGCACTTCCACATTTACCAGGCAATAACCTGACCACCGGGATGAAGTAGACGCCATTGACACATTATTATTTCCCGGTAGGACAGGCACACGAAGCTCCTGGGCTTTCGATTCACATATGAAGGTCTTGTAACTCCCAGTATCCACGAGAGCTCTGACTTTCCTCCCATTGAGTTTTATAGGGGTAGTTGCAGTAAACAAATATATTTAAGATACAGGATGAGAGAAATAAAGAGATGCAGAAGTATCAGAACGACATACCGTTGCAAAATTCCCACATCTTTGACAGGTTGCGTTGCGGGCAGGGCAATCACGGCACGAGAGTGTCTATTATTTCCACAAAAATAAAACACTTCTGAGATTCATATGCCGCAGCGGATGTTACGTTTTCGGTCAGAGCACGGATATTACCCTAAAAGGGGGTTGCAGTACTAAAAAACTGTTTCAGAAATGTAAGATTCAGAGCTATTCTGAACTTGTTCAAGAGCTCTGGCTTGTTCCCAGACAGTGGTTAGGTCTAGTGTTATGTTTTCCAGTAGGCGTTGTTGAATAGTAGTGGACAGAAGTCCACTTATGACAGCATCTCTTTTGGCCTCGGCTTTTTGTTCCTCAGCACTGACTGCCTTGTAATTGCAATTCTCGCCTAGACGCATTAGATTCATTTTTCATTTCATTTTACTTCAGTCGAAGTTCTCAGAAATCAATTGGGTCTAACACTTAGTCTTTATATGAGATATATAGATATTTGAATATTCTATTAAATGTATATTTTACCTGTCACACGTTCAGTTAGTAAAGACATCAAGAACATTAATTTTCCTCTCCTTAATTGACTAGTTAACTGTTATAGTCTATCTTTATTGTGGTCTCTTGGTCTTACCGGATCCTACAAGAATTGATCTAGTCTGGTGTATTATCCAGCTAAGTGCTTTTACTTGAGGTAACAGTACTTGGAGAAGGTGCACCATTTCTCGTATGAGCCAGTGTATAACGTGTCGAGGGGATCTTAATTGGACTTCGAATACTATGTTATTTTGAATATTTAGTCGGGATTTACTTGTGGGGTGAAGTATCCTCATATTAGGTTGTCCTGACAAACCCTTGTACAGAGAGACCGAATACACTTGAAGACGGTGTCTAGTAGGTAATTCAAACTCTCCCATATATATATATATATATATATATATATATATATATATATATATATATATATATATATTATATATATATATATATATATATATATATATATATATATATATATATATATATATATATATATATATATGTACACTAAAAAATGCACATACATAAGCACGTGCAAACACACACAAACACACACGGGCATAAATTAATGCAAAACCGTATATAAAATCACGCAAACGTGAAAACGTACAAGCATACACACATATACAAAAACAAATATAAACACAGACATAACCAAGCATATACACACAGAGACACTCTGACATATACACATAAAGATATACACATGCACAGACCCCGCACTAAACTATCGCCACGCTCGTGTCTTATTTGCTTTCTTTATTGTCTTACTCATTGTCGCATTGAAGGAATGTTCACATTGGTATCTTATGTTAAGCTTCAGGATCAAATGACAGTCGATTTCAATAAAAATGATGGAGAAAGAGATTATATCTGTCCCACTGTCTCATTTTTTTGTCTTTCTTGTAAACGAGTTGTGGGGATTGTTCCAAGAATTCCTCCAATAATGAACAAACTCGTCACCTGCATACTCTTAAATAATTTTACTTCGCCATAATTTTGGTTGCTGATTTTTTTTTTGTTTCCCGATTACAAAAATCCGCGATTCGTTAAAATGGCGATGATATATTATTTGACAGGTCCTCTTAGTTTTTTCCTGCGAAAGCAAAAAAAAACTACCAACTCAAAAAAAATGAGAGAAATAAAAAAGAAAAAGAAAACAACTGTTCTACAACGTCATATATATTTACGTATAAAAGACAAAAAATATATGCATGTCTCTATGTCCCGATTTCCGTCTCAGCTGTTGTATCTCATAGTCTTGGGAATTATTTTCTCCCTACCACATCGGAAAGTGGAATTTGAAACCAGTGCCATCGAGAAAGAGCACTCTGGTCGAACAAAAATAGCCAGGGCAGCCTCGTCGGTATTACCCAGTAAGGGTTCCTCGGGCGATCAGAAATAAACCAACCCCTTTCCAAAAGGCGAGAAGGCAAAGACTTGGAAGGAGGACCTCCTAGAACTATACAGGATCATACATCAGACCGAAAGAGAGTGACCGTGATTTGAAAAGCTACTGCGATTGCCCAATGGGGGATAGGTTGGTTCTCATTATGTACTGTATTGTATACTGGAGAAGAAAAAGAAGCCCCTAAGCATTGTTGATGGTTTTGTAATGTTATTTTTTTGTATAGAGTTTACAACTTTTTTTTTTAAGAAGAAGAAGAAGAAGAAGAAGAAGAAGAAGAAGAAGAAGAAGAAGAAGAAGAAGAAGAAGAAGAAGAAGAAGAAGAAGAAGAATCATTCGCCAGTGCACGAAGTATTATTGCCATATCTGGGCTTCTGCACCAACTACTAGTCTTTCCCTCTTGGACAGAGTGAACCTAATAAGTCCTGCATTTTCTACCAAGCTCCAGTCCTTGTACCGTCGTCGCAATGTTGCATCCCTGTGCTTGTTTTCTAAGTACTTTCACAAAATGTCTCCGATGAAGTTACTGTGCGTGTACCCCCTCAACGTGAATATACCCGACCAATAGGACTAACAGCAAAATTCTACCCGTTCATTGTAGAGGTCCTCAGATGCCGAAAAACTGTTTACTCTAATAGCTTCTTGCCTTTAGCCGTTTACCTTTGAAATTTTTTCGCTGCTCCTTGTTTCTCCGACTGTATCAATATGCAGAAATGTAAATAAGTTACACGAGATACCATGGTAGGAGGCAACTATGCGAGTGACAAACAGGAGTAGAATATAGCTGTGTACCTAAGAGAGTCAGCAGTCCTGTATGGCATATCTGCAGAAAGACTTATAAAAATAGGTCATGGCTGCTGAGCCACCTGTATGCTCACAACAAGACACTGCAATATTGTATGGTTGGCCTTCTGCAAAGAAGTAGCAATCCTAAAAAAAGGCAAATAAAGAAAGGTTAAAGTAAATGTGTAAAAATTATACTGCCACTGAACAACAGAAACTGCGAAAGTACGAAAATATGAAAATTGTATCTACAAAATTGTAATAGAATCAGTTTTAAAAATGTGTTCAATTAAAAACGATAAGAAACATTTCTCTTTCTGGCGCGATTTATTTACAAACTACCGGAAAGTTTCTCTTTACATGTGTTATTTTCCAGTAGACATTTATCTCAAAACATTCTTGTTGTTAGGCGAGTCGGACTTCTGCATAGAGCTCACGAATATTGTGCCTCAGGATTGTCTGGTCAGCATGAAGTCCTTCTCGTTGGTCACGGCTATCCATTAACCTGAAATATTGCAGGTTATTGTCCTCAATACCGAAAGCTCAGCGGTTGCATGCGAAGTTGGGGAAGGTTCGACCTAAAAGCACACAAACGAATGGCGCATGAGCAATGTTGTTACGTTCACTCCATTTATTTGCAGTTCCGTGCCTGGCAGTCTTTTTTTACAACACGCAAAAGGCAGAGACGACCAGAGGATGACGGATCCTGATACCGACTAGTCTCAGGACTTTTTCCAGAGCCCTGTTAGCCGGGTTTCTCTGTCACTACAATGTTGCTACCATGGTGACGAAGGGCTAGACATGGGGAGGGGATGCTGTTGCGCGTTCGGAGTTTTCAAATCTCATATCAATAGTATATTTGTCCAAGTCTGCATTAGTTCCTTAGTGATGTGTATGTTCGTAACGACTTCATCTTTCCTTAGCCTTTTGGCTAAGAGCAGAGTGTTGTATCTGTTCTGATACTACACTTCTTTTCTGTCCTCGATTAGTGAAGGTGAAATCCTTCTCGACTAAGGCAATTTTTATTTTTGTCCCGATCCAGAATGCCCCTTTTTAGGGTAGCTGGATTTTCTCCACATCAAAAAACGACCTTGTGTTTAAATAACTCTGCGAGGGGAGGCAAGTAAATAGGGATTTGGCAAGAAGAAGAAGAAGAAGAAGAAGAAGAAGAAGAAGAAGAAGAAGAAGAAGAAGAAGAAGAAGAAGAAGAATGCGAGAGGAGAAGAAAAAGAAGGTGGAGGAGGAGGAGGAGGAGGAGGAGGAGGAAGTAAAAAGACAAGAAGAATTGTTTTAATACTAATTAGTTACCATTCATCAAGGCAACAACAAATTCGAGGATAAGGGTTAATTGGATGAATAGATTGTCAGTTGAAAGATGAAGACTATTATGAGAGGATTGAAACTGAGGAATAGACTGGAGAAAATGTGATTACTTATGGCGACGATTTATCACAAGTATTTGTTGATATTGAATTTGGAGACGTCTAAGTTGTAACCCGCAGGGAAGTAATCCCGTGATAACTTGTTCCACAGATAGCAAATTATTGAAAAGAAACTTTGTTCATGGAAATTCAGTTTCATGTTAGACACACAGGAAAAGGAATTAAAATTTCGTCATGTGCTGTTGTGACAGTTCCGGACACTCTTCTATCGAAGTAATGTATGGTATGGCTCAGTCTTAGAAGAGGCACGTTCCCAGGCATTACCTTCTCTGGTGTATTGAAGATCGCCTGAAGCGCATATATCGAAATCTAGTCATGGCTATTTTTTCATAGCTAGAGCGCGTCTGGTCTTTCCTCCATCTTCCGGCCTTGTGTCACATCGTCATGCGGTGATGTTATTTTGTTTTTAATTAAGTGTTTCTATATAGAATTGACTAAATGAATAAGTATAGTTATCATGTTGGAAAAAACTACCATATGGACGGACTCGTTTAATTATCTTTCGAACATACACCTGAAACATTCACCCGAATAATACAAGGCCGGATGATACATCGGCCGAAATGTATTTAAAATGAAAGGTGCTCGACTGAGCTCCAATCTCTGGTTCCTCCTTGTAAGACATTCGCAGCAAGGATATAGGCCAATCTATAGAAAACAGAACAATAGAACAGGATATAGGAAGTAACACTAACTACACCTTTGTTCGTGGGAAGACCAACGATTGGCTGAGGGAACAACAAAGAATCTGATGGGTTAACTAGCTAGCCGGCAAAAATAACTCCATGCATTTTAGCTTGAAGATTTCCTCCGGGGATGAAACACGGGAGCCTCTGGGTAGCTTAATTGCCATAAATATATTTTCATAGCTTACTATATATATATATATATATATATATATATATATATATATATATATATATATATATATATATAAGCGTTGATAAAGACAATAGCCCGAAGACAAAACATGTAAATCATAATTGAGTTTCGTGTCATATGTTACGACCCCCTCCCCGAACCATCTATATTCATTTCCTTGGTTACAAAGTGCTTGCTTTCCAACACAACCCGTGCTACCCCCCCCCCCCATCGTATATTATTGTTGTTTACAACTGATATGCGTGTCGTATTCAGTGTTAATTTACTTCACTGACAAGTATATGTTCCCTCCGGACGTAAATATATATACATGTATCCACAAGTATTATCAGTACAGAAAACACTTTCTTGTATTTTAAAAAAAATATTTTGTTCGAGATACACAAAACTGTTACTATGTAAATACAACTATAAGATTAGAATTTGATCTGAGTATGACAAGAAACCGCCTCGATTTTAGACATTTTAGAGAGTGTTAAACCACCTCTAAGTTCGCATTTTTTCCAGGTCCATTCTGACATGGAGTGGTAGTACCCGTCAGCGTTCTATCTATGGGTAAAATAGAAACTGTATTCCGTGTTGAGTCCTGAATTAGAGAGATTGTAGATTTCGGTGTGATTACACTTTTTGTAAACATCGACAGTAGATATGCCAGTCAAGGATATATTCTCAACAATCAGTTCGCCGGGGTCTGGCCTACTGTGACTGCGTTGGTTTTGCTCAGTTAGGCTAAGGTATGGTTCTATGCACTTCTAGGAAGTCCATTTTCCAAGACTTAACGTTCTGCCTTTGGCTATCGCCTGAGGCGCCCTTAAAGGGGAATTCTGACGATGCTGCTCCGCCATTTTCATTGAGTCAGATTGCACCTCCTCTTGTGCATTGGCTTTTCATCTACATCTTCCGACCTTGTGCCACATCTTTTGTCGCTGTGGGAGGTAAGTAAATACCACTAAGGTGCCACTCAGCGCAGATCGATTCCAATCCGGAGTGGTAGTGCCCGTATGGATTGAATAGAATTTGGTCTAACTATTACGAGAAATTGCATCTTCTGATGAAATCTCAATCTCGAAGCAATGGGGAGGTTTAAGTCACCCCTTAATGTCCATTATGCTCAAATCCAATCTCATTCGGAGTGGTAATACCCTTCAGGGTATCATGAAGAGGTTAAATATAAAGTGTCCGAGGTATGACACAAACCAGCCTACCGGTCTGGTGCGAAATTCACTCTGGGCGGGTTGAACCGGTTTCGGGGAGTTGATTTTTGTAACGTTAGTATTTGCAGTTTGTTTTTTTTGCAGGGAGGTGTCGCCGTTCTCACGCATACAGCGTCTGGTATTCCCAAATGGGCACTCATCTCGTACTGACCAAGCTTAACGTCGCTTAAGTTCAGATATCTAATGAGAATTTTGTGTAAGCCGATAGTTTTTATTACTTCCAGGTCCATTCTGACCGATATTGCTATTTCGTGTCAGGGTTACTTTAATGTGTTATATAGCATTTCTCTTGTGTGTGACACGAAATTGCACACGCATGTGAAGCCCGGATTTGAGACCTCTATCGAATCTATTCACAAAATACTTGGCATTACTCCAAAACGTATAAAAGGACATAAAATTCGTATTATAACCACTATTTATTAAAACTTGCCTTACGCCGTCTTGTATCAGAATGTAGTCTATTTCTGTTGTCAACAGATTGAACGTGTTTCAGCTCGTTTGACTCGTTGGTCTAGTGGTCTCCATCAATTCTCTGTTTTGATATCTAATTGTAATACAGCTTCCCATTCCAGTCTATTTCTTTTGTCAACAGATTGAACGTAGTTCAAATACTGTCCGATCTCTGTCAAGGTATTTTAAAGTGTGATTCTGAGCCATTTAAAATCGAGTCACGAGGGATAATGGCGTGAGTTAGGGTTAGTTTTTAAACCTCCTCATCATTAACATGGTCAGCGTGTACTTTTTATAAGAAGCTCGATTGGAATCTTTCAAATTATCGTGCATTTTCGGTTTGTTCCCTTTATGTCGGGAATTATCGAAGAATAAAAAGTACCGCCTTTTTAAAAGTATCGTCAAGAGCAGACCGGTTTTACCATCCATCTTAAGCTACTCTAATGTTAAAAGAAATGAAAGTGTAAAAAAAAAATGAAAAAGAACAACGGCGGCTAACGATTAAAATATTGATTTTTTTTGTTTTTGCTTTTTGATCGCAACTTATCAAGACCAAAAGCCACTCAAGGATAAGCGTTAATTGGATGGAACGATTGTCAGCCAAAATTAATCAATGCAATGAACTAAGTTTGACTATTTATGGACAGCTTCAACACAGGTAATTGTTGACAGACGGGAGGCCCTTGCAAAGAAGATCTGTCCGTGTAAATGTCTTACTGACGCTAGGCACATGGAGAAAGAAAGGGATGGTCTTTTTCCGTTGTGGTAGACATACGAGTTCTTGCAGTGAATATCTTACGGGGAGGAGTAAGAGATTGGAGCTCAGTCGAGCACATTCCATGAAAATAGCGGAAATAAATTGCAATTTTATCTCAAAACATGAATAGAATTTTAAATTTACTCGTGTCCCACTTGTAGCAAGGTTAGACATGATGTCAGTTTAACGTGGGAGACCGGGCACTATGGACGTGTACGAAAATAATCGAGAACGAACCCATCAGCATCCCCCGGTAGGGGCGCTTCAGGCAACGAAATAAACCAACACCCACATGAAGGAGTAGGTAATGTCTGGGAGGATGGACTCCTAGAACCTAACCGAACCATGGCTCATTCAGACAAAAGGGTCAGCCCCTAGTGACCAGACCCTAGAATCAGAATGTGGCAAGGTTGTTACAATTTAATTAGAAAAAATATGTTTTAAATGCTTCCCACTGCAAAAAAAAGTGACACAATGCTGGAAGTTATGGAAAATCAGCCGAGAGGTCACTCTGGTCGGAAACAAAAATAGCCGAGAACGGAGCAGCCGGCATTCTCGTTAGGAGCGGCTCAGGATACCGGCGATAAATCAAGGATTTAATGCCTGTAGGGATACACCTCCTTGGACCGAGCAAGGTCCTACCTCATTCAAACGCAAAGCTTGGGGACTTAAGCAAGCCTCAACTGAGTGTGCCAGAATCCGAAAGTTAGGTGAGAATCAAACGAAATGGATGATATATTCTAACGATCCCTATAGTACAATTGAACTTTCATTTCCAAAAGCCAAAAAATGTCTTAAACTTTTGTGACGTTTTTTTTTTTCGTCCGTTTTGACTTTTATCGCGTATGTGTCTATTTGTTTCTCGTCTGTGTCTGAATTTTGTAATTTATACTTTTCGGCTGTTCAAGTTTCGGTTTTCATCCCCTGCCGAACCGTTGGTATGTTTTACTCAAAGCGTGGGAAACAAAGAATATTAGAAAGAAAGACAGAAAGAAAGGAAGAAGTTCTTGGAAGAATAACAGAAGCAAGAAAGAAGGGAGCTGGGGGGTGCAACTAAACAACAGAATGAAATTAAATAAAATGGAAGTCAGTAGTTCACTTCTCGACTGGATCACAGACATAAAATTTGCATAAGCATCACAGCTAATTTACATAAGATTTTTTTTACTAAAAATAATGGCATTTTAACGAGGTAAATAAACATTTTCCTCGTACAGCAAAACTCATTAATGCGCACATCGTAGGGAGGCAACGCTGCAATGTTGCATTCATTCATGAACCGGAGTGAACTTGAAATTACGAGATTCTCAATTCGCAATTCTTTTAATTCGACGTTATTTTCATCTGACATCCTTCTAATCATGTTCTTTTAATCTGACATCCTTTTAATCCAAATTTCTTTTAATCGGACATCCTTTTAATCAGGCATACTTTTAATCCGACGTTCTTTTAATCAGGCATACTTTTAATCCGACGTTCTTTTAATCGGACATCATTTTAATCAAACGTTCTTTAAATATGACATCCTTTTAATCCATATTTCTTTTATCTGACATCCTTTTAACCAAACGTTCTTTTAATCTGACATCCTTTTAATCGAACGTTCTTTTAATCTGACATCCTTTTAATCGAACGTTCTTTTAATCTGACATCCTTTTAATCGAACGTTCTTTTAATCTGACATCCTTTTAATCCGACGTTCTTTTAATCTGACATCCTTTTAATCCGACGTTCTTTTAATCTGTCATCATTTTAATCAAACGTTCTTTTAATCTGACATCCTTTTAATCCAAATTTCTTTTAATCTGACATCCTTTTAATCCATATTTCTTTTAATTTGACATCCTTTTAATCAGACGTTCTTTTAATCAGACATCCTTTTAATCAAACGTTCTTTTAATCTGACATCCTTTTAATCCAAATTTATTTTAATCTGACATCCTTTTAATCCGACGTTCTTTTAATCTGACATCCTTTTAATCAAACGTTCTTTTAATCTGACGTCCTTTTAATCCGACGTTCTTTTAATCTGACATCCTTTTAATGCAAATTTCTTTTAATCGGACATCCTTTTAATCCAACGTTCTTTTAATCTGACATCCTTTTAATCCAAATTTCTTTTAATCTGACATCCTTTTAATCCGACGTTCTTTTAATATGACATCATTTTAACCAAACGTTCTGTTAATCTGACATCATTTTAATCAAACGTTCATTTAATCGGACATCCTTTTAATCCGACGTTCTTTTAATCTGACATCCTTTTAATCAAACGTTCATTTAATCGGACATCCTTTTAATCCGACGTTCTTTTAATCTGACATCATTTTAACCAAACGTTCTTTTAATCTGACATCCTTTTCATCCGACATTCTTTTAATCTGACATCATTTTAATCCGACGTTCTTTTAATCTGACATCCTTTTAATCCGACGTTCTTTTAATCTGACATCCTTTTAACCAAACGTTCTTTTAATCTGACATCCTTTTAATCCGACGTTCTTTTAATCTGACATCATTTTAATCAAACGTACTTTTAATCTGACATCCTTTTAATCCGACGTTCTTTTAATCTGACATCCTTTTAATCAAACGTTCTTTTAATCGGACATCCTTTTAATCAAACGTTCTTTTAATCTGACATCCTTTTAATCCAAATTTCTTTTCATCTGACATTGCTAACCTCCTGATGCGCTCCTATCAAAGAATGCCGACGGGGCTGCTCAAGCATTTTTTGTAGGCCAGAGTGCACTTCACCTATTGCGCTAGCTTTTCAAAACCCCCATGACCTTTATGTTCCTTGGCTTTTGGCTCACCACAAGCTGTAGTATATGTTCTAATGTTATAATTTTACTATTCTGTCCTCAGTAAGTGAATGAGAAATCATTCAAAATTCAAATTTTTGTGTTCCAATCCAGAGTGCAACATTTTGGGGAACTTGATTTTCGCCACATTGCAAACCTACCTTGTGTCTAACTTTGCCTTCGTGGGGAGACAAGTAAATCGGAATCATTCTTCAAAGTGTTTTATGCATTTTAAATCGTTTGATTGATGGTCATTTCAATATCCATAAAAAACCTCTACAATCACATTAACACATCTGTTACTCTGGAAGGAGTGGATGGACGAAGGACAAATGTTATTGAATTGACAATGAAAATATCAGCTGATTAACATCGAAATTATTAACTATGTCCTACATAAACACATAACGTATTAACTATGGCCTACATAAACGCATAACGTATTAAATATGTCCGTCATGAACACATAACCTATTAACTATGTCCTACATAAGCACATAACCTATTAACTATGTCCTACATCAAGACTTAACGTATTAACTATATCCTACATAAACACATAACGTATTAACTATGTCCTACATAAACACATAACGTATTAACTATATCCTACATAAACACATGACGTATTAACTATGTCCTACATAAACACATGACGTATTAACTATGTCCTACATAAACACCTACCGTATTAAATATGTCCTACATAAACACATGACACATGAACTATGTCCTAAATAGACACATGACTATGTAATATTTCCTAAATACATATAAAAAATAGTCTGCGTCCTACATAAACACATTACGCATGGACTGTGTCCTACGTATGACTATGTGCCATGTCCTACATACACATATGATGTATGTGCTATTCTTACATTAACATATTCCGCATGGGCTGTGTTATACATAAACACATAACGTATGGGACCTGTCCTACATAAACATATGAGATATGTGATATGTCCTAGATAAACCCATGACTATGTGCTATGTTCGACATAAACACATAAAGTATGTGCTATGTCTTACAAAAACATAAAATATATGGGCTATGTCCTACATAAACAGATCACGTAAGAGGAATGTACTATATAAACACATAACACATGGGCTGTTTTCTACATAGACGCATAGCGTGTCCTATGTCTCTATAATAACAAGTGCTATTTCTTTCATAATGACATGGCGTATGTGTCCTGTCCTACATAAACACATAACATGTGGGATGCGTCTAAGATAAACACATGCTATATGTGCGATAGTCTGCATAATCACACGATAGAAAACCAATAGATTTCTATTATATAGACTATGTATATGCGATCGACGTCATAAAATTAACTAAATTCCTTATTGCTTTGCAAAAGGACATTCTAGTAATTAACTACTCATCTTTATTGTTTTCAAATTCAATGATCGTTTTCATATTACTTCTATTTTTGAATATTTTTATATCATGAATAAAGGCTTAGAATTTTCGCTGAAAAGAGTCTTTCTGGTCATTTTTTGTCAATTTACTTCTAGGAGTTATGATATTTGGTTCACGCAATTTTCCCGGACAACGGCACGACAGGAGTCTTGCTGCTAGTAGTTAATATTTTCGTTAATATAAAATTGATGAAAAGTAAAATCACCTACCAAAATCTACAACAAAATAATTACCTCAGTCGTACTCGTTCGTAACTTCAGAAGACAAAAGGAAGCAGTAGTAGAAGCTTAATTGGTGTATTTTACTTTCAAGATACAGGTAAGTAAAATATCAAATGAAGATTGGGGTAAAACAATCAAGAAAAGGTGTCAATATTCTGTGGGGCATGTCATGAGACTGAGTGAAGATCTCCCAGTACAAATTGCCCTAAAAAATACTCTTACCCCACCTGATATCAAGAGAAGCCGACCAAAAACGTGGATTAAAGCTTGTCAATTATCTGAACTGTGGTGACTTTGCTATCAACATCAAACAAGTGATTCTTCAGTTTAAGGACCGCACTACAAATGACCTTTCGTCGGCATATTCCGACGGAAGGTGCCGAAACGCTTAGCCAATCAGATCGCAGCAGCCGATAACTGGCAATTGTGGAAAAATATTGCGGAAAATTAAACAAGTTATGAAAGTTGGTTAAAGTCATCATTATTTTAATGAAGTTAGGACAGACGCTTCAGTCTCCTGAAGCAATTATTGACTTTTGTCAGAAAATGATATTGTTAGACGAGAAGACGAATTGCAGAACATGTGCAATTTAAAAAGAAAAATAAGTTTAAGGACAAGTATGCTTGGCGGTGCACAAATGCCAAATGCAGGCAGTGCACTTCGATGCCGAGTGGGACTTTTTGCAAGGTCAAGATTAAACATTGCACAAATATTATGTAGAGACAGAAATTTTAAAAAAATCCTAATCTGAACCTCAGCCTAACCCTATTCCTTACCCTAACAAGAAAAAACCTAAGCTTAACAAAAACAAAAAAAAAGTTAACTCTAAACCTAACCCTAAGCCCAACCTTGTTGGTAGGGTGAAAAAGAAGTAGGCAACAAAAAAATTGTTTGTATCAGTTTGTTACATTATATTTTCTTCGTTAAAAGATTTAATGTTTATTCATGAAACTTCCAATACGATGTTTTTATCTTTTTTCAATAGCTTTTCCTTCATTTTTTAATTTTCATAAAAATACATATTTTCCATTAATTTTTCATTATATTTTATTTGTAACAAATAATTTTTTTTCATTAAATTACCATACGATGACCGTTTCTTCTAAATTTAAATGTTTTGTTTCCTTAATTCTTAAAGTTCGCAAGTTTTTTAAAGTTTGCATGCGTTTTAAAGTTTGCATGCCTTTTAAAGTTTGCATATGTTTTAAAATTTGCATGCGTTTTAAAGTTTGCATGTGTTTTAAAGTTTGCATATGTTTTAAAGTTTGCATGTGTTTTAAAGTTTGCATATGTTTTAAAGTTTGCATGCGTGTTAAAGTTTGCATGTGTTTTAAAGTTTGCAAGCGTTTTAAAGTTTGCATGTGTTTTAAAGTTTGCATATGTTTTAAAGTTTGCATGTGTTTTAAAGTTTGCATGTGTTTTCGCAAAAAAATCTCGAAGGTTTCGTTTTGAACTTTCCGCCGATTTACGCAACCTGCCGGAATATTCCGACTAAACGTCGGTTGTAGCACGGTACGTAAACTGCAGAAATACCACCAAACATTTTAAACAAACAATTTATATATTAGTAAGCATTGCAGAAGAAAAAAAGATTGTGGAGAGATGCAGTAAAGACAATCATACAATAGTATATTGTGAATGAGGAAAGATTATTATGAAGGCCAAGGTCGACACAGTTACGGTCAAGGTTAATTGATATCAAACGGACCAAGCCAGTTATAGTAATGAGATATTCTACTCTAAAAATAAAACGGGATTGTTTACATATGTTTTCTGGGGTTTTTTTTTTTTTCAAATTATTATGATGTTATTTTTTATTAAGGTTCAATCAATTTGTACGTGCAAATAACCTTGGAAAAGTGATGTACCTACTATTACGTTTAATGCATCTTGCACAACGGACCACTAACAATACATATTGTGTTTTGCAACAAGATAAGTAAAAAGGATTGATATGCCGCAAAACAGACATACTAAATAAATCCACAGCTCGTTTCCAGCTCATTTCCTATATCCTCTTAGTACTTTCCTGGCTCCCCTCCCTCTTTACACCACTTGAACCTTTCTTGCGCTTCCCATCTTCTTTTAATTATCACTCCCTTTTCACTTTCGGTGTGTCTATATGATCTGACCTCTCCTGTTTCCTCTATGCCATACTATCTGCATTCACTTCTATCTTCTAAACCATAGTAAATACATGCTGAGTGCGAAAAGTACAACAAAATAAGTCGCAACAAATTAGAATATTGTTGGATATTATTTTGCCAATGATTGTGGTTTTATCCGGTATTCTAGAACCTCCATGTGGCGACCACATCGCTAACTTTTTTTCCCTGTACGTAACTTAACACTGGCTTCAGAGTGAATACGAACAACGTTGGAATATTATTATATTAATTTATTAAATTCAGCAAACTATCATACCGGCCGAGTAGAGTGGTTGCACAATAATTTCTAAAAGCGTTTAATTTCTCTCTCTCTCTCTCTCTCTCTCTCTCTCTCTCTCTCTCTCTCTCTCTCTCTAGACTATGAAAATATATTTATGGCAATTAAGCTACACAGAGGCTCCCGCGTTTCATCCCCGAGGAGAATCGTCAGGCTAAGATGCACGGAGTTATTTTTGTCAGATTCTTTGTTGTTCTCTCAGCCAATCGTTGCGCTTCCCGCGAACAAAGATCCAGTTAGTGCTACTTCCTATATCCTGTTCTATTGTTCTGTTTTCTATAGAGGGTCCTATATCCTGTTTCTTTGTTGTGTCAATATAATGGGTGAACTTTATTTATTTATTTATGTATTGTTAGCCTAAGGTAAATTTATTTCTGTGTAGGCAGCTGTTGCTATCTTCTACAGTTTAATGGATTTTGGGGGTCTTTAAAGTTTAGGATTTCAAATTTTTCATTCAGACATAATCTACATATATATATATATATATATATATATATATATATATATATATATGTATCGTGTCTTCTAATACTACGTGTTATGTTTACTTATAGAACGATGTAACTAAAAAGATTTTGTCATTGGTCTGTTTGAAAACAGGAATAATTAAGTTAGATGAAAAAGACTATTTAAAATTTCAATTGTTCGTTTTATTTGATGGAAAACATCACTTCAGATAACTTTTAAAACCTCGTGTTTTTATTATCAAGAGAATGTACGTTTAAAAGTTGACAGTAACAATTGTATGAATTAAAAATCTTTTTGAAATAAATTCGAAACATTTATTAAATTATTGTAATATATTTTGAGCTCTAGTAATATATACACTATTGAGCTATTACCCAAACTTTGATGTGAATTCAAAGGAACATATATAAAGTACAGTCGATTACTATGTGGATATGTAGATCTATTATACATATGTTTATAGAGACTCAATTATAATTTCTATTTCGGTATTAATACTTGCAATATAATTGATATAGTTTTTATCTCAACATAATCTATTTCGAAATCGTACAATAACAAAAATATTTAATCCGGCTCTGTCCTGAGAGAAGCATCCATGTTTTTTAATTCATACAAAGAGATAATAGAAAGAAGCGAATGACCAATATAAACTATGTTCCAACTGCTCCTCTCTGAGAAGAGGTTCGCGAACGGAAAGTTTTGCAATGAGATACGACATTCGAAGAGAGAGAGAGAGAGAGAGGCAGACAGACAGACAGACAGACAGACAGAGAGGGGGTTACTTCCGCTTTTAAATAAAAATGCTACATTGCGCCTTACCGCTGGAGTTATAAATCCATTATACCCCGTGTCGCCGCTCTCCTCATTGTGAACCTAGGCTGATTTTTCGTCCGTCAATAAAACTCACGCCGACATTGATTGTTTCAGTTTTACCAGATTTATTTAAAAAGACACAAAATAAAAATCAGACCGACTTTGTATGAGTGAGAGAGAGGAAGAGAGAGGGGAAGATAGAGGGAGAGAGAGAGGGAGAGAGAGAGAGCTTCTCACTACTTCAGTTGCCCGATGCTTGCTGTCCCTATTTTGAAGACAGCACGCAAAAACGTCTTTCCTCGTTGAAATCTTTTTAAATTACTTATGTTTTATTGGCAATGATTCACCATAAATAATCAACACTGGACCACATGATTTTTGTCAACGTCACTAGTGAAAGTAATGCTATGAATCTGACAGGATTCGAACACGACACACCGTTTATATCCACTACACTATGGCCACGCCAGGCAACACGAGAAAAGGCACGCTAATCGAATATATATATATATATATATATATATATATATATATATATATATATATATATATATATATATATATGTGTATCTTAGTAAAAACCAGACAGACAGGGGTACATATATAGAAATAGTTAGTGCTATTTTAAGTGCTACATGCCAACACCTGTGCTCGCTTTGCCTCCACCCGAAGTATTTCCCTTGGTCAAGTGTTGCTTGTGCTTTCGCTCTTCATCTTCTGCCTACGTTTTCTCATGTACGTCAAATTTCAATTTCTGACAACTTGGCAACTTCTTATGCTTGGCTTTCAAGGCCATCTCAATATATCATAAAAAAGACCGGGATAAACACAGGACCTAAGAGCCTTTCAAGCTAAAAAATGGGACTACTACCACCACCACTACTACTACTACTACTACAACAATAACAACATAACTTACAATAATAATAATAATAATAATAATAATAATTGAAGATTGGAAAAGAATATTTACGAAGAACAAGAAAACTCCTACAAACGAAATTATATAGCAGGAATCAAGTAAAATGAATAAACATCTTGGAAGTATCACTACTAAGATACTCTGGACTATTCATAGGCTGGACTAAAGAACAACTTAAACACCTTGACCAGAGGACTAGAAAATGAATAACCATGCACAACGCACTACATCCAAAAGACAATACGGACTCACTCTACATGAAAAGTAACGAAGGGGGAAGACGACTGGTAAGTATAGAAGATTGTGTGGAAGACATAAAAACAGAGCTGGAGAAATACAGTAACTCAGAACACAGAAAGGCTAATCACAGCAGCAAGAGACACCGTTTCAACGAGCACTGAAACCCGAAACAAAGCGACAAATAAAGAAAAGTGGGAAGAAAAACAACTACATGGACGAGTGAGAAGACTGACAAGAGAAGAAACCAACAAAAATAGCTGAGCATGGCTAAGACAAAAAAATCTTTACTGATGGCTGCAAAGAACAATGCAATTAGGACAAACTACATTAAAGCTAAAATAGATAAAACCCAGGAAAACAGTAAATGCAGACTGTGTCGACAAAGGGACGAAACAGTAAATCATATAATAGGTGAATGTAACAAACTAGCCCCCCAAAAATACAAGAACAGACATGATTGTGTAGGGAAAGCAGTACACTAGGAACTGTGCAAACACCTGAATTTCGAATACGCAGACAAATGGTACAAACATAAACCAGAAACAGTACTGGCAAACGAAAAACACAAAATCATATGTGGAATGGATATACAAACAGACAAACGCATGTAAGGAAGGAGACTGGATGTTATAATAATTGATAAGAAAGAAAAATCTTACGAAATCATAGACTTAGCCGTTCCAGCAGACCACAGAGTGAAGATCAAAGAGACGGAAAAACGAAGCAAATACACAGAACTAGCCAGAGAACTGAAAGGAATATGGAGCATGTAGAACGTCAGTATAATACCAATAATAGTAGGAGCCCTAGGAACAATCCCCCAAAAAACTGGAGAAAAGACTGTGAGAAATTGGAATCAAATGAATCATTGAAACCATACAAATGGTGGCAATGATCAAAACAGCTGCAATCTTAAGGAAACCCTCAAATGAGGAAACCAACCCGCACAAGCTGCGAAAAGTACCCAGTCACATGGAATTTTCAAAAGGAAGAAGGCACAATCACACGAAGAACGCGACATCACGAACCAAGGAACAGAAACTGCAAGAAGCATCACTTCATAAGCTCCCCCTATAAATTACACTGGTCTCAGCTGACACCACACAAAAATGAACCAATAAACAGAAATGACAAGAAACACCATAAGCTCTCGACCCCGCTCTCCTCCTTCTATTTCCTCCGGCTCTCCCCCCCACCCTCCAAAAGAAAATGATTTCGGCCTAGGCCGACACCACATAAAATATTTGTAGAGGGTCAAAGACGATGAGAAGACCGAGGAGGGACAGCACAAACCAGATCTCCACTGGAAGAGTGCGGAAAGTGCTTATTGCCACTCAAATGCCAGAGAAGACCAATGGCGAAAAATCAATGGTAAGCGGTTGTTGCGATACCGCAAGGTTATTTGCGGTAGTTATTGAAAAATGGTGGAGAAGATTGAAATTCTGGTGAGGCTTGTTGTCACTCAGAATCCAGGGAATACAACCGGTTGCTGTCGGTGAGGAATAACTGACGATGACCTGTGTGAGAACTCGTAGTGACTACAAATAATAATAATAATAATAATAATAATAATAATAATAATAATAATAATAATAATAATAATAATAATAATAATAATAATAATAATAATAGATAGATAGATAGATAGATAGATAGATAGATAGATAGATAGATAGATAGCCATTCATAAAGGGTTTGCTTAGCTCCTTTTTAATTTGTGGTGGAACTGCAGAATCGAAGAATAAAGCAATGTTTAATAGACGATACTACGAATTCATGTTTTCTTCATCCGATATCACTGGGGAAAAATAATCAGTTTTCTTGGAAGTAATAACACTTTTTTTTCAAATGCGACCGGTCGCGAGAATGACATTCCTTTACCTTCAAATAAAAGGAGAAAGTACACGTAGAACCGTTGGGCCTTTATCGATGTAACGGCAAACACCCTGATGATATTACCATCTTCCTTTTCTAAAACGGAAAATCTCTCGTCTGAGACGACAGTATCTGTTGAAACATTGAAAAGCCAGCGCCCGAGGAAATGAACACTCTGGCCATTAAAAATTGCTTGGGCAGCCCCATCGGAATTCCCCGGTAGGGGCGCCTCAGGCAGTAAGCATGAAACTTATTCTTTCCCAAAGAGGGGAGGCAAAGCCTGGGAGGGTGGACCTTCTAGAACTGCACAGGACAGACCCATAGACCGGCGTAAATCAAGCCCCGAAGGACAAGACAATATCAGTATGGGGTGCAGTATCCATCGGAACAGATACTATACTTTGATCTTAGCCAAAAGGCCAAGGAGGGGATATTCATTAAAAAACATGACAAGAAACAACTGACGGGAAAAGCAAAAAACATGTTTTTATTTATTATCCTCTCCAAACTAAAAATACACATGAATAAGAACACAAGTCAGTCATGAGACTGCACACGTTCGCCTAGCAACTTACTTACTTGTACTTGTTCCGCCTTGCACCTTTCATGTTGAGCCGGCTCTTTGATTCACACTGTCACGGGTGAATCCTGCCCATTGCGTCCGATTGAGCGTCAGGTCCACAGGTTAGCTGAGCCACTCCTTCTGTCCTCGACGTACACCGTAGACTTGAGTGCCAAATAAAAGAAGTGAGATCAGCCTTGACTGTGTCCAATCAAGTTTTCAGCTGCCCACCATAGCGGCGGCGCCAATGTCGAAGGGGTTAGGGATTGAGAACATTCCTGAGCATAGTTGCGTTATAACGTCTGCAAACGCGCCAGAACCATTGCATGCGGTTTCGTTTCAGAACCTCTTCAATAGGTAGAATATTGCACCGCGAATGGATGACAGCATTGGGAACTCGGTCTAGCAGGATGTTAAAGGATCCTTCGTAGACACCAACGGTCAAAAACACATCTTCAGCGAATATCCACGGCTATGAGAGACCAGATCCAGCATCCGTATAGCAGAATGGCTCGAATCAGTGTCTGATGGATACGCCTCTTCAAAAACACTTATGAATCTGACCCCTCCCACCTGAAAACTAATGGAAACGCATGCAATCATTGTAGCATAGAACTAGATTTATTGTCGACTCACCCAGGATACAACATTTAGTAATTCATCCATTTATTCTGTCTGCGATCGAGGACAACGGTCGACCCCATACCATGAAATCGAGAGAAAAACAACCATTGATGTCCTTTATATAGTCATGAATAACTGCTTACCAAGGCGAAACGCCACTCAAGGATAAGAGTTAATGAGATTGTCGGTTGGATGATTAACAATACTATGGAATGATTGTGAACGATCGGTAGCATGAGCAAATAATGGTTACTAAACAAGTCAGCTCGACAGGTATTTGCTGACATTTGACTTGAAAACAACCATGTTGTAGTAAGCTGAGAAGCAGCTTCGCGGTATTTTGCTCCACAAATAATATGTTCTTGGAAAGAAACACTGTTCATGGAAGTTCAGTTTAGCTTTAGGTACACGGAGGAGGAAAGAAAAATTCTATGCAGGGTTAGGGTTTGGGTTAGGTGTAGTTAGACGAGTTTCTGCTGTGAATGTTTTACAGGGGGACCAGAGACTGGAGCTCAGTCGAGCACCTACCATAAAAATACCGATAGAGTAGAGAAAGACTAGCTGCGTCTCCTTTGTGAGAAATGGGCTGTAGAGTAAAGAAGAGATAAGCCCCACTAGATTGCAAAGTCGATTTTTTTTCTTTGTCAATGAAATAAAGACTCTTTTGAGCGACACTTTCCTAGATGTGGCGGCAGTACCCCATCTTAGTACTATCTGACTCTTATACAGGTACTATACAATAAGGGGCGTCAAAATAAATGAATGTTATATATGTTTTCTTTTCAATTGACGGTGTTGCATACTATAAACTGCCCCCTTCCAGCTGGAATCACCGGAAAAGCTAACATCGGAAGTATATGACAATATGAAAGTGACAGATCCATTGTTTGTGTTAGACAGATCAAGCACGCTATGGACAGTTAGTCATTAATTGCCGAAGGAAGGGTTATATGCCGAATTTCCGGTAGAAAGTAGATATATTTGGGGGACACTCACTGTTGTGAGTAGACGAGGACGAAGATAAGGATCTCGACGTAGGACAAAGAATGTCGTCACATGGGTCGAACAATAGGGTTAGACTTAGCCGAGATGCTGAACTTGAAAATTTGAAATTTAGCTAAGAAATAGTGACACTAACGACGGGGACCCAACGATACACAC